>JBBGZY010000598.1:1367500-2567500 GCA_037952925.1 Lithobates clamitans
AACCCCAAAAAAAAATAAAAAAGTGATTTTAAATAACCCCAAAAAAAAAAAAAGTGATTTTAAAAAACCCCAAAAAAAAAAAAAAAGTGATTTTAAAAAACCCCAAAAAAAAATAAAAAAGTGATTTTAAATAACCCCAAAAAAAAAAAAAAAAGTGATTTTAAAAAACCCAAAAAAAATTAAAAAAATTAATGTTAAAAAACCAAAAAAAAATAAAAAATTGATTTTAAAACACAAAAAAATCGAATAAATAATTAATGTTAAAAAACCAAAAAAAGTAAAAAAAATTGATTTTAAAACACCAAAAAAATTAAAAAAATTAATGTTAAAAAACCCAAAAAAATTAAAAAATTGATTTTAAAAAACAAAAAATAAAAAATAAAAAACTTGCTTTTAAAAAAAAACAAAACTTGATTTTCCAAAAACAAAGCCTGTTTTTGAAAATCCAAAAGCCCAAAATATTTTTTTGTGGATTAGGTAGAAATATTTCAATATAATTATATTTTGCTACATCATTAAGATACCATTATATTTTTGTCTATGAACATTTTATACTAAATGCAGAACTGAATGCATACCAACCATTAATAAAAACATCTCCTTTTATAGGATTTTAACAAATGTGTGGTTTGTTATTTCAAGGCTCAGTATCAGTTTGGTTATAATTGTCAAAAAGTTGTTTACAGTGGCAATGGAGCTTATTTAGACATTTTTAAAATTCTAATACAGTTGGCACTACAACTGCTCGACCATAACCTAGGAGACAGCCCAAAAGAAAGGCAAGCAATAAATATAATGCCAGATTTCAGCAATATTTTTTTTATTGTCAAAAAATTATATATCCTGGCCCATTGCAATGGCCCCCCTACCCATAAAATAATCAACATATTGCTGTCTAACCTGACGGGAACTTTGGGGGGCCAAGCCAGTACGGACAGTATCCAGGCCTGTAAGGTTGGCTTCTATTTGTCCGGCCTCAGGCCCAACTGTGCCTATATAATTGGCAGAATGCTTATTTAAAAAGTTGTGCAGAATGCAGCATGATAAAATTATAAAATTAAGTTTGTATTCCGCCAAATTAATGGCTGTTTGAAACAGGCGGAACCGGCTGGCCAGAATTCCAAACGCATTCTCAACCACTCTTCTAGCTCTGGCCAGCCGGTAATTAAAAACCCTCCTCTCCGGGGTGAGGGTTCTTTGGGGGAATGGCCTCATGAGGTGCTTGCTCAGAGCGAAGGCTTCATCGGCAATGAAGACAAAGGGGAGTCCTTCCACGTTATCCTCATCAGGTGGCAATCCCAGGCCACCACTCTGGAGACGCTGGCAGAACTTCGTCTGGGCAAATACTCCTCCATCCGACATCCGGCCATTCTTCCCCACGTCCACATATAAAAAATCATAGTGTGCCGACACCACCGCCATTAAAACAATACTGTGGAACCCCTTATAATTAAAATAATATGACCCCGAATGGGGTGGTGGCACAATGTGGACATGTTTCCCATCTATAGCCCCTCCACAATTGGGAAAGTCCCAACGGCTGGCAAAATGGGATGCCACAGTCTGCCATTCCTGTGGCGTTGAAGGAAACTGGGGAATCAAACAAGAAAACCAAAATCAATTAATTTGGAAGCTAACATTGCAAGAAAATTAGACAATTAAAAACATTATTCCCCAGCATCAGTATAACATTCAATAATTTAATTCTTCTGGAATAACTAATATGGAAAAAGGCACACTTATCAGATTGCTCACCCCCTCTGATAGAACATTGATTACATTTTAGGGGGTTGTGAAATCCCCAAAAAAAATTACTTTAACAACACGCAGGAATTTAGGGATAACAAAGGCTACAAGACTGCAGTTGTCGCACTCTGCAGGTGCAGTTGCAAACCAGCTTACAGTAAATGAGGTAATGTCAAAAGGCATTCATGTTGCAAACAGTACACAATCACATGCAAGGGCAATTAATGAAAACACTTTGAGGCTTGCATATGATTTGATGATGGAAATCAGCAGAGCTTCTGCTCATTTACTAAAGCACTGGAACAAATGCACTTGTAGAGTGCACATGCATTTTGCAAAGTGCAACATAGATTTGCTTTAGACAAATCAACACCACAGAACATTCAAGCAAATTTTAACGAGGGTGGGGGTGGGGGGGTTGTGAAATCTAGCTAATTGCTAATTAGCAGCACACTATTTGGAGTGAGTTCAGGTGGGGGGGGGTGGGGGGGTTGTGAAATCTAGCTAATTGCTAATTAGCAGCACACTATTTGGAGTGAGTTCAGGTGGGGGGGGTGGGGGGGTTGTGAAATCTAGCTAATTGCTAATTAGCAGCACACTATTTGGAGTGAGTTCAGGTGGGGGGGGGTGGGGGGGTTGTGAAATCTAGCTAATTGCTAATTAGCAGCACACTATTTGGAGTGAGTTCAGGTGGGGGGGGGGGGTTGTGAAATCTAGCTAATTGCTAATTATAAGCACACTAAATACACTCCAACAAAATACATTCAAAATGAGTAGACTAGGTGGATATGTTCCCATCACTTCATGCTGGGAAGGTTATTGAAGGAAACTATACATGCATGACAAAAAATAACAGGAAAAAATCCCAGCATGTGTGAGGATAAAAAGGGGACATTCACACTATATTGCAATGATGGGAAGTAGTGTTTGAAGCAAGAAATACATTACATTATCAAAGATTACATAAAAGAACATGTGATGCTAATAAAAGAAAAATAGCTTACCTTAATATAGTCCTTCTGCAGGACCTGTATGATGGCAGAACAGGTCTCTGGGATAATGATCCCCAGAGCCTGGGGGGAGATGCCTGTCGAGAACTTAAGGTCCTGCAGGCTTCTCCCTGTGGCCAAATACCGCAAGGTAGCGACCAGCCTCTGCTCCGGAGTGATGGCTTGCCTCATGCAGGTATCCTGCCTGCTGATATAGGGGGTCAGCAAAGCCACCAAACGATCAAAAACGGGGTCCGTCATCCGGAGAAAGTTCCTGAAATCCTCAGGATTATTCTCACGGATCTCACGGAGCAAAGGCATGTGACAGAACTGGTCACGCTGAAGCAACCAATTCTTGGTCCATGAACTCCTCCTCGCCCTGTTCATGGACTGGTCTTGGGCTGAAGAATAAACTACAGCACCAAACACATACAATGCACGAGCTCTACGACGAGTACGTACAGGTAACATGGCTTCAAAACGGTCGGCTGGTCAGAACGCACTAAACAGAACGCACTGAAGAACAGCAAGGCCTGTGAAGAACGACCTGAAAATCAGGAACGAGCGGCCAATAAAACAAAGATTTCTCAATGCCAACTGACCAAACGCACTGAAAAGCAGATACAAACCTCACAAGCACAGACTGAACAACAGTTAAAACGAACTGAAAAATACGAGTCTCACAAGCGCGAATCGTCTCTCACCAAACTTCTACTAACACGAGATAAACACGAGATTAGCAGAAGGAGCCCAAAGGGTGTCGTACGGGCTATTGAACTTCCGTTTTATAGTCTCGTCGGACTTGGTGTACGTCACAGCGTACTAAACTGGCGTACTTTTGTGTGGTCGTGTGTGGGCAAGTCCGTTCGTAAGAAAGTCTGCCCCAAGTCCGCCGAAGGTACGCCGGAAGTATGTCGGACAGACTGTCCGACTTTTGTAGCTGCAAAGTCCGACCGTGTGTACGCGGCATAACTGCCTTTTTTTAATGCCTGTGTGAAAGAACCATAGAATGCTACCTTTATAGACAGATAAAAAAATCAATGGTATCTACTGCTGCTTTACCAAATGGTGATGGCCTGGAATGAGGCAGCATCAAATGGTAGGGCAACCAGCCAAAGCTCAAAGAACCCTTAGCAATCTCTGGAGGTACCCTAGGGTGCCATGGAACCCTGGTTGAGCATGGCTGGTGTACTATATATACTTGCATGTACAAGCAATGCAGGATAATGTACTGTGTAATGTAGCACATTTGAACTGCACCCAAATATATGAACCATGTACTGTATGTGCTTAGGCCTTATCTAACATAACAGAATAAAGAGCAATAAACCAGTTAGAGAAACCCTGCATTACAGTCGTGTGCGGACATTAGCACGCATAGTGACTGTGATCATTAAACCTACTGTATGTCTTTGCACACCAATGTTCAATGTGTACCTTGTGATCTAAATCCAAATAGCATTGCCTCTGTGTCTTTTGCTGTTATAAAGTTACATAGTTACATACACAGTTAATCTGGTTAAAAAAAGACACTTGTCCATCCAGTTCAAAAAACATAAAGAAAAAACACACAAACACACAAATAGAAAACCTCCAGATACACAACAGCTTGGAAACACAAGTGTCCTTCCAGTGGCAGCATTAAGTTTGGTCATAAGCCAAACGGGTGCAGGGTCAGGATCAAATTCAAGGTCAGGAACAGACAGGAGTCAGTAACGTGCTGTCAGTGAGCTACCAAGTCAGGAGGCAGAATCATGGTCAGAAGTCCAAGGCCGGTAACACAAGTGAGTAGCAGACATAACAGGCAGGGACAATCCAAGAGAAATGTCAGACAAAGCTGGACCAGGAACAGGGTAAGCAGAGTTTCAGGAACTAACAATACAGGAACCAGAACTGACAATCCATCAATGAGGCCAGGCAGATCCTGGTTTTAAATAGGCCGTGGGGCCCCAAGACCTGTTGGCGTGCAATCACGTATGTGCCAGTGCTCATGTGCATGCCTATTCTTGTCCTTGCAAGTCTAGTTAGGCTTCTTTCTCACTAGGGCTGAAACAACTAATCGGCATTTTCAATCGGCATAATCACTATCTGATTGGGCGTCTATGTGGCAGATGAGGTTTAATGTTGAGAAATGTAAAGTTATGCACTTAGGGGCTAAGAATATGCATGCATCATACATACTAGGGGGAGTACAACTGGGGGAATCCGTGGTGGAGAAGGATCTAGGGGTTTTGGTAGATCATAAGCTCAATAATAGCATGCAATGCCAAGCTGCGGTTTCCAAAGTGAGCAAAGTCCTTTCTTGTATTAAGAGAGGTATGGACTCTAGAGAGAGAGATATAATTTTGCCACTGTTCAAATCATTAGTAAGACCTCATCTGGAATATGCAGTTCAGTTTTGGGCACCAGTTCTCAAAAAGGATATTGGGGAACTGGAGAAAGTGCAGAGAAGGGCAACCAAACTGATAAGAGCCATGGAGGAGCTCAGCTATGAGGAAAGATTAGAGGAACTGAATTTATTCACTCTTGAGAAGAGGAGAATAAGGGGGATATGATCAACATGTTCAAATATATAAGGGGTCTATATAGTGAACTTGGTGTTGAGTTATTCACTTTACGGTCAACACAGAGAACAAGGGGGCACTCTTTACGACTGGAGGAAAAGAGATTTCATCTCCAAATACGGAAAGGTTTCTTTGCAATAAGAGCTGTGAAAATGTGGAATTGACTCCCGCCAGAGGTGATTCTGGCCAGCTCAGTAGATTGCTTTAAGAAAGGCCTGGATACTTTCCTAAATGTACATACATTTATAGGTAAAGTTGATCCAGGGAAAATCCGATTGCCTCTTGGGGGATCAGGAAGGAATTTTTTCCCCTGCTGTAGCAAATTGGAGCATGCTCTGCTGGGGTTTTTTGCCTTCCTCTGGATCAACTGAGGGTATAAAATTGGGTATATTGGATTGTACGATATTTTTTTGGGGGGGGGGTTTGTTTTTTTTATGGTTGAACTCGATGGACTTGTGTCTTTTTTCAACATGACTAACTATGTAACTATGTAACGTTGGCCATGCTACAGCAGCTGCACACACAGCAGAGGGCCATCAATGAGTACCTGTGCGACTATGGCACCAGGACAGGGTCAGGAGAGCTTGGCTTTTTTTCGCCACGCCAGTGGCTCAAGATCAAGGATGCATGCACTGTCCTGTCAGCATTTGAGGAGGCCACAAGGTTGGTGAGCAGTGACAGTGCATGCATCAGTGATACTGTCCCTCTTGTCTACCTGTTGGAGCACACACTGCATGGAATAATGGACAGGGCACTTGAGGCAGAATAGAGGGAGGAAGAGGAGGACTTCCTTACCTCTCAAGGCCCCCTTCATCCAAACAGTGTTCCTGCGGGTCCGCCGATCACACAGGAAGAGGAGGAGGAGGAGGATTGTGCCAGCATGGAGGTGAAGCCTAGCACTCAGCATCATCAACGGTCTTCAAGGGATCATTTACAGTCCCCATAAACCCATGGACTTGTACGTAGCTGGGAGGAGGTGGCTGCGGATCAGGTCGTCCTTAGTGACCCAGAGGACTCCGGACCGAATGCATCAGAAAACCTACGTTGCATGGCCTCCCTGATCCTGCAAAGCCTGCGAAAGGACCCTCGGATTTGTGGTATCAAGGAAAGGGATCAGTACTGGCTGGCAACCCTCCTTGATCCATGTTACAAGGATAAGGTTGCGGAACTTATCCAGCCGTCGCAGAGGGAGCAGAGGATGAAACATCTTTGGGAAGCATTGCTGAAAGGTTTGTGCAACGCGTTTCCAGAGCCTGGGAGGTTACAAATTCCTGGTCTTGAACAACATGTTGATGAGGCTTCGGTCAGTTACAGAAGGAGCAGTAGAGAAGGTGGCTGTCTGACAGATGCGATCAGACAATTTTTTAGTCCGCAGCCCCAAGGTATGATCGGTTCCAGCAACCATCGCCAGCGTTGAGTGCTGATTTACATGATGCAGGAATACCTAGGGACAAGATCAGACTTGGAGACCTTTCCAACCTAAAATCCTCTGGGTTACTGGGTCTTGAGGATGGATCACTGGCCAGAGCTTGCACAGTATACAATTGAGCTACTGGCCTGTCCTGCATCCAGCGTTCTTTTGGAACACACATTCAGTGCTGCTGGAGGCTTTGTAACCGATCACAGAGTGCGCCTGTTCACCGACTCGGTTTATCGGCTCACCTTCATAAAAATGAATCAATAAATAAAAATGCATGGCGCTAATAAATGGAAGAATAACTAATATGTGTACACAGTGTATCAACTGTGGTAGTGACATCCAAAAAATAAAAATATACAATGTGAAAATGTGTGAAATAAAACAATAAAAATGAAGTAAATGGCTAGGGTAATATACCCCAACAGAAGTCTAAGAGGACGAAACGCTTTGGGTCTATTTTGCTACCCTTTCTGTATGCTTATGTTATGGTGTGATTCTCTGGATCTTTTATTCACAGTGTGTTGATCCCGTTGATTTATATCAACGACCATTTATATTGTTTTTTACACCATTAATGACCATTAGGTATAGAAGCTACAGTGATCCCTGTGGCTACATTTGTTCATTCACATCACCTAATTGTTATATATTTTATTTCACACATTTTCACATTGTATATTTTTATTTTTTGGACGTCACTACCACAATTGATACACTGTGTACACATATTAGTTATTCTTCTATTTATTAGCGCCACGCATTTTTATTTATTCATTTATTTACAATTAGTCTGAATGTGGTGTTGGCTGCTTTGAATTCTGAGTTGGCGTGGCATTTGCCTTATTTATTTATAAAAATGAATCAGTCTTGGATCACCAGCTACCAAGCACCTGATGTTGCTGTAACCGACTATTTTTTTATGAATGTGAGATCCCTTGAAGACTGCCTATGCTGATGCTGAGTAACTATCCTGTTATGCTGAGTGACTATCCTATTCCTCCTCAATGTTCATGTTGATAGCTTGTAAGAACATTTTTGGTTCTGGGCACCACCACCAGTGGCTAAGGCCCAATTTTTCTGCCCCTGTTCAACAGGGGAGTGTAATTACAATTTTTGCTGTAATATTTTGCAGCAGGGCTTCTTCCTATGCTCAACTAGAGTATCTGGGAAGGGTTGTAGTGTTGTGGCACCACCACCAGTGCTTAAGGCCCAATTTTTCTGCCAGTGTTCAACAGGGGCGTGTAATTACAATTTTTGCTGTAATATTTTGAAGCAGGGCTTGTTCCTGCACTCAACTAGAGTATCTGTGAGGGGTTGCAGTGTTGTGGCACCACCACCAGTGCCTAAGGCCCAAGTTTTCTGCCCCTGTTCAACAGGGGCGTGTAATTACAATTTTTGCTGTAATATTTTGCAGAAGGGCTTGTTTCTGCGCTAAACTAGAGTATCTGTGAGGGGTTGCAGTGTTGTGGCACCACCACCAGTGCCTAAGCCCCAATTTTTCTGCCCCTGTTCAACAGGGGCATGTAATTACAATTCTTGATATGATATTTCAAAGCAGGGCTCGTTCCAGTGCCCACCAAGAGTAACTGTGAGGGCTTACAGTGTTCTGGGACCACCAACACCTAAGGCCCAAATTTCTGCAGAGTATATAGGTCAGGCCCCTACTTTGAAACATCCGACTTACAAACAACTCCTGCTTACAAACTGAGGGAGACTACAAGAAGTGAGAGGATATCTACCCCTAGGAAGGGAAATTCTCTCCTGTAAGAGTTAATATTGGAAAAAGGTGTCTCCTCCACTTATGCTTTATCACCAATCCTTGTTTCCCTAAAAACCCCAAATTTTCAAAATTCAATTGTCATTGGGACAGAAAGTGAGGTGAAATCTTCTGAATAGGGACAAAGACAGAAAAATAAATGCGCCAGAGGTGATAACACTTCCCTATGTTTTCCAAAAAGCTTAAAAATAGATTTTTTGGCTGGAGCTACACTTACAAAATGTATCTGTTCCAAATTACAAACAGATTCAACTTTAGAACAAACCTATAGTCCCTGTCTTTCTTGGGACCGCCTGTAAACTGGTGTTCAGAGTATATAGGGCCTGGGGGCCCCACGCCTTTTCTTTTTTTAATTTGGGTGCGGGGTTCCCCTTAATATCCATGCAAGACCCAAAGGGCCTGGTAATGGGCTGGGGGGTTACCCATGCCGATTTTCTCAATAATTTTCATCCAACATTACATTACAGCCGCAAGCAGTTTTAAATTACTTTTATTCCTTTAGAAATGTCATTTTGTACAGGGACTTTTCTAAACACGGGAATCATGCGCCACTTTACAGGCATACTATAGACACCCTCCAGGTATGAAATTTAAAGGAATATTACACTTTTTTTGTTTCACTTTAAAGTCACTGCTCTCGAAAAAACGTCTGTTTTTTAAAACTTTTTTTTGCATTGATACATGTCCCCTGGGCCAGGACCCGGGTCCCCAAACCCTTTTTAGGACAATAACTTGCATATTAGCCTTTACAATTTGCACTTTTGATTTCTCACATTCGAGTCCCATAGACTTTAACGGTGTTCGAAAGTTTGTGCAAACTTTCGGTCCGTTCACGTGTTCTGGATGCGAACCGAACCGGGGGGTGTTTGGCTCATTCCTAGTGCAGGTTGTATCAAGCTACCTGCCTATGACAAGGGAGTCTGTCATGCATAATATTTTATTACAGTCCTGTCTAAAAATATGCAAAACACATTTTAGGTCTTTTTAATTTTTTTTCTTGAAATAATATTTTTTCCGGAGTCTGATCATTTGTACCAGATTCAACCTCAAATATTATATATACTGTATAAATCTTCTGTTATTCTCAAGAGTGGATTCAATATTTTGTTCCCTAACTTTTGGTTGAACTAGATGGACTTTTTTCAGCCTGACTATGTCACTATATAACCATATAGCTGGTTATTTATATTTATCACTGCATAGAAATATTTAAGAATAAATTGTCTTTTTAAAAAAAAAAACTTTACATGTTAGCTAAATTATACACCAAACTTTTTTTGAGTTTTTTTTTCTGAATTAATTGAACAATAAGCGGCCAACTAATCGATTATGAAAATAATCATTAGTTGCAGCCCTAATGCTCACGACCTTGAGCACTTGTGCATGGAAATGAGCACTTGCTGTACAAGATCCCTGACACAAACTATTAGAATACAGTAGCCCGCAATAAGGATTCCTTCATCCACGGTGCTTAACATCGATGGAGGAATCTATTCAATTTCTTTTGTTCATCCTGAAGTCTGAACGGCAAAAACCTGCAAGTGCACGGCCAGTTTAAGGGTAAAGGAGGGCAACAGAATAAGACCAATGGCCTAGAGGCAAGAAGCATACATTCAGCCCTGCCTATAAACTAATCTGTAAGGAAGAAAGTTAACTCTTGGAACATAAAATGTAGACATGACTTTAGAATAATGACTTCCACTGTGTTTGAGATGGCCTTCGGGAAGGTGACAATGTTTTCCACATTTCACATCTTTTAAGATCTGGAGATGGGTTTTCTTCCATCTTACTGCTTAAAGGATTTCATCTACAGGCTTAGCTCAGCATCTGATAATGGGTCCACATATCAGTGAGAAAAATCCATTTCTGTATTCTTCTTCGCTGTGTTTCAGCATCAGTGCCTTCTTTAACTCTGCTCAGCTTAGTCAGCGTAGAGAAACGTTCTATGTGAGAGCAGATAGCATTTGCTTGTCCCAGATTCTCTGATCTTAACCTTCTTGATTTAAAACCTCTAGCCGTGTCACATTTTATGATAAGTTTCCCCAGCAGCATGTTCTTGAAGCTGGAACATCACAAAGAGGCAGACCACACAGGAATACATTAGAATTCCTAGCACTTTTTGACATAACTTGACAAGTAATTTGGTGAATCAGCACAAACTCAGTATACATCCTGTGTATGGCTAGGCATCGCTGAGTTTATCAATAACTGTGGCAGCGTTAGGGCAGACTGCATTTAATAAGAACTTATAAAGAATTTATCTCAAAGCATAGGAGTGTTCGTAAAATATCCACTGTCATGAATTTATGTATGACTCAGCAAAGAAATATTGTGAAATGTCAGACTATGGCATTTTGACTCATTTTTAATTGTATCTCCACATCATGCAAAAACTATGCGGCTGCTGAAATAACATTGAAATACTAGTTTATTTGGAACATTATAGTGACTGTGGGTGCAAACAGCAGGTGTTCCTCTGTGCAAGGAAACTGTATAAGCCCACTGTCATGCCTATTTTTATTGTTTCACAAATGCACAAGCTCAATTAACTAATTTGGCTATAGCAATCTATTGTAGCTCCCATATGATTTTTGTTCAGTGCACCTTCCATCAAATATCTTCATTATAAAGTTGAACTTTAGACAGAAACAAAAGATACAAATGAATGCATCAATGTATTATTACAGTGTAATATATATATATATATATATATATATATATATATATATATATATATACGGTATCTCACAAAAGTGAGGACGACCCTCACATTTTTGTAAATATTTTATTTTATTATATATTTTCATGTGACAACACTGAAGAAATTACTCTTTGCTACAATTTAAAGTAGTGAGTGTGCAGCTTGTATAAAGTGTAAATGTGCTGTCCCCTCAAAATAACTCAACACACAGCCAATAATTATTGGGTATGTGGACGGGGGATTATAGCGGTGCCAAGGTCAAAAAGGTGTTTTCAAAAGGAAGTAATAGAGAGAAGGAATAAAAAGCAAAAATACAAAGTTTATTGATAATCTAACATAGACAAAATACACATTACATACAATTCATATTAAACTAAAAGGAAGATTGTGGATACATGTACTGTAAATGACCCTAAGAATGGTAAGATGGGCCAGGTGGAAATGGCCGTTGGAGAAGGAGGGCTCGATTTCCTACATGTTTCGCCAAGACATTGGCTTCTTCAGGGAACAGGAGCTCATAAGGAGGATATTTAAAAACAATTCTGTGTGGTAAACATGAAACACATGGTGAGAGCAATAATTTAACCGAACACTACATAATATGAACAATAAAGAAATAGAAACTGTGGCTGGACAGTCATGCACCCAAAGGCTCCACACTCAATAACGGTGATGCAAACATACCTGGGGCGTCAGTGCCCGAGAAGGGAGGGAGGAGAAGGGAAGGGGGAACACAGCCACCCAAAGGGATCCCCGCAGGGGAGCGGTCAAGCCGCGCCGTGAAATGTGCCTGCAGGGGGCATACAGTAAACCTGGCAAAGGAATGTAAAAATAACCATAAGTCATGATGCACTTGTAATAATAATCCAGAGATAAAAATTGCACATCCGTGCATTATATTCGGGAGAATACGTAAAAAGTAGATAAATATGTATGTATATGAATAAATGTATCTATATCTCTAGAGAAAAAAAAGCCGGTGCAGACTTACATGTATGTTTAAAAACCGTGGAAAGAAAATGTGGTCACGAGGTGCCTGTAGTAGATGTGTGCACACAGCAGGGACAAAACGTCAAGATTGGACCAAATCAATGGTCCAATTGGACCAGGCCTAATTAAAGGAATAGATACCATTAGGGGTGTTGTTATTAGTAACTGGGACCATGTGGAGTAGTTATGCCTGTACTTACTTGGTAATATCAGCTGTAGAGAGAGATTCTCATAGCAGCACGTTCACAGGTGTGTAAAACCTAGTCTGTCATGGCGTAGACACTGTTAATTGAGAGAATCAATGTTGGCCAGCAGAATGAGAGGCAGGTCCAAAGTGGCTCCTAAAGGATGTATAGGAGCATAATGAATGGTTCATTTGGAAGGCATAAAGTAAGAGTGTTTTGAAGGATAAAAGTTACCTTGTCACTGTGTGCAGAGAAGATACAGGCAAGTCTCTCGTCCATCAAGGAACTGAGGAACTAGCCGGTTACTTGTATGCCCCCCACACCTGATCAGATAAAGATCAGGTGTGCGGACGCAAATGAGGGGTGTTCACGGCTGCGCACAGCGCGGTGCCTCGGAACTACAGGTTCCATCATGCATCGCGCGCGCATGCTCAGAGTGTGCGGCCCGTGTGGCGAATGGAGAGGCGAACAGCCCTGGAATGGGAGGTGCCCAGGCGTCGCCTCGTCCAATCTGCTGATGGAAAAAGAGGGCCGGAGAGTCTGAGAACAGACGTGGGCACCCTGGGGCAGACAAGAGTCTGCGCCTTGGCGTCCGTACAGGCAGAAACAGCGCTGGCCACGCCGGCCCCAAGCGGGGAGAGCCCACGCAGTGACCGCCCACCCCCCACATACGCCAACCCACTCCCCCCAATCAGGAGCCAGCCCGGGCACCCAAGAACGAGTGCAGACCGGTGGTGGGGCACAGCGGGGTACGAGGGGTAGTGCGCTGAAACACAGGGTAGGAGGATGAGGCCTAGACTGCCCGACATACCGCAGGGGTCACTGGGGAAAGTGGGAAGTACCTGTGTGTCAGCGCACGACATCCAGCCACAATGTGTATAAAGTGCATAGAAAACCTTAGGGACCTTGTATACCAGTAAAGTTTATAACCAAAATTACAATTACAGGAAAGGAGGACATACATTAAACAACATATACCTATAGCATAACTTATAAGCTGCAGCACATATATAGGGATGTTTTTAGTAATGACAATAAGGATTTAATATAAAGAGTAAATACAAACTGAATACCCTGTGTGTATCAGACAGGAATATGAAGGGTATGGAATCAATATAAATACTTATAGAAGCAATGCATTCATGGCAATTGCAGATAGTACGATGTTTCATAGTACCAAAGGGGAATTTGGTGGAGGGGACCACAGGTGGAGCCATGGCAATGAAAGGGAGAAGGAAGTCAAAAAGCTGCGGAGAATGGAGGGCTGGAAAAGGGGTGGGGGGCTGGGAGGAGGGGAGACAGGTAAAGGTAGAAAGGGAAAAGAGAACCACGCACGACGTTGCCTAGGGAATGGGCGATAAAGAAGAGAAATAAATGGTAAATAAAATGTAAAAACTGATACATATTAAAGAAAGGGCTTGAAACTCATATATTCATTGAGTCCAGGGGAAATGGTGGCATTTAATGTATGAATCCATTTTGTCTCAAGTCGTAGTAGTAAGTTGTCAGTACTACCACCTCTTGCATGTGGAGGAATATGTTCAAGTGCGGAAAATAGAATAACATGGGGGTCGTAGTTATGTTGGGCAGCAATGTGCCTATTGATGGCCGTAGTGGTGGTGTTCTTGTAAAGTGGTTTTATATGGTCCCGAATACGAACCTGGAAGGGGCGCTTGGTTTTGCCAACATAGAATGAACCGCATTGGCATTGGGCCAGATATACGACCCCAACAGTGACACAGCTAACATGGTGTCTGATGGTATGTGTTTTTCCACTAGGTAAATTGACAACTCGAGAGTTGGCAACAAATGCACATATGTCACATTTGCCACATTGATAGGTGCCCGTGGCAGTAGGCCTGTGTGTAATATCAATGGAGTGGTGACTGTGAATCAAACGATCGCGAAGAGAAGGGGAGCGTCGATAAGTGATATCAGGATATGTATTGATATATTTAGCAATGATGGGGTCAGATGTAAGTAGAGGCCAAAATTGTTTATGGACATCTTTGATTTGGGTGTGCTGATTGGAGAATTGAGTGATGAGTCGTGTGGGTTGTTTAGAGTCCAATGGTTTGTCAGGAAAGACCAAATCTTTCCGATTAAGTTTCCTTGCCTTGTGGAATGCTTTTTTTAGCAAGGAATGGCTGTAGCCTCTATCTAAAAGTCTGTTGTAGAGGTCATGTGCCGCCTTGAGAAAATCATCCTCACGGGTACAATTGCGTTTGATCCTAACATATTGGCTATATGGGATGCTTCGAAGGAGAGGCTCAGGATGGGCACTCTGAGCGTGCAGAATTGTATTGCCCGAAGAGGGTTTGCGGTATAGGGTGGTGTAAACTTGGCCATTGGGTTGTACACCAATCTGGAGGTCCAAAAAGTGGATCTGCGATTGGCTGCACTCCATAGTAAACTTGAGATTATATGTATTTTTAGTGAGGCTTTGTACGAATAAAGATAGTTCTTCCATGGTGCCAGCCCAAAACAGCAGTATGTCGTCAATATACCTGTACCAGGATATGATCCTGGACAGGTAGGGATTAGGGTGGGTCAAATCAAAAAGTTCCCTCTCCCACCCCCCCAGGTACAGGTTGGCGTAGGCGGGGGCACACTTGGTCCCCATAGCCACGCCCTGTACCTGGAGGAAGTGGGAGGAGCCAAACATGAAGTAATTACGTGTAAGTATGAACCTCAATAGTTCGAGGACAAAATCTCCGTATTTGTCATATTGAGGACCTCTAGCTCGAATGAGTTTGCTAATGACTGAGATGCCTCTGTTGTGGGGGATTATGTTGTACAGACTCTCCACATCTAGGGCTACCAACCATGTGCCACTGGGCAGAGATTGGCCATCTAATATACGAAGGAGGTGGATGGTGTCCTTTATATATGAGGGCAAAGCTACAACATGGGGTGCCAAGTATTTGTCTACCAGTGCACTGGCAGATTCTGTGAGGCACTGGCGACCAGAGACAATTGGACGACCAGGAGGGTGGTCAAGGGATTTGTGCAATTTAGGAAGGGAGTAGAAAGTAGGAGTGGTAGGCTCTTTCACATTAAGGAACTTCCATGTGTTGGAGTCTATAATGCCTTTTTGGTGAGCTACAAATATCAACTGTTGGTATTCAGATATGTAATGATCAATGAGTGATCTAGAAATTGGTCTATACCACTCGCGGTTGTTTAAGATATCAAGGCACATTTGCTCGTAAAAGGACGTATCCATCACCACCACGTTGCCGCCCTTGTCGGCTGGCTTAATGGTGAGTTCCGGATGATTTTGTAAAGATTTTATGGCCCTAATGTGAGCCGAAGTTAGGTTGGAGGGATACGCAGAGTTGAGGTTTAAACCTTCGATGGAGTGAGTAACCTGTTGTACAAATGCCCATATGTTGGGATTCGTAGAAAGGTTTGGAAAGTTCATAGATTTGGGTTTAAACGAAGCGGGGGGGGGAGGGAGCACCAAGGGCGGTGGCCTCATGATCGGTAGGGTCAAGAAAGTCATCGCCATCAGTGTAGCCCTCCTCCCAAAGTGACATTAATTCTTCTAGGGCTTGTATTTCTGCTAAGGTAGGGACCTGTTGAGAGGGATTGGAGTGCGCACTCTGGGCGGGTACAGTGCTAGATTTGGATTTATCATAGATTACTTTAAAGAGTAGTTTACGTGCAAAAAGGTGCACGTCTTTGATAAAGGCAAATTTATCGAAGTCATTGGAAGGACAGAATGTAAGGCCTAATTGAAGTACATGGATCTGGTCCATGTTGAGTGAAATGGAAGATAAGTTGATTACATCAGGGGTGGTTGTTCTTCCTGAATCGCTAGCGTTTGTGGATGTGGGTCGGGGGATGGACTTGGGAGGGGGTCCTGGCCCTGTCCTAAAAAAATAGGTGCAAGTTTAGGGTCTGCCGCAGCAGAGTTACCTGGAAACATGGAGGTGATGGTGGGTTCACTTACCCTCCGAGAGGTAGTGTGCGTTTGAGAGTGCGAAAGTGCCGTAGTGCCTGCAAGTGTCTTGGTAGTGGACGATTTGGGGATCGCTGATGACTTTGGTTGTGCTTTGGTGAAAGGAGTGGATGCGTGAGCAGTCTTGGACTGACCTGTGGGTGGATGCAAGAGAGGAGTGGGTCCTAGTGTACGGTGTAGTGACTCCGAGGACATGGCCGAAAGATCACCTTTTCTTCGTTTTGCCAATTGTTCTTGTGTCAAATCTTGGTATACAGTGGAGGTGCTGGATGAAAAGGAAGCAGATAAATTATTAGGAACATGATTGTTCGAGGGAGGTGGGTTAGTGGTGAAGGGTTTGTTTCTAGATTTAGTTTCCTTGGCGTTATCCCAATTGTAGGCATAGCCATTTTCATGGGCCGCTAGGTCTCTAAGGAATTTACTTTCTTTGTCATTGATAGTGGTAAGTGTGTACTCCTCCAGGTGTGCACGCAGGGTTTTTTCCCGCTTGCTATACCTGGGGGAGGAGAGGCCGAGGGCATGGTCTGTATACCATCTATTGATTGCAACGCCAAGTTGTGCCAGCTCAGTGGTATATTCATGACACAACATGGAGAGCATGTTGAGAGAGCATGATATAAGATTGCTTTCCCAAGATGTCTTTAGTGTGTCCTTGATTTTTTTAATATTGGGAAAGAGTTGTATTCTTAATCCCCAAGGGATTACTCTATGTTCCGCATATTTTTCAAAGTAAGTTTTGTGCCAGTAAATTCTGGCTTTTTTTTCCAAGAGGCGTTGTAGTCTGACAAATGCCCTATCTAGCTCAGCGTCGGTTAAGGTAGAAGCGTTTTGGGACGCCTGGATACGGGTCATAAGACTCTCCCAGGCGTCTCCACAGAAGTCTGCCATGGCTCCACCGGGGGTCTCCCAAAAAAGGGGGGGAGGAGAACAGTCCTAGAATAACACAAGAAAAATAAATGAGTATACTTATATTTCAGTGATGTATCACATTATAGGTAAAGTGAAGAGAGGAAAGAATACGATTTGCCAAGGTATATGTGACCAATAAAAGGCAATGAGTGTGTTATGAATACACAAAAGAAAAAAAGGAAGGGGAGATGTATTTAGTAGATAATGTATTATATTTAGTGGGAAAATTTAGAATAGATATATTAGGGACCAAAACTAGCCAGAAGGACCATAAGCATTAAAGCTTGTATTGTTCAAACAGTATCAAGGTGGCTAGATGGTACCAGAGGATACAGCACCTCATCCCCAAAGTAATCAAATAGTTATTGGGTATGTGGACGGGGGATTATAGCGGTGCCAAGGTCAAAAAGGTGTTTTCAAAAGGAAGTAATAGAGAGAAGGAATAAAAAGCAAAAATACAAAGTTTATTGATAATCTAACATAGACAAAATACACATTACATACAATTCATATTAAACTAAAAGGAAGATTGTGGATACATGTACTGTAAATGACCCTAAGAATGGTAAGATGGGCCAGGTGGAAATGGCCGTTGGAGAAGGAGGGCTCGATTTCCTACATGTTTCGCCAAGACATTGGCTTCTTCAGGGAACAGGAGCTCATAAGGAGGATATTTAAAAACAATTCTGTGTGGTAAACATGAAACACATGGTGAGAGCAATAATTTAACCGAACACTACATAATATGAACAATAAAGAAATAGAAACTGTGGCTGGACAGTCATGCACCCAAAGGCTCCACACTCAATAACGGTGATGCAAACATACCTGGGGCGTCAGTGCCCGAGAAGGGAGGGAGGAGAAGGGAAGGGGGAACACAGCCACCCAAAGGGATCCCCGCAGGGGAGCGGTCAAGCCGCGCCGTGAAATGTGCCTGCAGGGGGCATACAGTAAACCTGGCAGAGGAATGTAAAAATAACCATAAGTCATGATGCACTTGTAATAATAATCCAGAGATAAAAATTGCACATCCGTGCATTATATTCGGGAGAATACGTAAAAAGTAGATAAATATGTATGTATATGAATAAATGTATCTATATCTCTAGAGAAAAAAAGCCGGTGCAGACTTACATGTATGTTTAAAAACCGTGGAAAGAAAATGTGGTCACGAGGTGCCTGTAGTAGATGTGTGCACACAGCAGGGACAAAACGTCAAGATTGGACCAAATCAATGGTCCAATTGGACCAGGCCTAATTAAAGGAATAGATACCATTAGGGGTGTTGTTATTAGTAACTGGGACCATGTGGAGTAGTTATGCCTGTACTTACTTGGTAATGTCAGCTGTAGAGAGAGATTCTCATAGCAGCACGTTCACAGGTGTGTAAAACCTAGTCTGTCATGGCGTAGACACTGTTAATTGAGAGAATCAATGTTGGCCAGCAGAATGAGAGGCAGGTCCAAAGTGGCTCCTAAAGGATGTATAGGAGCATAATGAATGGTTCGTTTGGAAGGCATAAAGTAAGAGTGTTTTGAAGGATAAAAGTTACCTTGTCGCTGTGTGCAGAGAAGATACAGGCAAGTCTCTCGTCCATCAAGGAACTGAGGAACTAGCCGGTTACTTGTATGCCCCCCACACCTGATCAGATAAAGATCAGGTGTGCGGACGCAAATGAGGGGCGTTCACGGCTGCGCACAGCGCGGTGCCTCGGAACTACAGGTTCCATCATGCATCGCGCGCGCATGCTCAGAGTGTGCGGCCCGTGTGGCGAATGGAGAGGCGAACAGCCCTGGAATGGGAGGTGCCCAGGCGTCGCCTCGTCCAATCTGCCGATGGAAAAAGAGGGCCGGAGAGTCTGAGAACAGACGTGGGCACCCTGGGGCAGACAAGAGTCTGCGCCTTGGCGTCCGTACAGGCAGAAACAGCGCTGGCCACGCCGGCCCCAAGCGGGGAGAGCCCACGCAGTGACCGCCCACCCCCCACATACGCCAACCCACTCCCCCCAATCAGGAGCCAGCCCGGGCACCCAAGTACGAGTGCAGACCGGTGGTGGGGCACAGCGGGGTACGAGGGGTAGTGCGCTGAAACACAGGGTAGGAGGATGAGGCCTAGACCGCCCGACATACCGCAGGGGTCACTGGGGAAAGTGGGAAGTACCTGTGTGTCAGCGCACGACATCCAGCCACAATGTGTATAAAGTGCATAGAAAACCTTAGGGACCTAGTATACCAGTAAAGTTTATAACCAAAATTACAATTACAGGAAAGGAGGACATACATTAAACAACATATACCTATAGCATAACTTATAAGCTGCAGCACATATATAGGGATGTTTTTAGTAATGACAATAAGGATTTAATATAAAGAGTAAATACAAACTGAATACCCTGTGTGTATCAGACAGGAATATGAAGGGTATGGAATCAATATAAATACTTATAGAAGCAATGCATTCATGGCAATTGCAGATAGTACGATGTTTCACAGTACCAAAGGGGAATTTTGTGGAGGGGACCACAGGTGGAGCCATGGCAATGAAAGGGAGAAGGAAGTCAAAAAGCTGCGGAGAATGGAGGGCTGGAAAAGGGGTGGGGGGCTGGGAGGAGGGGAGACAGGTAAAGGTAGAAAGGGAAAAGAGAACCACGCACGACGTTGCCTAGGGAATGGGCGATAAAGAAGAGAAATAAATGGTAAATAAAATGTAAAAATCCCTTGGGGATTAAGAATACAACTCTTTCCCAATATTAAAAAAATCAACGACACACTAAAGACATCTTGAGAAAGCAATCTTATATCATGCTCTCTCAACATGCTCTCCATGTTGTGTCATGAATATACCACTGAGCTGACACAACTTGACGTTGCAATCAATAGATGGTATACAGACCATGCCCTCGGCCTCTCCTCCCCCAGGTATAGCAAGCGGGTGTCAGAGAGGTTACCTGGTTGGGCGCCGGGGCACGCCGGGGCGTGTTGGCGCTCGCGTTCCTGTCCGTGCTGGGGCGCGTGTCCCTGGGGGCGCTGGTGTGTCTGGGCTGGCCGACCGTGGCGTGCGGGGTGGCGTCCGGGCGTTCGTGCGTACGCGCGTTCGCGCTAGCGCGCGTTCGCGTTAGCGCGCGTCCGCCTGTGGGCGTTGCTTTTGACGCGACCCGGTTCGGTGGGCGTGCACGCCGGTGTCGGGGGCGCGCTCAGGCGCGTGCGGGGGCGCGGCGCGCTTTGGCGAATCGGCGCGTGCACGTGCGCGGCGTTTTGGCGCCAATCGGCCTATTTAAGGCTTGCCTCTATGCTGACCCAGTGCTGCCTGATCAAACAGCTCTGTACCTTGTCCGTGATCATCCTGAGTTCCTGTATCCCTGTTGTGCTTATCCGTTGTGACCCGGCTACCCTTTGGACCATCCTTGATTGCTGCCTGAACCCGACCCCGGCTTGTCTGACCTTGTTTCTGCCTCACCCTCTTATACCGCTGCTGCCAGCCCGTTGCCGACCTCTGCCTGTGTGTGACCAGCCTGATCAGTTCCTGCCCAGCATCTGCTCTACCCAGTCTGAAGATCTACCGGTTGCTTGCCAGACCATTGTGCTCCAGGACCCTACTTCAGGCCCTCATACCACTCCGCATTCGTGGCCTCCTGTCTACTCTACCAGGGGCCCCGAATCGGATACGTAAGGGAGCCTACCCTCTGCCCAAGCGGACTCACCTGTCTGTTAAGTGTGGGACCTGACAGTATCAGGCAGCCATGACTGAGTCCGGGCAGGGGGCCTCCCCCATGGATGAACTGTGCAGGCACCTAGCGGGCCTCACTCAAGCCGTTAAAAGTCTGCAAGAAGGCTACACTAGATTGGAAGGGCAGGTCCAGGCCCTCTCAGCCTCTCCTTCAGGAGCAGCGTCCAATTCGGCTTCGGCACCCTCTGTAGTGATGCTTCCACCAGAGCCCAGAGTACCTCCACCCGAGAAGTTTTCCGGAGATCGCAGTAAGTTCCAAGCGTTCCGCAACGCTTGCGAACTGTATTTTGCCCTGCAACCCCGTACATTCTCCCTGGAAGCTACTAAAGTGGGGTTCGTCATATCCTTGCTGACTGGTGAACCTCAAACCTGGGCCCACAATCTGCTGAAACAAAAGGCTCAATCTCTTGATTCCGTGAGTGACTTCTTCCTAGCCATGTCCCAACTGTATGAGGACCCTCAGCTAACGGCAACGGCTGAAGCCACTTTGCATTCCCTCCAACAAGGTCGCAGAGCGGCTGAAGATTACGCCGTGGAGTTTAGGCGTTGGAGCTCCGACACGGAGGGGAATGACGCTGCCTTGCGTCACCAATATCGGCTGGGATTATCTGACCCTCTAAAGGACGAGCTGGCACGAGTGGGGGTCCCCCAGACACTAGAGGAGCTCATCAATTTATCAATCCAAATTGACCGTCGCCTCAGGGAAAGACGCTCTGAAAGATCAGTTGGTCATCCACGTCTTACCTGGATGTTGCCCAGGGTCCCTAGTGCCCCGCACCAAGCTCCATTGGTCTCATCCGCGTCCGCCCAGGAAGGCTCGGAGCCTATGCAGTTGGGACTGCTCCGTCCCTCTCTGACTCCAGAAGAGAAGACACGAAGACGCACACTCAACCTGTGCTTGTACTGTGGAGAGCCCGGTCATTTTGCAAGAGCATGCCCCAATAAAAGACGTAAGTGTCTACCGTCTTCCTCATTGTGTGCACCTGTCCTACCTAGTACCGGTAGCCATTTAACACTCTCCATTGTCTTGCAGTTACCTGGAAGGAGCATCCCAGTACCGGTCATCATTGATTCAGGGGCATGCAGTGGATTCATTGACCGGACCTTCGTTGAAACTCACCATATCCCCACTCAAACTAAAGCCCAAGGACTGGCAGTCTTTCTAGCAGACGGTTCCACCCTCCGTTCCGGACCCGTCACCCAAGAAACGGTTCCTCTTTTGGCCACCATTGGCCCGGAACATCAGGAACTATTACGCCTAGATGTCATCTCCTCTCCTCTCTTCCCAATTATCCTAGGGATACCTTGGCTACAGGCCCACAATCCTAGCATCAACTGGGCTACGGGCAAGGTTCAGTTTTCCTCTGAATATTGCAGACAAAACTGCTTACGGGGAATCCCACCAACCTCCTCCCAATGTCTGTGCATGGACTCTGAAACTAAACTCTACCAAGATCTTCCTGAACCCTACCGGGATTTCCTAGACGTGTTCAGTAAGAAGGGGGCAGAAACCCTTCCAGCACATAGATCCTATGACTGCCCAATAGAACTTCTACCGGGTACCGAAGTCCCCTTTGGCAGGATCTTTCCCTTAACTGAGCAGGAGCTGGGCACCTTGAAGACTTACATTGACGAAAACCTGAAGAAAGGGTTCATTCGTCCTTCCACGTCTCCAGCTGGGGCAGGCATCTTCTTCGTGGAAAAAAAAGATCATTCCCTACGTCCCTGCATTGATTACCGGGAGCTTAACAAAATTACCATAAAGAACAGATACCCGCTACCTTTGGTTCCTGAGCTGTTTCAGAGGTTAGGATCTGCTACCGTGTTTACTAAACTAGACCTCCGTGGAGCCTATAACCTGATCCGTATAAGAGAAGGAGACGAGTGGAAGACAGCTTTTCGTACCCGATTTGGTCATTATGAGTACCTTGTCATGCCTTTTGGTCTGTGCAACGCACCGGCAACATTTCAGCATTTTGTTAATGACGTCTTTCATGATTTACTGGATTTATACGTCATCGTTTACCTGGATGATATCTTGGTCTTCTCCGCCTCTCTGATGGAGCACCGCAAACATGTACGAACCGTACTCTCCCGGCTAAGACAGCATGGGCTCTACGCCAAACTTGAGAAGTGCGAATTTGAGCTCCAATCCATCCAGTTCTTGGGTTTAATCATCTCTCCTGATGGCATTAAAATGGATCCTCAGAAAGTATCCGCTATTCTGGAGTGGCCTGCACCGACTGACAAAAAAGGGGTACAACGTTTTATTGGCTTCGCCAATTTCTACAGAAAGTTCATCAAGGGATTTTCTTCAATCATAGCTCCCATTACGGAACTTATTAAACAAGGGTGCCGGTTCCACTGGACCCCTAAAGCACAAGAGGCCTTTGGAAAACTCAAAGCGTTGTTTACCTCAGCCACTATTCTTAAACATCCCAATCCTGCCTTGCCTTTCGTCCTGGAGGTGGATGCCTCCGAAGTTGCAGTCGGAGCTGTACTGTCTCAGAGACAGGGTGCCAAAGCACTCCTGTATCCAGTGGGATTCTTCTCACGTAAGCTCTCTCCGTCCGAGAAAAATTATGACGTGGGTGATCGGGAACTTCTGGCCATTAAGGCAGCTCTGGAAGAATGGCGTTATCTCCTGGAAGGTGCAGCACATCCCATCTTGGTCTACACAGACCATAAAAACTTAGAATACCTAAGAACGGCCAAGAGATTAAAACCCCGGCAGGCCAGATGGGCACTTTTTTTTTCTCGATTTATTTTTCACATCACGTACAGACCTGGATCCAAGAATGTCAAATCCGACGCCCTTTCCCGAATGTTTCTTGACTCTGAAAGAACCCTGTCCCCAGACACCATTCTCCCTTCTGGAAATTTCCTCGTTCTACAGGAAGACATAATTTCTCAAATCAGGCGAGCTTCCTCGAGAATGCCCCCACTTGCTGAAGCCTGTGCCAAGGATGGACTACTCTGGTTCAAGAATAGGATTGTGGTTCCTGAGGAGCTGAAAGCACGGGTACTAAGCTTGTGCCATGACCACAAACTTGCGGGTCACTTCGGCACACGGAAAACAATTGACCTTGTCCAACGCTCCTTCTGGTGGCCTCATCTTACCAGGGATTGTAAGGCATATGTGGAGTCCTGTGATACGTGTGCCAGAAATAAGACTAGCCGGTCAAGAGCATGGGGCCTACTGAAGCCATTACCAGTCCCAGAGAGACCTTGGGCCATGATTTCTATGGATTTCATCGTGGAGCTCCCACCATCAGAGGGTTTTTCATCCATTTTTGTTGTAGTGGACAGGTTGTCTAAGATGGCCCATTTCCTCCCCATGAAGGGCACCCCCTCAGCCATGGAGACCGCCGCTATCTTCATCAAAGAAATCGTCAGACTACATGGAGTCCCGACCAATATAGTCTCGGACAGAGGCGTCCAGTTCACCTCCAGATTCTGGAGATCCCTTTGTGGTGCCCTTGAGATCGAGTTGTCCTTTTCCTCGGCCTACCACCCTCAGTCCAATGGACAAACCGAGAGGACGAACCAAACCTTGGAGCAATACATCCGCTGTTTTTCAGCTTTTTCCCAAGATGACTGGGCCTCCCTGCTTCCCATCGCAGAGTTCTCTTATAATAACTCTTTACACTCAGCGACTAATCAGTCTCCGTTCTATGCCAATTATGGTTTCCACCCATCCTCCTTACCTGGAGCATTTCCTGAATGCCCTGTTCCTGCAGTTTCCGAGACCTTGAATTTTTTCTCCAATAACAATAAATTGCTACAGGAAACCATGACCAAGGCTCAGGAAGACTATAAGAGGATCTTCGACAGAAAGAGACGAGGAGAACTTATGCTAGAACCTGGCAATTCTGTCTGGCTGTCCACCGCAAACCTCAAGCTAGCTTGTCCATCCAGGAAACTGGGTCCCAAATACCTGGGTCCTTTCTTGATCAAAAGGAAGATCAACAATGTGGCATTTGAATTGGACCTCCCCAATTCCCTGAGAATTCATCCAGTATTCCACGTTTCTCTCCTAAAACCGGTCACGCCTAATTTCTTTCCTGGTCGTTGCATTGGTCCACCCAAACCGATCAAGGTTGATGGCGAAGAGGAGTTTGAAGTGGAAGCAATTCTTGATTGCAGAAGAAGGCGCAATCAGGTACAATATCTGGTGAAGTGGAGGGGCTACGGTCCCGAAGACAATTCGTGGGAACCAGAAAACAATTTACACGCTAACGATCTCCTTCAATCCTTCAAAACCTCTCATCCCGCAAAGATGGCCCAGCTGGGCATCCGGAGTCTGCCCTTGAGGAGGGGGCACTGTCAGAGAGGTTACCTGGTTGGGCGCCGGGGCACGCCGGGGCGTGTTGGCGCTCGCGTTCCTGTCCGTGCTGGGGCGCGTGTCCCTGGGGGCGCTGGTGTGTCTGGGCTGGCCGACCGTGGCGTGCGGGGTGGCGTCCGGGCGTTCGTGCGTACGCGCGTTCGCGCTAGCGCGCGTTCGCGTTAGCGCGCGTCCGCCTGTGGGCGTTGCTTTTGACGCGACCCGGTTCGGTGGGCGTGCACGCCGGTGTCGGGGGCGCACTCGGGCGCGTGCGGGGGCGCGGCGCGCTTTGGCGAATCGGCGCGTGCACGTGCGCGGCGTTTTGGCGCCAATCGGCCTATTTAAGGCTTGCCTCTATGCTGACCCAGTGCTGCCTGATCAAACAGCTCTGTACCTTGTCCGTGATCATCCTGAGTTCCTGTATCCCTGTTGTGCTTATCCGTTGTGACCCGGCTACCCTTTGGACCATCCTTGATTGCTGCCTGAACCCGACCCCGGCTTGTCTGACCTTGTTTCTGCCTCACCCTCTTGTACCGCTGCTGCCAGCCCGTTGCCGACCTCTGCCTGTGTGTGACCAGCCTGATCAGTTCCTGCCCAGCATCTGCTCTACCCAGTCTGAAGATCTACCGGTTGCTTGCCAGACCATTGTGCTCCAGGACCCTACTTCAGGCCCTCATACCACTCCGCATTCGTGGCCTCCTGTCTACTCTACCAGGGGCCCCGAATCGGATACGTAAGGGAGCCTACCCTCTGCCCAAGCGGACTCACCTGTCTGGTAAGTGTGGGACCTGACAGCGGGAAAAAACCCTGCGTGCACACCTGGAGGAGTACACACTTACCACTATCAATGACAAAGAAAGTAAATTCCTTAGAGACCTAGCGGCCCATGAAAATGGCTATGCCTACAATTGGGATAACGCCAAGGAAACTAAATCTAGAAACAAACCCTTCACCACTAACCCACCTCCCTCGAACAATCATGTTCCTAATAATTTATCTGCTTCCTTTTCATCCAGCACCTCCACTGTATACCAAGATTTGACACAAGAACAATTGGCAAAACGAAGAAAAGGTGATCTTTCGGCCATGTCCTCGGAGTCACTACACCGTACACTAGGACCCACTCCTCTCTTGCATCCACCCACAGGTCAGTCCAAGACTGCTCACGCATCCACTCCTTTCACCAAAGCACAACCAAAGTCATCAGCGATCCCCAAATCGTCCACTACCAAGACACTTGCAGGCACCACGGCACTTTCGCACTCTCAAACGCACACTACCTCTCGGAGGGTAAGTGAACCCACCATCACCTCCATGTTTCCAGGTAACTCTGCTGCGGCAGACCCTAAACTTGCACCTATTTTTTTAGGACAGGGCCAGGACCCCCTCCCAAGTCCATCCCCCGACCCACATCCACAAACGCTAGCGATTCAGGAAGAACAACCACCCCTGATGTAATCAACTTATCTTCCATTTCACTCAACATGGACCAGATCCATGTACTTCAATTAGGCCTTACATTCTGTCCTTCCAATGACTTCGATAAATTTGCCTTTATCAAAGACGTGCACCTTTTTGCACGTAAACTACTCTTTAAAGTAATCTATGATAAATCCAAATCTAGCACTGTACCCGCCCAGAGTGCGCACTCCAATCCCTCTCAACAGGTCCCTACCTTAGCAGAAATACAAGCCCTAGAAGAATTAATGTCACTTTGGGAGGAGGGCTACACTGATGGCGATGACTTTCTTGACCCTACCGATCATGAGGCCACCGCCCTTGGTGCTCCCTTCCCCCCCCCGCTTCGTTTAAACCCAAATCTATGAACTTTCCAAACCTTTCTACGAATCCCAACATATGGGCATTTGTACAACAGGTTACTCACTCCATCGAAGGTTTAAACCTCAACTCTGCGTATCCCTCCAACCTAACTTCGGCTCACATTAGGGCCATAAAATCTTTACAAAATCATCCGGAACTCACCATTAAGCCAGCCGACAAGGGCGGCAACGTGGTGGTGATGGATACGTCCTTTTACGAGCAAATGTGCCTTGATATCTTAAACAACCGCGAGTGGTATAGACCAATTTCTAGATCACTCATTGATCATTACATATCTGAATACCAACAGTTGATATTTGTAGCTCACCAAAAAGGCATTATAGACTCCAACACATGGAAGTTCCTTAATGTGAAAGAGCCTACCACTCCTACTTTCTACTCCCTTCCTAAATTGCACAAATCCCTTGACCACCCTCCTGGTCGTCCAATTGTCTCTGGTCGCCAGTGCCTCACAGAATCTGCCAGTGCACTGGTAGACAAATACTTGGCACCCCATGTTGTAGCTTTGCCCTCATATATAAAGGACACCATCCACCTCCTTCGTATATTAGATGGCCAATCTCTGCCCAGTGGCACATGGTTGGTAGCCCTAGATGTGGAGAGTCTGTACAACATAATCCCCCACAACAGAGGCATCTCAGTCATTAGCAAACTCATTCGAGCTAGAGGTCCTCAATATGACAAATACGGAGATTTTGTCCTCGAACTATTGAGGTTCATACTTACACGTAATTACTTCATGTTTGGCTCCTCCCACTTCCTCCAGGTACAGGGCGTGGCTATGGGGACCAAGTGTGCCCCCGCCTACGCCAACCTGTACCTGGGGGGGTGGGAGAGGGAACTTTTTGATTTGACCCACCCTAATCCCTACCTGTCCAGGATCATATCCTGGTACAGGTATATTGACGACATACTGCTGTTTTGGGCTGGCACCATGGAAGAACTATCTTTATTCGTACAAAGCCTCACTAAAAATACATATAATCTCAAGTTTACTATGGAGTGCAGCCAATCGCGGTTCCACTTTTTGGACCTCCAGATTGGTGTACAACCCAATGGCCAAGTTTACACCACCCTATACCGCAAACCCTCTTCGGGCAATACAATTCTGCACGCTCAGAGTGCCCATCCTGAGCCTCTCCTTCGAAGCATCCCATATAGCCAATATGTTAGGATCAAACGCAATTGTACCCGTGAGGATGATTTTCTCAAGGCGGCACATGACCTCTACAACAGACTTTTAGATAGAGGCTACAGCCATTCCTTGCTAAAAAAAGCATTCCACAAGGCAAGGAAACTTAATCGGAAAGATTTGGTCTTTCCTGACAAACCATTGGACTCTAAACAACCCACACGACTCATCACTCAATTCTCCAATCAGCACACCCAAATCAAAGATGTCCCTAAACAATTTTGGCCTCTACTTACATCTGACCCCATCATTGCTAAATATATCAATACATATCCTGATATCACTTATCGACGCTCCCCTTCTCTTCGCGATCGTTTGATTCACAGTCACCACTCCATTGATATTACACACAGGCCTACTGCCACGGGCACCTATCAATGTGGCAAATGTGACATATGTGCATTTGTTGCCAACTCTCGAGTTGTCAATTTACCTAGTGGAAAAACACATACCATCAGACACCATGTTAGCTGTGTCACTGTTGGGGTCGTATATCTGGCCCAATGCCAATGCGGTTCATTCTATGTTGGCAAAACCAAGCGCCCCTTCCAGGTTCGTATTCGGGACCATATAAAACCACTTTACAAGAACACCACCACTACGGCCATCAATAGGCACATTGCTGCCCAACATAACTACGACCCCCATGTTATTCTATTTTCCGCACTTGAACATATTCCTCCACATGCAAGAGGTGGTAGTACTGACAACTTACTACTACGACTTGAGACAAAATGGATTCATACATTAAATGCCACCATTTCCCCTGGACTCAATGAATATATGAGTTTCAAGCCCTTTCTTTAATATGTATCAGTTTTTACATTTTATTTACCATTTATTTCTCTTCTTTATCGCCCATTCCCTAGGCAACGTCGTGCGTGGTTCTCTTTTCCCTTTCTACCTTTACCTGTCTCCCCTCCTCCCAGCCCCCCACCCCTTTTCCAGCCCTCCATTCTCCGCAGCTTTTTGACTTCCTTCTCCCTTTCATTGCCATGGCTCCACCTGTGGTCCCCTCCACCAAATTCCCCTTTGGTACTGTGAAACATCGTACTATCTGCAATTGCCATGAATGCATTGCTTCTATAAGTATTTATATTGATTCCATACCCTTTATATTTCTGTCTGATACACACAGGGTATTCAGTTTGTATTTACTCTTTATATTAAATCCTTATTGTCATTACTAAAAACATCCCTATATATGTGCTGCAGCTTATAAGTTATGCTATAGGTATATGTTGTTTAATGTATGTCCTCCTTTCCTGTAATTGTAATTTTGGTTATAAACTTTACTGGTATACTAGGTCCCTAAGGTTTTCTATGCACTTTATACACATTGTGGCTGGATGTCGTGCGCTGACACACAGGTACTTCCCACTTTCCCCAGTGACCCCTGCGGTATGTCGGGCAGTCTAGGCCTCATCCTCCTACCCTGTGTTTCAGCGCACTACCCCTCGTACCCCGCTGTGCCCCACCACCGGTCTGCACTCGTTCTTGGGTGCCCGGGCTGGCTCCTGATTGGGGGGAGTGGGTTGGCGTATGTGGGGGGTGGGCGGTCACTGCGTGGGCTCTCCCCGCTTGGGGCCGGCGTGGCCAGCGCTGTTTCTGCCTGTACGGACGCCAAGGCGCAGACTCTTGTCTGCCCCAGGGTGCCCACGTCTGTTCTCAGACTCTCCGGCCCTCTTTTTCCATCGGCAGATTGGACGAGGCGACGCCTGGGCACCTCCCATTCCAGGGCTGTTCGCCTCTCCATTCGCCACACGGGCCGCACACTCTGAGCATGCGCGCGCGATGCATGATGGAACCTGTAGTTCCGAGGCACCGCGCTGTGCGCAGCCGTGAACACCCCTCATTTGCGTCCGCACACCTGATCTTTATCTGATCAGGTGTGGGGGGCATACAAGTAACCGGCTAGTTCCTCAGTTCCTTGATGGACGAGAGACTTGCCTGTATCTTCTCTGCACACAGTGACAAGGTAACTTTTATCCTTCAAAACACTCTTACTTTATGCCTTCCAAACGAACCATTCATTATGCTCCTATACATCCTTTAGGAGCCACTTTGGACCTGCCTCTCATTCTGCTGGCCAACATTGATTCTCTCAATTAACAGTGTCTACGCCATGACAGACTAGGTTTTACACACCTGTGAACGTGCTGCTATGAGAATCTCTCTCTACAGCTGACATTGCCAAGTAAGTACAGGCATAACTACTCCACATGGTCCCAGTTACTAATAACAACACCCCTAATGGTATCTATTCCTTTAATTAGGCCTGGTCCAATTGGACCATTGATTTGGTCCAATCTTGACGTTTTGTCCCTGCTGTGTGCACACATCTACTACAGGCACCTCGTGACCACATTTTCTTTCTACGGTTTTTAAACATACATGTAAGTCTGCACCGGCTTTTTTTTCTCTAGAGATATAGATACATTTATTCATATACATACATATTTATCTACTTTTTACGTATTCTCTCGAATATAATGCACGGATGTGCAATTTTTATCTCTGGATTATTATTACAAGTGCATCATGACTTATGGTTATTTTTACATTCCTTTGCCAGGTTTACTGTATGCCCCCTGCAGGCACATTTCACGGCGCGGCTTGACCGCTCCCCTGCGAGGATCCCTTTGGGTGGCTGTGTTCCCCCTTCCCTTCTCCTCCCTCCCTTCTCGGGCACTGACGCCCCAGGTATGTTTGCATCACCGTTATTGAGTGTGGAGCCTTTGGGTGCATGACTGTCCAGCCACAGTTTCTATTTCTTTATTGTTCATATTATGTAGTGTTCGGTTAAATTATTGCTCTCACCATGTGTTTCATGTTTACCACACAGAATTGTTTTTAAATATCCTCCTTATGAGCTCCTGTTCCCTGAAGAAGCCAATGTCTTGGCGAAACATGTAGGAAATCGAGCCCTCCTTCTCCAACGGCCATTTCCACCTGGCCCATCTTACCATTCTTAGGGTCATTTACAGTACATGTATCCACAATCTTCCTTTTAGTTTAATATGAATTGTATGTAATGTGTATTTTGTCTATGTTAGATTATCAATAAACTTTGTATTTTTGCTTTTTATTCCTTCTCTCTATTACTTCCTTTTGAAAACACCTTTTTGACCTTGGCACCGCTATAATCCCCCGTCCACATACCCAATAACTATTTGATTACTTTGGGGATGAGGTGCTGTATCCTCTGGTACCATCTAGCCACCTTGATACACAGCCAATAATGTCTAAACCGCTGGCAACAAAAGTGAGCACACCCCCAAGTGAAAATGTCCAAATTGGGCCCAAAGTGTCAGTATTTTGTATGGCCACCATTATTTTCCAGCGCTGCTTTAACCCTCTTGGGCATGGAGTTCACCAGAGCTTCACAGGTTGCCATTGGAGTCCTCTTCCACTCCTCCATGACAACATCACGGCGCTGGTGGATGTTAGAGACCTTGTGCTCCTCCACCTTCCGTTGGAGGATACCCTGCAGATGATCAATAGGGTTTAGGTCTGGAGACATGCTTGGCCAGTCCATCACCTTTACCCTCAGCTTCTTCAGCAAGGCAGTGGTCATCTTGGACGTGTATTTGGGGTCATTATTATATTGGAATACTGCCCTGCGGCCAAGTCTCCAAAGGGAGGGGATCATGCTCTGCTTCAGTATGTCACAATACATGCTGGCATTCATGGTTCCCTCAATGAACTGTAGCTCCCCAGTACCGGCAGAATTCATGCAGCCCAGACCATGACACCCTCACCACTATGCTTGACTGTAGGCAAGACACTTTTCTTTGTATTCCTCACCTGGTTGCCGCCACACACGCTTGACACCATCTGAACCAATTAATTTTTTCTTGGTCTCATCAGACCACAGGACATGGTTCCAGTAATCTATGTCCTTAGTCTGCTTGTCTTCAGCAAACTGTTTGCAGGCTTTCTTGTGCATCATCTTTAGAAGAGGCTTCCTTTTGGGACGACAGCCATGCAGACCAATTTGATGCAGTGTGCGGCCTATGGTCTGAGCACTGACAGGCTTACCCCCCCACCTCTTCAATCTCTGCAGCAATGCTGACAGCACTCAGATGTCTTTTTTTCAAATACAATCTCTGGATATGATGCTGAGCATACACACTCAACTTCTTTGGTCAACCATGGCGAGGCCTGTTATGGGTGGAACCTGTCCTGTTACGTACCTTGTAGTAGAACCTGACTTGTAGGAAGAGACCTCTCTTACAGCCTTGGCTCAGGAGCCACTGGAGTGGGGACAGTGGCCCCGAGAGAACAGTGAGGTAGGAGTGCCTGTGAGATCTGTAATAGTTGGCATGGATGGATGATGAGCCACCAGAAAGGTCCGGGATGCCGGTGTCAGCAGAGGCAAATGCAGGTGAGCTGGAAGGCACAGAAGTAGCAGCAGGCTGGAGCAGGGTGAGACAAGCCGGGTCAAACACAGGTAATCAAACAGAGCAGAACAGCAGGCTGGAGCAGGTGAGAAAAGCTGGATCAAACACAGGTAGTCAGGCAGAGCAGGGCTGTAAGTTGGAGCAGGGTCAGATGAACAGGCAGAGGTTGGCAACGAGATATCAAGCAAGGAAGTCTTTAGCAGGGTCAAGGCAAGCCGAGGTCAGGATTGGAGATATCAGGTAAGTCAACAGAGCCGGGTCAATACAGACGATCAGATGGCAGGTACAGGTTTTCAGGACACACAAGCTGCAGATCAAACAGCACTGCACTTGTGCAGCTGCTGTTCTTTTAAAGACCCATTGGTGCCAAGCATCGTCTATCACACGCGCACACGTATCTGGCACCTGCCCTCGTGCACGCACGCACATACACGCTGCTGACCAGCTTGTTGGACTGGCATCCGTGTGCGCATGTGCGCACGCACGCACGCACCTCTGTCTTGCCACAGTAAGTCCCTGACACTGTTCTGTTAAACCGCTGTATGGTCTTGGCCACCGTGCTGCAGCTGAGTTTGGCAGTCTTCTTATAGCCTAGGCCATCTTTATGTAGAGCAACAATTTTTCAGATCCTCAGAGAGTTCTTTGCTATGAGGTGCCATGTTGAACTTCCAGTGACCAGTATGAGAGAGTGAGAACACGCCTGCTCCCCATTCACACCTGAGACCTTGTAACACTAACGAGTCACATAACACTGGGGAGGGAAAATGGCTTATTGGGCCCAATTTGGATATTTTCACTTAGGTGTGTAGTCACTTTTGTTGCCAGCGGTTTAGATATTAATGGCTGTGTGTTGAGTTATTTTGAGGGGACAGCAAATTTACACTGTTAAATAAGCTGTACATTTCTTCAGTGTTGTCACATGAAAAGATATAATAAAATATTTACCTAAAATGTGAGGGGGTGTACTCACTTTTGTGAGATACTGTGTGTATATATATATATATATATATATACATACATCTATATTTATGGTTGTGGCCCTATCACCGAGACTTTCCCTTTCGATCTTTGGTCTCATTGAGTGACCAAGTGATTAAATTCAAATTGGTGCATAGAGCCTATTTTACACCATACCGATTTCACAAGATAAACCCTATGCGTTCTTCAGACTGTTGGTAGTCTGGTATGGCTCCAGGAGACTTCTCACACATCTTCTGCACTTGTTCATATAGTGTAGGCTTTTGGGCAGAGATGGTGGCTTTGTTAAGCTCCATTTTATCCGCCCCTTTGCTGATTTCAGTATGTTAGTTGGGTTTGGTTAAGGATATTCTTCCTACAGAGGCAGAGTGAACATTTGCTAATATTACTTTGTTTTATGCTAGAAAAGCTATTGCCCTGTATTGGAAGAAACCTTCCCGCCTACACTTTTATACTGGAAACAATTTGTCAATAACAGTTTAACATTACATAGAGATTCGTGAATAGAGGTTGCCCAAGCAAATACAATAACATCTGGGCTAATTGGTTGGCCGAGCCTTGTACGGCATCGGCCACCAATATTAATTTTTTATATGATACAAATACATATACTATCATATAGATTACATGGATTGCTGATGGTATTATCTGCTATAGATGTATATGAGTTGGTTGTCATTGTGGTGACTGAAAGGTCTTATGCCTTATGCCGCGTACACACGGTCGGACTTTATGGCAGACTTTGCCCGGCGGACTTTTCAACGTACTTTTACAATGGACTTTCTGAATGAACGGACTTGCCTACACACAATCCACCAAAGTCTGTCGAATTCGTACGTGATGACATACGACCGGACTAAAATAAGGAAGTTCATAGCCAGTAGCCAATAGCTGCCCTAGCGTGGCTTTTTGTCTGTCGAACTAGCATACAGACGAGCTGACTTTTCGACCGGACTCGAGTTCGACGGATAGATTTAAAACATGTTTCAAATCTAAGTCCGTCCAACTTTTGAGCAAACAAAGTCCGCTGGAGCCCACACACGATCGAATTGTCCGAAGAAATCCCGTCCCCCGGGCAAAGTCTGCCGTAAAGTCCACTCGTGTGTACGCGGCATTAGACATTATTTTGTTATTCTTTTATTTTGATTTATATACTAGATAGGAAATTGGTAATGTGATTCGGTGAGGATTTCAATATATTTCATATATATTTTGTTCAACGTGTACTATGTTTTGTATTTTGTTTTTGTATGTGTGTTAGTTTTGTTGATAAAAAAAAAAATAATAATAATAATAAAACAAATAAAAAAATAAAATACAAGCAGGATAAGCACATAGCTTTGACCTTGCGTTAGCCTCTTGTGGTTCCTGAATAGCAGGACTCATATGGAAAGGGAGAAGCAGTACAAGCAATCAATAAGCAGTGGCAGCTGATACTCAAAATTTGGGGGGGGCGCAAACAAACTGAAAAATACTGAACCCCACCATCAATTGCAGCCTCACTGTGCCCATCAAATGCAGCCATTTTGCCCATCAAATGCAGCCATTGTGCCCATCAAACGCAGTCACTGTGCCCATCAATTGCAGCCATTGTGCCCATCAAACGCAGTCATTGTGCCCATCATATGCAGCCACCATTCCCATCATATGCAGCCATTTGTGCCCATCATATGCATCCACTGTGCCCCATCATATGCAGACACTTGTGCCCATCATATGCAGCCATTGTGCTCATCAAACACAGCCACTTGTGCCCATCATATGCAGCCATTTGTGCCCATCATATGCAGCCACTGTGCCCATCAAATGCAGCCACTGTGCCCAAATGCAGCCACTTGTGCCCATCATATGCAGCCACTTGTGCCCATCATATGCATCCACTGTGTCATCATATGCAGTCACTGTGCCCCATCATATGCAGCCACTTGTGCCTGTCATATGCAGCCACTTGTGCCCGTCATGTGCAGCCACTGTGCCCCATCATATGCAGCAACTTGTGCCCATCAAACGCAGCCACTTGTGCCCATCATATGCAGCCACTTGTGCCTAGTATATACAGCCACTTGTGCCCATCAAATGCAGCCACTTGTGCCCATCATATGCAGCCACTTGTGCCAATCAAATGCAGCCACTTGTGCTCATTATATGCAGCCATTTATGCATGTCAAATGCAACCACTTGTGCCCATTATATGCAGCCACTTGTGCCCATCATATGCAGCCACTGTGCCCCATCATATGCAGCCACTTGTGCCCATCAAATGCAGCCACTTGTGCCAATCAAATGCAGCCACTTATGCCCATCATATGCAGCCAGCTGTGCCAATAAAATGCAGCCACTTGTGCCCATCATATGCAGCCATTTGTGCCTGTCAAATGCAGCCACTTGTGCCCATCAAATGCAGCCAATTGTGCCCAGTATATGCAGCCACATCAAATACAGCCAGGCGCGTCCCCCGGTTTGGCTGTCACTTTACTAACCCCCCCGGTCCGGCGGCACTTACCAATGTCGGGGCTCTCTCCTCCTCTTCTGTAGTGGTGGGAAGCAGCGGCTGCGGCTCCTGTGTCCACTGGGCTCCTCGGGCTTCCTCCGCCATGTCTCCTCTTCCGCCAAAGTGTTAGGCATCCAATAGGATAGCCTAATGGTTTGGCCAATTGGGAGACAGGTCTCACTGACCTGCCTATGCTATGCTACACCCGCTGTGCCACACAACAGAGTGGGATCGGGATGCAGTGCTCTATGCCCCGAGCCCACCCTATTTTGAAGCCTATTAGAGCCTCTGGCTCTAATCACGTGCTTCAAAATATACAACCCCGCCTATCCCCTCCAGTATTTCATGTGTCCGACATTCTGAAAGGGGCCGGCACATGAATAGGGAGGGCAGCGGAGGTGTCGGAGGGGGCGGACAATGCATTGCCCGCCACTATCAATAAGTAATGCTGCAATGCAATGCTGACAGAAGGAGGGAACAGAGTGGCAGAGAGGTGAGCTCATCAAAATACTGTACTGCTTTTCCTTTCTCTGTCCTAGGCTGGGACAGGGACAAGACTTGAAAGTTTTACTGAACGACAGATGAGAAACATCAGGTCTCTTGCCCATCCAGACAGGGCTGTACTGTATGGCAAAACTGTGTAAATCTTATGATTCAGTGAACAGAAATACAAATCTTTTGGCAGGCAAAACAGCTTATATATATATATATATATATATATATATATATATATATATATTGTATATGTATTTCATCTGTTATTAGCTGTCTGCCTGGAGTTCATATTTAATATTTAGCATTTGGATGGACTACTGCTTCCAATCAAGAAAAGTGCACATACACTAATATCAATCTTGCCAACAGTCCCGGATTTGGAGGGACAGCCCCGCCTTTGTCCCGACACTGTTTTGTCCCAGGTTGTTTCCTGAGATCCCAGCAGCAGGGAAAGATGCACTGTCCCTGTTCTTTTGTAAATGCAGTAAATGCAAATGTGTGCACTATCCGGCTAAGCTGAACACTGAGTCTGCAGGGAGCCCCGCAGGAAGGTTGTCTATAGCTCTCCCCATGCTCTAAGTAGATTAGGTTGTCTCTAGGGTTCTTTAATATTGCCCCAGGCAGCTGGATGTTGGGCAGGGCCAGGGGTGTGGCTGCCTGCCGCACTGCTCCCACAGGTGGCTGCTTTATTCTGGCTAATCCCACAGCTGAAGATGGGGAGGAGGCGGAGCAGGGATAACAGACTTGGGAGTTTTTAATTGTCAGTCATGCTGTAAGTGACCTGTCACCACATGCCCTAGCCTGTCACTATGTTGCCCTATCCTGACACTATACTGCCCTAGTCTGCCACTATGCTGTCCTATCCTGACATTACACTGCCCTAGTCTGCCAAAATGCTGTCCTATCCTGACACTATACTGCCCTAGCCTGCCACTAAACTGCCCTAGCCTGATACTATACTGCCCTAATCTGCCACTATGCTATCCTAGCCTGACACTATACTGCCCTAGTCTGCCACTATACTGTTCTAGCCTGACACTATACTGCCCTAGTCTGCCACTATACTGTTCTAGCCTGCCACTATACTGCCCTAGCCTGATATTATACTGTTCTAGCCTACCACCATACTGCCCTAGCCTGCTACTAAACTGCCCTAGCCTTCTACTAAACTGCCCTAGCCTGCTACTAAACTGCCCTAGCCTGATATTATACTGCTCTAGCCTGCCACTATGGTGCCCTAGTCTGCCACTATACTGTTCTAGCCTGCCACTATACTGCCCTAGCCTGGCACTATATAATAATAGGAGGAAAAACTCCTAAAGAGACTCATCAATGAGGAGTAAGCGGGTTTAAGAAAAAGTACGAATTGCTTTATTACATATTCATACATACATTAATAAATACATACATAAATTACCTTCACCATTTCATAGTAAAATTGACAACGTTGTCAGTAACAGACTTACAACCACCCTGCTCAAACCTTCATGCTCACACACACACAGTCACACATCAAGTATCCAATGAAGAAAATATCGCTGGTAGATGAAAAATTAAACAGCCAGTCCCAGGTTCAGTTTGGCACTAGGACAGTAAACCTGTCAGTATAGTGATAACACAGTCCAGGAATCGGAGATATAGTTGTTAAGCAACTTAGGGGACATGTGTGTGAAAGCCTGACACTATGCTGCCCTAGTCTGCCACTATACTGCTCTAGCCTGCCACTAAACTGCCCTAGCCTGATACTATACTGCCCTAGCTTGATATTATACTGCCCTAGCCTTACAATTTACTGCCCTAGCCTTACACGTTACTGCCCTAACCTGACACTTTATACCCCTAGCCTGACATTATACTGCCCTAGCCTTACAACAGATGAGTCAAACTAAATTTTATTGCGGGACACATTAGCATTATGGTTGCCCTCAAAGGGCCAGTTGTAGCTGTAAGATTAGATGTCCAGAGCACTTAACCCCCCTTAGAGCAGGTGTCAGAAGCCCCACTTTAAGAAGTCAAGAGTCTCCCAGCCCCCACTTCTTCCATGTTCCATTCAGTCAGTATTAGTTATTCACAGAGACAGGGCTTAGAATAGCCATTGTTTTCATCAAGTTCAAAAGACTGCAAAAACATCCTCTGTACTGCAATAGCTGAAGTACAATCGCTTTGGATTTAACTTCTGTGTCTTATTGAAGTTAAAGTAGGACTATAGGCGAAGGTTATAACCCCTGTTAGATTTTTTTTCACCATCTGTATCCTATTTGGGAGATTTCCCTTCACTTCCTGTCCCATAGCCAAACAGGAAGTGAGAGGAAATCCCTGCAAATTATGAGAATTATTTGGGGACCCCCCAGGTCAACAGAACTACATTGTCCACATTGGAAGATTTCCCCTCCATTACTTTTTTGGGGACAACCCAAAATGTGGGTTTTCTTTACTATTATTTTCAATAATGGTAAACATGACAAATAGAGAGGAGGAATCTCCTTAATGGGGACACGGACAGCAATAAAAACTGATAGTTATTCTAATCCATCTCTACTCTATCGTAAACTAAAAAAATGGAAAATTGTATCATACTTACCATAATTTTCCTTTACTGGTGCCTATCCATGGCAACATACCTGTGATAAGCTCCGCCCTGGGCTCCTCCTCTCAGGATAGTGAATATATTATAAAAGAAAGACCAATACCCCCCCCCCCCACATTCTCCTGTGATATTGAATACTAAAGGAGGGCATGTATGCTGCCATGGATGGGCACCAGGAAAGGAAAATTTCGGTAAGTATGATGCAATTTTCTGTTTTCCTGGTGCCTCCATGGCAGCATACCTGTGATACAATAAATAGCTGAAAAACTGGGTGGGTAATACTCATAAAGAAATTTTATTAAGTAAACGTTAGAGCTGATTCAATTGCCCTTCTTCCAAACTCCACTGAAGTGAGTGCTCCTGGATAAATTCTATAATGTTGCATGAATGTGTTTGAAGAAGACCAGGAAGCTGTGCTGCAAATCGTTTCAAGAGAGACATTAGCCCTTGCCGCCCAAGATGAAGAAACTGCCCTTGTTGAGTGGGCTTTAACCGCCGGAGGATCCAGTCCTCTAGCCCTTTATGTTCTTTGGATTTGCAAATCCAGGAGGCAATCGTTCTTGAGGCTGCTTCCTTTCCTCTATTCTTGCCCCAAGGTAGAATGAATAGCTTATTTGATGCCCTGAAAATTTCTGTGGTCTGAAGGTAACATCTTAGAACTCTGGACATGTCTAGTTCATGTAAAGACCCTGACTGTGGATCTGGAAAGGTAGGTAGAGCCCAAGCCTTCATGAGAGTGGATTGGGAAGACACTTTAGGCACAAATCCTGGAACTGTCAGAAGCTCCACTCTATCTGGGAAGAAGGATATACAGTATGCTCATCCTTTGCCCCTAATGCTTGTAGTTCCGAGGCCCTTTTCTCTGAAGTCACTGCAATCAAAAAGGCAGTCTTGAGCGTCAGGTTCTATAATGAAGCAGATCCCGATGGGGCAAAAGGATGAGTTGTCAGAGATAGGGACGAACCCAATGTTCGAGTCGAACGCCAAATAGCGAACAATTTGGGGTGTTCGCGGCAAATTCGAAAGTCTGTGGGAGAAATCAAAAGTGCTAATTATAAAGGCTTATATGCATGGTATTGTCATCAAAAGTGTTTGGAGACCTGGGTCCTGCCCCAGGGGACATGCATCAATGCAAAAAAAAAGTTTTAAAAACAGAGCAGTGATTTTAATAATGCTTAAAGTGAAACAATAAAAGTGAACTTTTCCTTTAAATTTCATACCTGGGGGGGTGTCTGTAAAGTGGCACATTTTTCCAGTGTTTAGAACAGTCCCTGCACACAATAAAATTTCTAAAGGAAAAAAAGTCATTTAAAATTACTCTCGGCTATAATGAATTGTTGTGTCCCGGCAATACAGATAAGTCATTGAAAAAATGATCCCCCCCAGTCCATTACCAGGCCCTTTGGGTCTGGTATGAATATTAAGGGGAACCCTGAACAAAGTTTAAAAAAAAATTGCATGGAGTCCCCCCAGATTCCATACCAGGCCCTTCAGGTCATGTATGGATATTAAGGGGAACCCTGCACCAATATTTTTTTAAAAATGGCATAGGGGTTCCCCTCAAAATCCAAAATGTACATATATGTGTGCGTTTACACACACACACCCATGTACATATGTATAAGGGCTGCTGCTGTAGTGCAAGGTGAGTACCCCAAAGGACGTGACAACAGAAAATTTTATACTTAGCACTGCCCCTCTAAATCATGAATATACATATACTCGCATCAAATATATGTCATGTGACAACATGTATAGCAAAGTGCCAATCAAGTGCAAAAAAATGCATTCAATAAATTTTAAAAAAAAGTGCAAAACAAGGTGCAATCAATAAAGTTCATCAAGTGTGAGGTATAGGGCTGGTGACACGTTGATGTAATCTTGGTGACTTCCTGTCAGAAGCTGGGGGGAGGGGCGAAATATGTCAAGCTAAGGATAATCTGTGAAGGCTGTTTGGATGCCAAGGCGGCAATTTTTGCACATTTTAAAGATTCTGGTGTAAGTGTAATGATTTTAAACCTTTTAATAAACTTTGCAGTATTACACTATATGCCCTCTTTTCTTCACTTGTCCAAACTTTACTACCTCGATTGTCTTTGGACAGGAGACACCATCTTGGTATACACAAGCGTATTTATCATCTTCATCTGGTGAGTGGGGACACAGGAGGGGAGCACAGGAAGTCACCAAGATTACATCAACGTGTCACCAGCCTTATACCTCACACTTGATGAACTTTATTGATTGCACCTCATTTTGCACTTTTTTTTTAACTTTATTGAATGCATCTTCTTATATGGCTCCGCCGACGGACAGAAAAATAAAATAACAAAGATCCGCCTCCATGGGAGGCACCTGCCTTATGACGCTTCAGCACAGATGACAGTTCTTTTATAAGTGTCATTTTGTGCAGGGACTGTTCTAAACACGGTAACAATGCGCCACTTTACAGGCATACTATAGACACCCCTCCAGGTATAAAATTTAAAGGAATATTTCACTTTTATTGTTTCACTTTAAGCATTATTAAAATCACTGCTCCTGAAAAAATGGCAGTTTTTAAAACTTTTTTTTTGCATTTATACATGTCCCCTGGGGCAGGACCCAGGTCCCTAAACACTTTTTATGACAATAACTTGCATATTAACCTAAAAAATTAGCACTTGTGATTTTTCACGGTCGTGTCCCATAGACTTTAATGGTGTTTGTGTGTTCGAACAAATTTTTTGTCTGTTCGCATGTTCTGCTGTGAACCAAACTGTGAGGTGTTCGGCTCATCCCTAGACAGAGAGTTCAATACCACAGACAGATCCCAAGCAGGAAAAGCACGCTTTACTGGTGGCCTAATTTTTTTAACCGCTCTGAGGAATTGGATGATAAGAACGTCTTTTGCCCATCTCTTTTGTGTGGCTGCCGAAATGGCTGCCACTTGAACCTTCAGGGGACTTAAAGCGAGACCAAGGTTCAGGCCTGCTTGAAGGAAGTCTAAGAGCAGCAAGGAGGAAGGGACTGCAAGGTCTGAACACCTGCCGGCTGCAAACATTTCAAATTTGTTCCAGATCTTGGTGTATACCCCATTTGTGGATGGTTTTCTGGCCTTTAGCAGTGTAGAGATCACTTCCGATGAGCAACCCAGAGATTGGAAATTTTGCCTTTCAACATCCAAACATGAAGATTCAGTTTGTGAGGTGCTGGGTGCACAAATCTCCCTTGAGTGAGAAGCCGAGGTAGCATCGGAATCTTGACAGGATGATAAGTGCTGAGGTGCATTGCCCAAGGAAACCACAGCCTCCTTGGCCAGTATGGGAGAATTGCCACCACACTGATTGACTCGTTCAGTAATCTGAGGAGAAATCTCGAGATTAAAGGTTTGGGGGTAAAAAATAATAATAGTAAACCCGCGCAGTGGAGATGGTGGAGATGTGATCTATTTGGAACTGCTGCCTCCCAACATGCAGTCACCATATATATGGGTACGGCTAGATTAGATGGTTTGGGAGAAGGGTATGGCGCTGTTCCTTTAAAAAGAACTCTTTTGTCCTACGTATGTGCTATATACTTTCAAGACTGGTCCCTTCACCCCTCAATATTAAGTTGGATCATGGGTCTCCAGAATCCCCCAGAGATCGATCTCTTCGCCTCAGCAGAGAATGCCAAGGTTCCTTACATGTCTGCCTCATCCCCGGGCAGAATCAGTGGATGCCCTTTTGAGTTTATGGCAATGCAGGACAGCTTATGTGTTCCCCCAAACCTTTAGATGGTTTGGGAGAAGGGTATGGCGCTGTTCCTTTAAAAAGAACTCTTTTGTCCTACGTATGTGCTATATACAGTTCATACAACTATCTAAAATCCAAAGCCATATATAGTGCTCCTATGTAAAATATATGTGTCACGTATTCTATTATTGTCAACCCAAAAAATGCAGCAAGCGTGAAAGTGCTATGTGCAATTCAAGAAACCAGTGTGAACATCAAAAAACCATACATGAAGCTCCTATTTAAATCATTTGTGTCACAATATTAAATTGTGAGTACCTCTCTGCTTGTTTTTTTAATAAACTTTTTAAACGATTTTACACTATGGGCACCCCTTCTATTTTTTTATATGACACTCCACGATCCTGATACTGCCAGAGATTGCTGCACAGTGGCAGAGACTGTGATTGCCTGATACCCCAGTAGGGGTGAAGTGAGCTGGTGAGTTGCTGCACATTTAGAGCACGGGATTTTATCATCAAAAGCACATCACGTGAACTAAGATGTTCCGAAGCAAAAGGACTTTATATATATATATATATATATATATATATATATATATATATATATATATATATATGAATGCACATGTGCACTTTATTAGATTGTATTGGCTTATTGTGTTCCAACCACCTCACTCCCCTCCCCTTCTCTTCTCCCCCCCCCTTTTTTTTTTTTTTACCTTTGTTACCTTTAGGTTTACCGCAGGTTTTTCCACACTGGGAATAATATTCCATATTTAAAAGGATATTGTGACACAAATGATTTAAATAGGAGCTTCATGTATGCTTTTTTGATGTTCACACTGGTTTCTTGAATTACACATAGCACTTTCACGCTTGCTGCATTTTTTGGGTTGACAATAATAGAATACGTGACACATATAATTTAAATAGGAGCACTATATATGGCTTTTGATTTTAGATAGTTGTATGAACTGTATATAGCACATACGTAGGACAAAAGAGTTCTTTTTAAAGGAACAGCGCCATACCCTTCTCTCAAACCATCTAAAGGTTTGGGGGAACACATAAGCTGTCCTGCATTGCCATAAACTCAAAAGGGCATCCACTGATTCTGCTGAGGTGAAGAGATCGATCTCTGGGGGATTCTGGAGACCCATGATCCAACTTAATATTGAGGGGTGAAGGGACCAGTCTTGAAAGTTCTGGGACAGATAATCCACCTTCTCGTTCAGGCAGCCTGGAAGGTAAACTGCCTTGAGCTCCAGCAAGTTCCTCCACTTCCTTCAACAACAGGATGCTGTGAGTTCTCCCCTGTCACTGGATATATGCCACTGCCGCTCTGTTGTCCAAGTGTTACAAGACCGATTTTTGAAGTAGATGGTCCCCCAGAATCACTAGGGCTAGATAGGCTGCCCGTATTTTCCGGACGTTTGAGACTATTCCTATCGTGGGAAAGTCCCATTTCCCCTGCACTTCTAGATGATCGCAGTGAGCTCCCCATCCTCTTGAACTTGCATCGGTAGTAAGTATGGTCCAAGAGTGGCACTGCAGATGGTGTGGCTTTGAGATCTGATCTTTCTCCATCCACCAAAGAAGACTTCTCTTCATGGGAATCGAGATGAAAATCCTCTAATGCAATGACTGTTTCTTCTACTGCGACGGGAAGCCTACTTGAAAAAACCTTAGGTGACAATGGGCCCAAGGCAGCATTGGGATACAAGATGACATAATCCCGATTAAACTCAGGCAACCTGACGCAGATAGGTGGGACAGTGATCTGACCTAGATCATCTTCTGGGAAATAGCTACAACTTTCAGGGGAGGAAGACACACTGTACAGGTTGAAGTGTTGAACAAGGCTCCTAGGTAGATCATTGTCTGGGTTGGTGAAAGAAGACTCTTCTCCCCATTCACTAGCCACCCGAACTTTGCTAGGGTGGACAGCAAGATCTTCTTGTGCTCCAGAAGTTGTTCTGGGCTGAGAGCTAGTAACAAGATGTCATCTAGATAATGAAAAAGTCTTAGCCCTCTCTCCCTTAGGGAGGCTAGAACTGCAATTAGGATCTTCGAAACTACCCTCGGTGAGGTGCAGAGGCCTAAGGGGAGACACTGGAACTGAAGATGCGTGTGCCCTACTGCCACCCTTAGATATTTTTGGAAGGCAGGGAGGATGGGTATGTGGAAGTAGGCATCTTGGAGATCCACTGAGATCATCTAATCTCCCAGTTGCACCATCTGGATGATCGTTTGCAAGGATTCCATCTTGAAGGTGTCTAGATGAATGAAATGATTCAGACGCTTTAAATCCACCACCAGTCTCCAATCCCCATTCTTTTTGGGGATCAGAAAATAGGTTGAATAAAATCCTGTGAACCTCTCGGAGGGAGGGACAGGGACTACCGCTTGTTGGACCTGTATTAGGAGTAGAAATTTTTGCAGTGCATCTGCTTTCTGTGGGGAGATCGGAATTCTGGTTAGTGCAAATGAATCTTGCAGAGGATGATTTGAAAATGTCCAAAAATGTCCAAAACAGACGGTGGACACCACCCAGGGAATCTTGCAGTGGCTGGCCCAGACCCCGGAGAAGTGGCTTAATCTTGCTCCGACCGGGATCCCCTGGGGTGACCTTGTGTGAAAAAGATTTGGCTCCATCCTGGGGGTTGGGGATATTTCTTTGTTTATTTGATATTAAGAAGGTAGCTTGAGTGCTTCTCCAGTACCTTTTAGGATCTCTATTTTTACGGAACTGAGAGAAATCCCTCTTCCTGGAAGATTGAAACTTGGAGGAAAAAACTCGAGACCTTCTCATCCTCTTCTCTTGAGGGAGTAAACCTGACTTTCCCCTGTTACCCGAGAGATCACCTTTTCAAGTCTATCCCCAAATAGTGCCTTTCCGTCAAAGGGGATCCTGCACCAATTCTGTTTAGAGGCTGCATCAGCCGCCCATGGTTTTAGCCACAAGGCCCTTTTGGCCATAATTGTATGCAGCATGGCTTTAGCTGAAAATCTTATTGCATCGATGGTCGCTTCCCCCACAAAATCAGCTGACATCTTGAGCTCTTCCAGTGCTTTAATGATATCATCTTTTGGGACGTCTTTCCGTATGGCCATCTCCATGTTCTCCAGGCCCTAATGGCGTTTGAGACTGATGTCAACGCCACTGCTGTTCTGCAAGTGCCTCCGGTCAACTGGTAGGCCTTCATCTCACTTCCTGTTGTCTCCTTCCGTTTGCAAGTAGGAGTCGTTTGTAAGTTGGATTTTTGAAAGTAGGGGCGTGCCCTATATACTCAGCAGAAATTTGGGCCTTAGGTGTTGTTGTGGCCACAACACTGTAAGCCCTCACAGGGCCCTGCTGTGAAATATTAGATCAAGAATTGTAATTACATGCCCCTGTTGAACAGGGGCAGAAAAATTGGGCCTTTGGTGGTGGTGGTGCTAGTGCCATAACACTGTAAGTCCTCACTCGCTCTTGGTGAGCGCAGAAAAGGGGCCCTGCTGTGAAATATTAGATCAAGAAGAGTAATTACATGACCCTGTTGAACAGGGGCTGAAAAATTGGGCCTTAGGCACTGGTGCTGGTGCCTCAACACTGCAACCCCTCACAGTTACTCTAGTTGGAACGCAGAAACGAGCCCTGCTGCAAAGTATTGCATCAAAAATTGTAATTACATGCCCCTGTTAAAAAGGGGCTGAAAAATTGGGCCTTAGGCACTGGTGCTGGTGCCACAACACTGCAACCCCTCACAGATACTCTAGTTGGAAAGCAGTAACGAGCCCTGCTGCAAAGTATTGCATCAAAAATTGTAATTACATGCCCCTGTTAAACAGGGGCTGAAAAATTGGGCCTTAGGCACTGGTGCTGGTGCCACAACACTGCAACCCCTCACAGATACTCTAGTTGGAACGCAGGAATAAGCACTGCTGCAAAGTATTGCATCAAAAATTGTAATTACACACCCCTGTTACACAGGGGCTGAAAAATTGGGTCTTAGGCACTGGTGCCACAACACTGCAACCCCTCACAGATACTCTAGTTGGAACGCAGAAACGAGCCCTGCTGCAAAGTATTGCATCAAAAATTGTAATTACACGCCCCTGTTAAACAGGGGCTGAAAAATTGGGCCTTAGGCACTGGTGGTGGCGCCCAGAACCAAAAATTTTCTTACAAGCGATCAGCATGATTATTGAGGAGGAAGAGGATAATTAGTGCCAGGAAGCTAGCTGTTAGGTAATTTGGACAGGGTAAAATCCGCAAATCCTCACTAAATTTAATAGGTAGGATGTCCGGCGGGTGTGGAGAGGCGACTCTTTGTACATCTTGCTGCATGTATGCGTTCCTTGATCATCCGATTGAGGGTGAATACTGCTGTGCAAAATGTAAGCACATTGTTTCCCCGGAAGCCCAGGTTCTGAATCTGGGGAAGCAACTGTCAGCACTGAGAAGTCCCTCCATACTAAAGGAGAGCCAGGAACGTACATGGCAGGTGCCGGCAGGGGCCAGCACAGAGGCGGGTGGAGACAAAGAGGTGCAGGCACTAGCAAAAAGTAGATGGGTGACAGTCAGGAGGGGTAGAGGGGGAAGTGCCAGGGAGGCCAATCCAGGACTGGAGCATCCCAATAAGTACGCTCCATTGAGTGACATTGGTGAAACCAGTCAGGGACCAGCACTGCTGGAGCTGAGGGACTCTCCTATCTGCCGGGGGAAGAACTCCTCCAGTGAGAGTAGGGGGGGCAGCAAAGGGAAAGGAAAGACAGATTCTGGTGGTAGGGGACTCAATTCTTAGAAGGACAGAGAGGGCAATCTGTAACCAAGACCTGAAGTACCGAACAGTATGTTGTCTACCGGGTGCTCGGGTTCGGCACATCACGGATCTTGTGGACAGATTACTGGGAGGGGCTGGGGAAGACCCGGCTGTCATCGTGCACGTTGGCACCAATGACAAAGTCAGAGGCAGATGGATTGTCCTAAAGAACGATTTTAGGGACTTAGGAGCTAAATTGAGGAAAAGGACCTCCAAGGTAGTATTCTCAGGAATACTACCGGTACATCGAGCCACACCAGAAAGGCAGAGGGAGATTAGGGAAGTAAACAAGTGGCTGAAAAGCTGGTGTAGTAAGGAGGGGTTTGGGTTCCTGGAGGACTGGGCCAACTTCTCGGTCGGTAACCGGTACTATAGAAGGGACGGACTGCACCTAAATGAGGAGGGTGCAGATCTGCTGGGAATGAAGATGGCCAAAAAGTCAGAGGGGTTTTTAAACCAGGCGATGGGGGGAGGGTCCAGACACAGAGATAGCCAGTGCGGAAGATATTCCAGAGGGTAGTATCGGGGGCATTAGTGGTAGGTTAACCAAAGCACAAAAACACAAGGTGAGTATAGTAGCAAGTCCTAGTTGCAATCTTGAAACATCCAATACGAGGACAATATGCGACCGGTCTAAACTATGTGGCATGTTCACCAATGCCAGGAGCATGGCGGACAAGATGGGTGAACTAGAGATACTGTTGTACGAGGAGGATTTGGATTTTGTGGGAATTTCAGAAACCTGGTTCAACAGCTGTCATGATTGGCTGGCAAACATTCAAGGGTATACCCTATACCCCAAGGATAGAGAGGGTAAAAAAGGGGGAGGGGTATGCCTATTAGGGATGATCCGAACATCCCCCGGTTCGGTTCGCACCAGAACCTGCGAACGGACCGAATGTTCGCACGAACGTTAGAACCCCATTGATGTCTATGGGACTCGAACGTTCGAAATCAAAAGTGCTCATTTTAAAGGCTAATTTGCACGGTATTGTCCTAAAAAGGGTTTGGGGACCCGGGTCCTACCCCAGGGGACATGTATCAATGCAAAAAAAACTTTTAAAAACGGCCGTTTTTTCGGGAGCAGTGATTTTAATGATGCTTAAAGTAAAAAAAAAAAAGTGAAATATTCCTTTAAATATCGTACCTGGGGGGTGTCTATAGTATGCCTGTAAAGTGACGCGTGTTTCCCGTGTTTAGAACAGTCCCTGCACCAAATGTAATTTTTAAAGGAAAAAATCTCATTTAAAACTGCTTGCGGGTTTAATGTAATGTCGGGTCATGGCAATATGGATGAAAATCAGTGAGACAAACGGCATGGGTACCCCCCAGTCCATTACCAGGCCCTTTGGGTCTTGTATGGATATTAAGGGGAACCCCGCACCCAAATTAAAATAAGGAAAGGTGTGGGGCCACCAGGCCCTATATACTCTGAACAGCAGTATACAGGCGGTGCAAACAAGACAGGGACTGTAGGTTTGTTGTTAAGTAGAATCTCTTTGTAATTTTGAACGGGTACATTTTTAACGTGTTTAGCTCCAGCCAAAAAATCTTTTTTAAGCTTTTTGGAAAACATAGGGAAGGGTTATCACCCCTGTGACATTTGTTTTGCTGTCTTTCCTCCTCTTCAGAAGATTTCACCTCACTTTTTGTCCCAATGAAAAATGTTTTTTGAAAATTTGGGTTTTTTTGTGGAACAAGGATTGGAAAGCATCAGTGGAAAGGAGAATTTTTTTTCCCATATTAACTCTTACAGGAGAGAATTTCCCTTCCTAGGGGTAGATTTCATCTCACTTCCTGTTGTCTCCTTCCGTTTGCAAGTAGGAGTCGTTTGTAAGTTAGATGTTTGAAAGTAGGGTCCTGCCCTATATACTCAGCAGAAATTTGGGCCTTAGGTGTTGCTGTGGCCACAACACTGTAAGCCCTCGCAGGGCCCTGCTGTGAAATATTAGATCAAGAATTGTAATTACATGCCCCTGTTGAACAGGAGCTGAAAAATTAGGCCTTAGGCACTGGTGCTGGTGCCACAACACTGCAACCCCTTACAGACACTCTAGTTGGAACGCAGGAACGAGCCCTGCTGCAAAGTATTGCATCAAAAATTGTAATTACACGCCCCTGTTAGACAGGAGCAGAAAAATTGGACCTTGGGCACTGGTGCTGGTGCCACAACACTGCAACCCCTCACAGACACTCTAGTTGGAATGCAGGAACGAGCCCTGCTGCAAAGTATTACATCAAAAATTGTAATTACACGCCCCTGTTAAACAGGGGCTGAAAAATTGTGCCTTAGGCACTGATGGTGGCGCCCAGAATCAAAAATGTTCTTACAAGCTATCAGCGCGATGATTGAGGAGGAAGAGGATAATTACTCAGGGATAGTCACTCAGCATCAGCATAGGCAGTCTTTGAAGGGATCTGAGATTTCAAAAAAAATTATTCGGTTACATCAGCATCAGGTGCTTGGTAGCTGGTGGTGATCCAAGACTGATTCATTTTTATGAAGGTCAGTCGATCGACCGAGTCGGTGGACAGACGCACCCTGTGATCGGTTACCACGCCTCCAGCAGCACTGAAAGAACGCTGGATGCAGGACAGGCCAGTAGCTCAATTGCATACTGTGCAAGCTCTGGCCAGTGATCCATCCTCAAGACCCAGTAACCCAGAGGATTTTCGGTGGGAAAGGTGTCCAAGTCTGATCTTGCCCCTAGGTATTCCTGCACCATGTAAAACAGACGCTGGCGATGGTTGCCGGAACCGATCATACCTTGGGGCTGCGGACCAAAAAATTGTCTGAACGCATCGGTCAGACGGCCACCTTCTCCACTGCTCCTTCTTTGACTGACCGAAGCCTCAGCAACACGTTGTCCAGAAACAGGAGTTTGTAACCTCCCAGTCTCTGGGAACGCGTACAGACCTTTCTGCAAGGCCTCCCGAAGATGTTTCATCTTCTGCTCCCTCTGCGATGGCAAGATAAGGTCCGCAACCTTACCCTTGTAACGTGGATCAAGGAGGGTTGCCAGCCAGTATTGGTCCTTCTCCTTGATACCACGAATATGAGGATCCTTACGCAGGCTTTGCAGGATCAGGGAGGTCATGCAGCATAGGTTTGCTGAGGCATTCGGTCCGGAGTCCTCTGGGTCACTAAGGACGACATGGTCCGCAGCCACCTCCTCCCAGCCACGTACAAGTCCATGTGTTTCTTGGGACTGATCCCTTAAAGACTGCTGCTGATGCTAAGTGCCAGGCTCCACCTCCATACTGACACAATCTTCCTCCTCCTCCTCCTCCTCCTCCTCCTCTTCCTGTGTGATCGGCGGGCACGCAGGAACACTGTCTGGATAAAGGGGGCCTTGAGAGCTAAGGAAGTCCTCCTCTTCCTGCCTCTGTTCTGCCTCAAGTGCCCTGTCCATTATTCCACGCAGCGTGTGCTCCAACAGGTGGACAAGGGGGACAGTGTCACTGATGCATCCACTGTCACTGCTCACCATCCTCGTGGCCTCCTCAAATGGTGACAGGACAGTGCATGCATCCCTGATCATGGCCCACTGGCGTGGGGAAAAAAAAACAAGCTCCCCTGACCCTGTCCTGGTGCCATAGTCGCACAGGTACTCATTGATGGCCCTCTGCTGCGTGTGCAGCCGCTGCAGCATGGCCAACGTTGAGTTCCACCTGGTGGGCATGTCACAGATTAGGCGGTTCTTGGGCAGGTTAAACTCCTTTTGGTGGTCTGTCAGCCGAGCACTGGCATTATATGACCGGCGGAAATGCACACAGACTTTCCTGGCCTGCCTCAGGACATCCTGTAAGCCCGGGTACCTGCCCAAGAACCGCTGCACCACCAAGTTAAGGACGTGAGCCAAACAGGGCACATGGGTCATTTGTCCCTGTCGGAGGGCAGAGAGGAGGTTGGTGCCATTGTCGCAAACCACCATTCCTGCCTTTAAGTGGGGGGGCCTCAACCACCTCTGAACCTGCCCCTGCAGAGCTGACAGAACCTCTGCCCCAGTGTGGCTCCTGTCCCCCAAGCACACCAGCTCAAGCACCGCATGGCATCTTTTGGCCTGCGTACTTGCGTAGCCCCTTGAACGACTACGGAGCACCGCTGGTTCCGAGGAAGAGGCCATGGAGGAAGAAGAAGAGGAGGGGGTGGAGGAGAGAGGTGTGTCACAATCATTAGCATTTTGGAGGCGTGGTGGCGGAACAACCTCCAACACTACTGCACCTTGTCCAGCATCCTTCCCAGCTGCCAGCAGAGTCACCCAATGCGCCGTGAAACTTAGGTAACGTCCCTGTCCATGCCTGCTGGACCATGAGTCAGCGGTAATATGCACCTTACCGCTGACCGCCCTGTCCAGCGAGGCATGGACATTGCCTTCCACATGCCGGTAGAGAGCCGGAATCGCCTTCCGTGAGAAAAAGTGGCGTTTGGGTACCTGCCACTGAGGAACCGTACATTCCACAAACTCACGGAAGGGGGCAGAGTCTACCAACTGAAAAGGCAGCAGTTGAAGTGCCAGCAATTTTGCCAAGCTAGCATTCAACCGCTGGGCATGTGGATGGCTGGGAGCAAACTTCTTTCAGCGGTGCAGCAGCTGGGACAGGGAAATTTGCCTGGTACAATCTGACGTCGGTGTACCAAAAGCAGATTGCCCACAAGTACTTGGCTGTGACACACCTAATTCTACACCTTCATTCCTCTCAGTGCAGGTCTCAGAGAGGACTGAAGGTCTAGTGGGGTTGGAAATCTCAGCTGATGAGGAGCAAGGAGAGGTCCTCTTTGTTCTTTGGTGTGGGTCTTTTAGATGCGCTTGCCAACGAACTGCATGGCAGGTCAACATATGTCTGGTCAAGCATGTGGTACCCAAGCGGGAGATGTTTTGGCCACGTGAGATACGCTTGAGACATATGTTGCAAATAGCAGCGGTGCGATCTGATGCACTCGACTCAAAAAAGGCCCACACCAAAGAACTTTTTGAATAACGCGCAGAGACTGCAGCGCCCTGCACATGTGATGCAGTCAATGTGCTGCCCTTAGGCTGGCCCCTGGAGGGCATCCTGCCTCGTTGGTGATGTGCCGCCTCCTCCTCCTCCTCCTCCTCTCTCCTATCAGGCACCCACGTTGAGTCAGTGACCTCATCATCCCCTCCCTCCTCATCACTGGAGCAAACCCGGCAGTATGCTGCAGCAGGGGGAGCATGACTGCCAGATTGCTGTCCTTCTTGGGCACCCCCTCTGTCCGTGCTCATGTTACTGCCTTCATCGAGCTCAGTATCATCATCAGAGCCTTCCAAACGCTGGGCATCCTCCTGGAGCATGTACCCAACACTGTGGTCAAACAGTTCGAGGGACTCCTCAGGAGGACATGGTGGAGCTAGGGAAGGAGTCACTGATGACATTGAGCCGAGGGAAGAGGCCGCTGCTTTGCCAGACAAAGCACCCTGGGCATGGGTGAGAGAGGATGAGGAGGATGAGGACGGCTTGGTCATCCACTCGACCAAGTCTTCCGCATGTTGCGGCTCAACGCGGCCAGCTGCCGAAAAAAAGGCCAAGCGTGTCCCATGGCCACGTGCTGATGAGGATGCACCGTCTCCACGACCAGCACTAGACACAGAGCCTGCTTTCCCTCTCTTATTGGCTTGTGACTGTCTGCCTCTCCTTCTTGGCCTTCCAGACATACTAATGGCCTGTAGCTGCACTAAGCTGGGATATATATATATTTATATATATATATATATATATATATATATATATATATATATATATACTGCAGCTAGCAAAATCAACTACCTGCCTGTAGTATGAGAACACCACCAACCTTCTACAGGTAGCTTTAGCTGAACACTGTGAGGTGGACGCACCCCACTAACTTGTAGGTTTAGCTGAACACTGTGAGCAGGAAGCACTGCACTAACTGTAAATAGTCTAGCTGCCTGACCGTGGTACTAATAGAATCAAAAGAACACCAGTAATTTTCTTCAGGTAGCTTTATATACTGTAACAAGACAAGCCTGCCTGTCAGTAGGAAGATAACAGGAACGGATCTAGCTGAACACTGTGAGCAGGACGCACTGCACTAAATGTAAATAGTCTAGCTGCCTGACCGTGGTACTAATAGGATCAAAAGAACACCAGTAATTTTCTTCAGGTAGCTGTAAATACTGTAACAAGACAAGCCTGCCTGTCAGTAGGAAGATAACAGGAACGGATCTAGCTGAACACTGTGAGCAGGACGCACTGCACTAAATGTAAATAGTCTAGCTGCCTGACCGTGGTACTAATAGGATCAAAAGAACACCAGTAATTTTCTTTAGGTAGCTGTAAATACTGTAACAAGACAAGCCTGCCTGTCAGTAGGAAGATAACAGGAACGGATCTAGCTGAACACTGTGAGCAGGACGCACTGCACTAAATGTTAATAGTCTAGCTGCCTGACCGTGGTACTAATAGGATCAAAAGAACACCAGTAATTTTCTTTAGGTAGCTGTTAATACTGTAACAAGACAAGCCTGCCTGTCAGTAGGAAGATAACAGGAACGGATCTAGCTGAACACTGTGAGCAGGACGCACTGCACTAAATGTAAATAGTCTAGAAGATAACAGGAACGGATCTAGCTGAACACTGTGAGCAGGACGCACTTTACTAAATGTAAATAGTCTAGCTGCCTGACCGTGGTACTAATAGGATCAAAAGAACACCAGTAATTTTCTTTAGGTAGCTGTTAATACTGTAACAAGACAAGTCTGCCTGTCAGTAGGAAGATAACAGGAACGGATCTAGCTGAACACTGTGAGCAGGATGCACTGCACTAAATGTAAATAGTCTAGAAGATAACAGGAACGGATCTAGCTGAACACTGTGAGCAGGACGCACTGCACTAAATGTAAATAGTCTAGAAGATAACAGGAACGGATCTAGCTGAACACTGTGAGCAGGACGCACTGCACTAAATGTAAATAGTCTAGCTGCCTGACCATGGTACTAATAGGATCAAAAGAACACCAGTAATTTTCTTTAGGTAGCTGTTAATACTGTAACAAGACAAGCCTGCCTGTCAGTAGGAAGATAACAGGAACGGATCTAGCTGAACACTGTGAGCAGGACGCACTGTACTAAATGTAAATAGTCTAGAAGATAACAGGAACGGATCTAGCTGAACACTGTGAGCAGGACGCACTGCACTAAATGTAAATAGTCTAGAAGATAACAGGAACGGATCTAGCTAAACACTGTGAGCAGGACGCACTGCACTAAATGTAAATAGTCTAGAAATTAACAGGAACGGATCTAGCTGAACACTGTGAGCAGGATGCACTGCACTAAATGTAAATAGTCTAGAAGATAACAGGAACGGATCTAGCTGAACACTGTGAGCAGCACGCACTTTACTAAATGTAAATAGTCTAGCTGCCTGACCGTGGTACTAATAGGATCAAAAGAACACCAGTAATTTTCTTTAGGTAGCTGTTAATACTGTAATAAGACAAGCCTGCCTGTCAGTAGGAAGATAACAGGAACGGATCTAGCTGAACACTGTGAGCAGGACGCACTGCACTAAATGTAAATAGTCTAGAAGATAACAGGAACGGATCTAGCTGAACACTGTGAGCAGGACGCACTGCACTAAATGTAAATAGTCTAGAAGATAACAGGAACGGATCTAGCTGAACACTGTGAGCAGGACGCACTGCACTAAATGTAAATAGTCTAGCTGCCTGACCGTGGTACTAATAGGATCAAAAGAACACCAGTAATTTTCTTTAGGTAGCTGTTAATACTGTAACAAGACAAGCCTGCATGTCAGTAGGAGGATAACAGGAACGGATCTAGCTGAACACTGTGAGCAGGACGCACTGCACTAAATGTAAATAGTCTAGAAGATAACAGGAACGGATCTAGCTGAGCACTGTGAGCAGGACGCACTGCACTAAATGTAAATAGTCTAGATTTTAACAGGAACGGATCTAGCTGAACACTGTGAGCAGGACGCACTGCACTAAATGTAAATAGTCTAGAAGATAACAGGAACAGATCTAGCTGAACACTGTGAGCAGGACGCACTGCACTAAATGTAAATAGTTTAGAAGATAACAGGAACGGATCTAGCTAAACTGAGTACAGTGTATATATATATATGCAACACCTGGGATGCATATATATACACAATACACTGTAAGTGCAGCTAACTGACTGACTGTTCTGCCTAATCTATCTAACTCAAATCAAACACTGTCTCTCTGTCTATCTCTTTCAACGCCGGAACACACACTACACAGGGCCGCCGTGCAGGCGGCCTTATATAGTGTGGGGCGTGTACTAAATCCCCTGAGCCATAATTGGCCTTGGCTTTGGCCAATTACGGCTCTCTGTTCAGGCGGCACTGTGATTGGCCAAGCATGCGGGTCATAGTGCATGCTTGGCCAATCATCAGCAAGCAATGCACTGCGATGCCGCAGTGAATTATGGGCCGTGACGCGCCACACGAATTTGGCGCGAACGGCCCATATCGTTCGCAATTCGGCGAACGACCGAACAGCCGATGTTCGAGTCGAACATGGGTTCGACTCGAACACGAAGCTCATCCCTAATGCCTATATATCAAGAATAATGTACAAGTGAATGTGAGAGATGACATCACTGAGGGAGCTAGAGAGGAGGTGGAATCCTTATGGGTAGAGATCCAAAAGGATGAAGCTAAGGGGAAAATAATACTGGGAGTATGCTATAGGCCCCCTAACCTGAGGGAGGAAGTAGAGACGGATCTCCTATCACAAATTGGATTAGCAGCAAGGATGGGAAGTATTATCATAATGGGGGATTTTAATTATCCAGACATAGACTGGGCGGAGGGAACCGCGCATTCATTTAAGGCTCGCCAGTTCCTTAATGTCTTGCAGGACAATTTTATGGGTCAGATGGCAGACTGACCTCTACATTGATAGCTTAAAGAAACTATTAGATAATCACCTGAATGACCGCAGCATACAGGGATATACAATGTAATACTGACACATAATCACACACATAGGTTGGACTTGATGGACTATGTAACTATGTAAATATGTAACTCAGGATAGTCACTCAGCATCAGCATAGGCAGTCTTTGAAGGGATCTGAGATTTAAAAAAAAAATATTCGGTTACATCAGCATCAGGTGCTTGGTAGCTGGTGGTGATCCAAGACTGGTTCATTTTTATGAAGGTCAGACGATCGACCGAGTCGGTGGACAGACGCACCCTGTGATTGGTTACAAAGCCTCCAGCAGCACTGAATGTGCATTCGGAAAAAAGCTGGATGCAGGACAGACCAGTAGCTCAATTGCATACTGTGCAAGCTCTGGCCAGTGATCTATCCTCAAGACCCAGTAACCCAGAGGATTTTCGGTGGGAAAGGTGTCCAAGTCAGATCTTGCCCCTCGGTATTCCTGCAACATGTAAAACAGATGCCGATGGTTGCTGGAACCGATCATACCTTGGGGCTGCGGACCAAAAAATTGTCTGAAAGCATCGGTCAGACGGCCACCTTCTCCACCGCTCCTTCTTTGACTGACCGAAGCCTCAGCAACACGTTGTCTAGAAACAGGAGTTTGTAACCTCCCAGTCTCTAGGAACACGTTGCACAGACCTTTCTGCAAGGCCTCCCAAAGATGTTTCATCCTCTGCTCCCTCTGCGATGGCAAGATAAGTTCCGCAACCTTACCCTTGTAACGTGGATCAAGGAGGGTTGCCAGCCAGTATTGGTCCTTCTCCTTGATACCATGAATACGAGGATCTTTACGCAGGCTTTGCATGATCAGGGAAGCCATGCAGCGTAGGTTTGCTGAGGCATTCGGTCCTGAGACCTCTGGGCCACTAAGGACGACATGGTCCGCAGCCACCTCCTCCCAGCCACGTACAAGTCCATATGTTTCTTGGGACTGATCCCTTAAAGACTGCTGCTGATGCTGAGTGCCAGGCTCCACCTCCATACTGACATAATCCTCCTCCTCCACCTCCTCCTCCTCATCCTCATCCTCTTCTTGTGTGTCACTGTCTGGATAAAGGGGGCCTTGAGAGCTAAGGAAGTCCTCCTCTTCCTGCCTCTGTTCTGCCTCAAGTGCCCTGTCCATTATTCCATGCAGCGTGTGCTCCAACAGGTGGACAAGGGGGACAGTGTCACTGATGCGTGCACTGTCACGGCTCACCATCCTCGTGGCCTCCTCAAATGGTGACAGGACAGTGCATGCATCCCTGATCATGGCCCACTGGCGTGGGGAAAAAAAACCAAGCTCCCCTGACCCTGTCCTAGTGTCATAGTCGCACAGGTACTCATTGATGGCCCTCTGCTGCATGTGCAGCCGCTGCAGCATGGCCAACGTTGAGTTCCACCTGGTGGGTATGTCACAGATTAGGCGGTTCTTGGGCAGGTTAAACTCCTTTTGGAGGTCTGCCAGCCAAGCACTGGCATTATATGACCGGCGGAAATGCACACAGACTTTCCTGGCCTGCCTCAGGACATCCTGTAAGCCGGGGTACCTGCCCAAGAACCGCTGCACCACCAAGTTAAGGACTTGAGCCAAACAGGGCACATGGATCATTCATCCCTGTCGGAGGGCAGAGAGGAGGGTTGTGCCATTGTCGCAAACCCCCATTCCTGCCATAAGTTGGCATGGCATCAACCACCTCTGAACCTGCCCCTGCAGAGCTTACAGAACCTCTGCCCCAGTGTGGCTCCTGTCCCCCAAGCACACTAGCTCAAGCACCGCATGGCATCTTTTGGCCTGCATACTTACGTAGCCCCTTGAACGGCTACGGAGCACCGCTGGTTCCGAGGACAAAGCACAGGAAGAGGCCATGGAGGAAGAAGAAGAGGAGGGGTGGAGGAGAGAGGTGTGTCACAATCATTAGTAGTGGCATTTTGGAGGCGTGGTGGCGGAACAACCTCAAACACTACTGCACCTTGTCCTGCATCCTTCCCAGCTGCCAGTAGAGTCACCCAATGTGCAGTGAAACTTAGGTAACATCCCTGTCCATGCCTGCTGGACCATGAGTCAGCGGTAATATGCACCTTACCGCTGACCGCCCTGTCCAGCGAGGCCAAGGCATTGCCTTCCACATGCAGGTAGAGAGCCAGAATCACCTAATTCTACACCTTCATTCCTCTCAGTGCAGGTCTCAGAGAGGACTGAAGGTATAGTGGGGTTGGAGATCTCAGCTGATGAGGAGCAAGGAGAGGTCCTCTTTGTTCTTTGGTGTGGGTCTTTTAAATACGCTTGCCAACGAACTGCATGGCAGGTCAACATATGTCTGGTCAAGTATGTGGTGCCCAAGCGGAAGACGTTTTGGCCACGCGAGATACGCTTGAGACATATGTTGCAAATAGCAGTGGTGCGATCTGATGCACTCGTCTCAAAAAAGGCCCACACCAAAGAACTTTTTGAATAATGCGCATAGACCGCAGCGCCCTGCACATGCAGAGATTTGGGGTGTGATGCAGTCACAGTGCTGCTCTTAGGCTGGCCCCTAGAGGGCATCCTGCCTCGTTGGTGATGTGCCGCCTCCTCCTCCTCACTCCTATCAGGCACCCACGTTGAGTCAGTGACCTCATCATCCCCTCCCTCCTCATCATTGGAGCAAACCTGGCAGTATGCTGCAGCAGGGGGAGCATGACTGCCAGATTGCTGTCCTTCTTGGGCACCCCCTCTGTCCGTGCTCACGTTACTGCCTACATCTAGCTCAGTATCATCATCAGAGCCTTCCAAACGCTGGGAATCCTCCTGGAGCATGTACCCAACACTGTGGTCAAACAGTTTGAGGGACTCCTCAGGAAGACATGGTGGGGCTAGGGAAGGAGTCACTGATGACATTGAGCCGAGGGAAGAGGCCGCTGCTTTGCCAGACAAAGTACCCTGAGCATGGGTGAGAGAGGATGAGGAGGATGAGGACGGCTTGGTCATCCACTCAACCAAGTCTTCTGCATGTTGTGGCTCAACACGGCCAGCTGCCGAAAAAAAGGCTAAGCCTGTCCCACGGCCATGTGCTGATGAGGATGCACCATCTCCACGACCAGCACTGTTGCCTCTAGACACAGAGCCTGCTTGCCCTCTTTTATTGGCTTGTGACTGTCTGCCTCTCCTTGTTGGCCTTCCAGACATACTAATGGCCTCTAACTGCACTAAGCTGGGATATATATATATATGTACTGATACTGCAGCTAGCAAAATCACCTGCCTGCCTGTAGTATGAGAACACCACCAACCTTCTACAGGTAGCTTTAGCTGAACACTGTGCAGAGCTCGCAAAAAACTAACTTGTAGCTTATTTAGCTGCCTGCGGTAGTGATAGGATCAGGAAAACACCACCAACCTTCTACAGGTAGCTTTAGGTGAACACTGTGCAGAGCTCGAAAAAAAATAACTTGTAGCTTATTTAGCTGCCTGCGGTAGTGATAGGATCAGGAAAACACCACCAACCTTCTACAGGTAGCTTTAGGTGAACACTGTGCAGAGCTCGCACTACACTAACTTGTAGCTTATTTAGCTGCCTGCGGTAGTGATAGGATCAGGAAAACACCACCAACCTTCTACAGGTAGCTTTAGCTGAACACTGTGCAGAGATCGCAAAAAATAACTTGTAGCTTATTTAGCTGCCTGCGGTAGTGATAGGATCAGGAAAACACCACCAACCTTCTACAGGTAGCTTTAGGTAAACACTGTGCAGAGCTCGCAAAAAAATAACTTGTAGCTTATTTAGCTGCCTGCGGTAGTGATAGGATCAGGAAAACACCACCAACCTTCTACAGGTAGCTTTAGGTAAACACTGTGCAGAGCTCGCACTACACTAACTTGTAGCTTATTTAGCTGCCTGCGGTAGTGATTGGATCAGGAAAACACCACCAACCTTCTACAGGTAGCTTTAGCTGAACACTGTGCAGAGCTCGCAAAAAAATAACCTGTAGCTTATTTAGCTGCCTGCGGTAGTGATAGGATCAGGAAAACACCACCAACCTTCTACAGGTAACTTTAGGTGAACACTGTGCAGAGCTCGCACTACACTAACTTGTAGCTTATTTAGCTGCCTGCGGTAGTGATAGGATCAGGAAAACACCACCAACCTTGAACACTGTGCAGAGGTCACACTAAACTAACTTGTAGCTTTAGCTGAACACTGTGAGGAGGACGCACTACCCTAACTTGTAGCTTTAGCTGAACACTGTACACTACACTAACTTGTAGTTTTAGCTGAACACTGTGCAGAGGTCACACTAAACTAACTTGTAGCTTTAACTGCACACTGTGATGAGGAAACGCACTACACTAACTGTAAATAGTCTAGCTGCCTGGCTGTGGTACTAATAGGATCAAAAGAACACCAGCAATTTTTTTCAGGTAGCTGTAAATACTGTAACAAGACAAGCCTGCCTGTCAGTAGGAAGATAACAGGAATGGATCTAGCTAAACTGAATACAGTGTATATATATATATATATATATATATATATATATATATATATATATATGCAACACCTGGGATGCATATATATACACAATACACTATAAGTGCAGCTAACTCACTGACTGTCCTGCCTAATCTAGCTAACTCAAATGAAATGACACTGTCTCTCTCTCTCTAAAATATATAGAACTCACAATGTACTACAGTTAATGAATGAATTGATTGTGTATTTTTTTTTTTTTTTCTTGCAGGAATTCATAATACCTACATACAGGTATCCTGTCCAGCTGGCAGGATCCACACTGATTTTTTTCACTGCTTTAATTTTTCCAGCTGTACTTTTTCAAGCCTTTATATTTCCAGATCAGGATCAGTTTGGGTACACGTCATTACCATCAAGCCCAGGACAGGGTACACCTATTCCCAGTAATGTTTCGGGACATTCATTAGCTGTATAGCCTTTTCAGAAGGACTCAGTGTCATCCCACTCATCACTTATGCCCCGTACACACGGTCGGACTTTTCATCTACAAAAGTCCGACAGCCTGTCCGACAGACTTCCGGCGGACTTGCGGCGGACTTGCGGCAGACTTTCTAACGAACAGACTTGCCTACACATGACCACACAAAAGTCCGACGGATTCGTACGTGATGACGTACACCGGACTAAAATAAGGAAGTTGATAGCCAGTAGCCAATAGCTGCCCTAGCGTGGGTTTTTGTCCGTCGGACTAGCACACAGACGAGCGGATTTTGGGGTCCGTCGTAGTTACGACGTAAAGATTTGAAGCATGTTTCAAATCTAAAGTCCGTCGGATTTGAGGCTGAAAAAGTCCGCTGAAAGTCCGGGGAAGCCCACACACGATCGGACTACCAGCCAGCTTTAGTCCGTCGGCGTCCGTTGGACTTTTGTAGACGAAAAGTCCGACCGTGTGTACACCCCATTAGACTTCTAGTATAGTCAGCGATTTCCACCGAGAACAGGGGGGGAGGGTGGTCCCACTAGCCTCTATTTTTAAACATCCAACGTTGTTTTATATTCACTGTTTAATATTTGTTGTTTGCCTGCATGTCCCATAGATATCGCAGAGGCATGGACTGATACATACAGAATCCGTATACTGAAGCCATCTGGGCGTTCGCTTCTCTACTAGACGGATTGTTACCTACCCTTCATCAAGCTTTCTTATCACACCTATTTTTGTGTCTAAATGTACATAATATAACTGGGTACTGACATTAATAGGTAAAGTTGATCCAGGGAAAATCCGATTGCCTCTTGGGGGATCAGGAAGGAATTTTTCCCCTGCTGTAGCAAATTGGAACATGCTCTGCTGGGGTTTTTTGCCTTCCTCTGGATCAACTGTGGGTATAGTATTGGGTATATTGGATTGTACGATATTTTTTTTTTGTTTTTGTTTTTTTTTTTTTTTATGGTTGAACTGGATGAACTTGGTTGAACTGACCAGCTAGGCCAAGGCACACTTCAGGTCTTGGTAATTAGTAACTCGCATTTCCAAGTGAAGACTCTGACTACAAGTAAGAAGGCTGGCCAGAGGCTAGCCTGTATTTGTAGGAGAAGTCTGGGGTGTATATCCTTCCTCCTCTGTCTGATCCTGCGTCGGCTCGTCTTCAGGGTTCCCACCCACCCGTTCCCCCAAACCTTCATATATACTTATACACATCGTACATTTTTCATATTCATACATTCAGGGTATGCTCTCTTTTAGGTGTACTGATCAGCTAGGCCAAGGTACAAGGTCTTGGTTATGGTATCGCATTTCCAAGTAAAGACTCTGACTACAAAAGAAGAAACATGAATATGACATGTTTTATTCAACAAAAAAAAACAGACAGAAATCCGAGCTGATTAATGCATTATTATATATATTATGTCGACATTGTTTTTTAAATATGATCAGCTTGCCATGACACCTCTCCATCGGGTGATACAAAATATTAGGAAAATTGGTTGCGGATTGTCATGACCCGTGTCGTTGACAGCAAGTCCATAAATTGAACACGATGTCTTGGGTTGCTGGGCTCCGGTTCCACATCGCTCCTCTCATTGTCCCTCAGAAAATTGTGAAGGATGCAGCATGCCAGGACCACCTTGATTGCATTCTCCACATTCAGTTGCATGGAGGACAGCAAAACTCTCCATTTGGCCATCAAGACACCGAACGCCATTCTCCACATCCAGTTGCATGGAGGACAGCAAAACCCTCGATTTGGCCATCAAGACACCAAACGCCCATTCGACCACACGGCGTGCACGATTGAGCCTATAATTAAAAATAATTTTTTCATGGCTGAGACCATAGCCACTATATGGCCTCATAAGGTTTTCGGGCAATCTAAAAGCCTCGTCCACAATCATGACCAATGGCAAACTTGGTTCAACTTGGTTCATCAGTGCAGGGTAGAGGCCTGCTGGCTAGTATGTTGAGGTGTCCCTCATGCAGACGACGTTCGAATGCAGACTCTCTGAATATGCGGGCATCGCCTTGGCTACCGTAAGCTCCCACATCCACAGCAAGGAATTTTAGATTGGCATCAGTCAATGCCAGGAGGACCAATATTTTTTATAATTAAAATAAAATGATCCGGAGTGGAGAGGCTTCTTCATCCTGATGTGTGGCAAGTAACCTAACATAACAATTATAAAGTATTTAATTAAAAACAGCATACAAATAAAAAGTCCTACCCCTAAGCCTAACACTAACCACTAACCCTATCCCCTACCTCTAAACCCTAAGCCCATACCCAAACCCCTATTGCACAAACCCTACCCCTAACCCCTCTCTCCTAACCCCTATTTCCTAACCCTTACTCCTTAAACCCTATCCCTATCTCCTAACAGCTATTCCCTAAACCCTAACCCTATTCTCTAAACCCTACCCCTAATCCTAACCCCTACCCCTAAACCCTAACCCCAGACCCAAACCCCTATTGTCTAAACCCTACCCCTAACCCCAACCCCCACCCCTCCTATCCCCTATTCCCTAAACCCTACCCCTAACCCTATTCTCTAAGCCCAAACCTAACCCCTAGCCCTAACCCATATGTGTGCTTATTTATAAAACTTCACTTACCTCAGTGTCACTAGCAGTCGTTTCTCCGGTGACACAGAGCACTACATGACAGTGTCCATCCTGGTCAATCTTGGCCGGAGTCTCTCCAAGAGCTCATCGAAGAGCATCACAGACATCCGGGTAAAGTTGTAAATTTTTTTTCGATGTATGCGCAGTTCAAATACATCTGGGTGAAGTACCCCACTGACAGCCGCTGGGATACCAGTGGATGGGTCCAGAAGCGACGTTGTCTGCTGCTTCTATCCTTCTCCAATTGTCTCCTTCTCCACATCCTCCACAAGATAATAAGCAGGATTGCTTCATCAATTTTCTGCACAACAGGATCCATAATGAAAAAATCCAAAGAAAACGCAAAATCGCAAAAACCCCCCAAAAACTTCCACTGACTATCTCTCTCCTCTCTCTCTACAACCAAAATGACACTGTCACATGATATCTAACATATTTTATTTATTTTCCTTGGCATTGTGGGTAATTTGGGAGTGGAAAATAGCAGAGGGATGTCTTTTTAAAAAAAACGCATATTGACGCCAATGCAAAATGCTGATAAAATTGGCTTTTTTATACCGATTTTTTCCCTGGCGTCAGTACAACTTTACAGCTCGTTTTATTAAACGGCCATGTGTATGAGGACTTAGGAGCAGTTGGGCGTTTTTTTCAGCTGCCCCATAAACTCTCCTCTATGTTGTCTTATTAGTACATGTACACAGAGTCATTTATAGTAGTTTCTAGGCAGTTGAGTTTAGAAGCATTTTTTGGAAAGCAAAAAAATGCATTCAGGATGGATTTTCAGAGGCATTTGAAACGCCAATGCCTATAACAGCTTGTAAACGTCTGTAAACGTGGTAGCTCGCATTTAGCCGCGTTCTATTGACAGGCATTTAAAATTTTTGACTATTAAAAAAAAAAAAAACGCTTCTGAATGCAAACATGGCTAAACATGGCTAAATGCAGCATTTAAATGCGGTAAAACAAACATTTTTAAAATCAGTTACTTTCTGTCAAGTTCAATTGTTCAGGAGAGGTTGTAAAATGACCAAATGCCTGTAACAGCTTGTAAACACATGTAAACGTGGTAACTCACATTTAGCCACATTCTGTTTACAGGCGTTTTTAATTTTTGACTATTAAAAAAAACAAAACACTTTTAAGCGTAAACGCGGCTAAACGTGGCATGTAAACGCTTCGGAAAACCATTCCATCATATCACGTACCTGGTGCTGGAGGCTAATGGAGAGAAGGCTTCCATTGCGTCTAAGTTTTAGACTCCCCGGAAGGTGGAACAGGGGAAGACAAGCCCAAAGTAGCGTGGTTCACCTGCTGGGATTCTTGCAGGGGAACCCAGGAGTACAGCTGATGCACTGAAGTGGTGTCTGCAGGCAGATGGCGCCCGTGAGACATAGCAGGTCTTAGGTAGCACAGACACAGGAGAGAAGTTGGTTTGAAGCCAAGGTTAGGTGCCAGGTGGGTTTCAGAGCAAACATGGTCAGGTGGATTTCACCCTGAAATTCTCACTTTTACTTAGTTATACATGATATAAAAATGCAATTCAAGTAATTGTAAGGGTAATTTTTTAAATAACAAACATATCATAATTACCTCCACTGTGCAGCTCTTTTGCACAGAGTAGCCCCGAACCTCCTCTTCTGGGGTCCCCCGGCGGCTCTTGCGGCTCCTCCCCGCACCAGATAACCCCCTGAGAGAAGCACTCTCCCGAGGCATTACCTTGCGGGTGCGCTCCCGAGTTCAGCATTTGGCGTCTATAGAGGCTGAATGCAGGACTCGGCCCCCCCCCCGGTGCCCGCATCAATGAATTTAATTGACAGCAGTGGGAGCCAATGGCTGTGCTGCTATTAATCTATCCAATCAAGAGCTGGGAGCCCATGGAGAGAGAGACAGCGCGTCCCTGACGACTGAATAAAGGGGTTCCGGTAAGTAAAACGGGGGGGGGGCTAGGGGGCCGGTGACTGCTAGGTGTTTTTTCCCCTTAATGCATAGGATGTATTAAGGGGAAAAAACACGAACCTTTACAACCCTTTTAATCCTTACTAGTAAATGATGATGATATCAGGAAGACACTCATCTACATGACATGTAAACAGTGGCGGTGTGTCCATAAGGGTGTACGGGCACCGCCCCCTCTCTCCAGCCACCCCTTCTATGACCAATGAATAGATTCATGCATAGCATGAATCTATCCATGGCCACCGCTGCTACCCCCTATTCAGGCGCCGGGTGCCTGAATTGCAGTGGCGGGGGGTGTTTCTGAAGCATCTGATTAGAGCCATAGGCTCTAATATGCATCAAAAAAGGTGATGCTCACATGGCGCTGGCAGTTCACCCAGGTGTGTTAGAACAGCGAATGAATATTCACTTTCCTAACACTGAACCACCTCTCCGCCAATCAGGTGATCGAGTCTGTTACCCATCACCTGATTGGCTGAAATGACAGCCGCTGTGATTGGACGGCTATCAGTAGGAGAGGAAGGGAGGAGAGGATGGGAGGGGAAACATGGAGGACACCGCTCGCCGCCGTCTCCCGCTGCCCCACCGAGACAGGCTAACTGCGGGGCAGACGGCGGGCGGGGGGGTCACAGTGGTGACATTCGATGACACAGTGGCAGCTTTTGATGGCACAGTGGCAGCATTCGATGGGCACAGTGATGGGCAGCATTTGATGGGCACAGTGGCAGCATTTGATGGCACAGTGGCTGCATTTGATGGCACATGGCAGCATTTGATGGCACAGTGGCATCATTTGATGGGAACAGTGGCTGCATTTGATGGCACAGTGGCAGCATTTGATGGGCATAGTGGCAGCATTTGATGGGCACAGTAGCAGCATTTGATGGCACAGTGGCAGCATTTGATGGGCACAGTGGCTGCGTTTGATGGCACAGTGGCTGCATTTGATGGGCACAGTGGCTGCATTTGATGGACACAGTGGCTGCATTTAATGGGCAGAGTGGCTGCATTTGATGGACACAGTGGCTGCATTTGATGGGCACAGTGGCTGCATTTGATGGGCACAGTGGCTGCATTTGATGGACACAGTGGCTGCATTTAATGGGCAGAGTGGCTGCATTTGATGGACACAGTGGCTGCATTTGATGGACACAGTGGCTGTATTAGAGGGCACAGTGGCAGTGTTTGATGAGCACAGTGGCTGCGCTTAATGGCACAGTGGCTGCATTTGATGGCACAGTGGATGCGTTTGATGGCACAATGGCTGCAATTGATGGGCACAGTGAGACTGCAATTTATGGGTTTTTTTGTTTCAGAATCTTGTGATTGTTTGCGCCCCCCCAAAAATTTTGAGCACCAGCTGCCACTTCATGTAGACTGAACCTTATCTGAACTTTCATTACATCCATTTGAATTCCAGCATTTTAAATGGATCATTAGACTGTTCTGAATCTAAACTCTTCTTAGAAGTAAAAAAAGGCTTTAACAAAATGGGTTGAAAGGCACAGATAATTTTGATTATTAAGAAAAAAATGAAGGCAAGGTGCAGAATTGTTTTGATGTGCATCATGAAGTAATCAAAAGCACGGCGCTTTAAAGTATTGCCAACCTCTTACTGGTTCATGCCCCATTATTCTGCAAATGGCAAAGCAAGCTGCAACATGGATTTTAATGATACACCGCTGTATGCCTTTATTCTGATGAATCGAGCTTAAAAGCATTTAGCCTCAGCTGCATCAAGTGCGTCTTGGTACATAGATTTTCCCGAACAATAATATCCAGGACCAGGACCAATCTCATCATGACCTCCACTGTGAAATCGAATGATGCTTTAAGATGAAAATGTGTTTTCAAATAGCCCACAGGCAAAGGTAGAGGCCTCTCAGTAACCCATGAGGTGGATATATATACATTACACCTTTTGAGAGAAGATAAATTGTTGGGGAAAACTGCTGTTTTCAGCTTGTTTCAGATATTTTTTCTTAAAGGTTCCAGCAAGCACAGTGGTGGAATTATTGTAAAATAAAATAGAACTAAGAAAATAATAAACCGTGCAGACAGACACAAATTGTAAGATGCTGTGTATCTTCCGTGAAAAAAAAAGACCGTTGAGAGTACAGAAAGCTTTACAATTTTAGCATTTTAGACTATCACTAGCTTCACACATGCAAAGTATTATTACACGTCTTTCACACATCTTCTAAATTGTATTTGTATAAAAAGCATGTCAGAAGGTGTAATGCCAAAATAAGAAACTGCCAACTGTCACCGTTATTGCCGTAAACCCCATCTACTACAGCACGGTTAATCTGATGCTTGAAAGTAAGCAGAGCTACAGTAGTCAATGTAGGGAAGGCTTTTTGTACAACCAAAGGTGCCTATTTTAACCAGAAAATGTATTGGGGTGTTTTTTTTGTCCCAATCTGGAGCAATAATTGTCTGTTAATGTGTTGTCATCACAGTCTAAGACGTCCATCCCAGTATGTAGCAGAGTTAATATAGTGAGTTTTGGCATATTGGTAGGGATTAGTTGGGATAGAGCTGATGTGCCTCGGTTCAGTTTGTTGGCTGTTCATTGAACCCATCGTTATGTCCAAAAATGGCAAATTTAAGTCTGTAAATTGCAAACTTAATGTGGTCGTAAACCTCAGACACGCAATTAGAAGAAAACATATACTTCCATAGCGTGCTTTTGTCTCAATCCAGAACACTAATGCCCTGTACACACGGTCGGACATTGATCAGACATTCCGACAACAAAATCCATGGAATTTTTCCGACAGATGTTGGCTCAAACTTGTCTTGCATACACACGGTCGGACAAAGTTGTCAGAAAGTCCGATCGTTTTGAACGTGGTGACGTAAAACACGTACATCGGGACTATAAACGGGTCAGTAGCCAATAGCTTTCATCTCTTCATTTATTCTGAGCATGCGTGGCACTTTGTGCGTCGGATTTGTGTACATACGTTCGGAATTTCCGACATCGGATTTTGTTGTCGGAAAATTTTATAGACTGCTCTCAAACTTTGTGTGTCGGAGATTCCTATGGAAAATGTGTGATGGAGCCTACACATGGTCGGAATTTCCGACAACAAGGTTCTATCACACATTTTCCGTCGGAAAATCCTATCGTGTGTAAAGGGCATTAGCGTCATCTCTGTCTGTTGCTTCATTTCTCTACTATCAGCATGAATCACTTCTAACAAGTTTTCCTGACATCAAGATAAAAAGGTGACAGGAGAAGGAGCTCTAGCTGATTGACAGCCTCAGATCTGTTCCTGTTTGCTGTGTGAAAGGGGGTGTGTCTCTTCCCTCCAATCAGCTCTCAGAGCTCTCCTCACTGAGTGCAATTTTAGCTCTCTGCCCCTTTTTTGACAACTCAGACAAGCTTTATAAATCCTGGACTTTGAATCAATGTAGAAAAGGGAAGACTGCAGATAAACAAGTACAACTTATGTAGGAGCATTTGTTTTATCTCTGTATATTACCTGAGGCTAGTCACTTCACTGGGTATCTGTAATGCTGCGTACACACGATCAGATCTTCTGACAACAAATGTTCGATGGGAGCCTGTTGTCGGAATTTCCGACCGTGTGTAGGCTCCATCGGACATTTTCCGTCGGAATTTCCGACAAACAAAATTTGAGATCTGGATCTCAAATTTTCTGACAACAAAATCTGTTCCGGTAAATTCTGATCGTGTGTACACAATTCCGACGCACAAAGTTCCACGCATGGTCTGAATCAATTACGAGACGGATGCGCTCGGTCTGGTAAAACTAGCGTTCACAATGGAGATAGCACATTCGTCAGGCTGCAAATTTTAATGCAGCGCATTCTCGTCTTCTTTATAATGCTAGAATAATTAAGTTGTTCTGCTGCTGATATTCACGTAGAGTTCTGACAACCTGATTTTTTTATTATTTCTCGTGATCTCATGAATATTTTTTTGTTTTCATCAGATCTCCATAACAATGTTTAGAATTTTTGTTTATAGTGTTTTTTTTTTTATCCAGATATCCAGATGTCCTATTTTTTTTATAGTGATCTCCATATTTTTTTCTTTCGTTTTCTGTCAAGTTACCACAACACCATTATTATCTTGTATTTTTTAACCTCAAGGAGGTTGGTGTCCCTTGTTAATTTGACATTGTATTTTTGAAATGTACCTGCCTACTCACAAACAAACTGTTCTTTTTGAGATAAAACACATAGGCAAGTATTTGTGAAAAATAAATAGCCATTTATTATGGGTCATAACAAAAGAAAGAGGAAGACAACGCTGGAGAAACTGGTGAAATTTGCGAAGCCTTTGTACCCCAGGACACACATCAATTATTTTATAGTCAAAATTGGTGGCCTGAGGAGTCCTTATAATAGTGAGCACAATCCGGTCCCGGACTACAAGGGATCAGGAACAGCAGCAGATGACATATCTGTCCCCAGGCTGTGGTTTTACCACAGCCTGCGTCTTTTGTCAGACCAGACTGAACCCAGGCCATCACTCTCTTGTCTTCCTTACACGCTTGCTTCCAGGCTGTGGCTCTGGGGTTGTAGTTGTGGCAGGAGGTGGAGGAGGAGGACTATGGTTGAACTCACAAACGTGGCTTTGGCTTGTGAGTTCGCCCTTGAACCCCTTATTTAGGGCTTGTAACATAACTTCCTCATAGAAAAGGCGTTGGCCCTCCTCCATTTCCTGCACTTTGCAGGCTGCCATGTAGGCATAGTCCTCTTGATTATTGGGGGGTTCTGAGGACCGCAGTAGCCTTCCAAAATAGGCCAAGTGCTGCCTCCTCCAGGTTACTCCTCTTCCTGGGACTTTTTTTTGGAAGGCGGAGGGGAGGGACCTGGGATTCGGGCAGGCTACTGGGCCCGGCCACCTCCTCGCTGCCACTTACCCCACGCCACCTCTTGGCTGCCACTTTCCACAGCCTCCTCCTGGCTGAGACTTTCCTGTCTATGAAAAAGGGACATTGTTTTAGTTTCTGGTTCATCAATCACACACAATTTTCAGCTCATGGCTGTTGCAAATTGAATGTTAATAAATAGAAAAGACTATCATTCTGACCCCAGCATTTTTCATTCTTGTCCCAATCATTTGTGGCCACTATTGTCTATTGAAATGTAAAACACGTTGTAAAATCAGAAATTACTGATCAATAATAACATCTAGTTAACATCATTCATTATTTGACTAAAAATATGTTGAACAATGCTATACCTGGCTCAAGCTGGGCTCCTCCACTTCTTCCTGGGTGGAAGGCCCAGGTTGGACGTCAGACGCCTCAGCTGAGGTGGAAGGAAGCCTTGAAGAAAAATTGGAGAGTGCTGGCCTGGGTTCAGTCTGGCCTGCCAGAAAATGCAGTCTGTCATAGTACCACAGTCTGGGTACATAAATATCATCTGCTGCAACTCTAGATCTCTGGGAGTCCTGGACCTTCTTGCGCTCCCTATTATATGTGCTCCTCATGCCACCAATTAGGGCCTTCAAATAGGGGATGTCTGCCGTGGGGATCACCAGCTTCACAAATTCCAGCAATTGATCCAGCGCTGCCTTCCTCTTTGGTTTATTGTTATAAAAGGGGTGGTTACCTACCACAGACAGGGCAGCTCCCTGTGCATATCAAGGAATATGGGGATAAAGTCCTCATCATTGAATAGATCCATTTTCTCTGCAAGACACAACACAAGACAAACCCTAATGTCAGGCTAAACTCTCCTAATCTTGTCCCAATATAGGCCTCAATCTATAAGCAGTATAGGCCACTGATCCACCAAGTTAAAATTGTACCTTTGTTCAAACAATCGGCGCTTCCGATACTCCTTCCAATTCTCACAGATTGTAGGTACAACGCGCGTATGTTACGCTTTATATACACTGCCCATGCATGAAACTCCGCACGCCTTTGACATTCTTCCTAGTCTATTCCATGCCCCTTGTCTTTCGGCGCAGTGGGAGAGCACATGGCAAAGAAAGTGCAAGTGCATGCAGAGGAGAGCAGCATCGAGGAGGACGACGAAAACCAGGAGCCACAAACGTCCCGATCCCGCAGGAGATTTAAGGCCTCTAATATGTCCTTTGGTGAGATGTTGGAGATGGTGGACATCTTGAAGAGGGCTATGACAGGAAGCATGGACCTTACCCAAACCCAAATGTGAGAAAGGCCAAGATCATGACTAAAGTTGTGAAAAGTCTGCTGAAGAATATTGGGGTATGATGATCCAAGAATCAACTGAGGAAACAATGGTCAGACCTCAAATTAAGGAAGCAGGATCAATACAGAAGAATCAAGAGAGTGCTGCAAAAAAGTAAGTATTTTGTCATGTGTTCCTATTATTATTATTACGTTCGTGCTGCTCCATGTGCTTTTCTTTAATGTTGTACAGTTTAAAATGGCAAGTTTCAGGTTCGTGGGCACAGTAATCGTTCGTAGTAAACATCGTTCGTTCGCCCACTAATACAATGTTTTGGCAGATCCAGGTTAACTACATTTGTTCAGGCCTATTTGTATTAAAAGAAGTTTGTTGTCTAGATGGGTTTGTAACTAGAATGAAATGCAAACTTGATTCAGTGTAAGGAGAGGACACTCAGCAGCTGTTTACACATCTGGACGCAGGAGCACTAGTGTGGGACACCAGAACAAACAGGTGCTCCAGTGGACACTAGGGGTGTCTCCATGTGTGAAAATTGTACAAAAAATGTAAGTATTCCAGCTTCATAAAGGTAAAAAAATAATGTCTTTAGCTTGGAACTCTGCCTAAAAAGGCAATTGTACGACACCTCCAAGCAATGTTTCATATTCCTATTTATGCCCTCAAATATCTGTGTGCTAAGTATACCTTTTTTTTATTTACATAGGGGGGAAAAAACTCGGGACATCTGAGGACACCAGGGACCCCCACCTCCGAAAAAAAAGCAAATCCCCATACAACAACCAGAAGATGTGGAGGAAGGAGAGGTTTATGAAGTGGGTGAAATAGTGACCACAACAGGTGAGTGTCTGAGACCACAGCTTCAGGTAATAGATGGATGCCTGCATAATTCTAATACCTAGTGTGTTTTTTTATTTTAGGTGATGTGGATGTTGTGGAAGAAGAATCTCATTTCACAAATGCAAATGCACACGTCCTCATCGGGGAGATCATGGTGTGCAATCGTGATTTACAGAAGATCAAGGAAGACATCAATGATGTGGAAAAAAGACTCAAAAACATCATTGATGTTTTAGGCAGAATTTAAAACACCCCAAAATTCCTCTAGTTTGTTTGTATTTTTTGTATTTTCATACATTTTAAATATTTATCAGAAAGCCAAATTTTGAAGATGCACACAGTGTGTCAACATATGCTATCTGCCATCATGGGATATCAAGGTACGCGTTTTGGGGTTGCAAACCCCCCTCCTCGCAACTAACGTAGATGAGAGGAAGGGGTTGCACCCCTGAAACATGTCCATTGATCACCCATGATGGGAGCTAGCACATGTTGACATTAGGCATGGGATCAGGTGGGAAATCCCCATTTTGAGTCTCAATTTGTGTGCATCTTCAAAATTTGGCTTTCATAGGGGTGACATCACCCCATCTGATGAAGGCAATATCAACACAGTTTGGACATACTAATGTCTGATATTGCCTTCACTTTGTCAAAGTTGAACTTTGTAAGTTCCTGAGTTGTGTATTGTTTTATGGTTTTAAACATGCCTGTTTTAACACAAAAAAGGCTATATGTATTGTCAAAAACAATAATTTTATTACTAAAATATGTTGGTTTGTTCGAAAACCCTTTTTTAACACACATGTGAATGTGCACAGAGTAAAAAGTTTTCTACTCAACAATGTGTGGCTTCTTCTTTCAATGTTCAATATAATTTTTTGGACTAAGTTGGTGTTTACACTGAAATGGGGGTTATTTACTAAAGGCAAATCCACTTTGCACACCAAGTGCACTTTCAGTGCAGTTTCAAGTGCAGTTTCATGTGCACTTTTGCAGTGCATTTATAGTGCAAAGTGGATTTTCCTTTAGTAAATAACTCCCACCAGTGGTGGCCTGTCCATAGGGGGTGCCTGGGCGCCCCCCCCCCCCCCCAGCAGTAAAAAAAAAAAATAATAATTTTAAAGCTGGCCCTTTAAAAAAAATACAAAAAACGGGCCTTAAGTGCACTGTCTTAAAGGAAGGGAGGGGGACCACCCTTAAAGTACCTGCCTTTTTTTTGGAAAAATCACAACGTCACAATTTCTCACCCAATGCCTCTCCTCAAATTGGAGTCCGTATCCGTAACCCAAATCAAGCATACCAATAAGGGAGAGGACCAAGGGGAAACACAAGAGAGTGGTCTTCCTTGGTCCAAAAGGTGGTTACTATGGATATGGTGGGCAATAAAGGGGAAATAATATATTTAAAATGTGAAAGTTTATTAGAAAAATTTAAAATGTACAAAAATTATTATGCTGCTGACAATAGGATACATATATGGAGCTGATCCACCAGACAAAAATTAATGGGCCCGTCCTGTGCAATCAGCACAGGGTACGCCCATTAACCAGCAACACAAAAACATCAAACAATGACACACATGTAGACACATAAAACCATGCAGTACAGGCGCCTACAATCCCACAGATGCATAAGGTCCCTGTGGCCAATCGCCACATCAAAAAATGGAATTAAATAATGTTTTGAAAATAATGAAAGAACCTTATGCATGCGTGGTCCCCCGGGGAGATGGGGAAAGTGGAATAGATGTTAAAGAAGTAGTGAACTGATTCAAAGGACTCGCTGATTAACATCCACTATAGCTATGTTGATATTACAGCCAGATAAATGGGTCAGGGGGACTTGTGAATGTATTTAGCATGCGCATGCATATGTCATGAATTTTGCTCAAGTCCATTCCTGTAATTAGTGAGATGGATATATAAAGCAGAGTGTCTCTGTAGAGTATGGGGGATATAAATACCGCACAGTAAGGTGTATACTATTGATGCCAGGAACAGATCACTTGACACTTCAGAGTGGCCAAATGGCTCCCGGGACTTTAAATGTATAAACGGTATTTTAGAAACCTATACAAGGCTAGATATCACAATGTTGTAACCTGCTGTCCGCTTATGGCAAAGCCATGCCACTTCAAAAGTCAACGATTTTGGATAACAACTGCATAAGGAGCTGAAGGGGTTACTTTACCACCTCTCTGTCATGCGAAGGTCAAAGCGATATTTGATGTCTTGCGGTTGCTCCACTGCTCCGTGACTTTCTTATCTGTGTAGTCAATACCGGCCGTGACGTGCTGCATCCTCCGAGCACTCAGGGGGTGATAGTCCTCTCATTCATGGATGCAGAGTACAGCTGTACTTGTGCGGCAGATTAATTCCCCATATATATCGCGGTTTGAAGTTTCAGCTTTCCACTAGGAGAAATCCCCGTCTCCCCTCACTGCGGGAAGTGACTGGGTCGGCGTCCGTACATCTTCATTATGTCGACGCGTTTCGCAACGTCATTGTTACGTAGCTTCAACAGGACGTACTTAAGTGCACTGTGTTCAGACGCCGGACACAGTGTGACGCCGGACACAGTGCGACGCCGGACACAGTGCACTTATGGGAAGCACCACGTCTATGCAATCACGAGATTGCAGACGTGGCACTGCATTTGCGAGCATTTAGCCTGCCTTGTGGCGCTTTGTGTAGCGCCGAGTAGCTTCCGCCCAGCGCTAGTATCTATTACTATGGCCGGGTGGTTTGATTGACATCCAAGTATGATGTTACTTCCTGCTTCTCTCTCGAGAGAGAGAGGAAACAGGAAGTATGAGAACAATGGAGCTCTCCACAGGAGACACCGCTGGAGAGGACAACACATAGCAAGGTAAGTAAAGGGGGAGAGGGTAATGGGGGAGGGGGGTTGGTGGTGACACATGCTGCTGCAATTTGGGGACACACACTGCTGCAATTTGGGGACACACTGCTGCAATTTGGGGACACATACTGCTGCAATTTGGTGACACTGCTGCAATTTGGGAACACATACTGCTGCAAGTTGGTGACACTGCTGCAATTTGGGGACACTGCTGCAATTTGGGGACACATACTGCTGCAATTTGGTGACACTTCTGCAATTTGGGGACACATACTGCTGCAATTTGGTGACACTGCTGCAATTTGGGGACACATACTGCTGCAATTTGGGGACACATACTGCTGCAATTTGGGGACACTGCTGAAATTTGGGGACACATACTGCTGCAATTTGACACTGCTGCAATTTGGAAACACATACTGCTGCAATTTGGTGACACTGCTGCAATTTGGGCACACATGCTACTGCAATTTGTTGATACATACTGCTGCAATTTGGTGACACATGCTGCTGCAATTTGGTGACACGTGCTGCTTCAATTTGGTGGTGACATGTGCTGCTGCAATTTGGTGGTGACACGTGCTGCTGCAATTTAGTGGTGACACGTGCTGCTGCAATTTGGTGGTGACACGTGCTGCTGCAATTTGGTGACACAGGCTGCTGCAATTTGGTGGTGACACATGCTGCTGCAATTTGGTGGTGACACAGGCTGCATTTTATGTGACACAGGCTGCATGTAAGGAGGGTCTCCGCTGGGGGCACTTGATGTAAGGAGGGACTCCGCTGGGGACACCTGATGGCATCTAGTGGCAGGCGACGTGGCAAGTGACACGCTCGGGGCTCCCACTGATTCTGCATTATGGTGAGTTGAACGATTTCATTTTATATTACAATGTAATAATAGAAATAATGCACTTCAATCATCCAGACACCATAACAACCATGGTGCCGGGATGATTGAAGTGCTAACACCAGGTGTTTGGAGTATCTTTATCTGATGATTGTTAAACTTTCTAGAATACACATATTTCTATTGTTGTGTAGGATCTGGGCCTGCTGTCCCTCCATCCCTCTCTCCCTCTCCCTCCATCCCTCGTTCAACTCAGACACTAACCATACCACCTTAGAGCCACGCCCACTATTTAGCTGAAACCACGCCCATTTTCACCAAGTGGGAGGGGTCAAAAAGGTAGGGGGCCTGGCGCCCCCCATCCTAAAACTTCACCAGCTGCCACTGACTCCCACCATGCTTTATAACTTGCCACAATCATGCCATTTTTGTGACTCACCAAAATTCATTCATGGTGCTGAAAATAAAGTATATTTTTATCAGTAATGCATTACATACATTAACAACAAAAACAATGTGTGTGTGTAGCAGACCCACAACATAATAATATTTCGCTGAAGAAGAGATTGTCACCTTATGTATCAAATAAATTACATTTGCACTATTGAAGAAAATGGCCAAAAAGAAAAGCCCATTGGCTAACCTAAGAGACAGCTAAAAGAAACACAAGTAGTAAATCAAAGGAAATCTTATTTCAGTTTAACAAAAATATTTAATTTTAAAATGTTTCTTAAACATTTTCTGGCATATCAATGGCCCCCCTGCCCGCAAAGTACTCAACATACTACAGTCTTACTTCGCGGGCGCTTTGGGGGCAAGCCAGGATGGCCAGCTTCAAGCGCCGTCAGGGTTTCTTGTTGAAGTGCGGTCTCAGGCCCAACTGAGGCAACATAGTTCATTGAATTTCTCTCTAAATAGTTGTGGAGAATGCAGCATGCAAGGATTATATGGTTAAGTTTATATTCCAGCATGTTGATTGCCGTAAGGAATAGGTGGAACAGGCTGATCATTATCCCGAAAGTGTTCTTCACCACTCTTCTGGCTCTGGCCAGCCGGTAGTTAAAAACTCTCTGGTCCGGGGTGAGGGTCCTCATGGCTTCAAAATGGTCGGCTGGTCAGAACGAACTAACAGAAAGCACTGAAAAACAGAAAGGCCTGAGAAGAGCGAACTGAAAATCAGAAACGAGCAGAGAAGAAGGCACTGTAAATCAAATACCTAATATAAAATACGCACTGAAAAACAAATGCGAACTGACTACACCTGAACTACAACTGAAAACCAGATACGAACCCACAAGCACAAACTGAAGAGCAGTAACGATCTGAAAGCACAAGGCTAAAAAGCGCGAATCATCTCTCACCAAACTTCTACTATCACAAGATTAGCAGAAGGAGCCCAAAGGGTGATGCACTTGGTATTGAACTTCCCTTTTCTAGTGCCATCGTACATGTTGTACGTCACCGCGTTCTTGACGTTCGGAATTCCCGACAAGATTTGTGTGACCGTGTGTATGCAAGACAAGTTTGAGCCAATATCCGTTGGAAAAAAAACATGAATTTTGTTGTTGGAATGTGCGAACGTGTGTACACGGCATAAGAGTTTTCAATCACTTTAAATCCAAACTGCTATGAGGGGTTAATCTTGAAAATCAATTCTGGCCATTTTCAAAGCTAATATGCAGGGGATTGTCACACAAAAGGCATGGGGAGCTGGCATTTCCCTGGGAGATATGTACCAATGCAAAATAAAATTTGAATAAACAGTGTTAAGCAGGTAGCATTTCTCACTTTGGATACTACATGGGGAAACACCAATCCTTTAAATTACATGCTTGTGAGATGTTCTTAGGCTGTATGTGGTGTTATGAAACAGTAAGAATCATACGGACAGTGTCAGCAAGTTCACTGTATTCTGGCATCACATACATTTTATTACCAAAAATATTGGAACGCCTTACTTTACACACACATGAATTTTAACCACTTGCCTACTGTGCACTAACACCGCCTTCCTGCCCAAGCCATTTTTCGGCTTTCAGCGCTGTCGCACTTTGAATGACAATTGCGCGGTCGTGCTACACTGTACCCAAACACATTTTTTATCATTTTCTTCACACAAATAGAGTTTTCTTTTGGTGGTATTTAATCACTGCTGGGTTTTTTATTTTTTACAAAAAAAGACCAAAAATTTGGGGGAAAAAAAGGCTTTTTACTTTTTTCTGTCAGTAAATTTTGTAACTAAGTAATTTTTCACCTTCCCTGATGTGATGAGGCGGCACCGATGGGCACTGATAGGCTGAACTGGTGGGCATTGATAAGGTGGCACTTATGGGCACTGATGAGGAGGCACTAATTTGCCACACTTATGGGCACTGATAGGTGGCACTGATATGTGGCACTGATGAGCACTGATAGGCGGCACTGATGAGCACTAATAGGCGGCACTGGTGGGCATTGATAGGCGGCAGTGGCTGGCACTGATAGGCGGCACTGGTGGGCACGGATAGGCAGCACAGATAGGCGGTATGGATAGGCGGTACAGATGGGCATTGATGGGCAGCACTGATAGGCGGCACTGATTGCCAGCACTGACAGGCATGGCTAATGGGCACTGATTTGTGGCACTTGTGGGCAGTGGTGGGCACTGATTGCTGCCACTGGTGGGCACTGTATGCTGGCATTGGTGGGCACTGTATTGTTACACTATATTTCTTTATTGCAATCAGGGCACTGATGATCAGTGCCCTGATTACATCCCTAGATGTCCCCCCTGTGAGAAGATGCCTCTGATTGGCTCTCCTCGCCTCACACTCTGTCAGTGTTAGGCGAGGAAAGCTGATTACCGGCATCTCCTTGTTTACATGTGACTGGCTGTGATTGGACACAGCCGATCACATGGTTAAAGAGCCGCGTCGCCCCGTGTCCTAGCAACACCACGACTGGCGCGCTGCACGCCCCTGCCGTCGTTTGACGGCGTCCCAGAACAAGAGCCGCACCGCCCCGCCCCTCTGTCATTTGACAGTGGGCGGGCGACAACAAGTTATTGGCATCCTGGTCTTAGTCCATAGGATTCAATATTGAGTTGACCCACCCTTTGCAGCTTTAACAGCTTCAACTCTTCTGGGAAGGCTGTCCACAAGGTTTAGGAGTGTGTCTATGGGAATGTTTGACCATTGCTCCAGAGGCGCATTTGTGAGGTCAGGCATCGTACACTGATGTGTGCGAGAAGGCCTGGCTCACAGTCTCTGCTCTAATTCATCCCAAAGGTGTTTTGTTGGGTTAAGGTGCAGGCTGGTCAAGTTCCTCCACCCCAAACTCGCTCAACCACCTATTATACTTTTGAAGGCCCTGGAGCACCAGGACTAAGGAAACACCCACAAAAGGACCCCATTTTGTAAAGCCAACACCCTGTGTAATTTTTTTCCACAAGTTTTTGGAAAATGTAGATAAAAAATGAAAACACATTTTGTTTTACACAAAGTTGTCAATTTATAAGATTTTTTCAACACATATCATGTACATAGCAAAAATTACACCCCAAAATATACTCTGCTTATCCTTCTGGTGGCGTTTATGGCACTGATGGCACTGTGACACCGATGTGTGGCACTGTGTGACACTGATAGCACTGTCATTAATGGCACTGACACTGATGGGCACTGATGGCACTATGATACTGATGGCATTGTAAGACTGATGACACTGATGGCACTGTGACACTGCTAGCTCTGATGGCACTGATGACATTGATGAGCACTGTGACACTGATGGTACCAACACTGATGGCACTGATGACACTTATGACACTGATGGCACTGATACTGATGGCACTGGTGCTGGTGACACTGATGAGCACTGGTGACACTAACACTGATGACACTGATGGCACTGACATTGATGGCACTGATGGCACTGATGGGCACTGATAGCCACTGGTGGGCACTGATGACACTGCGGGCACTGTTGGCACTGATGGGCACTGTGGGCACTCTGACACTGAGACACTGATGAGCACTGATGACACTGATGGCACGGATGACATTGATGGGAACTGTCACACTGATGCCACTGATGGGCACTGTCACACTGATGGGCACTGTCACCCTGATGGCACTGACACTGATGGCACTGATGACACTGATGACACTGATGGGCACTGATGACACTGATGTGCACTGATGGGCACTGTTGGCACTGATGGGTACTTTGGGCACTCTGACACTGAGACACTGATGGCACAGATGACATTGATGGGCACTGTCACACTTATGCCACTGATGGGCACTGTCACACTGATGGGCACTGTGACACTGATGGCACTGACACTGATGGCACTGATGACACTGATGACACTGATGAGCACTGATGACACTGATGTGCACTGATGGGCACTGTTGGCACTGATGGGTACTTTGGGCACTCTGACACTGAGACACTGATGGGCACTGATGACACTAATGGCACAGATCACATTGATGGGCACTCTCCCTATTCACCCACAGTCTCTGTGTCATGAGGGAGAGCCATCAATGAGAGATGATCAGTTTACATTTGAGATCATCTCTCATTGGACACAGCAATCAAGTGGCCACTGTGATTGGCCATTTACAACAATCTGTGATTAGCTGTGTCCAAGGATTTTCCACAGATTTTCCCTAATGCGCACCCAAAGGGGGCGCGCGGGGAGCGTGTTTCTTGGAGGACGTACATGGACGCCCCCCCAGCAATTAAGGCCTGCACTGTAGCCATCTTTCTGCTATAGCACGGGCACGAGGTGGTTAGTGAGCCACAGTTTCACACAGAGAGACCAACCTTGTTTAGAATTAAGAAATCAAAAACACAGTATTTTGTAATGACTCCCTACACAGTATTTCAGCACTTTTACTAGGCTGCAGTTTCATAGGAAGACACCAGGCAGCTTTTAATCAAGAAACCAAAATTTGTGTTTTATTTCACAGACACAAGATGGAAATATTGTACTGACTCTATACGCTGTAAGCAGCTTTTACTAGACCACAGTTTCACAGAGAGGCATCATTCATATTTGATTCAAAAAACAAAAGTTAGAGTGTATTAATTCACAGAAGAAAAGACAAATATATTGTATTGACTCCAGGCACACTACAGTATGTAAGTAAACAAAAAAAAATGAAATGAATGGGGAGGGGGGGGGCAGCTAATCAGCAATTGACTGTTGAATCTATGTGCTCTAAAGACTTAGTAATATGTAGCCTGGCACATTGCAATTCACATTGATATAAGGCACTATACAATATTGGGTGTAACACTTTTCAGCAGCTGTTGAATGTTGTGATCTTCCCCTATCTGTTCCAGGTCTCCAACACACACTGACTTTGTATATGACTGACTGTACAGTAAACGGAGCAGTTTTCAGCAGTGGTACTATATACAGTATTAGTGTAGCAGCAACTATCTATCCCTGTGTCAGGGCTGGGCTCACCCCTTCCTTCTCAAAGCTGGTGCCGCTCAGCTGTCAGCCAATTGCCAGCTCCCATTTCTCCACAGTGACTCACCCGTTGATGATATCCTACTCGTCAGTCCTGCCTACTTAAGCCGTCCTTACCAGATAATCTCTGCCTTCGCCTTAGTCACATCTCCGGAAACAATCTCCTGTGTTCCTGTTTAAAGTGGTTGTAAATCTATTTTTTTGGACTTCTACCTATAGGTAAGCCTAGAATAAGGCTTACCTATAGGTAGTGGAAATATCACCTAAACGTGTGCCGTTTAGGAGATATTTCACTTGCAGTCCGCTGAAAATTCCAACGGCTCACGCGCGGGGAAAAAACGAAACCAAGTGTTGTTTCTTCCCTAGCCTGTGCCATTAATCGCGGCTCCCATGCGCATGCGCGGGAGTGACATAACGCGGCTCATGCAAATCACAGAGCCAGAGTCCGTGGCCCAGAAGGAAGGGGGGGCAGAACATGGACGCTGCCTACACAGGGGACATTGCTGGATTCTTTTGCAGGTAAGTGGCACATAATGGGCTAGTATGCGATGCTTGCTAGCCCATTATGCTTTTCATTTGCAGGCCTTGCAGCGAGCAAAAGAGGAAGTAAAACCCATCAGGGTTTACTTCCTCTTTAAGACTTGCTTGGCTGACATTCCTTCTGGCTCCAGATCATGCTTGCTGTTCTACTAAGCTCATCTCCGGCTCCCTGACATTTTGGCTTGTCTGACTATCCGTTCTGGTTCCTGAACTCTGGCTGTTTTGACTACATTTACTCTGTTTCCCTTTTTTTTTTATTATTAAAGAAGCGTGATTTATATGTACTTCTGTCTCAGTCTGATTCATGGTTTCTGACTCCCTGAAATGACTGTGTGATCTCTCACTGTCTGCTCCTGTTCTCCAACTCTCCAACTCACAATGACTATGTATATGATTGACTGTGAATGTGGCAGTTAGCAACAGCAGTACTGTATAATGGTTGTAGAGCAGCAACTATACCTCCCAGCAAAGATTGCATTATCTCTCCCCATCTGTTCCAAGTTTCCAACAAACTAAATGGTATGTGACTCACTGCAATAAAATGGCAGTTTTCAGCAGCAGTAATGTATATTTGTAATGTAGCAGCAAATATCTCTACCTGCAAACACACTGTGATTTATCACTATCTGCTCCAGGACTCTCCAATGCACACTGAGTGAATATGTGACTGACTCTAATTATAACATTTTTAAGCAGAAGCAACTAACTTTCCCTGCAATTACTCTGTAATCTGTGTCTACTCCATGTCACCTCCAACACACACTAGCAAAAGACAAATGGTGACACTGTCTTTAATAGAAAGTTGGATGGAACATAAAAAAAAAATGATTGGCCCTTCCAAGCCACCTGTCCACAGTGCTGGTGAGTACATGTTTGATAATTGGTTGCTGAAGTTGCAAATAGCAACTTACAGTAGCCATATTGCCAGTGTGTGTTGGATCTGTAAGAGAGTGCCGACAGTTCTGTATCTGGCGAGATGATGTTTTGTTTTTAATTTTGCCATTGGTACATCTCCCCTATGGCAGTGGCCAGCTTCCTATGTTTTTTGCTTGACAAAAGCTTGTATGTTAGCATTACAAATAGCCAGAATTGAATAACAACATTCAACCCTCTACAGACATCAGTGGGCTTTGCCACAAAGGTCACGAATTTTGAACGTTGAGCAAAATTTGCAAAACTGTCCATGAACCAAGCCCAGGCAGATTTGCTCAATGAACAACCAACAAAGAAGAAATGGTCTAACGCCCCGTACACACGATCGGACTTTCCGACAACAAAACCGTGGAATTTTGTTCGAAGGTTGTTGGCTCCAACTTGTCTTGCATATACACGGTCACATAAATGTTGACCAACAATTACGAATGTGGGAACGTGGTGACGTACAAGACGTATGACAAGCCAAGAAAAAGAAAGTTCAATAGCCAGTGCGGCTCCTTCTACTTGATTCCGAGCATGCGCAAACTTTTGTTCGTCGGACTTGTGTACACATGTTCGGAAATTCCGACAACAAAGTTTTGCTGGCGGAAAATTTAAGAACCGCTAGCCAACATTTGTTGGCGGAAAGTCCGACAACAAATTTTGATGGAGCACACACACAGTCGGACTTTCAGCCAACAAGCTCACATCCAACATTTGTTGTCGGAAAATCCGATTGTGTGTACGGGGCATAAGAAGAAGGAAAATGCATAAGAAATCACCCTATATTACAAAATATAGGGTAATTCAGCATAGCCTATATATGCAGTGCATTTGGCGGTGTACAGTTTCTAATACAGTGCAGGCGGTGTACACAGTATATAGTACAGTGTATCTGGAAGGCCTCCAAGGAGAGGCAGATGCTCACAGGCCACTAAAAGAGGGCAAGCAGCCTCTGAAATAATAAAAAACAGCAGGGACCGTTCCTGCACCCAACAAGAGTAACTGTGAAGGATTACAGTGTTCTGGCACCACCAACACCTAAGGCCCAATGTTTCTGCCCCTGTTTAACAGGAGCATGTCATTACAATTTTTTAAATAACATTTAAAGGGGTTGTAAAGGTAAAAATTTTTTCACCTTAATGCATTCTATGCATTAAGGTGAAAAAACTTTTGACAGTACCGCCGCCCCCAGCCCCCCCGTTTTACTTACCTGACGCCTCGAATCTTCGGTCCGCGTCCTCGTCAGCTTCATTGCAGCTCAGCCTGGTCGCTGATTGGCTGCAGTGGATGGATTGAAAGCAGCGCAGCCATTGGCTAGCGCTGCTGTCAATCACATCCGATGACGCGGCGCGCCGGGGGGCAGGGCCGAGTGATACAGCGAGCGGCTATAGCTGTATCACGGGAGCGCGCCCGCAAGCATTCACCACCGTGCGAGGGAGCTCGCATGAAGGTGGTAAATGCTTGCGGGGAGGAGCTGAGACAGCCGCCGAGGGACCCCAGAAGACCAGGTTCGGGGCCACTCTGTGCAGAACGAGCTGCACAGTGAAGGTAAGTATAACATGTTTGTTATTTTTAAAAAAAAAAAAAAACATCTTTACAACCGCTTTAACAGCAGGGCCCATTCCTGCGTGCAACAAGAGTAACTGAGGGGTTACCATGTTCTGCCACCACCAACACCCAAGGCCCAATTTTTTAGCAGAGTATATAGTGCAGTCCGTATAGTATATATACTGCAGTTCAGAGTTCATTGTGCCCTCAGTGTAGTATATATAATACAGTGCAGGGTATATAGTGCAGTGTACAATATATAATATTGTGTATTGATGTGGTTAAGGTGAGCCCTAAAAAAACTATTTTTTTTTTATGTATCTTGACGGGATCTGGTAATACATTACAGCCGTGAGCAATTTTAAGTGACATTTTTCCTTTAGAAATTACATTTTGCTGCAGTACTTTTTTAAACATGGGAAAAATGTGCTACTTTACAGGCAGACTAAGGGGACCCCCCGGGCACGATATTTATAGGAATATTTAATTTTTATTGTTTCACTTTAAGTATTCTTAAAATCACTGCTCCTGAAAAAGCGGCCTTTTTAAAACCTTTTTTTGCATTGATACATGTCCCCTGGGGCAGTACCCGGGTCCCCAAACACTTTTCGTGTCCCATAGACTTTAACGGTGTTTGCACAAATTTTTTGTCTGTTCGCAAGTTCTGGTGCGAACCGAATCAGGGGGTGTTCGGCTCATCCCTACATCTGATGTATTTTACACTGGGCGAATCTTGTTAGTAGTAAGTTGTCTAAGGCAGACAAATCGAGGAAAGCTGGAAGCCGCACACCGGTATAGTGATGAATGCTTTATTTAAAAAGCTGGATCATGAAGACACACAAAACTTGACAGCAGAAGTGTACAAAAGCAGCTGACACGTTTCACACTACAATGAGTGCTTATTCATAGCTTTCATTCATCAGCTATGAATAAGCACTCATTGTAGTGTGAAACGCGTCAGCTGCTTTTGTACGCTTCTGCTGTCAAGTTTTGTGTGTCTTCATGATCCAGCTTTTTAAATAAAGCATTCATCACTATACCGGTGTGCGGCTTCCAGCTTTCCTCAATTTGTCTGCCTCATCTTGCATCAGCCAGCACCTGGGACTCTTCCCTCTTGAAGGATAATACTACACTGGCGTTCATCTCCCCTGGTCTGCGCCTACCTGAGCGGTGGGACCCCTCTCTGCTTATCTTGCTTTTCTGGATTTATAGTAAGTTGTCTAAGTAGTTGGTTGTCCCCTCTCTGGTAAATGTGTTTTAGAGGTCCGGACCCCTATCAAGTCTACCAGTATAAGAAAGTAATGCCGCGTACACACGGTCGGACTTTTCGTCTACAAAAGTCCAACGGACGCTGACGGACTAAAGCTGGCTGGTAATCCGATCGTGTGTGGGCTTCTCCGGACTTTCAACTGACTTTTTTTGCCTCAAATCCGACGTACTTTAGATTTGAAACATGCTTCAAATCTTTCCGACGGACTCGAGTACGGTCGAAAAATCCGCTCGTCTGTATGCTAGTCCGACGGACAAAAACCCACGCTAGGGCAGCTATTGGCTACTGGCTATCAACTTCCTTATTTTAGTCCGGTGTACGTCATCACGTAAGAATTCGACGGACTTTTGTGTGATCGTGTGTAGGCAAGTCTGTTCGTTAGAAAGTCCGCCGCAAGTCCGTCGAAAGTCCGCCGCAAGTCCGTCGAAAGTCTGTCGGACAGGCTGTCGGACTTTTGTAGACGAAAAGTCCGACCGTGTGTACGCGGCATTAGAGAAAGTTTAAAAATAAAAACAAAACACACTAAAAAAGCCTTAAATATTCTTTTTCAAACTAATATTTACCCTTTTTAGGCTCCAGCAATGTATGAAAATGCCCTGCACTGTCCACTTCAGCAATGGCAGAGTTAGGGGCAGGATGGGACCTCTTTATTTACTGCTCAAACAGTGTTTAAAACGGTTTATAAAACAGTTGACCTGATTGGGCCCCACAGTTACCATAACCATGTCTCCATCCCTGTATGAGCATAAAAAAGCAAAAGAGAGGGGCAGTGGGACTTTAAATGAGGCATGGGTATGTCTTTGATATGGTCTAGGATACCTTATATTATATTAACTATCACCACCCCATAAGGGGCTTTTTAGCTGTATAGCCATAGAGAATTGCTGATCAAAAAAATGCATAGACATCAGTTCATGAGTAATAATAATAATATAATGCATCATAATATACAATACATAAATCATGCACATTGAGGCATAATAAAAATAGTAATAATAATAGTAGTCATGTTGATAGAAACGTTGTTTATAAACGCTGTTTATAACATATTGACATAATTGATACAGGCAATAGAATGGATATACAAAAAGGTGAACAAGGTATTCCGGATAACAATGTTAGTAAAAATGGTATGCGATAGAATTCATAGATGAAACAAACTTGAAATGGCAACCCTGAGTGTAGACTCTATGCGTTTCATGCGTTTAAAGCCAATCATCAGGAGTGGGATGCATCAAGAGATGACTAGAAAAATGAATAAAAAGATAAATAGATCATTGGAGTCTAGATTTAAATCATGCTTTCAAAGGGCAAAGCAGGTATTTTAGAATATATATAAATGCACATTACCTTTTGGCAACAGCCCAATACATAACCCAACAGTCCAATTATGGAATAGTGAAGGTGGCCCTGAGAGAGCTGTCTCCCCCGGGGTTGAGGCCAAGGACACACAAGGCTGACCCCCAAACCGAAGAACTCCATGGGAGCTGGAGAATCGAAGAGGGGGTGGAGAGGAACAGCAGCCAAGGAGAGAGCCAGACAGCTAAAACACACTTCCAAGGTAGAAGGCATACAGGTATGGGCCACAGATAAAGTTCTGTAATAAATAAAAAGAGGAAAAATAATAATAAATAAAAATAAAATAAAGATAATGAAAAAAAAAAAAAGTATAACAAAGAGGTGGGGATGAGTGTGTCAGAAAAGGAAAAATAAACAAATGTTATAAATGAAGAGAGGTAGAGTGTAAAACCAAACTGGCACTAGAGTGTATGTCTGACACCTTCCCCAAAACTAGCTGGGTGGTGAAAACCAACAAACAAAAATTGTATATAAATAATATATACTAGCATGTTGTCAATGTATTGGTATTTGAATGAAAGGCGTAAACAAATATAAATAAAATAAAGTGTAAATTAGTGTTTAAAACGGTTTGTAAAGTTTGGGGTTGTATAGCTCAAGTGTAGCCCTTGGTAGCGAGTACAGTCCATGCAAAATATTTCCATTTAAGGGCTTGTTGACCCACTTTTATTTAAAGGTCAGTTCACACAAAGTTCCAGAAAACATAATCCATAGGTTTCACTCACAGGGGTTTTCAGCATTAACATAAAAATAAATATCCAGCCTCCTGGCTCACTTTTAGTAAAGAAATGGTTATTCAGCCTCCTGGCTTACACCTACAGCAGTGCTGCTCAGGCCTTCCACTTCAGGCCCTCGTCTGTCTCCTACAGATCATTTCCTTACCAACACTGTCCACAAAGATAGCAGCCCCTTGCTGCTCTAGCCCTCAGGCTTGGGTCTTGGTATTTCCCAGCACAGACATGCACCCCTCTCCCTTGAACACCTAGATTCCTCGGGAAGGTGGAGCACAGAACCATTAGTCCAGCCAGGGCCGGTCCCAGGCGGGTGCACGGGGTGCAGTGCACCCGGGCGCCAGAGAGGTGGGGGCGCTGAAGCGCCAGAGTGCTCCCCTCCCTCCTTCTCCTCCTCTCCGTGTCCAAAGCAGGCTCTCTCCATAGGTCACGGTCGCGGAGCGGCCGCCGCTGCCGCTGTGTTTTTCGCTGCTGCTAGAGCCCATCCCCCCTCCCTCCTTCTCCTGTCAGAGAAGGAGAGCAGCCGCCGGAGATCGGAGCGGCTGGTCTCTGAGTGGAGAGAGACCAGCCGCTCAGTGACTTCGCTGAGGGGGAGAGCGATCCGTGCCTGCAGCCTGACAGGCTGACACACACAGGTTCTCCTCCTCTGTCTCTCACTCCCGCGGCCGCCCAAGCATGTCTAGACAACTGTCCTTCACCCGGGCGGCGCGGCTGGACACTGTCCTCGCTAGCTGCCGCCCGGGTTTTAATGGGTCTCGAGTACTAATACTAATGGGGGAGTCTGTACTAATGGGGGGGTTTCCTGGTGGGGGGTCTGTACCAATAGAGGGGGGGGCATTGTCCGGGGGTCTGTACTAATGGAGGGGGCTTTGTCCTGGGGGAGTCTGTACTAATGGGGGGGTTGTCCTGGGGGGGTCTGTACCAATAGAGGGGGGGGGCATTGTCGGGGGGTCTGTACTAAAGGAGGGGGCTTTGTCCTGGTGGGGGGTCTGTACTAATGGAGGAGGGATTTGTCCTGGGGGAGTCTGTACTAATGGGGGGGGTGTCCTGGGGGGGGGCTGTACTAAAGGAGGGGGGTTTGTCCTGGTGGGGAGTCTGTACTAATGGGGGGGTTGTCCTGGGGGGGTCTGTACTAATGGAGGGGGGTTGTCCTAGGGGGGTCTGTACTAATGAAGGGGGGATTTGTCCTGGGGGGTCTGTACTAATGGGGGGGTTGTACTGGGGGGGTCTGTACTAAAAGAGGGGTGGTTTGTCCTGGTGGGGGGTCTGTACTAATGGAGGGGATTTGTCCTGGTGGGGGGTCTGTACTAATGGAGGGGATTTGTCCTGGTGGGGGGTCTGTACTAATGGGGGGGTTGTCCTGGGGGGGTATGTACTAATGGAGGGAGGGTTGTCCTGGGGGGGGGTCTGTACTAATGAAGGGGGATTTGTCCTGGGGGTGGCTGTACTAATGGAGGGATCTTGCCCTGGGGGGGTCTGCACTAATGTGGGGGTTGTCCTGAGGGGGTCTGTACTAATGGAGGGGGTTTTGTCCTGGTGGGGGGTCTGCACTAATGGAGGGGGGGTTCTCCTGGGGGGGTCTGTACTAATGGAGGGGGCTTTGTCCTGGTGGGGGTCTGTACTAATGGAGGGGGGGTTGTCCTGAGGGGGTCTGTACTAATGAAGGGGGGATTTGTCTTGGGGGGTCTGTAATAATGGCGGGGATTTGTCCTAGGGGGGTCTGTACTAATGGAGGGGGGGTTTGTCCTGGGGGGTCTGTACTAATGGAGGGGGGGTTTGTCCTGTTGGGGTCTGTACTAATAGAGGGGGGTTGTCCTGGGGGGTCTGTACCAATGAAGGGGGGTTGTCCTGGGGGGGTCTGTACTAATGAATGGGGGATTTGTCCTGGGGGGGTCTGTACTAATGCAGGGGGGTTTCTCCTGGGGGGTGGTCTGTACTAATGGAGGGGGGATTTGTCCTGGGGGGGTCTGTACTAAAGGAGGGGGTTTATCCTGGGGGGTCTGTACCAATGGAGGGGGGATGTTTGTCCGGGGGAGTCTGTACTAATGGAGGGGGGTTTGTCCTGGTGGGGGATCTGTACTAATGGAGGGGGGGTTTGTCCTGTGGGGGTCTGTACTAGTGGAGGAGGGTTCTCCTGGGGGGGATCTACACTGCAGCTGCGGGCTCTTCTTTTGCCCCTTCCCCTCCCTCTCCTCCGCACGTGCACTGCTATACTAGTGAGCGGTGCTGGCCGCCATAGCCTCCCACTATGTTTCTTCCCCCGCCTTCATATCAGCCAGGGAAAAAATAGAATAGAAAAAGGAGCATAGAAGAGGATTGTGGGACATGTAGTCCCGAGGACTGACAGCCCCACTGTAACACGGAAACTGCAGCCCACACAGCATGCTCAGCTGAATGGGAGAGAGAGAGAGAGACAGGAGCCTGGGAAAGCTTTCAGGGAAGTACACCCAGAACTCCAGAGGGAGAGGGGAGTGCTGAGGGAACACCATCAGAGAGGGAACCCCACTGCCCTGCACCACCAGAGGGAAAGACACACAGCCCAGCGCCATCCCTGGTGGAGAAAGGAATGGAGTCATTGCCGGAATACAGATCTGGGTGCTACCCAGCGGAGTCACCATGGGCAATTCAGAGAGAGCTGACTCCTGATCAGAGGAACCGTTGCTGTATCGCTGGGTCAGGTGAGAGGGCCGATCGGCCATTATTTACTAACGTCCATAGGAACTGCAGTCTCTGACCATCTTCTTGTTCTGACCATCTCTTGTATAATGTCTGCAGTCTCTGACCATCTCCTGTATTATGTCCGCAGTCTCTGACCATCTCCTGTGCTATGTCTGCTGTCTCTGACCATCTCCTGTATCATGTCTGCAGTCTCTGACCATCTCCTGTACTATGTCTGCAGTCTCTGACCATCTCCTGTACTATGTCTACAGACTCTGACCATCTCCTGTAACATGTCTGCAGTCTCTGACCATCTCCTTTACCATGTCTGAAGTCTCTGATCACCTCTTGTACCATGTCTGCAGTCTCTGATCATCTCCTGTACCATGTCTGCAGTCTCTGACCATCTCCTGTATATGTCTGCAGTCTCTGACCATCTCTTGTATCATGTCTGCAGTCTCTGACCATCTCCTGTACTATGTCTGCAGTCTCTGACCATCTCCTGTACTATGTCTGCAGTCTCTGACCATCTCCTGTACTATGTCTACAGACTCTGACCATCTCCTGTAACATGTCTGCAGTCTCTGACCATCTCCTTTACCATGTCTGAGGTCTCTGATCACCTCTTGTACCATGTCTGCAGTCTCTGATCATCTCCTGTACCATGTCTGGAGTCTCTGACCATCTCCTGTATCATGTCTGCAGTCTCTGACCATCTATTGTATCATGTCTGCAGTCTCTGACCATCTCCTGTACTATGTCTGCATTCTCTGATCATCTCCTGCACTATGTCTGCATTCTCTGATCATCTCCTGTACTATGTCTGCAGTCTCTGACCATCTCCTGTAACATGTCTGCAGTCTCTGACCATCTCCTGCACTATGTCTGCATTCTCTGATCATCTCCTGTACTATGTCTGCAGTCTCTGATCATCTCCTGTACTATGTCTGCAGTCTCTGACCATCTCCTGTAACATGTCTGCAGTCTCTGACCATCTACTGCACTATGTCTGCAATCTCTGACCATCTCCTGCACTGTGTCTGCAGTCTCTGACCATTTCCTGTATCATGTCTTCAGTCTCTGACCATCTCCTGTGCTATGTCTGCAGTCTCTGACCATCTCCTGTATCATGTCTGCAGTCTCTGACCATCTCCTGTACTATGTCTGCAGTCTCTGACCATCTCCTGCAACATGTCTGCAGTCTCTGACCATCTCCTGTACTATGTCTGCAGTCTCTGACCATCTCCTGTACTATGTCTACAGACTCTGACCATCTCCTGTAACATGTCTGCAGTCTCTGACCATCTCCTTTACCATGTCTGAAGTCTCTGATCACCTCTTGTACCATGTCTGCAGTCTCTGATCATCTCCTGTACCATGTCTGCAGTCTCTGACCATCTCCTGTATATGTCTGCAGTCTCTGGTCATCTCTTGTATCATGTCTGCAGTCTCTGACCATCTCCTGTACTATGTCTGCAGTCTCTGACCATCTCCTGTACCATGTCTGCAGTCTCTGACCATCTCCTGTACCATGTCTGCAGTCTCTGACCATCTCCTGTACCATGTCTGCAGTCTCTGACCATCTCCTGTACCATGTCTGCAGTCTCTGACCATCTCCTGTACCATGTCTGCAGTCTCTGACCATCTCCTGTACTATGCCTGCAGTCTCTGACCATCTCCTGTACTATGTCTGCAGTCTCTGACCATCTCCTGTACTATGTCTACAGACTCTGACCATCTCCTGTAACATGTCTGCAGTCTCTGACCATCTCCTTTACCATGTCTGAGGTCTCTGATCACCTCTTGTACCATGTCTGCAGTCTCTGATCATCTCCTGTACCATGTCTGGAGTCTCTGACCATCTCCTGTATCATGTCTGCAGTCTCTGACCATCTATTGTATCATGTCTGCAGTCTCTGACCATCTCCTGTACTATGTCTGCATTCTCTGATCATCTCCTGCACTATGTCTGCATTCTCTGATCATCTCCTGTACTATGTCTGCAGTCTCTGACCATCTCCTGTAACATGTCTGCAGTCTCTGACCATCTCCTGCACTATGTCTGCATTCTCTGATCATCTCCTGTACTATGTCTGCAGTCTCTGATCATCTCCTGTACTATGTCTGCAGTCTCTGACCATCTCCTGTAACATGTCTGCAGTCTCTGGCCATCTCCTGCACTATGTCTGCAATCTCTGACCATCTCCTGCACTGTGTCTGCAGTCTCTGACCATTTCCTGTATCATGTCTTCAGTCTCTGACCATCTCCTGTGCTATGTCTGCAGTCTCTGACCATCTCCTGTATCATGTCTGCAGTCTCTGACCATCTCCTGTACTATGTCTGCAGTCTCTGACCATCTCCTGCAACATGTCTGCAGTCTCTGACCATCTCCTGTAACATGTCTGCAGTCTCTGACCATCTCCTGTAACATGTCTGCAGTCTCTGACCATCTCCTGTAACATGTCTGCAGTCTCTGACCATCTCCTGTAACATGTCTGCAGTCTCTGACCATCTCTTTTACCATGTCTGAAGTCTCTGATCATCTCCTGCACCATGTCTGAAGTCTCTGATAATCTCCTGTACCATGTCTGGAGTCTCTGACCATCTCCTGTACCATGTCTGGAGTCTCTGACCATCTCCTGTATATGTCTGCAGTCTCTGACCATCTCTTGTATCATGTCTGCAGTCTCTGACCATCTCCTGTACTATGTCTACAGACTCTGACCATCTCCTGTAACATGTCTGCAGTCTCTGACCATCTCCTTTACCATGTCTGAAGTCTCTGATCATCTCCTGTACCATGTCTGGAGTCTCTGACCATCTCCTGTATCATGTCTGCAGTCTCTGACCATCTCCTGTATATGTCTGCAGTCTCTGACCATCTTTTGTATCATGTCTGCAGTCTCTGATCATCTCCTGTACTATGTCTACAGACTCTGACCATCTCCTGTAACATGTCTGCAGTCTCTGACCATCTCCTTTACCATGTCTGAAGTCCCTGATCATCTCCTGTACCATGTCTGGAGTCTCTGACCATCTCCTGTATCATGTCTGCAGTCTCTGACCATCTCTTGTATCATGTCTGCAGTCTCTGACCATCTCTTGTATCATGTCTGCAGTCTCTGACCATCTCTTGTATCATGTCTGCAGTCTCTGACCATCTCCTGTACTATGTCTACAGACTCTGACCATCTCCTGTAACATGTCTGCAGTCTCTGACCATCTCCTGTAACATGTCTGCAGTCTCTGACCATCTCCTGTACTACGTCTGAAGTCTCTGATCACCTCTTGTACCATGTCTGGAGTCTCTGACCATCTCCTGTATTATGTCTGCAGTCTCTGACCATCTCCTGCACTATGTCTGCAGTCTCTGACCATCTCCTGTACCATGTCTGCAGTCTCTGATCACCTCTTGTACCATGTCTGCAGTCTCTGATCACCTACTATACCATGTCTGGAGTCTCTGACCATCTTTTGTATCATGTCTTCAGTCTCTGACCATCTCCTGTAGTATGTCTGCAGTCTCTGACCATCTCCTGTAATATGTTTGCAGTCTCTGACCATCTCCTGTAATATGTCTGCAGTCTCTGACCATCTCCTGCACTATGTCTGCAGTCTCTGACCATCTCCTGTATCATGTCTGCAGTCTCTGACCATCTCCTGTAGTATGTCTGCAGTCTCTGACCATCTCCTGTAATATGTTTGCAGTCTCTGACCATCTCCTGTAATATGTCTGCAGTCTCTGACCATCTCCTGCACTATGTCTGCAGTCTCTGACCATCTCCTGTATCATGTCTGCAGTCTCTGACCATCTCCTGTACTATGATTGCAGTCTCTGACTGTCTCTTGTATCATGTCTGCAGTCTTTGACCGCATCCTGTATTATGTCTGGGGACTCTTTCTAACAGACAGCCCTCTCTGTGTGCATCAGAGAGACTCCCTTCCAGGTCTCATTAGTGTTCTCTCTTCCTGTATTTTCTTTATTGTTAAGAGATCGTGGGAAGATCCTAGGGTAACAAAGACTTCTTAGGGGAGCAGCTCTGTGTTTGAGTCGTTGCCATATAATCATTTGTAAAGGGGAGGAGTTGGTAAGATGACCACGCCCATGTGGGGGCGCCAGAAATATTTCTGCACCCAGGCGCCGGTGACCCTAGGATCGGCCCTGAGTCCAGCACACACCTACCAATGTGCTGGTGGTTTACAAAATCTGGACCAAGGACTTGAGATAGTAACTAAGAAATCACTAAGCTCCAGGTCCCAAAACAGATTTTTCTAAACCCTGAGGAAACTGAAAAGCCAATTTGCTCTTAATTAAGCTAACTCCCTGGAGCCCCTTATCCTGTCTGGTTAAGAATCCTGGGTTAACATCACCTTGGTGGGGCATTACTCTGCCACAGGTTCTAAAACTTATAAAGATAATAATGTTGTCCCCTTAAGCCACTTATACCTACCTGAGCCCTCACTCGATCCGGTACTATGCCCTTCTGTAGCAACTCTCCCCGCTCTCACAGGTTTTGCTGAGGTAGTCAAATCCTGTGATAAAAGAGTGAGGTGTGGGTCCCACGTCTATGGACACATGCAGCACGGCTCGGGATTGAGCCCGCAGGTGTGCCACAATAGGAAGCGGCTATTCCCCCCAACATCACCATCTATATCTGCGCTAGCTTAAAATATGGACATTAAAAAAAAATCAAAAACACAAAAATTGCTCTGAAACTATATTAAAAACACAGGTTCAACATTCTCCATAAGTAAAAAAATAAATAAATAAATAAACACAAGCACTGCTTCAAAGCATAAAAGCACATTCTCACCTTGAAATAAGGGAATAGTTTTAATATTCTGCAAGGCAAAAAATGGACTATGTATGCATTTGTGCGTTTCAGTGCCAATCATTTTAACTTTCAACTTTACTGAAATCATATCAGTATAAGTTGAATTTTTATTAGCTATTTTGGGTACTCCCCCTCAAGGTTGCTTTTGGCATAAGGAGAAAAAGAACAACTGCCCTATGTCTACCAGTCCAAGGATCCACACAATCAGTGTCAATGTAAAAAAATGAGGAACCTGCACTTTAACCCTTATTCTGTTTGGACTCAAACCAGCACTGCTATTGTTCTGTATGCTGGGTGTAATTCTTGGTACCTGTTTTTTACTGACAGACATACAAATTGGACATCCATGGAAATGGCTGTGCCACTGAATTAATAGTAAACTTGAATATTTTTATCAAGATCACCAATTTTATCAACCTGGGATCTTCAGAGGACCCTGCCCTCCTTTCCTGAGCACTGTCTACTGGATATTGCAGCTGTTGCTTGATAAGTCAGGACCAGCAAAGATCCTCTATTCCCCTTGGTTCCTATTACATTTAAGTTACAGCCCATGATAAACATTACATTTATTAAATTTCAACTAGTTAACAGGTTTCATCGTGTAAACCTACAGGAATTAATTTGTTCACTTCTAGTAGTGACGTATAAAGGTTAAAAGTTTCTTTCTATATATTGGCCAATCATAAGGAAAGCTAAATAGCTGAAGATGACTAGATGCCACTGCATATTATTTGCATCCTCCTGTGTATCTGTTTTCATTTTTATTACAAGAAAACTGAACCTCCGCTTTAAAAACAGTAAGGAGATGATGCATTGAGATTGAATTTCCAGATCTAAGAAGAAAAGCAGGAGAATTCACATATATTTTGCCAGCTGGGAAATTGCTTTTGGTTCAATTTCATCTGTGTCCTGAGTCCTCAGCAGGGATCTAACTACATGATAACTCTTTCAAACTGAAATTGACTCACAAACTGGAGTAAATTGACCAGTTGCCTTGGGCATACAGTCTTTTACAGATCAGTACTCTGAGTTGTTCTTGCTCAGGCAGGGTGCATGAAATAATGGCATGCTATGGTCTCTGTAGCCTTAAGCTTCTCCTTTAAACTCTGCTGTGATTGGCTGAGATGTTACATCATAAAGATAGATGATGACAACTGAATACACACAACTTAAACTTGTATTGTCTTATGTACTAGGGGTTAAAAAAAAAACAGAATATACAATTATATTTAGATAAGACTTGCTTTTTAATAAAGTGACTGCATAGCAGTGTTGTGTATATGTTTTCTTTCTCTATTTATTATGATCAGGACGAAAAGAAATGTAGAAAAAATAGCTAAAATTGAAAACTTCATATGAATAATTTGTGATCCCATTCTCAGTCAGCAAATGGAGCTGCAGTCTCATTATAACGTGTTTTCCAGACTATTATTATCTGCTTTGTAGAGAAAAGACCTGTTATTTACGGAACTCCATAGATCAAGCAGAGCTGAATGAATTTGACTCAGGCCTCCCACTGATGGCCTGCTTGTGCAGGTACAACACAGCATTTTAATCAGAGACACAGTTTGCAAGTAGACATATTCTACTGTGCTGTTTCTTTGAAAACCCATATTGCTCTTTGACTCTTTAGTCATGGGATCACACTATATTCAATGTGTATTTGTAAATTAAATATTATATTAAAATAGTAAACCATTTTTTTTTAAAAATCAGTTTGAAAACATATACATTTTAAACAAATAGGTAAAATTGACCCAAAGTCGTATTTGTTTCCCCTTAATATTTTTTAAATTGACCTAAATCCTAATTTTTTTCCCTTTAATTTATTTAAATAAATTCTCAATTCCATCCCATAGAAAAGCACTTTACAAAGCTATTAGAGAGGGATTGTTTTCCACAGTTGGTTGTATGGAATCACAAAGGATATGGGGTAAACTCTTGCACAGGCTGTCTTTATTCATATTTTTGTGATTTTTATCTGCAGTAATATTACTGTGGTGCATCATCATTTTAGTAATATTATATATATTAAGAGTAGGAATGCCTGGAGGGAGCCCATTTCTCCTTAAAGTCGCAGGAACACACCAGAGGTCCAGTGGAACACAATGGTAGCTGAAAGGATCTGATATTTTTCCACACTATATCTAACAAGCTAAACAAAAATAGAAGGGCTATGCACAAAGCAAACAAAACAAAATGTATTTCCCAACACACTTATCAAATAGCCAGCAAAAAAAAAAAAAAACAACAAAAAACAGATGACACACAATTTTAGAGGGGCCTTGATGAGGCAATGCAGCTTCCACATATATGTGCAAATGCTGTATAACTAAAACCTCTGTTTTTATGCAACTTTTTAGTGTATTATCATTATCATTGAAAGTGAAAAGAAAATCCCAAATTTTGGGTTGTCCCGAGAAAAGTATGGTTCTGGTGACCTTTGGGGTCCCTAAGGAATTCCCCTAATTTGCAAGAATTTCCTCTCACTTCCTGCTTGACTATGGAGCAAAAAAGTGAAGGGAAATCTCCACAATGGGACAAAGATGGCAAAAAAATCTGATAGTCGTTATAACCTTCTCTTACTCTACCCAAAATGAAAAAAAAAATTAAGTTTTGCCTACAGTTCTACTTTAGCCGCTTCAGGTCCGCCCCATAGCAGGTTTACTGCTACAGGGAGAAACCTGTGTGCTGGATCATGTATATATATAATCCAGCTCTTCTGGTGTCTCGCTCCCACTGTGATAAAACACAGCAGGTACCGCAAACTCGATTTCTTCCAGAACCCACTGATTGTTCAGTACACTGGCAGAATGGTGGTATGCCTATGTAAATAAGGCTTATTGCCGTTCTGTCAGTAGGGACAGCATTGCAAAGCAAGGACACTGATCTATGCCTTCCTTTAGTAAAAGCACCTCCCACAGTACACAAAATCGCTGCGCTAGGCACACAGTTAACCCTTTGATTGCTCCTGATGTTAACCCCTTCCCAGTCATTGTCGTTAGTACGGTGACAGTGCATATTTTTTTAGTAATGGTTGATAAGTTGCTGATTGCCGCCATTACTAGTAAAAAAATATATATCAATAAAAATATGCAATAGTTTGAAGACGCAATAACTTTTGTGCAAACCAATGAATACACACTTGGGATTTTTTTTACAAAAAATATGTAGCAGAATACATGAAAGAATCTTGTAAAAAAGCCCCCCTAATGTTTATACTGCTTTGTGCTATATTATTGAAACCTAAGGCTAGAATACTTCTTCAAATATATTTATTGCTTTTGTACTCTGTAGAGAGAGAAGTCCTGTTTTAGTCTTGTCTTAACCACAAGCTAAAGTCTGGGACAGAGTGATGTTGATGTGATAGTCTGTTTACTGTTATAAAAAAACTGTCTGTACATTGCCAGGCGTGATATGCTATGAATAGATGTATATACATAGGGGGTGTTTAGCCTGGCCTGGATTGGTAATGACCCATGGGTGGGCTATGTTTTGATTGTATACTATAAAATGCTGTACCCGGAACAATAAATTGAGCAGTGTATGAATTCTGATCTCTTTTGGGTCATTATATATTGCTCCCTGCGCAGGACTGGGTGTGGTGGAATGGAGGTATGCCGGAACATAAGGTAATGTAATTAGTCAGTAATAAAGCTGATAGCTAGTAACAGAGGTGAAGGAAGACAGAGGGTATCAATACACATTGGCCTAAATTAATGAAGAAATTATTTTTTTTTTATTAGATTTTTTTTTAGCAGAAAGTAAAAGTTTAAATTATCCGTCCTTTTGTTTATAGCGCAAAAAATAAAAAAACGCAGTGGTGATCAAATATCACTAAAAGGGGGACGTGGCTGAGCAGCGGATGTAGTCGGATGTGTCCATCGCTCTCTCTGCTGAAGAGCCTGTAAATCAGGGATATGCAATTAGTGGACCTCCAACTGTTGCAAAACTACAAGTCCCATCACGCCTCTGCCTCTGGGTGTCATGCTTGTGGCTGTCAGAGTCCTGCTATGCCTCATGGGACTTGCAGTTCTGCAACAGCTGGAGGTCCGCTAATTGCATATCCCTGCTGTAAATCATCCTGTGGGTAATTTATATTGTGCCAGTTCTTATTCCAAACACCCACCGGGGGATAGGTGATAGCTGGAGGCATCCTTCCAGCGGCTCTGCTCATCGCAATCCATGGCCAAACAGCTGAAAGGGAACTGTCTCCCTCCTGATCAGGCGGGACAAGCTGGCGCCTTGCCCCAGTGCTCTGCAAAGGAGAAATACAAGGAGGCTGCACAGAAGCTTTGCTCGTGGACCTCGCCTAAAGATTTCCCCACTTTCTCTACACATCCTGAGGACGCATCTGGTGCTCAGTCAGAAGTGGATGACACAGTGCCGCTGGAGGACCCCTTCCACCGTTGGCTGACTAGGACACAGTAAGTGTACCAATGGACATCTTTGCCATGCCTGTCCTGTCTAATGGGGATTTTCTGGAGCCTACTCTCCGTGATATTATGGCGGCAGTCACCACCTGTAACTTCTCTATTACATCCCTTACAAATGAAATACAGGGGGTAAAGGCCAAGGTCTCTTTCATTCGGTGCGATATGCAGAAAATGCGTGAGAGTACATGTGCTCTGGAGGGACGTGTCATCACAGTTGATAACGACATGGCGAGAGATAGTAAAGCCCATGGGCTCCTCACATCCCAGCACGCTGCACATCTAGATGATTTGGAAAATAGAATGAGGCGCAATAATATAAGAGCCCAGTGGTGTTGCTAGGGGGGGCGGGAGGTGCGACCAACGGGTGACACCCGCCAGAGGGATGACACCCGCGGGCAGCAGCACCGCTAACACCGCACGGTCCTCACCCCTCTACCTTGATCAATGAATGAAACAATTATTGTTTTATTGCTGAAATCAGGGAAGGATGCCTTGCTCCCTGATTCATATAGCCATATTTCTCTCTTCACATCAGAGGTCAATTGATTTGCTCGTATGAATATATAAATGCACCGACCATTACTCTATTGAAAACGTTGTGGACGTATGTTAAACTAACTTTGGGCAGTCAAGGATTTCTCTCCTGTACTCCGATTTGGCGTAATTCGTCTTATAAGGGGTTACTTAAGTTAAATAGCTTCAAGACATGGAAGAGACTAGGTTTAAGATATAATGTATACATCAGTTGTATTAAAGTAATGTTCTTAAATCTTTAGGGATCTACAAGGGGAATTTGCTCTTCCTAGGAGCCAATTCTATAGATACTTGCAGTTGAGGCACGCCCTCAACTTGCAATCTCGCTTATCTAAGCTTATTTTGACAGATCATGCGATTGTGAGAGAAGATTAGCAACAGATAAGCGTGGCATGATTTCGGGAGTCTACTCCATCCTACTTAGTGCTTTACAGGATACTTCTCCATTGCCACGTAAGAAGGGCTGGGAGAAGGATTTGGGTGATATTGATGGAGACACCTGGAAACTTTGTCCCTCATCCGCACCTTTAATATCGGTTTCGGCCACACAGAAACTCTCACACCTTTTTTTGCTACATAGGGCATATAGAACACCAGTTTAATTACATTGGTGGGGGAGTAGAGACACTCCTTTATGCCCGAAATGCGAACAGGATCATAGGGACTTCCTCCACATAATATAGAGATGCCCCAAGCTCCTTCGCTATTGGGCAGAGGTTATGAATACCATTCCACAGGTATATGATTTTCAGCTTACTAGGGATCCTATTGTTTGTCTTTTGGGTGCCTTAGAAATAGATATGCTAACTCCACATGCTCATGTGGCAGTATTGCGTTTACTATATATATATATTGCTCGAAAACGAATTGCACCTTATTAGATCTCCCCTCATATTCCAACTAGAAAACAATGGGTGGAGCAGGTGAACGCCATGCTTATTCGGAAAAAACTAACGTACCAACATAGAAAAGTACCCCAAAAATGTTACTCTTTGTGGCAACCCTGATTGTATGTTCCTGGTCTCGCACCTCATCAGTTGGCATGGAATAGATTGTTGGAGGGTTAAATGTAGCAGGGAGATTTGAACTTGGTAAGAGCTTTTTGCTCTGAAGACATCTATTTTTTTTGTTTTTTCTTTTCATGATTTATTACATTGTAACCTTGATGCAATGCAAAAAAATACTTTGATGTTGTTTACTTCTAGATACTTTGTTTAATGTTTGCATATTTCCTCTGTAAGCTCCAACATGGAGACTCTCATAGATGAACATTGGGACCACACTGACTTGACAAGTCAAAGTGGCTTCTACATACAGTATATTTGCAAACGTGCAACTAAGCCATCTATTTTAAGCAAGAATTGTTACACAGTGTAATAATTTTTGTTATCTAAACAAGGATCTTCTAATCATGAGAGCCACCTGGATCATACTTATGCTCATACACATGGTCAGACATTGATCAGACATTCCGACAACAAAATCCATGGATTTTTTCCGACGGATGTTGGCTCAAACTTGTCTTGCATACACACTGTCACACAAAGTTGTCGGAAAATCCGATCGTTCTAAACGTGGTGACGTAAAACCCGTATGTCGGGACTATAAACGGGGCAGTAGCCAATAGCTTTCGTCTCTTAATTTATTCTGAGCATGCGTGGCACTTTGTGCGTCAGATTTGTGTACACACGATCGGAATTTCCGACAACGGATTTTGTTGTCGGAAAATTTTATAGCAAGGTCTCAAACTTTGTGTGTCGGAAATTCCGATGGAAAATGTGTGATGGAGCCCACACACGGTTGGAATTTCCGACAACAAGGTCCTATCACACATTTTCCGTCGGAAAATCAGACCATGTGTACAGGGCATTACAGTACATGGAAAGCCTTCACAACATGACATTTACTTTTTGTAAATTCACCTTGCAGTCCACAATACAGAAAAAGATCAGTAACAAAATCTGATGGAAGCCGAAAAACACGGACTAACAAAGGGATTGTTTTACAGTCACAAATGACTCTGATCCTTGAAAGGTATTCTATGGCATCTGCTATAATTAATCTTTGTCTTTTACTTTATTTGCAAAAGTGCTTCAATGCTTTCATGCATGACTTGGTAAACCTAACCATTATTCTATATACGTTGTCCAATCAGGGATTAAAATTGTGTGATATGAAGCTGAAAAGTGTTATGCACTTATTGCCTTCACATGGATCATCTGGTTTTCCATGCAATGCACTGACCATTCATCATGTGTGATCCTCATAATGAGCAGGGGGAGGATTGAATAAAGATGTGATAAAAGTGATGAAAGTTCACAAGCTTTGGAACAGTGGTAATTTGATGCTAAATTCAGGCAGGTGACATATATATATATTTATAATTATTATAATATATATATATATATATTAACAAAATATTACATACACATTCAACATGGACAAGGCTGGATTTTTATTTATTGTGAAGGTTTCATTACATTTACTGTTTATATTTTCTTTATTTTAAAACTGAAATTGGGGCTAAACAGATTTTGGCTAAATACAAGAGCCATCTGTAATTTTACTTGAATCTTGGTGTCCTTTGGGTATTTTCTTACACATCTGTAAAATAATCCATCATAAAGCAACTTCTGTGCTGTGCCTCTGTGCAGAAGTTGTCTGTAATACATACTTGTTATGCCGCGTACACACGAGCGGACTTTACGGCAGACTTTGCCCGGCGGATGGAATTTCGTCGGACAATTCGATCGTGTGTGGGCTCCAGCGGACTTTGTTTTCTCAAAAGTTGGACGGACTTAGATTTGAAACATGTTTCAAATCTATCCGACGGACTCGAGTCCGGTCGAAAAGTCAGCTCGTCTGTATGCTAGTTCGACGGACAAAAAGCCACGCTAGGGCAGCTATTGGCTATGAACTTCCTTGTTTTAGTCCGGTCGTACGTCATCACGTACAAATTCGACGGACTTTGGTTAATTGTGTGTAGGCAAGTTCGTTCATTCAGAAAGTCCGTCGTAAAGTCCGTCGAAAAGTCAGCCGGGCAAAGTCTGCCATAAAGTCCGCTTATGTGTACGCGGCACTACTAACACTCTCTCTCATTGGACAGAGTGACTGGTCTTGAATCTACTGCTGTGTAGTTTTCTGCAGGCAGCCTGTAAGGGGAGGACTATAGTACAGGCTATGTGTAGAACAGCCATGATGTAATTTTTCTTTTTTTTACAACTTTTTTTTTTTTAATACTTTTTATTGGTTTTCTGACAATGTTGTACAATACAGAGCCTTTGGGAGCTGTCCCTGGCGCAAACAGCACAAAACAATCAAAAAGAAAAAAAGAAAAACACAACTACTACAATAAACCCTGCAGATTGAAACCTGCGTAAAAAGAGTTCATCCAGTCGTTACTGCTCGTTCATACAAATATTGTGTTATAGCAATGCAAATAATCTTTTCTATAACAAGGACAAGGTGCATTAGGTGTACTGGAAATACATGCATAAAGTCTTAGGCTAGCAGAACTTTAATAAAAGATAATTATCTAAATATCTGATTTATAGAGATATGTAAGTCACCTCCCACCCAACCACGCATCATTGTTCAGCATTTGTGGTTGGAGATTCTAGCCATATGTTCCAAATTTTGCCAAATTTACTCGGGCATCCACGGGAAAGGTAAGCTGCTTTGTATAAAAGGTACAGCTGCATTAACTAAGGACTTCCAAAAATTTAAGGAGGGTTCCACAGGTTGTGTCCATTTTAAAATAATTGCTTTTCGAGCATAAAACAATAAAAAGCCTAGCAGGGTTCTGGTTGCCCTGTGGTGTGCCACAGGAACCACCAAGCCCGTTAACAGGCTAAGATTGTTTTGGTGGATTGTGATAGTGGTTAGAGAAGTTATGAACTGAATAGCTGTACCCCAGAAAGATTGCAAATTGGGGCAGGACCATAGCATATGACAAAGTCTGCATCGTTGCTGCCAAACTTCCAACATTTGCCAGAGGCCCCGAGAAGGATTTTACTCAAATTTAAGGGGAGTTAAATAAATGCAATGGAGCAACTTATAGGACAGTCTCAGACTGCAATTAGTTGTAAAAAAGGGACATCCAGACATCCTCCCAGTCCAGTTCTGGATAATCTTCCTGCAATGCAGAGTATAAACCCTCCAGACCAAAATGGACTGATGGAAGAAGTGCCTTATAGATATTGGATGTCAGGAAGATCCTGCCAGTAACAGGCGTCCTGTGCGTGCAGTTTAAACCTAGCTGTAACACGGGGATCTTACTGTCTGCTCTACAGCGTTACGTGTGTTGATCCTTGAGAACCTGTTCCTGTACTAAAGACCAGGCTTGTTCCTGATTATCCTTGTTAACTGCTTGCATCTGATCCCGGCTTGTCTCCGACCATCCCTTTCTTCTGCCTGCATCCGACCCCTGCTTGTCTGACCCCTCTGCTGCCTGACCCTCCGGCTTATCCACAGTCCGCTTGGCTATCGATCCGGCTTGTCTGACTCTCCAGCCTAGTATACTGACTTCAGTTCCAATTTGCTGTGTGGTTCCAGTCTGCTGCACCAGTGTTCCTGTCTGCTATCTGGTTCCAGTCTGCTGTTTGGTTCCAGTCTGCTGCACCAATGTTCCAAATTGTGGACAAGGAAAGATTACTCCTGCACTTGTGAGGATATATTAGATTTAAAATGGTAGTGCTGTGAGCTGTAGAAGAATTGAAAAGGATGGTGTTGCGTGTCCTGCTGCCCAAAAAACTGACCCCGGAGTGGTCAGGGTAAGACTATATGAAGAAAGGTGGATAGAGGGCACGTGTTCAATTGCTCAGATCAAAAAGTGTAAAATGTATTCATATGAAATAAAAACAAATAAATAATACCAATACTACGTTTCATGCAAACAGGTAACAAAATATGTAAAGCATGGAAATTAAAAATAGGTTAAAAATAACACAAGCCCATGTTGAGGTGAGTGTTTAGAGTCGGCTGACGCGTTTCGAGGATAACCTCTTCATCAGAGCCTTTGAGAACCAGGGCACAGTCTGTATGGGCCGGTAGGCCAATATGTGTACATAAAAGGGTTGGCTAGTTGGGAAGTGTAGCCTGAGATGAAAAGTACGTTTTTCTGTGTTCCATACCAGTCCACGTTCAAACGTTCTATGTGGTATGTTGACGGTGTGTGTGTTCTCCTTTAAATTGTTGAAGTGGGACTGTGGGGTAGTGTGGATCTGTCCTGTCTCACGGGCTGGATGGAGGAGAGATTGCAGCCTGTCTGCGTCCTAAGGGGAGAGCGTTGTCCTGTACTCTAGGAGGATGGAGGAGGGTGGAAATCACTGGAGCCGTGTGTGTCTGCAGCTGTCTCTCCGCATCAGACATAGGTGGATGTCCTATGCAACTTAGAGTCCTCCGCCCCTCTCTCACGATGGAGGAACGCCAACGTCACGAGGCTAATAACCTGTGTCTGTACTGCAGGGAACCTGGACACTATGTCAGGAACTGTCCTAATAAACTCTGTAAGTGCCTGTCTGTCTCCTCTGATGATGTGACTGCTTGACCTAAGACTTCCTCTCACTTGACTCTTTCTATATCTTTGCAGCTTCCAGGAAAGACTTTACAGGTTCCCGCTATCATTGACTCAGGGGCTTGTAGCTGCTTCTTGGACTCATCTTTTGCAGCTAAACACCAGATCCCACTGCAATACAAGGCCCATGGACTCTCTATTCACCTGGGCCAGTTATACAAGAATCTGCTCCCCTTCCAGTCACCATCTTCAACTGGCACCAAGAACTACTTCGCCTGGACATCATTGCTTCTCCTTTGTTTCCTATTATTCTTGGCATGTCGTGGCTACAAGCCCATAACCCTACTATAAACTGGGTCACCGGAGAAGTTACGTTTCCCTCTCAGTACTGCCAACAGTTCTGCATTCTGAAGGACTCTTGTGAGTCCCCTGCTCTGTTATGTCTAAAAACCGATTCTGAGCTATGCCAGTCGGTCCCCGAAGTCTACCATGACTTTTTAGATGTCTTTAGTAAAAAAGGGGCTGAAACCCTTCCTCCTCATCGGGCCTACGACTGCCCCATTGAGCTCCTTCAAGGAGCCGAAGTCCCCTTTGGCAGGATTTTTCCTTTGACTGAGCTGGAGCAAGGAGCACTGTAAGTGTACATCGATGAGAACCTAAAAAAGGGTTTCATTCGGCCCTCCACATCCCCAGCAGGTGCAGCCTTTTTTTTTTTTTTAGAGAAGAAGGATCACTCTCTTCGCCCTTGTATAGACTACTGGGAACTCAATAAAATAACTGTTGAATGAATAAATGAATGAAAAAATTTATAGAGCGCTGCAAATGCGAACTGAATCGCCTCAAGGCGCTAATGCGTTGGTGTTGTCAGCTTCTAGAAGAGGAAGGTCTTGAGTTCTTTCCTGAAAGCCAGATGGTTTTCTTCCATGCGGATGTGGGGCGGAAGTGCGTTCCATAGTCGAGGTCCTTGGACTGCGAACCTTCGTTCTCCCTTTGCTTTGTAGCGGTGTTTGGGAATGAGAAGGAGGTTTTGGTTAGATGATCGAAGATTGCGATTGGGTGTGTAGTGTTTTATTTTCTCTCGAAGGTATTGAGTCGCGTTTCCTTGTATGCATTTGTGGGTGAGGCAGAGGGTCTTGAATGTGATCCGATTCCTTACGGTTAGCCAGTGTAGGCTCCTCAGGGATGGGGAGATTGACTCCCAGGGTTTTTTTCCTGTTAACAGTCTTGCCGCTGTATTTTGGATGAGTTGTAAGCGCGCAAGCTGATATTGGGGTAATCCTATATAGAGCGAGTTAGCGTAATCGAGTCGGGAATTGATGATTGTTCCAACTACTGCTGCTTTGTCCTCCTCTGGGATGAAGGGGATAAGTCTACGTAACAGGCGGAGGAGATGGTGGGATCCACTGACTACCGATCCTATTTGTGCATCCATTGTCATTTCTGAGTCAAAGATAACTCCGAGACTCTTGATTTTGGTGCTCGGAGAGATGGTCTGTCCTAAGATGGTGGGAGGTGTCCACAGAGTCTTATTTTTGGCATTTCGGTTAGCGTGTAGGAGAAGAAGTTCTGTTTTTGAACCGTTGAGTTTGAGGGAGCTAATGGTCATCCAGTCATCTATCATAGTGAGGCATTTTTCTAGTTGTTGATGGTGGTCTTTTTGTCCGGTGATGCAAAGGTACAGTTGGGTGTCATCAGCATATGAGTGGAAGGAGAGGTCCGATTTTCTGATGATTTTGAGGAGTGGGCGGATGTAGATGTTGAATAAGACTGGTGATAAGGGTGAACCCTGCGGGACTCCACAGGAGATTGTGCGGGTTTCAGAGGTGAATGCTCCAAGTTTCACTATCTGAGAGCGATTCTCTAAGAAGGATGCAAACCATTTTAGACCGGAGTCTGTGACTCCTGCTACTTCTGTGAGGTGGGCGAGTAGAGTGTTGTGGTCCACTGTGTCAAATGCTGCACTGAGGTCTAATAGTACCAGGAGACGTGATTCCTCCGTCATCTGCTGCTTCGAGGGCATCATCCCATATTTTGAGAAGTGCTGTTTCTGTGCCATGCCCTGGGCGAAAGCCTGATTGCAGAGGATCCAGGAGTTGGTGTGTGTCCAGGTGGCGCTGTAGCTGTTGTACTACCGCTTTCTCCATAATCTTGGAGATGGTGTTGAGGCTTGTTATTGGTCTGCGGTAGTTGGGGTCCTTAGGGTCGAGATTGGGTTTCTTTAGTAGGGGTTTGATGATACCTTGCTTGAGAGTGATTGGCACAATCCCCTCTTTGAATGACTGATTTATGAAGTGTGTTTTAGTAGGGGCCAGAATGTCAGGACACACTCTTTCAGGAGTTTTGTGGGAATTATGTCATTTGGAAAAGTGCTGTCTCGAAGACTTCTTATGATGTTTCTAATCGTGTCAGTGGAGATTGGTGTTAAAGAGAGATCTGGTGGTTTTGTGATGTTCGTGTCGATATCCTCTTCTTGGTTTGGGTGAGTTGTTTTTTTTGGTGAATTGATTTCCGAATATTGTCGATTTTGTCGATGAAGAAATTTGATAGCTCATTGCAGAAATCTTGAGTATCGTTTGCTGGGGGCTCTAAGCAGGTGGGGTTCATTGATTGGGCGACTATTTTGAAGAGTTCCCGCGGTCGGTTTAAAGCAGTTGAGATGGTGTTTGAAAAATGTTCTTTTTTGGCTTGGAAGATTGCTTTGTGGTATTTCACAGTGAGTACTTTGTATTTTGTATGGTTTTCCTTGGTAGGATTTCTTCTCCATGCCCTTTCAGCTCTTCTACGTTCTTGTTTCAGTAGTGTGAGGGTGTCATTAAACCATCTGGAGTTTTTTTTGCGGATGAGTGTTCTGCATTTTGGAGCCACTGCTGTTTGTAGTAGTGCCTTGTTTAGGAAGTTGAGTGTTTGTACCGTTGAGAAGTTTGAGTTTAGCAATGGTATTTTGTTTGATAAAGTGGTTTTGAAGAGTTCGGAGTGTAGTTTCTTTTGAGATCTGTTCCTATGTATTGTTGTTATCTGCTTCTGTTTTTGAAGGGTGGTGTCGGTGGTGATTTTAAACTTGATGGCGTGGTGGTCTGTCCATGGAAGCGGTGTGTTGTTGCATATGTTGATGTCCATATTCTGTTGGAAGATGTGGTCTAGCGTGTGTCCTGAACCATGCGTGGGAGCATTTATCAGCTGTTGAAGACCTAGTTCTTCCAGTTGGTTAATGCAGGCGGTAGCGATAAGGTCTTGGGTAGAGTTTGCCCAGAGGTTGAAGTCCCCAAGTATCAGAAAATTTTTCTTTTTCAGGGTGTGCATTGAAATGAGTTCAGTGAGTGGTGTAAGGAGATTGGTCTTTGGTGCTGGCGGTCTGTAGCATAGTAGTATGTTAATGGTGTCTTGGGGTGTTGTTTGAAGCCGCAGGGAGAGTGTTTCCATAAAAGGCACTGAGTTCTGTGAAGTTGGTTTGGTGAACACAAGGTGCGATTTGAAAATCACTGCTAGGCCTCCTCCTTTTTTTCCTATTCTATGCTCAGTTAGGATGCTGTAGTTCTCAGGCACCAGTTCCGTTAGGATGGTGTTGCAGTCGGGTGTTAGCCAGCTTTCTGTAATGAAGAGGCAATCTATGTTGTTTTCGGTGATGAAGTCGTGGATTTTCAGTCTGTGTTTGACTGCAGATCTAGTGTTGATCAGGGCGCATGCTAGTTGCTGTGGTTGGATTGGTGTCTCCTTGTATTTGATGGTTGACTGTGGTTTGGTCCGTAGTAATTTTTCTTTTTTTAGTCTTTTTTTAGTGTTGGTTGGTATAGTTAAGGCGGTGTTTCTTAGCCTGTGGAGGGCATCCGCAGTGTACTTGAAATTGCACATGATGGTAAAGACTGTTGCTGAAGGAGGATGCGGAGTTGCTGGGGGATGAGGGGTTGGAGGCTGTTTCTGCTGCTGGAGATATAGCTGCCGGCTGAATGATGGTGTGTAGTACTGGGGGTGATGGAGGCTGCCTACCTCCCTCCTGTTGATCCAGAGGAAGGCAAAAAAACCCTAGCTGAGCTGGCCAATCGCCACAGCAAAGGAAAAAATTCCTTCCTGACCCCCCCGCAGGGCGATCGGCTTGAGGAGCCTGGATCAACTACTGGGGTACCCGGTGGGCTTACCTGAGCAGGAGATCTGAAGGAGGGAGGGTGGCAATTTGTAGGGGGGGTGTTGGCTTACTGGTTAGCCTGGTGGTGCCTGCATCTTGGAGGATCTCTGGAGGACGCTAGTCGGGCCAGAGCTGTGGAATCCTGGTCCCCAGTGTTGAACTGTGTCCCTGCAGGGGTGTTCCGGTGAATGGGCACGGAGCCCCCTGGATGGGTGGGTGGGGGTTTGGAGGTGCTGGCTTGCAGCCGTGGGCTGTCCCCCGAGTCTAATGACTTAGAGCAGTGGGGGTGAATGGACGGCAGCTGCAGATGCGGTGGTGCCCTGGGGGGGGATGTGGATCGGCAGAGGGGGTCCGAGGGATGATGGGTCTTACCTGGTGGTTGGTCGGTGCAGACCTGGGAGGGTCGGGAGGTAGCGGGTCCTGATACTGACCTGCTGGGTGATGATCTGGCTGAGATCCGGAGAAGGGTGGAGATTGCGGCCTCCTGGGTGGACCAAGATGGCCGCCGAGGTAGGCCCGAGCCGCGGGCTTTCCTGATGCTTGGCTCCCGGATGGTTGTGGTCCTGTCTGCTGGTTGGGCCCTGTTGGGTGGAGTGCTCGGCTTCCGATGGAGGCTGGGCGTGAGCGGCGGCCTGAGTTAGCAGGCTGGCCGGAGCCACGATGTGTCCTGTGGGATTGCTCCGGAGCTGACAGCTGTGATCAGTGGGAAGTGTTCTAACGTGACAGCGTGGTGAGCGGTGAGAGTGGGCTGGTGGAGCGGCGGGAGGGGCCGGGAGCCCGTTCCGTTCCCGGTCACGTAGCTAGGTGAGGGGAGGCCCGGTGACTATGTGGCTGGGGGTCCAGGATAGTCCTGGGTGAGGAGAGGCAAAAAGGTGGCCGGATGGCCGGAGCTACTGGAAGCTACTGTAAGCCGGAGCCGGAGCTTCACAACGCACGTCTGCTCTCTCTCTGCTCTCTCTCTCTCTGCAGCGCTGAGCTGAGCTACATTTGCTGTTAAGAATCAGTACCCTCTCCCCTTGGTACCAGAGTTATTCCAGAGACTGGGGACTGCTACTATTTTCACCAAATTAGATCTCTGAGGGCTTACAACCTGGTCCGTATCAGAAAAGGGGATAAGTGGAAAACAGCTTTTCGCACTTGCTTCGGGCACTTTGAGTACATGGTGATGCCCTTTGGACTATGCAACGCCGCTGCAACCTTTCAGTATTTCATAAATTATGTCTTCCGGGACTACTTGGATCTGTTCGTCATAGTCTACTTAGATGACATTCTCATCTTTTCTTCCTCCCTGGACTCCCACCGCAGACATGTTAAATGTGCTACCAGGGCCCTCGAATCGGAGCCGCAAGAGAGGCCACCCCCTGCATGTCGGGCTCGTCCACAAGGTACGTGACATTGGATAGGGGCTTGGCCAGCTGGTCATCTCGTAATAGAAATCCCATATTAGATTGAAGGATGGTAAGGGGTTGCGAACCAAAGTTGAAAAAATCTAAAAAAAGTATCTATTTGATAAATCATGCCTTTCTTTTAAGGTGTCAAAGTCTAATAATAATAAGTCTAATAATATTTTTAATATCCTTCATTCCCCATATTTCTGGGTCTGAGATAGATTGAAATTCTGGCAAGCAAGAATTGTGCCATAAGGGAGTGGCAGGGGACCATCTGTTGGGATCCTCATGATGCCCACAAACTTGCAACTGCCATGCCCGTATCACTGCCTTCAAGGGGAGTGTCAAAGGAATCTGGCCCCGAAGCCCTCGATATAATGCATTTTTTAGCGATTCATAGGACCCAAGATAAGCGGCTTCTAGGACAACAGAGGAATTTGTATCGTCTGAAGTGATCCAGTTGTGGGCATGGGAAAGGAGAGCTGGTAAATAGTATTTGTGCAGATCTAGACAAGCTATACCTTCCTGTGTCCAGGGCCTCCTCAGAATCGCTTTGTTAAACCTGGGGGGATGAGCTCTCCACAAGAAAGAGGAGATAATGGCATTGAATTGTTTAAAAAATGTTTTAGGTATTCAGATTTGGGCATGGCCTAGTATATATAGAAAAACAGGGAGGATTTTCATTTTTAAAAGATTTATTCTGCCAATTTTAGAAAGAGGGAGATTGTCCCAAGCTTTCAATTTGGCTTTTAGCATGGTAAGGAGAGGATGAAGGATCAGTTTATTGTAATCCAAAACATTTGAGGTGAATGTAATCCCCAGGTAGCGAATTGAGGTGACCCAGGACAATGGTATTGCAAGATCTGTGACCCGACTGGCCTAGAAATCTATTGGGAGGACTTGTATTTTTCCCCAGTTCACTTTAAGGCTGGATAGGACTAAGTATCGGGAAAAGATAGAGAGCGCCTCTCAGAGAGAGGGTCCTGGATCATAAAGCAAAAACATCATATAATGCTAGCTTTTATATTATGGAACCCACTCTTATTCCCTTCACAGCTACTGACTGTCTGAGAGCAGTAGCCAGGGGCTCCATCACCAAGGAAAATAGGAATGGGGAAAGCGGACACCCCTGTCTAGTGCCCCGTTAAATTGGAAAAGAGTCAGATAGCAAACCTCCAAGCTTGATTTGGGCCATCTGAGCTTTTTTACAACAAACATTTGAGTATGTATAGGCATTTGGTGCACATACATTAAATGAGGAATATATTTAAAGGACAGTGAAATATCTCCTAAACGTGCACTATTTAGGAGATATTGTGTCCCAGCAGATGGTAATGTCACCACGCATGCGCTCTGAAGGAAGGGCATGCTCCTGTCTTTCCTTAAGAGCCCTGTGCTGTTAACCCTGACTCCTGTGTGCACGCATAGGAGTGACGTCAATCGGGGCTCAGCCACTCAATAGACCACATCCTGTGAACCTGGAGGAACACAGAAGATAGAAGCCCTGTTAGAGGTGACAGCGCAGTGCTGGAGGGCTTTGTTTCAAGGTAAGTTTTTCATAATGTGCTAGTATGCGTTGGATGTTTTTTCCAACTTCACTTCCACTTTAAGTCTAACTCCAGGCAAACATATGTATAGTGGATTATTGTGGAAGAGTTGTCATTTAAATTAGGTACAATAGAACAGAAAGTAATAAAGCATTGTCAGAAGTTCTAACCCTTTCTCACATCCAGCGGGAGAGATTTTCCATCACTTCCTGTTCTGGCATTTTTGACTGGGTTGAGTTTTAACCAACACTTTAAGCTGGGTTCTCTTTCATATTTTAGGCAGGTATAAGGGCTCATTCACGCCATAGGAATTTGGCTGTATTGGCACTGCAATAATTGCTTTCAAGGGGCCTAGTTTACACGTGCTGTGTTGGTGTGCACTGGGGGAAAAAAAGTGCATGCTGCATGTGAAAGCGTCACAGCACACTGCAAACTATTACATAGTAGCTTGGTTCCTGCTGAGAAAAAAAAAAGGAAAAATGACAGCAATGCATTATAAAAAAGTAAATGCGATAATAAATTGTCCGGTTTGTTTCGGCATGGCTGGTTCTCATGGAGAACTTCCTCTATTTCTTATCCTTCACTTTTCCTTCACTTTTCTTTTCTCTCTTTCTTAAATCATATTTTCTTCTGGTTCTCTCTGTGCCCACACCTGTGGGGACACTTGCTTTGTCTTGAAGCTGCAGCACTGCTAAAAAGTCTCAATATTTAAATGTATTAATACCACAACTCCCACCCCATGCAGTTCTGCGTAGATCATATGGGGGGGGGGGGGGGGGGCGATGCTTTAGAACAAGTGTGTTTTTATTATATCAATAAATAATAAGTAAAATACTTGGCCTTCGGAGCCTTGGATCTGCTGCTGCTGTATAGATGCTGACCACTATACACGGTGTTAAATCTTGTTTATCGGTGTTGCAAACAGGGACATTATACTAAGTATCTTTACACCTGGATACTTATACATATTGTATATGGGTAAAAAAATATCACATAGAAAAAAAACAGACACAAAGACAGAAATGTATTAAAATTTCAAAAATAATGTCCCCCGATGTAGATCCATCGTCAATCATGCCGCCCGTGGTCTCCAGATCCCACCCCCCCCTCCATGTGAATGAGTATGGGGTATTGTACCTGTAATATATATATTGTATATGGGTATGGGTAAAAAAAAGTGTCAAAAATAATGACGCCCGATGTAGATCCAGATCCATTATCAATCGCAGAATCGCTGAACCCAAAGAAAAAAAAAGAGCTCTGCACTCATCAAAGGCTAGCCGCGGACTGCCCGCTCCTCCATCTGACATTTCCTAAATAGGTAAGAAGTGGGGCCACCTGGGGAGACCTCACCTGCTGGCCATGCCCCCTTGTGACATCACCACCCCAGCATGCATCCCATACTCATTCACATGGAGGGGGGCAAGGATTTGGGGACTCCTTTGTTAATGGTGAATTTCAGATTCTGATAAGCCTCCCGCCCACAGACCCCCATGACCACAGCCCAAGGTTATGGGGAAGAGACCCTTGTCCTCATTAACATGGGGACAACGTGCTTTGGGATCGCTTCTCCCACATTTTGAGGGCATGTGGCCTGGTATGGTTCAGGAGGGGGGGGTGCGCTCACTCATCCCCTCCCTTTCCTGGCCTGCTGGGCTGCATGCTCAGATAGGGGTCTGATATAGATTTCGGGGGGGGGGACCCACTCCATTTTTTTCTCAAATTCTTTTTTTACATTCAGCTGACAGTGGGGACCCCGCTGACAGCTGATGACTCATCAGTTGTTAAAGCGATTGTATAGTCTTTTTTTTTACTTTTACCTACAGGTAAGCCTATAATAAGGCTTACCTGTAGGTAAAAAAAAATCTCCTAAACCTTTACGGTTTAGGAGATATTCCCCTTGCTATGCACCGCTGACTGCAGCGGCGCATGCGCACAGGGGATTCTCAGCTGAAGCCCGGCAGCTGCCGGACCTTGCCGAGTAAGAAATCTCCCGCGCGCATGCGCGGGAGTGATGACATCGCGGCTCCAACCACTCACAGCGCTGGAACCGCGATACCCGGAAGACACGCCGAGGCAACATGACAGATTCCTCGGCGTGGACTAGGTAAGATACTGATGCCTCGTTCTAAGGTAAGTATTTCATAATGAGCTAGTATGCGGTGCATACTAGCTCATTATGCCTTTTGCTTTACAGGGTTAAAAAAAAAAAAAAAAAATTTGCAGGTATACAACCGCTTTAAGGATGCAGCGGCTTCCTGGCCCACTCCTTAGCAACCAGCTATATACAGTGTTTTTAAAGGGGGAAACAAATTACAAAACGCAATAAAAAAATGCATACAAAATGCAATGCTTGCATTCCTGGTGCAACTCCATCAAAGTCTATAACACAATCTGCTGCAGGAAGCAAGTCCCTGACCCTTTCCAAAAACACATCGGCTGAAAAACGCATAGGTGTGAACGTGTAACATAGGAAACCATGTTAAATTGACTGTAGTGTGTTTCTGCAAAGCAAAAAACGCACAAAAAAGTGCATAGTTGTAAACGTAAAGCCTTGTAAAGTTGTAAAGCCTCATGCACACTGGACAATGTTTCAGCTGCTTCTAGGGTTGTCTGCAATTATTTTTCCTGCCTCTAAATGCCCCTGAATGTTAGCCATGTGTTTATGCAAACATAGGCAATTATGAGAGGCTTTCCTTGAAACAAAGCTAGCACTGTCACCGCTACAGAGGCTTCAATCTTCACCCGGTCTTCCTTCCGCGTTCGCAGGCTACTTGATTGGTAGAGCCGTGATGATGTCACTCTCGCTCATGTGTGCAAGAGTCTCGGGTATGGCACACAGCTCTGAAGGAACAGCACGGCTATGCCGTTCCTTACCTGTAGGTAATAGTAAATAAATAGAGTTTACCTATCATGAAATCAGCTTTAAGGGACAAGATTCACTATTGCACAAATCTTGTTATTGTTATGTTCTGTTTTATGTAACAAAAAAAAAATAAAAAAATCAAACAGAAAAAAGTGAAAACATTTTAAAAAACAAATTGCAATCCTTTTCAGGTTTTACTTCATGAATCTTGAATTTTAGTTAAACCTCTGCTTGAATGCATGTTAATAAGTAATGTGTGTATGTTGTAATTTTTTTATATACTGTATATATATATATATATATATATATATATATATATATATATATATATATATATAAATGTTTTGCCTTTCATTTCTATTTTAAACTGAATGAGTTGTTTTACAAGGCGAGGGTTTACAATCACCTTAAGGGTTAGATTAACCACTTGCTGACCAGCCACCGTCATTATACAGTGGCAGGTCAACTCTTTCCCACGAATCGCCATAGCTCTACGGCGGTCCCTTTAACAGCTACAGCGAGCACAGGAGCCGATGCACGTGGCAGGCCACCCGCGATCGCTCTACAGAGAGCCAGAACGGGGATCTGTCAATGTAAACACACAGATCCCCGTTCTGACAGGGAGTTCAGATTGATTGTCTGTTCCTAATGATTAGGAACAGCGATCTCTCTGTACTCCCAGTCAGTCCCCTCCCCCCCACAGTTAGAAACACCTCTGAGGGAACACATTTAATCCCTTGATCGCCCCCTAGTGCTAACCCCTTCCCTGCCAGTGAAATTTTTACAGTTATCAGTGCATTTTTAGAGTTCTGTTTGCTGTATAAATGTCACTGGTCCTAAAAAAGTGTCAAAAGTGTCCGATCTGTTCGCCACAATGTCACCGCCATTACTAGTAAAAAAATAATAATAATAAAAATGCCATAAATCTATTAACTATTTTGTAGACGCTATAACTTTTGCACAAACCAATCAATATATGCTTATTGGGATTTTTTTTTTTTACCAAAAATATGTAGAATACATGTTGGCCTAAACTGATGAAGACATTTTTTTTTTCCGGATAGTTATTATAGCAAAATTGTCAGTCTTTTTTGGTTATAAAGCACAAAATAAAAACCACAGAGATGATCAAATTCTATCAAATGAAAGCTCTATTTGTGGGAAAAAAAGGTCATCAATTTTGTTTAGGTACAAAGTTGCACGACCGCGCAATTGTCAGTTAAAATGACGCAGTGCCGTATCGTAAAAAATGGCCTGGTCATTAAGGGAGCAAATCTTCCGGTCCTTAAGTGGTTAAAGTGTCAATAAAACCACATCATAACAACTATGAACAAACGGTGTATTACATCTGTTCATACTCAGTCACTATGAGATTCGTTTTATGTATTCTGCAAAAACCTGGTTTATCCTGCTGCTCTCCATCTTCTATTCATGTCCACAATTCAGCTAGGGATTTTGCAGCTGTGGTGGTAATTCAGCACATGCTCAGTTTGCAGTGAGTTTCTAAGCCGAACATTTCCTCCATATCATCTGAGTGACCCATGTGACTATAGAATCACACATGTGAGCGTATACACAGTGGTAAATGACAGCCCACTCCCTCCCTCCTCCATGTCCACTAACCAGCTAAACACAATTGGGGCAAAATATTAAATTATTAGATAAATGGAGGCTTCACCTCCCTCTTATTCTTAGACACAGGCAGGAGGGACTTGACACCACCTGTGACTGGGAGAAATCTGCCCACACCGTGTTATTTCCACAAAATAATAAAGATTTGGTTTAAACTATATATTTGTATACCAATTTAAAACAGTTTATTAATATAAATTATGTATTTTTACTCTATATTCCAAAGTCTGTGTTTTTTTTTGAACATGTGACTAGCTCCTCCTGCTTTTTCCTGCAAACAGGCTGGGAAAGAGCTGGGTCATGTAACAGCTGTATATTGATTAGGAAAAGGGTTCTTAGATGTTTTTTTTTTTAATTAAGATAGTTTCAGTGCCTTCATCCATATACAGAAATAGAAAGACAATGTAAATTAAACATATAGACATAGCGCTGGCATATGTGGGGCATGAGAGTGTCTCAGTCCCAAAATATACATACAAAGGATGAAATGTCCAAGGGACTCTCAGAGACACAGACAAAAAATGTAAAAAATGTACAAAATGTATTCAATATTTAGACATGGTTAATACATACTTCTAAAATCATTCTGGTGTACACAGACATATACATAGATATCCATAGATACATAGATCAAAGCATAGTTGACAATCCAAGGTCAAAGACACAGGAATACAAAGACACTGAATTTCAAAAGAGCCAATTTCCCTAAGCTACGATTCCTGCTAGAAGATATAAATTGGGATAAAATCTTAGGAACAAAGAACATGGAGGAGAGATGGGTTTGCTTTAGGAGCATATTAAATAAGGGCATTAGCCAGTACATCCCATTGGGAAATACATTTAAAAGTACAAACAAAAGTCCTCGATGGCTTAACTCCAATGTAAAAATGCATATAAAAGCAAAGGAGAAGGCCTTCAAGAAATACAAGATCATCATCAGCATTCAGACTTTACAAAGAAGGCAACAAGAAATGTAAGGGTGCAATTAGGGCAGCTAAGATAGAACACGAAAGACACATAGCAGAGGAGAGCAAAAAAAAATCCAAAGACATTCTTTAAGTATAAAAAACAGTAAAAGAGGGAGGACAGACTTTATTGTCCCCATTAAGAATGGTGAACAGAATCTGGTTACTAAGGATGGAGAGATGGCAAAGGTATTGAATTTATTCTTCTCCTCAGTCTTCACAAGGGAATCGGAGGGCTTCAGTAACCAAAACTGCAGTATTTATCCTCATGACACATCTCAGGAAGCACCCTCATGGCTAACAGAGGACAGAATTAGAAATAGACTTGGGAAATGTAACATTAACAAGTCACCGGGACCAGATGGCTTGCACCCGAGGGTCCTTAGCGAACTCATCAAGTAATTGCCAGACCATTGTTCCTAATTTTTACTGACAGTCTACTGACTGGAATGGTACCAGCTGATTGAAGAAAAGCCAATGTAGCACCAACATTTAAAAAAGGGCCAAAATACATCCCTGGGAATTACAGACCAGTTAGCCTAACATCAATAGTATGCAAACTCTTGGATGATAAGGGACTATATACATGATTTTAGTGATGAAAATGGTATCATTAGCAGTAATCAGCATGGATTCATGAAGAATCGTTCTTGCCAAACCAATCTACTAAAATTCTATGAGGAGGTGAGCTGCCATCTAGATAAAGGAAGGCCCGTAGATGTGGTGTATCTGGATTTTGCAAAAGCATTTGACACGGTTCCCCATAAACATTTACTGTATAAATTAAGGTCCGTTGGCACGGACCATAGGGTGAGTATATGGATTGAAAACTGGCTACAAGGGAGAGTTCAGAGGGTGGTAATAAATGGGGAGTACTCGGAATGGTCAGGGGTGGAAAGTGGAGTCCCCCAGGGTTCTGTGCTGGGACCAATCCTATTTAATTTGATCATAAACAACCTGCATAATGGGGTAAACAGTTCAATCTCTTTATTTGTGGACAACACTAAGCTAAGCTGGGCAATAAATTCTCCGCAGAATGTGGAAACCTTGCAAGAAGATCTGAACAAATTAATGGGGTGGGCAACTACATGGCAAATGTTTAATGTGGACAAATGTAAAATAATGCATTTGGGTGGCAAAAATATGAATGCAGTCTACTCATTGGGGGAAGAATCTCTGGGGCAATCAAGGATGGAAAGGACCTGGGGGTCCTAGTAGATGACAGGTTCAGCAATGGCATGCAATGCCAAGCTGCTGCTAACAAAGCAAACAGAATATTGGCATGCATTAAAAAGGGGATTAACTCAAGAGATAAAGCGATAATTCTTCCACACTTTTACTACAAGACTCTGGTCCGGCCTCACCTGGAGCATGCTGGGCACCAATCCTTAGGAATGATGTGCTGGAAATGGAGCGAGTACAGAGAAGGGCTACAAAACGAATAAAGGGACTGAGGGATATTAGTTATGAAGAAAGGTTATGAGCACTGAACTTATTCTCTCTGGAGAAGAGACGCTTGAGAGAGGATATGATTTAAATTTACAAATACCATACTGGTGACCCCACAATAGGGATAAAACCTTTCCCACGAAAGGGAGTTTAATAATACACGTGGCCACTCATTAAAATTAGAAGAAAAGAGGTTTAACCTTAAACTGCGTAGAGGGTTCTTTACTGTAAGAGCAGCAAGTATGTGGAATTCCCTTCCACAGGTGGTGGTTTCAGCGGGGAGCATCGATAGTTTCAAAAAACTATTAGATAAGTACCTGAACAACCACAACATACAGGGATATACAAGGTAATACTGACGTATAATCATACACATAGGTTGGACTTGATGGACTTGTGTCTTTTTTCAACCTCACCTACTATGTAACTATGTAAGGTACAGACGTTTGTATATTTCTATTAAAAAAATATCTCTACAAGTTTCGCGAGACAATGCTCACTTCCTCAGCAGAGATCTATATACCAGAATAATGTAAAAAAGTCCTCTTGAACTTCAAGAAGGATTAACAGTCATGTAGATGCTTAGTTTCAAAGGTCTCCCCTAGGGGAATAGAGGAACAAAAGAGAGACAATCCCAAATGGTCTAGATGGTTCTCCCCATGGGGCTATGGAGGGAGAGGGGGGCTAGCCCAGGCAGGTCAGCCTTCATGAAAAGATCACCAGGGCTCACGTTGGCAGGGTGTACTCCCACAGTATGTCAGCAAGTATGGACACCACACATATCCAGCCGGATCTCATAAAATAGGGGATAAAAAAAACCTCTGTCATTTTGTCCTTTTAGGGCATTTCTCCATTATTTTTACCATGCAATCCTGTGAATTACATATGCATTTCCTGTCCTAGGGTGGCTACACTTATTATGTTACTGTTTCAGTGTAAGAAACCATGGTTATCCATCAGGCTGGACTTCAGAGATATCTTGCTCTTTTCATTTTCATTACATGAGGGGTAGTAGGGATTAGCAGTGTAAGGAAGACTACATTGTTTGTGTTTGTGCTTTCAACTGGTACAGTATATGCAAAAAGTGACAAGGACACAGAATTTTTTGCAAGATTGACTAATAGTTTCTGCACTTGCTGAAATGTTCCCAGCCTGACAAAAAAAAAAACTATTGTAGCCACCACATCTAAGGGCTGGTAAAATGGAATAAAGTTAGAGTAGAACTGTGAGTGCATCATAATATATGGTTTAGAAATAAAGTGATGGTACACATTATGTGGGTTTTCTTAATTCCTTGGGAGTTCTGACCAGACTAGTGAAATAAGCTGGATGGTGAGAGCAACTGAGAAGCAGGAGAGTGTCTCATTGGACATCATTTCAGTGGGAGGAAAACAAACAGAGCTGTGACTGATCTTGCCTTAAAAGAAAGGCTGGGGGTCTACCAAAGGAGGGGAGCTTTCATGCAAAAGGGGCACAGAGGTGGTTTTATGGTGGAGATGGATTGATTCACTGGCAGCACGATTTTGCATGAGAGCACATGAAGTGTGAAGCACAACAAATGTTTTATTGACTATATATGGACACATGTACAGTGGGGACGGAAAGTATTCAGACCCCCTTAAATTTTTCACTCTTTGTTATATTGCAGCCATTTGCTAAAATCCTTTAAGTTAATTTTTTTTCCTCATTAATGTACACACAGCACCCCATATTGACAGAAAAACACAGAATTGTTGACATTTTTGCAGATTTATTAAAAAAGAAAAACTGAAATATCACATGGTCCTAAGTATTCAGACCCTTTGCCGTGACACTCATATATTTAACTCAGATGCTGTCCATTTCTTTTGATCATCCTTGAGATGGTTCTACACCTTCATTTGAGTCCAGCTGTGTTTGATTATACTGATTGGACTTGATTAGAAAAGCCATACACCTGTCTATATAAGACCTTACAGCTCACAGTGCATGTCAGAGCAAATGAGAATCATGAGGTCAAAGAAACTGCCTGAAGAGCTCAGAGACAGAATTGTGGCAAGGCACAGATCTGGCCAAGGTTACAAAAAAATTCTGCTGCACTTAATGTTCCTAAGAGCACAGTGGCCTCCATAATCCTTAAATGAAAGACGTTTGGGACGACCAGAATCCTTCCTAGAGCTGGCCATCCGGCCAAACTGAGCTATCGGGGGAGAAGAGCCTTGGTGAGAGAGGTAAAGAAGAACCCAAAGATCACTGTGGCTGAGCTCCAGAGATGCAATCGGGAGATGGGAGAATGTTGTAGAAAGTCAACCATCACTGCAGCCCTCCACCAGTCGGAGCTTTATGGCAGAGTGGCCCGACGGATGATGAGAAATAAGATTCTCTGGTCTGATGAGCTATAGGGACAGGACGACTGGTTGCAATCGAGGGAAAGATGAATGCGGCCAAGTACAGGGATATCCTGGACGAAAACCTTCTCCAGAGTGCTCAGGACCTCAGACTGGGCCGAAGGTTTACCTTCCAACAAGACAATGACCCTAAGCACACAGCTAAAATAATGAAGTAGTGGCTTCACAACGACTCCATGACTGTTCTTGAATGGCCCAGCCAGAGCCCTGACTTAAACCCAATTGAGCATCTCTGGAGAGACCTAAAAATGGCTGTCCACCAACGTTTACCATCCAACCTGACAGAACTGGAGAGGATCTGCAAGGAGGAATGGCAGAGGATCCCCAAATCCAGGTGTGAAAAACTTGTTGCATCTTTCCCAAAAAGACTCATGGCTGTATTAGATCAAAAGGGTGCTTCTACTAAATACTGAGTAAAGGGTCTGAATACTTAGAACCATGTGATATTTCAGTTTTTCTTTTTTAATAAATCTGCAAAAATGTCAACAATTCTGTGTTTTTCTGTCAATATGGGGTGCTGTGTGTACATTAATGAGCAAAAAAATGAACTTAAATGATTTTAGCAAATGGCTGCAATATAACAAAGAGCGAAAAATTTAAGGGGGTCTGAATACTTTCTGTCCCCACTGTATCTGTTTAATTGTGTGTTCTGGCACAGTTGATGAATTTGCACTAACACTAACTTGATTTTTCAAGTATAATATTTTGGAGAGCTACAGTATCTCACAAAAGTGAATACACCCCTCACATTTTTGTAAATATTTTATTATATCTTTTCATGTGACACTGAAGAAATGACACTTTGCTACAATGTAAAGTAGTGAGTGTACAGCTTGTATAACAGTGTAAATTCACCTAAAAATACCTCAACACACAGCCATTAACCATTTCAATACCAGGCACTTTCGGCCAATCCTGCCCAGGACAATTTTCAGCTTTCAGCGCTGTCGCACTTTGAATGACAATTGCGCTGTCATGCAACCCTGTAACCAGACTAAATTTTTATAATTTTCTTCCCATAAATAAAGCTTTGTTTTGGTGCTATTTTATCACCTCTGGGGTTTTCATTTTATGCTAAACAAACTAAAAAAGACCAAAATTTTTGGAAAAAAAAGTTTTTCTTACTTTCTGTCATAAAATTTTATTTTCCCCTTCACTGATGAGGCAGCACTGATGGGTACTGATGAGGCAGCACTGATGGGCACTAATGAGTTGGCACTGATAAAGTGGCACTGATGGGCACTGATGAGGAGGCACTGATATGTGGAATTGATGGGCACTGATAGGCGGCACTGATATGCAGCACTGATGGGCACCAATAGGCGGCACTGATAAGTGGCACTGATAGGCTTAGACATGTGGCACTGATGGGCACTGACAGGCGGCACTGATTGGCACTGGTAGGCGGTACTGATTGGCACTGACAGGTGGCACTGGCAGTTGGCACTGATGGGCAGCACTGATGATGAGGTACTGATAGATCACTGACAGGTGTTACTGCTGGGCTCTGATTGGCACTGTGGTGGGCACTGATTGGCACTGTGGTGGGCTCTGATTGGCACTGTGGTGGGCACTGATTGGCACTGTGGTGGACACTGGGAGACTTTATTATTGTGTGTGTTGCTGGGGATTGATTGGAAGGTGATTGGGACAACTGAGGGGGCTGTGCTGATAATCAATGTGCTGATTATCAGCACAGACCCCCCTTTCTGACAGGGAGAGCCGCCAATCAGCTCTGATCGGCTCTCCCTGTCAGCGCGAACTGAGGAATGGCGTTTACCGTCACTTCCTGGTTCACACGATGATCAGCTGTGATTGGTCACAGCTGATCACGTGGTAAGAAGCCTCCGAGAGAGGCTTCTTATCACGATCGAAGATGCAGCGTGTCAGACTGACACGCCGCACTCGCGATCGCCGCGCTGCGGGCCCCGTGGGCGTGCGCCGCCATTTTATCCTGCTGGATGTCATATGGCGCCCAGTCAGGATAACAGAACCACTTCCCGGCCGTCAATCTGCTGTAGGCCGGGTGCAAAGTGGTTAATGTCTAAACCGCTGGAAAGAAAGTGAGTACACCCCTAAGTGAAAATGTCAAAATTGGGCCCAATGTTTCAATATTTTGTGTGGCCACCATTATTTTCCAGCACTGCCTTAACCCTCTTGGGCATGGAGTTCACCAGAGCTTCACACATTGCCACTGGAGTCCTCTTCCACTCCTCCATAACGACATCACGGAGCTGGTGGATGTTAGAGACCTTGCGCTCCTCCACCTTCCGTTTGAGGATGCCCCACAGATGCTCAATAGGGTTTAGGTCTAGAAACATGCTTGGCCAGTCCATCACCTTTACCCTCAGCTTCTTTAGCAAGGCAGTGGTCATCTTGGAGGTGTGTTTGGGGTCGTTATCATGTTGGAATACTGCCCTGCAGCCCAGTCTCCAAAGAGAGGGATCATGCTCTGCTTCAGTATGTCACAGTACATGTTGGCATTCCCAGTTCCCTCAATGAACTGTAGCTCCCCAGTGCCGGCAGCACTCATGCAGCCCCAGACCATGACACTCCCACCACCATGCTTGACTGTAGGCAAGACACCCTTGTCTTTGTACTCATCTGGTTGCCACCACACACGCTTGACACCATCTGAACCAAATAAGTTTATCTTGGTCTCACGTGGTTCCAGTAATCCATGTCTTTAGTCTGCTTGTCTTCAGCAAACTGTTTGCAGGCTTTCTTGTGCATCATCTATAGAAGAGGCTTCCTTCTGGGACAACAGCCTTGCAGACTGATTTGAATCAGTGTGCGGCATATGGTCTGAGCACTGACAGGCTGACCCCCCCACCCATTCAACCTCTGCAGCAATGCGTCTATTTCCCAAAGACAACCTCTGGATATGATGCTGAGCATGTGCAATCAACTTCTTTGGTGGACCAAGGCGAGGCCTGTTCTGAGTGGAACCTGTCCTGTTAAACCGCTGTGTCATCAATGCTGGCACCAGACAGACTATTTAAACAGGCTGCAATTTGGTGTGCCACTTCTGTGTGTTCATTCCTGATTCCTGTGTTTGACCTCTGATCCTAACCCAGCTTGCTCCTGACCTCCATTTGACTGCTACCTGCCCTGACCTTGGCTTGTCTCTGGATTCTGCTTCTGCCTTCTCTTCTTGCCTGATTTACCTCCTGTTGCTGACTTGGCTTGTGACCCGACTATCCTGTTGTGTGCCGTCTATGCCTGATCTGCCTGACCATTATGGACCCGGCTCATCTGACCCTGCATCCTGCTCATCCAGCCTGCTACAGCTCTTCAGCCCAGCAAGGTCTCATCTGTCTCCTGCTTCCAGCTGCTTACCCACAGTCTGCCATCAGCCAATCTCAGTGCCAGCTCATCTGCCACCAGCTGGTTCTGCCACCACATCCACCTGCTGACTGCTGCCACCACGCAGTCTACTGGACTGATCACAGGCACTCATACCGCACTGTGCTCCCATGGCTGCTTTCTAACCAGGAGCTCACTAACCAGGTACATGACAGGAGAGCGGGGTAATGTCATCATCTGGAAAAAACAAATTGCTATTATCTTAAAAATAAAAGCAGCACAATTTTTTATTATTATAACACAAAAAACACAAATATAAAAACAAGCTTTTATAACTAAAAAACCATAACAGCACAAATAAATATTTTAGCAGCACAAACCAGCACAAATGAGGCACTAACCAACAAGACCAGTTTTGTATCATTTGGGTGTAGTAGGGGGGCTGAGTGACCTTTGGTGACCTTTAAAAAAATCATTAATAACGCAAAAACGATAAAAGATAGAACATAGATTTAGACAGCACAAAACAGTACAAATGTAGCACTAAAGAAACACACTTGAGTTTTTATTTGTGCTGATTGTAGGGGGGGTAAAGTGAGTGGGGTTTGAAAAAAAAAATCTGTTATAACTTAAAAACCATAACAGCACAAATAAAAATTTTAGCAGCACAAACCAGCACAAATGTAGCACTAACCAACGAGACCAGTTTCGTGTCATTTGGGTGTTGTAGGGGGGCTGACTGACTTGGTGACCTTTAATAAATCATTAATAATGCAAAAACGATAAAAGATAGAACGGACATTTTAGCAGCACAAAACAGCACAAACGTAGCACTAACCAACGAGACCAGTTTTGTGTCATTTGGGTGTTGTAGGGGGGCTAAATGACCTTCGGTGACCTTTAATAAATCATTAATAACGCAAAAACGATAAAAGGTAGAGCGGAAATTTTAGCAGCACAAAACAGCACAAATGTAGCACTAAAGAAACACACTTGAGTTTTTATTTGTGCTGATTGTAGGGTGGGCAAAGTGGGTGGGGTTTGAAAAAAAAATAAACTGTTATAACTTAAAAACCATAACAGCACAAATAAAAATTTTAGCAGCACAAACCAGCACAAACGTAGCACTAACCAACGAGACCAGTTTCGTGTCACCTGGGTGTTGTAGGGGGGCTGACTGACATTTGGTGACCTTTAATAAATCATTAATAACGCGAAAACGATAAAAGATAGAACGGAAATTTTAGCAGCACAAAAGAGCACAAACGTAGCACTAACCAACGAGACCAGTTTCGTGTCATTAGGGTGTTGTAGGGGGGCTGAGTGACCTTCTGTGACCTTTAATAAATCATTAATAACGCAAAAACGATAAAAGGTAGAACGGAAATTTTAGCAGCACAAAACAGCACAAATGTAGCACTAAAGAAACACACTTGACTTTTTATTTGTGCTGATTGTAGGGTGGGCAAAGTGAGTGGGGTTTGAAAAAAAAACTGTTATAACTTAAAAACCATAACAGCACAAATAAAAATTTTAGCAGCACAAACCAGCACAAACGAAGCACTAACCAACGAGACAAGTTTCGTGTATTTTGGGCATTGTAGGGGGGCTGACTGACCTTTGGTGACCTTTAATAAATCATTAATAATGCAAAAACGATAACTGATAGAACGAAAATGTTAGCAGCACAAAACAGCACAGACGTAGCACTAACCAACGAGACCAGTTTTGTGTCATTTGGGAGTTGTAGGGGGGCTGACTGACCTTTGGTGACCTTTAATAAACCATTAATAACGCAAAAGCGATAAAAGATAGAATGGAATTTTTAGCAGCACAAAACAGCATAAACGTAGCACTAACCAACGAGACCAGTTTTGTGTCATTTAGATGTTGTAGGGGGGCTAGGTGATGTCATGGTCTGGAAAAAACAATTGCTAATATCTTAAAAATAAAAGCAGCACAAATGTAAATTTTTACGGCACAAAACAGCACAAACGTAGCACTAAAGAAGCACACTTGAGTTTTTATTTGTGCTGATTGTAGGGGGCCAGCTTCGCTGAGCTCACTTAGAGGTGTGCTCACTTTTGTTTCCAGCGGTTTAGACATTAATGGCTGTGTGTTAAGTTATTTTGAGGGGACAGCAAATTTATACAAGCTGTACACTCACTACTTTACATTGTAGTAAACTGTCATTTCTTCAGTGTTGTCACATGAAAAGACAGAATAAAATATTTACAAAAATGTGAGGGGTGTACTCACGTGAGATACTGTATATGAAGGGTTTTTAAAGGGACTGTGCACGTTATTAATTTTGTGGTTTATAGCACATTGCACTTTTAGAGTTGATTGCACTTTTTATGTATTTGAATTGTTTGTAAAGGTAGATGAGATCCTAATAAGGGTGGTTAGATATTTTAGAAGCACTACACTATTTTTTGCAATAACTAACAAATTGAAGCCAAAATCCAGCTCACACTTCATCATCAGCATGGGTGTGCGCAGCCTATTTCATTAGGGTGTGCACCCCTAAGCTCAAACACACATGCGTGTGTGTATGTATTGTGATATTGGGGGTGTTTAGCTCTACTAATAGATGCATTTTTGTGCAGTGAGTCCACGTCAGACAGGCATTATATTTAAGGGCCGGGTAGCCTTATGTTTATTACATGGAAAAAACAAAATAAAAGTCAATCCAGGAATTCCACGCAGGGGTTTAAACTTCAATCAAACATAAACGAAAACATACCAAGCCACCTGGCTCTCACTTGTCAGCGGTACCTCTTCTTGCTTCCAACCGACTTCTTGATTCCTTCCAGCCCCCTGGACTTAGTGGCAGTGGCGGCTGGTGCTCAAAGTTTTTTGGGGGGTGCAAACTGAAAAATACTGACCCCCCCATCAATTGCAGCTCACTGAGCCCATCAAATGCAGCCATTATGCCCATCAAATGCAGCCATTGCGCCCATCAAACGCAGCCACTGTGCCCATCATTTGCAGCCACTGTGCCCATCGTATGCAGCCACTGTGCCCATTGTATGCAGCCGCATGTGCCCATCATATGCAGCCACTTGTGCCCATCATATGCAGCCATTGTGCTCATCAAAGGCAGCCACTTGTGCCTATCATATGCAGCCATTTGTGCCCATCATATGCAGCCACTGTGCCCATCAAATGCAGCTACTTGTGCCCATCATATGCAGCCACTGTGCCCATCATATGCAGCCACTGTGCCCCATCATATGCAGCCACTTGTGGCGGTCATATGCAATCACTTGTGCCCATCATATGCAGCCACTTATGGCCATAAAATGCAGCCACTTGTGCCCATCATATGCAGCCAGTTGTGCCCATCATATGCAGCCATTGTGCCCAAAAAAAGACAGCCACTTGTGCCCCATCAAATGTCGCCACTTGTGCCCCATCAAATGCAGCCACTTGTGCCCCATCATATGCAGCCACTTGTGCCCATCATATGCAGCCACTTTTGCCCATCAAATCTAGCCACTTGTGCCCATCATATGCAGCTACTTGTGCCAATTAAATGCAGCCACTTGTGCCCATCATATGCAGCCATTTGTGCCCGTCAAATGCAGCCGTTTGTGCCCATCAATTGCAGCCACTCGTGCCCAGTGTATGCAGCCACTTGTGCCCATCATATGCACCCACTTGTGCCAATCAAATGCAGCCACTTGTGCCCATCAAATGCTGCCAGGTGGGTCCCCCAGCTGTCACTTCATAACCCCCCCCCAGGCAGTCTGGTGGCATTTACCGCTCCTGTGGCGGGGCTCTGCTCCTCTCCTGGAGTGATGGGGCTCTTCTCTTCTGTAGTGGCGGGAAGCAGTGGCTGCAGCTCCTGTATGCCTGCTCGGCTCCTCAGGCGTCCTCTGCCATTTCTCCTCTTCCGCCAAAGTGTTGGGCATCCAATAGGCTTGCCTAATGCTTTTGCCAATCAGAAGACAGGTCTCACTGATCCGCCTGCTGATTGGCAGGGAGGAAAGTTATTGTGAAAATAGCGAAAATTTATTTGCTATGCCACACAACAGGGTGGGATTGGGACGCAGTGCTCTGCGCCCCGAGCCAACCCTATTTTGAAGCCTATTAGAGCCTCTGTTTTCAATCACGTGCTTCAAAATACACACCCCCCGCCTATCTCCGCCATAGTATTTTATGTGCCTGGCAAACTAAAAGGGGCCGGGCACATGAATAGGGAGGGCGGCGGAGGTGTCGGGGGCAGTGCCCGTGCGCCCACAATGCACGAGCCTCCACTTTTCAGTGGTTTCCTTAGTTTTTCAGACTCTCAATGCTGGCCAGTCTTTCCCAGTCCCTGGGCATGGAATCCCCCTTTCACGGGCTGCAGTCTCCCACAGGGCAGACAGTCTTCCTGACAGAGGTCTGTCTTCAAACAGCAACAGCAGCAAGCTGCTCACACTCCCCCTTCCACCTCCTTCTGCTCTCACCAGCCCCTCACTATATGGGCTGTGTGCAACTGGGCACACACCCTGCTGGCTATCCATAACACCCTGACACAGTGTTGGAGATCCCGTCCCACCCAAGACTCTGAGGGATCTCCAAACTACAGAGCCCTATCCAGTGATAGCAAAACCCGGAGAGAACTGCCAGAGCAGTTTTCTCCATTTCAAATCTATACTCTGTAGCCTTGCTGTCAGCAGACAAGCAAACTCTGTCCTTTTCCAACCTATTTCCACAGGGACAGAGCCTATTTATATATACACAGTGCCTTGAAAAAGTATTCATACCCCTTGAAATTTTCTATATTTTGTCATGTTACAACCAAAAATGTAAATGTATTTTATTGGGATTTTATGTGATAGACCAAGTGTATTTATATTCAGCCCCCCTGAGTCAATACTTTGTAGAACCACCTTTTGCTGCAATTACAAATGCAAGTCTGTCTCTACCAGCTTTGCACATCTAGAGATTGAAATTTTTGCCCATTCTTCTTTTCAAAATAGCTCAAGCTCTGTCAGATTGGGTGGAAAGTATCTGTGAACAGCAATTTTAAAGTCTTGCCACAGATTCTCAATTGGATTTTGATCTGGACTTTGACTGGGCCATTCTAATGCATGAATATGCTTTGATGTAAATCATTTCATTGTAGCTCTGGCTGTTTGTTTAGGGTTGTCGTTCTTCTGGAAAGTGAACCTCCATCCCAAGTCTTTTGCATCAATGCATGAATCATCCCCACAACATAATGCTGCCACCACCATGTTTCATGGTGGGGATGGCATGTTCAGGGTGATGTGCAGTGTTAGTTTTCCGCCGCACATAGCGTTTTGCTGTTAGGCTACAAAGTTCAATTTTGGTCTCACCTGACCAAAGCATCTTCTTCCACATGTTTGCTGTGTCCCCCAAATGGCTTCTCGCAAACTTCAAACATGACTTTTTATGGCTTTCTTTCAACAATGGCTTTCTTCTTGCCACTCTTCCATAAAGGCCAGATTTGTGGCGTGCACGACTAATAGTTGTCCTGTGGACAGATTCTCCCACCTGAGTTGTGGATCTCTGCAGCTCCTCCAGAGTTACTATGGGTCTCTTCGCTGCTACTCTGGTTAATGCTTTCCTTGCCCAGCCTGTCAGTTTAGGTGGACGGCCATGTCTTGGTAGGTTTGCAGTTGTGCCATACTCTTTCTATTTTTTGGATGATGGATTGAACAGTGCTCTGTGAGATGTTCAAAGCTATAACCTAACCCTGCTTTAGCCCGGGTTCACACTATACCAGGCTGCGGATCGCATAGGAGCTCTGTGCGTCCCTGTTCCCCGTTTCAGGGACGAATCAGGGCCGATTCTATGCCTGAAACGGAGCCAAAGACGCACAGCGTTTTTGTGCAGTGCGCTCTGCAGCCGCCCCGAAGATATGTGAACCGGCTCCATAGGGAGCCAGTCACATTCTCCTACTATGCGAATTAGATGTGGTGAAATGCACATCTAATTCGCATAGGTGTGAACCCAGACTTAAACTTCTCCACAACTTTATCCCTGACCTGTCTGGTGTGTTCATAAATTTAGTAGTGGTAGGACTGCAAGCTATACATAGGGTGCCTTGCCGAGGCCTTGCAGCTTACGCATGCGATTGCAATTGCATGCTAACTAAACCCCTGTTTTTAAGTTGACTTTAGTTAGGGGTATCAGAGTAAAGGGGGCTGAACACAAATGCATGCCACACTTTTCAGAGATTTATTTGTAAAAAATGTTGAAAATCATTTATCATTTTCCTTCTACTTCACAATTATGTGCCACTTTGTGTTGGTCTATCACATTAAATCCCAATAAAATACATTTACGTTTTTGGTTGTAACATGACAAAATTTGGAAAATTTCAAGGGGTATGAATACTTTTTCAAGGAACTGTGTATATGTATATACAGTATATACATGCACACACTTTTATAGATTTATGTAAACAAACATTTTGAAATGTATTTAAACATTTTTTCAATAAATAGACACTTATCAATGTAAACAAATACTTTCATTTTTTTAGCTTTTAAAAAATGCGGTGAGGACAGTCAGTCAGTCAGTGTGTGGTATTCAGTGAGGACAGTCAGTCAGTGTGTGGTATTCAGTGAGGACAGTCAGTCAGTGTGTGGTATTCAGTGAGGACAGTCAGTCAGTATGTGGTATTCAGTGAGGACAGTCAGTCAGTATGTGGTATTCAGTGAGGACAGTCAGTCAGTGTGTGGTATTCAGTGAGGACAGTCAGTCAGTATGTGGTATTCAGTGAGGACAGTCAGTCAGTATGTGGTATTCAGTGAGGACAGTCAGTCAGTGTGTGGTATTCAGTGAGGACAGTCAGTCAGTGTGTGGTATTCAGTGAGGACAGTCAGTCAGTATGTGGTATTCAGTGAGGACAGTCAGTCAGTGTGTGGTATTAGGTGAGGACAGCCAGTCAATGCGCAGTATGCGGTGAGGACAGCCAATCAGTGCGTGGTATTCGGGGGGAACGGCCAGTCAGTGCGCGGTGTGTGACGAAGACAGCCAGTCAGTGATCGGTGTGCGGTGAGGACAGCCATACATGTGCAGTATTCGGTGAGGACAGTCAATCAGGGCGTGGTATTTGGTGGAGACAGTCAGTCAGTGCACAGTATTTGGTGAGGACAGTCAGTCAGTGTGAGGTATTCGATGAGGACAGTCAGTCAATGCGTGGTGTTTGATGAGGTAAGCCAGTGATCGGTGTGTGGTGAGGACAGTCAGCCAGTGTGTGGTATTTGGTGAGGACAGTCAGTGCATGGTATTCAATAAGGACAGCCAGTCAGTGAGTAGTGTTTGATGAGGTCAGCCAGTCAGTGATCGGTGTGCGGTGAGGACATTCAGTCAGTGTGCGGTATTCGGTGAGGACAGTCAGTCAGTGCGTGGTATTCAATAAGGACAGCCAGTCAGTGAGTAGTGTTTGATGAGGTCAGCCAGTCAGTGATCGGTGTGCGGTGAGGACAGCCAGTCAATGTGTGGTATTCGATGAGGACAGTCAGTCAGTTTGCAGTATTTGGTGAGGGCAGTCAGTGAGCAGTGTGTGGTGAGGACAGTCAGTCATTGTGCAGTATTCGGTGAGGACAGTTAGTCAGTGTGCGGTAATCAGTGAGGACAGTCAGTGACAAGTGTGCAATGGGGACAACCAGTCCGTGAGCAGTATGCGGTGAGCAGTCAGTGAGCAGTATGTAGTGGGAGGGCTGGGAGCAGTTCTCCAATACTTTGTGTGCAGTGTAAGGGTTGAAGCAACACAGATGGATCATGGAGAGAATTCCTGCAGTGATAAAGGTAAATCTCTCCCCTTCAGCAACTTACCACATGGGTGGAATTAGAAGACTCCCAGGCTGCCATCTCTGCTCTGCCTCCTTCCCAGTTTCAGCTTCTCAATCAGCCAGTGAGTGTGTATGAGGGAGAGTTCCGCCACACCCCTTGCCCACCACCTCCTCAGACCAGGGAAGTATTGCACAGCTGAGAGTCCCCACCAGCTGCACACTTCAGGATGCTGTGTGAGGGGCACTAGAGGGACACTGCAGCCAGGGGAGAAAGTCAAAGGCAGACCTTGCCGACCCGGTAACACAGATGGGGGTGAACCCAAGCACCCCTTGGTGCTGCCCCTGGATTAGGGCGTGCCCAGGCACACCCAGCATACCCCTTGCGCATGCCTATGATAATCAGTTACAGGAAACTTTACTTTTGGGATAAAGGTTTTGGACGAATAAATAAAAGCTAATCATTTTAATCACTCCTACCAGTGTTAAGTGGTTTGTCTCATCCATGTAACTGATACATTCTGCAGGAGAGCTTGTACTTGTGAAAGGCAACAGACTTATTGGCTGGAACAGCGGATGAAAATAGAAGAAAAAAAGTCTAAAAAAGGAAACTAATACAGCCATCACATCTAAGAATTGGTAAGCTACATTATAATGTTTGCTTTTGGGTTTAATACTGCTTTAGGTGTCTAGCTGTTTTAGAGTAATAAAAAAGTTTAATTTTAAGGGCTAGGCTAATGCCGTGTACACACGATCGGACATTCCAACAACAAAACTGTGGATTTTTTTTCAAAAGATGTTGGCTCAAACTTGCCTTGCATACACACGATCACACAAATGTCGGAAATTCCGAACGTCAAGAACGCAGTGACATACAACGCGTATGACGAGCCGAGAAAAAGGAAGTTTAATAGCCAGTGCGGCTCCTTCTGCTTGATTCAGAGCATGAATGGACTTTTGTGCGATGGACTTGTGTACACATGATCGGACTTTCCGACAACAAGTTTTGTTGTCGGAAAATTTGAGAAACAGGCTCACATCGAATATTTCCCATCAGAAAGTCCGACCGTGTGTACGCGGCATTAGGGTTATAGTCGAGTAAAAAACATTTTTTTAACTTCTACAATGAGAGAAAGACAAAGATTTATGAAAGTGAAGTGCAGATTTTGAAGTTAAAATGCAGAAATGCATTAAGGTGACCCTTATTAGTTGTTATGCAGAAAAAGTGTTAAAAGAGACATAAGGTTAGAATTATGACGCACACACACGATCGGATTTTCCGACGGGAAATGTTGGATGTGAGCTTGTTGGCTGAAAGTCCGACTGTGTGTATGCTCCATCGAACATTTGTTGTCGCACTTTCTGCCAACAAATGTTGGTTAGCAGGTTCTCAAAAAGTAGCGCTCGGTCTTGTAAAACTAGCGTTCGTAATGGATATATCACATGACTATTGAACTTCCTTTCTATCGGCCTGTCGTACGTCACCACGTTCCCATGTTCGTAATTGTTGGCCAACATTTGTGTGACCGTGTGTATGCAAGACATGTTGGAGCTAACAACCTTCGAACAAAAATCCACGCTTTTGTTGTTGGAAAGTCCGATCGTGTGTACGGAGCATTAGAGTTTAAACCTAAAAAAATACAGCCGATCTTGGATCTGTGAATATCATTTTTCCTTATAATACTCTATGCAAAATATGTAAAATGCTTGACTATATCATCTTAATGATACCTGATCGGCACACCTGGCATAAGCCTGGTTTCAAAATAACAAGATAGCTGCAAAGTTGAAGGTTCCTTGCTATGCTAATAGCAACTCATTTTCCTTTTTGACTAGGGAGGTAGGTCTACAACAAAATCTTCTCATGTCATTATATGGTATTATAACCTCTTACAGGACCAGCCGGCGTCATTATACTGCGGCAGGTCGGCATGTTCCCACGAGCCGTCGTAGCTGTACGTCGGCCCTTCAAGCAGGGATAGCAGCCACGTGCACGCCCCCGCTGCACTGGGGGTGCCGATGCGCGTGGCTGGCGGTCGGTCGCGATGACCGCCAGCCACACGAAAGGTGGCTAATCGAAATGTTATATTCATCATAGAATAGTTTTTTTAAAACCAGCCTGGAATTAAAATGAAAAGATACCGGTACAACTTTGGGTTGCAACTTACCTGCCCTCACAGACCTGCTACCTGATAATTCCAGCCTGTACATTTCCAATGTCGATGTTTAAACTGTCATACTTTTTTCAGCCTGGTGATTTCCATTTTGTACAAAATGTTTCAATTCTTTTTTGTACGAAATGCTGTCAACATGCTATTGTGCAACTTCAATAATGCGTTAGGTACCATCTTCCACTTCTGGCTCTAGTCCAGGTTTAATTATCATTGCAAATTTATAAAGCTGCACAAACAAGTACACTTTATATACATGTTAATTGCCTGTTGTCACCTATCTAGTTCTAAACACACAGCATTTTACATATTTAATTTCATGTAAAAGCCTTTTCATTTGCATGCATCCCCTATTAACTAGTTTGTTACTAATGATAAATTAATGCCTTTGATTTGACGTTAATAAATTGAAATCGTTTTGAGAGGTATTCAGATGTAAAATCCTGCAGCTCATTAACTGAATTATATTTGATGGTTTGAATTTTTGGCTCAGAGACTTCCCTCATTTGAGCTGTTTACTGCACATATTTTTGGGCTTTGTTCCATTAAGACGTGCTGTGGTGTTTACTGAATTCTTCATACAAATAAAACTGTTCTCAGTCTAGCACAAAATGCAATTGTTAATAAGAAAATATTTTGAGACTCAAAGCTTAGGATAAAGTCGTCAAACAGAAAACAACAAAAGTTTTGGAATGCCTATCATTATGTCCCAGTGTTGTATACACTATGGGGTTGTGAGCTTTGAGAGGCCAGGTGCAGGCAGCCAAGTCTACTGAAACATGTTGGCTTTTGCATTGACGCTATTCACCATTCGGACTTTGTGACATAACTAGAGTAAATGCCCAAGATTTAACTATTCTAAGGCTACATTTACACCACTTTTATCTTGGTTTCCAACAAAATGCACCTTCATTAGAGATGAAAAGTAGAAAATTGGATTGAGGCACTGAGGACCTTCATGATACGGTATGAACCTGCAACACACTAAGTTTCATTATTCCTCTTGAACAAAAATCCTGAAGAAGTGGATAATCTGTCAAACATGTAGAGTGTGAGATTGAAGCTATATGTGTAGAGTTCCCCCTTGATCGGGTAGAGTCAATTTCCAATCTGTGTTTGAGGAATTATTTTTAGCAGAACTGTCCCTATATATATCAATGGACAATTCATTTCCTTGTTCCTTATTCTGGTCATGTGTGCACCTGTTTTATATATTGATTGATGTAATAAAATGTTTGATATTTTTCTTTAAACTTAGTGTGTTGTAAGTTCATACCGTACCATTAAAGTCCTCGATACAATTTTTTACTTTCCATTTGAATTTAAAGGACGAAGGTACAGCTTCTCTTTTATTTCGTGTAGCACTTATCCTATACTTTAATAGAGATGAGTGTAAAATATGTAACATTCTTGTATAAAACATCAAAAATTTACTGTTCATAAACTACACCAGCTGAATTATGTAGAGGTGTGAATGTTACCTAATTATGGAGTCACCAGGCAAGCCTCTGGCTCAGACCATTTCTATGTACAGAATCTTACCTAGGAGTTCTCACAGGCATCTGGGTTTGTTGGATTAACTTGCAAATAACCGACACCCACCAGTGTTTGATGAACCCTACCCCCTCTTGAATGCTTGCTTGAGACACTTCCTCAGTGCCCCTCACAGTAATACTCATACCTCTTTGACTCTGATCCTTCAACCCCTCTGCACCCCCACTCTGGTACCTCCGGGACCAGGGAGGCCCAAGTGGTTATGTCTTACCTCCCCCTGCCTTATATAAAAAGCATTTTTCACCCCTTTGATTTTTTTCCCCCGCCTCTATTCTCTGGCGCCCCCATTGAGAGCTGTTGTCTAGGGTTGCTGGTGAGGAAGACAACTGCACAACTGCCCGGTTCTACCCCCCTCTTTTGTTTTTCTCCCCTTTCCCACAGTTGCTGTTGTTTACAAAACCATGGCTCCAGATACTCTATCGCCTTTATATAAACTCAATAATGAGCTATACTGCTTATCGCTTGTGTCTCTATTTACCCAAGACCTTTGAGGAGATATAATCTGTGATACGACTTTTCCAACACATTCACTGTTATGTGTAAATTTTCTTTTCTTATTTGACTGTATGCGTCCCTGTATCTGTTCCGACCTAAACAGCGATGTTCTTTATCTGTGTGGATTAGCTGCCATGACATGTACCTTGTTCCTGTTTCTCATTATTAAGGGGGTTGTAATGTCAGAAGTATTTTTTTTATCTTAATGCATTCTATGCATAAAAAGCCTTCTGTGTGCAGCAGCCTCTCCTCAGCCCCCTAATACTTAGATGAGCCCCAGAATTGTCCACGAGTGTCTCGGCCATCCAAGACTCTCCCTCCTGATTGGCTCACAGCAGCGGCCCCATTGGCTCAGTCAGTCAGACAATAAGGAGAGAGAGTGGGTGGGGCTCAGCCACAGCTCTGTGTCTGAATGGACACAGGGAGCTGTGACTCGGCTCGGGTGCCCCCATAGCAAGCTGCTTAGCACTCGACAGGAGGGAGGGGCCAGGAGCACAGAAGAGGCACCAGAGAAGAGGAGGATCTGGGCTGCTCTGTTGAAATCCACTACACAGGACAGGTAAGATTAACATGTTTTTTATTTTTATTGAAAAAAAATGAGACTTAACAATCACTTTAAATGATTTTTGCAACAGAAAAACAGAAAAAAAGAAAATGAGGGCATGCAGCAGTTTGCATGCTGGGGTAGGTCTTTAAAGAGACTCTTTCTCCAGAACAAACACTATATTTTTATCTGCAAATAGAATAGCGCTTTTTTGGAAATAATATTGCCTCTACAGGCAATGATTTTAATGTTCTACACTTAATGACTTCTCATACCCCCTTACAGGTATTGAGCCTTAATAGTACTAATAATATATATAACAAAGAATCACCTTGCCTTCAGGACTGTCAGAGAAATTCTTTAGAATAAGTATCAATAATTTTTTTAACTTGCAGCAGAGTAATAGACATGGTAAAAATTAGAAGAATCTAACACCTAGGAGCGCATGTTCCGAAATGCGTTTCCAACCCACCTGTGTGACCTCACTTCCGGTACCATGTGTTCCATGCTGGTTCCGTGAGTCTGGTTGCCATCTTGTCGTTGACTTTCTTTCCCCATAGCTGCTGGTCAGTGTAGAGGATTCCACAAGGAGCCAAGCCAGAGTGGCCACACACAGAGCGTTTCATGGTATTGGTGAGCTTGTTATTTCACCTTCACTTGTGAATGCTTTTAAGTATATTACCTTTAATAAAATATCCTTTGCTGCATTTAGAGGCACCTTTCTTTGTTTTTGTGTTCTGTCAATTATGCTTTAATCTGGCTGATTTTTCACTGGCTTGTACATTTTGGAGAATTGAAGGTGGAATGTTGTTTGGTATGACTCCCACATTCCTTACAAACAGTTTTGGGACCATCAGACATCATTATCATCACACTGACAGGGTGTTTTGGGGCTGAATTCAACCACCCTATATAAACAAATCTGACACACTCAGTAATGTTGGATTCTACTTCTACTCTGTCTCAAAAAATGTTAAGAAATTTATTTGGGTACAGTGTTACATGACTGAGTAACAGCTTCCATCCCAGGCACATACAAGAATATGTCATCTACAGTCAGGCCATAAGATACAATTGGATCTTTTCAGACACTATAGACAGAAATGCCCAGGAGGGATTTAATAAAACAGAGATACAGTCCCCTAACATCCAATACACAGATCAGAAAGCAATTAACATCCCCAGAACTAGTATTTTACATTATAAACAGGCTTAAAAGGCTAATCAGGTTCAACTGGTGATCACTTGTAATGCATGCCTGGAAGTCAGTGAGTAGGTGAACTGTCTGCATCCAGGGATATATGTCTGTATTTTTGAGCATGTTTATGCAGTTAACCATGTAAAACCACATACAGTCAGCCGCTCAATTCTATTGGAAGCTGTACACAGTACCTGTGGCTCTTTGGTGCAGGAATACAGTATATTTGAATTTTATGTTCTACAGCTCCAGATGCCCATGTACATAAGGCCTAAGCCTTCAGCTCTCATGTATACACTGCAGCTTTGCCCAGTAGACCACAAAGATCTACTCGGGTGGTTATAATGATTACAGACCCTGTTACTCTGCAATAGGCATGGAAAGCACACAGTAAAAAAACTGCTATTTTTTCAGAACAGAGAAAGGTAAGAATCTTCAACAAAATTTGCTTTAATCCTTGCAATGCACACCGATCACTCAGATGTGATTGTTTTCTACTCAGTGGAATTTTAATTCTACGTGGAACAAAATGGCACTGGACAATCTATAACAACCTGCCACTCACTTTTTCAGTCATTTCCTAGCTCCCAAATGATCAAAGATGCAGTGGGAGTTGATTAAAGTCATTGATTTGTATAATTTAGGCACTTCAAACCAAGAAACATTTAAAGCCATGGGTGGCAGTCCGATTGCTGTGAAACATTCAATATTATTACATTGTTCATTCTATCAAAGACCGATGTAAAGCTTTCAAAATTACCATAGAATTGTATGAGTGGACAGCATAAAGCTGGCTACACATTATACCATTTTTTTTTCAATTTCCTTTAGATTTACCTTCAACTATGTAGTGCAAGGGCCTGCCTGATTGACCTCATATTATATGGTTTTGCTAAATTGTACAGAAACATTGTATAATATGTAGCCAGCTTTAGTGTTAGAGACTAGAGTTGGGGCAAATGACTTCACCTGTTCGCCCGTTCAGCGAACATCCGAATTTGCGGGGGCACTCGTGGCATGTTGGCCCATCAAGCACCCCACGATGCACTGCATGCTGCACAGTGCATTCTTGGACCCTAACTGGATGAAGCAGGTGCAAGGCTTTGCCAATTAGGGCACAGAGCACTGTCAGAGCCTTGATTGGGCAAAGTGATGATGACTTTGTCCAATTACGGCTCAGTGCTTATAGTCCCACCCCACACTATAAAAAGTTCCTGCCCACAGGAATCTTTTGCAGTGTAGGGTGGAGTGGAGGTAGATAGAGCAGGGCTCAGTTTGCTACTAGCAAGTTAGTCTGTTCACTTATTGTGACTCTGAGTGAAAAGTGTTAGTGTAGTGTTGGGGACCCCAAAGCACCCTCCCCATGTTGAGGGCAAGCGGCCTGGTATGGTTCAGGAGGGGGGGGCTCACTCATCTCCCCCCCTTTCCTGGCCTGCCAGGCTGCTTGCTGGGATAAGGATCTGGTATGGATTTTGGGGGGACCCCATACTAATGTTTTTTTATTTTGGCGTGCAGTTATCTTTAAAATCTATGCCAGACCCAAAGGGCCTGGTATGGATTTTGGAGGGGACCCCATGCTAATTTTTTCTTTAGTTTGGCGTGGAGTTATCCTTAAAATCTATACCAGACCCAAAGGGCCTGGTATAGATTTTGGGGGGAACCCCATGCCGTTTTTTTCCTAATTCTGTCATAGAGTTCCCCTTAACCACTTCAATACACTGTATTATATACTCTGCACTGACTGCACTCTATATATAGTCTACACTGAATGCACTATATATATATATATATATATATATATATATATATATATATATATATATACACAGTGCATTCAGTGTAGACTATATATACAGTGCATTCAGTGTATATATATATATATATATATATATATAAATAAAATAATACATTGCCTGCACTGTATATATATTCTACACTGACTGGCTCAAGTTCTCACACTACATACGGCTGCCGTGTAAGCAGCTTATATAGTGTGGGGCATGGCCCCCTGAGCCATGATTGGCCAAAGGCACCCTTTGGCCAATCATGGCTCTCCCAGCAGATCACGCTGTGATTGGCCAAAGCATGCAGGTCAGGTGCATGCTTTGGCCAATCAGCAGCCGTCAATGCACTGCGATCTCGCAGGGCATTATGGGGCACTGCGCAGTGCTCGGATTTGCTGCGAATGCCCCATATGTTCGGTATGCCAGCTACAGTTTTTCTGGCTGCGACACTGGTGTTCCCCTTTTTCTATTTTTTTATAGTTTATACATTTCTGCCAGCATCAGTCCTCAATTTAAAGTGCACCAAACACCATTTTTCATTTAATTAAGTGCATCCAATCACACATTTCCCAGTTTCTTTTTTTTTTTTTTTTAATCAGAGATAAAGTTTATTGAGCATTAGAGTCAGTACATCTTAAAGGTAATGGTTAACAGTACAAGTTGGATGTTGAAATCAAAGGTACAGGTTTATACATTTATATTTGCGACATGTCAGTACAAGCCAGTAGTAGGGTACATATCTTACATTGGGGTGTTAAAAGTTTGAATACATGTGGAGGTAAAAGACATTGTGCCTTCGTACATGTCTGTGCTGTGAAATGCTAGTCTGAGCATGTAGATGCCTCTTTTATCCATCTGTCCCATATTTTATGGTATTTGGCAGGGCATCCGCGATGGGAATACAGAGCTTTTTTATAGGGTAAGACGTTATTCACCGCCCTCTTCCACTGTTGCACTGTTGGGGGGTTAGGCCGAAGCCACTGTTGCGCAATCTGCAATCTGGCCGTGAAGAGGGTCTCCTGCATGAATATTGATAAGTATTTCTCCTCCTCCGATACTGTGAGCAGGCCAAGCAAGCATTGGCGAGGGCACAGCGTCAGAGGAGAGCCCATTTGATCATGGAGAAATTTGACTATTTGCAGCCAGTAATTTTGTATAAGTGGGCAAGACCAGATCAGGTGATAGAAGGTACTAGAGGTGTCACCACAGCGAGGGCAGGCCGAGTTGGCGTCTGGCCTGTACTTGCGGATACGTGCAGGGATGAGATAGGATCTGTGGACAATGTATAAGTGGGTGAGGCGATCTGATAATTTCGGGGATACTCTTGCACTGGTCCCTAGCACGTCTCCCCACTGGTCATCATCCAGGGTCCCAATGTCAGTCTCCCACTGGGCCCTTAGGTTTTGCGTATGGTTAGTGGCTACGGGTGTCAGGAGGGTATTGTATAGGGTGGAGATCATCCTTTTCGGGTCGTCGCCTAAGAGAAGGTCAGTGACAGTCACTACTTCTAGAGCGGGGATGTTATTGCTGAATTGGGATTGGAGGGCATGACGAATCTGGAGATATCTGAAAAGCATGTGGTTAGGGAGGGCAAATTCATCCTTTAGAGCCTGAAATGGTTTGACCTCCCCTCCCGCCACGACCTGGTAGAGGTATATGACTTTGAAGAAAATCCATAGCTTATAGTCAGGGATGTTCAGTAGTTCAGGGAGCTGAGGATTATCCCATATTGGGGTATGAGCATGGATGGGAGGGGCTCCTATGATTTGAAGTGTGCGTTGCCATATTCTGCTGTGATGTTGCATTAGTCTATTGCCTCCCCCAGGACCTGAGTTGCCCCTATGTTTGCAGAAGAGTATCTGGAAGGGGTGCGCCACGACATCAGAGGCGTGTGTGCATACCAGAGTTGAATAGCGGAGTTTGTCATGTCTGTTGAAGTAGTAAAAGTGGGATAGCTGTGAGGCCAGGTAGTAGAATGTGAGGTCTGGGGTGGCGGTGCCCCCTAAGTGAGTAGGGCATTTAAGGGTCTGCCATGAAAGCTTATGTCTGGAGGTGGCCCAGATGAACGTGTTGAGTATAGACTCGAGGGATCTAAAAATGTGAGCTGGGACATAAAGTGGGGCGTGCCAGAATAGGTATAGCAGCTTGGGAAGAAGAATCATCTTCACCAAGCTGTTACGACCCATCACCCCCAGCGGGAGCCTGGACCAAACTTGTGTCTTGTTTTTTAAGTACGCAAACATTGGTTCAATGTTCAGAAGTATATAGTCAGTTAAGGAACGCGAGCATTGGATGCCCAGGTATTTGAGTTGGCTAGTCCGTACTAATGGGAGGGATACCTGAGTATGTGTTGGGACAGAAACATCAATGGGGAGTATTTGGGACTTAGACCAGTTAATTTGTAGCCCTGAGAAGGTCCCATGTTGCTGAATAAGCCGCAGAGCCGAGGCCAGTGAAGGGCCCGCGTCCGACAAGTATAGTAACAAATCGTCCGCATATAAGCTGAGCACCTCAGTCAGTTGCCCCCGACGGAGGCCCCTGATGCCAGGGTGTGCTCTAATAGCTATGGCCAATGGCTCGACCGCCAACGCATACAGCATGGGGGATATTGGGCACCCCTGACGCGTTCCCCTGGACAGTGAGAATGGGGTGGATAGGTTGCCATTAACCTGGATCCTAGCAGTAGGGTCCTGATAGAGGAGTTGGAGCCACCTGATGAACCTGGGGCCAAAGCCGAATCTGCGGAGGCACTCCCAGAGGTAGCCCCACTCCACAGAGTCGAATGCCTTGGCGGCGTCTAGGCTGACTACCACTCTGGACCCAGGCTCATCATGCGTGGCTTGTAAGTTTGAAAATAGCCTTCTTAGGTTAAACGCTGTATTCTTATTGGGCATAAAGCCTGTTTGGTCGGGGTGGATGAGGCTGAGGATGACCTTGTTGAGTCTCATGGCGAGAATTTTGGCGAGGATTTTCACATCCAGCTGGAGGAGAGAGATCGGGCGATAGGATTCGGGCTGGAAGGGGTCTTTGCCTGGTTTGGGAATGAGGACAATCAATGCCTCACTCATAGTGCGTGGGAGTGTCCCGGACTTATGTATGTGTGTGTATAGGGCCTCTAGTCTGGGGATGAGGACCTCTTGGAACTGGGAGTAGAACTCCAGAGGGAGGCCATCCGAGCCCGGAGCCTTAGATGAGGGGAGGTTCGCCATCGCCATTTTAATGCATTCTTCTGTTATAGGGGCCTCTAGTGATTCAATCTGGGTCTCTGAGAGGGAGGGGAAGTCTACACTATCTAAGAGAAGGTGCAGTTCGTCCATGGATTGGTTAGCCCTAGAGGTGTATAGATCAGCATAAAATCTTTTGAATTCTTGGGCTACTTGTTCAGGGTCCGTGAGCATGGTGCCATCTTGTGAGCGGAGCTGGACCACCACCGGAGGCGTATGGTCTAGGTGGGCCATGTAGGCCAAAAGTTTCCCAGCCCGCTCCCCATGCTCAAAGACCCCTTGTTTTTTAAAGAAGATTCCTTTTTTGGCTTTCTCAAAGTGTAAGCTGTCTGAATTGGAGGGTGTGGGGTTGGAGAGGAAAGCCTGTTCGAGGGAGCCTAAATACTCCTCAGCCTGTAGTAGAGTATTGTTTGAGGAGGCCTTGTGTCTGTTGATGTGTGTGGATAGGATCAGGCGGGCATGAATCTTGAAGGCCTCCCACACCATTCCAGGCGAGGACGACCCCTGGTTAGTCTGGAAATAATAGGACCACTCTCGCTGTATGATCTCAACGTCATTGAGGATTGTTAGCCAAAATGGATTTAGCCTCCAGAGGCGAGATGGCGTGGAGGACGGTATCCTCAGGGTAATCCAATAAGGGGAGTGGTCTGAGAGAACCCTCAAGCCGAACCCTGCTGCAATGAGGTTCGGGATGAGAGTGGGAGTGAGTAAAATCATGTCCAAGCGAGACATTGCATTTTGCGCGGGCGTGAAACAGGAGTAGGCCTGTGTGTCGGGGTATTTGAGTCTCCAGCTATCGGATAAGGCAAATTCCGAGAGGAATCTGCCAAATCTTGTGAGAGTCTGCCTGTTCTGTGGTGCGTCTGATGGGTGGAGCCTGTCGAGTATGGGGTTAATCACTGTATTGAAATCCCCCAGCCAAATTGCTGGTGTTGTGGGATGCTCAGACATGAAAGCCAGACCTTCTTTGAGGGCAGTGAATTGAAAGGGTGGGGGTATATAGAAAGCTAACAAAAGAAGTTCAAGCCCCCCCACTGTTACATGCAGGAATAAGAATCTCCCCTGCTGGTCCGATTTTAAATTGTGCAGTTGAAAGTTAACCTTTTTGGCTATGAGGACAGCTATGCCTCTGGAGTTGTTAGTAAATGGAGCCTAAAAAGGTCCAGCCCACCCAGGGCTTTTTGAGAGCCATTTGAAGTTGCCCTGTTATGTGGGTCTCCACTAATACAAGTACATCCGCATGCATGCGCTTAAGATGAGACAGTACGGCAAGACGTTTGGACCTGTCACGTAGCCCCCTCACATTCCACGTCACAATCTTTAAGGAAGCCATCAGCTATGTGAGTGAAATGTGGCCAATCGGACCAGCAGGAGATAACCACCCGCCCCATCCGACAAAATTGGCCCCATGCAGGGCGCTCCATCAAGACAAGAGTCAGTTGCAGTCGCATAGGTCTCACCAGGGCGGTCCCATATAGCGGCCGGGCAGACCCGAACAGTGGGCCCCACCGACCTGCGGACAACCCTGCGTGCGACCAAGGCGACGTATGCAGACATGCACGCACCAGCCATGAGTTGCATAACATGTAATGTATGACATTGCTCATTAGAAAGAGGATCAATACCTTTAACCAATAAAATAACAAAAACGTAAACAAAAACTGAAACTGTGCCAGCTCTGGACCAGCTTGGCTTATTGAACTTGTGGCAACCCTCCGCGTCCGTGGGGGCTGCTGCTGGCCAGGGAAACATTACTTGATGCGGTTGCAGGGTAGCACCCCAGTCAGGTGGTGATCCGAGCAGGATACTTAAGTGCATGTTTGTGGTTGGGGCAAAAGCCATCCCGCAAGCCGCTGAGGCCGAACAAAAGTTATCTGAAGGACATGGCGATGCTGAACAAACCAGCATCCGAACGTCTGAGGGGGGTGTTTCAGAGTGCCGGAGCCCGGCTGGGCAAGCATTTTAGCAAGGGCTAGAAAGTATTAGTTAAGTTGAGTGGCTGTAAAACTGAGACATGGGGTGGATGAAAGAGGTATATGGTCATATGGCAGGGGTAGCCCTCGATGTGGGGAAGGGGGTGACTCACTGTTTGCGTGGTAGGTTGCTCCGAGGTGAGGGGCTCTTGTATACCGCCGGGTGAGGAATCAGCGGTTCAACTCTCGGATCAAAGTGTCGTCAGCGGTCGCTGCTCAGCCCTCCAGCCAGGAAATCACTGCCGAGGGATCCTCGAAGAAGTGAGCCTTTCCGTCCCGGATCACACGGAGGCGCGCTGGAAACAGCATGGCGTAGACTAGGTGGCGGTTGCGCAGCTGGCGCTTGGCCTCAGAGAATTGTGCTCTCTTCCTCTGCACTTCGGCGGAGAAGTCAGGATATACCGCCACATGTGTATCTCCAAATGGGATATTCCCCTTTTCCCGGGTTAGACGCAGGATGATGTCTCTGTCGCGAAAGTTCAATAATTTCGCTATGAAGGTTCTCGGGGGGGCTCCAGGAGCAGGCGGTCGCGCCGCCAGCCGGTGCGCGCGCTCCACAACAAAGGTAGAGGAGAAGGCCTCTCTGCCGAAATTGGTTATCAGGAGATTCTCCAGGAATGTTGGGGGGTTTGAGCCCTCCGCTTTTTCTGGAAGTCCCACAAAGCGGAGGTTACATCGGCGCAGTCTGTTCTCCATCTCGTCCTGTTTGCTAAGGACTGTGTTTAGCTGATACTGTAGTCTCTCAACATTGACCTGTAATGGCGGGATTTCGTCCTCTGCCTGGCCGATTCTGCGCTCCGTCTCAGACACTCTCTCCCTGAGTTTGTGGATATCTTGCCGGATGAGCGAAATGTCCACCTTGACCTCTTCGATCTTGGAGGTAAGGGTTGTTTGGCAATTCAAAACCGCCTCCAGGATCCGAGCAGTATCTTCGGATGTATGGGCCTTCTCCCCTAAGTCCGACTGGGCGCCATCTTCGGCCGCCGACTCCCGCTCCTCGTGGCGGTACTTGTCGAGCTTCCCGAGAGTCCCGGTATTGCGTTTAGGAGGCGACATAGTCACGGAAGGCTGCCGAATGGTTTGTGGTGTCTAGTGCCAAGTTTTAGGGGTGATGTAGCCCCGCAGGATGGTTTTCCAGGATATTGGTAGCTGGAGCTCTCACACCACACACCTCACTCCATGAAGCTTCAGGCCACGCCCCCACATTTCCCAGTTTCTATTTGGGTAATAACCCCCCCCCCCATCATGTCTGGGAGGCCAACAGGGAGAGGCTGACATTCCCATGCCATTATGAAGGGGCCAACAGCGTATGTGTCCACAGGCAAAGGTGGACGTGGTCCGTCCTCGAGTAGGGCACATTTGTCTCTGTTTACTGATGTTGCAAGTGCTATCCAGCCACAGCATGCAGAGGAGGTGGTGGACTGGCTTACTAAACCATCCTCATCCTCTATGACCCAAACTGACACTAGTGTGCAGTCCACTGCAGCTGCTAGAGTGGCTTATTCTGCCTCCTTGTCCACAGCTTTGGTTTGATTCTGATGTTGATTCGGAGGTAGATGAAGAGAGTAACATGAGCCTACAGAGAGGGGAGAACACTCATAAACAACAAATTGGCAATCATGTTCCCCCAGTCACAGCATATTGCCAAGTTGGCTCCAGTGATGGTGAGGATGGAGGAGATGATGATGATGATGAGGTTTCTGATGTGACTTGGGTGCCGGATAGAGCAGAGGATGAAAGTGAGGGGGAGGCACAACCCCAACGAGGCAGGATGTCCTCCAGAGGCAGCATAATGGCAGAGTAGAGAGCAACCCTATTCCATCAGATTGTGGAGCTGTTATTTCCTGGCCACTTCCTACAGCTTAGCTGCGTGTTCCTTTTTTAGCACATGTGCAGCCAAACGCACTGTTGCAATTTGCAATATCTGCCACAAGCAGATCAAGTGTGGCAAAAACACCAGCCATTTGGGTACCTTGCAACATATCTTCCAGCCGCACACCACCAGCCTTCTCTGCCCTGCTGCTGCATCGAAAAAAAAAATACACTCTCTCCCACTCAAGCTTGTCCAAATAAAGAAAGCTTGCAGGGAAAATCTATTTAAATATAAATGTCAGTTTTGCTGCAGCAGGTTCTATACATGGTACAGATGCGCCACTTTACAGGCAGACTAAGTGGACCCCCCCCCCCGTGCACTATAGTTTTATAGTTTTTTATTTTTATTGATTCATTTTAAGCATCATTAAAATCCCTGCTCCTGTAAAAAATATCTTTTTTAAAGTTTTTTTTGCATTGGTGCATGTCCCCCGGGGCAGTAGCCAGGCCCCCATACCCCTTTTATGGCCAAAAAATTGCATATAAACCTTCAAAATTGGAACTTTTAATTTTTCAAGTTCGGGTTCCATAGACTTTAATAGGTCACGGTTTGGGTCCGAACTTTCGCGATGTTCGAGCGTTCTGTTGCGAACCGAACCGGGGGGGGGGGGTGTTTAGCCCATCTCTTTTAGAGACATGGATATATGGGCTACGGGCACTGGGAGGTTTTGTGAACAAAACTTTTAAGTGATCGATTAAATGTAGAGAGCACAGAGATGAGTGAACACATACCAACCAACATTTCCTTTATCCACTTGCCAACCGCCTAACGCAGATGTACACCGACAGGTTGGCTCTATTGCGCAAAACGACATACCTGTACGTCATTTCGTGCAATAGTAGGGTGCGTATCCCTGGAGGCGTGAATGTGTGCTGATTGGACACAGGGGATGCCAATTAGCGGGTCCGGCAGCCACCTACAATCGCTCCCCTGAGAGTCAGAACGGTGATCTGTAAACAGGGCAGATTGCTGTTCTGACAGGGGAAAAATAGAGATCTTTGTCTTTTCCCCTGTCAGAGCAACCCCCTCACATTTAGCAAGCACCAGCTAGGCACACATTTTAACCCCTTCCCTGCCAGTATCATTAGTACAGTAACAGTGCACATTTTTAGCACTGATCACTGTAATAATCTCACTGGTTCCCAAAAAAGTGTCAAAAGTGTCAGTTAGGTGTCCAATTTGTCCTCTGCAATGTCGCTGATCGCCGCCATTACTACTAAAAAAAATAAATGAAGAAAAATGCCATTAAAATATCCCATAGTTTGTAGTTTATCGCATAGTTTGTAGATGCGATACCAGTCTTAATTTCATAGACTAAAACATTTTGCCTAATACTATTTTAGTCTACTAAAATATGACTAAAACTAAAAGAATTAAGATGACTAAAATACGACTAAAACTAAAATGGCATTTTAGTCAAAAGAGTATGACTAAAACTAAATTGAAATTTGACGTCAAATATAACACTGGTCTTTAGTGCATGTTCAAACTTTAAAGTGATTGTGAAGCTTCGTTTTTTTTTTTTTTTTAAATAACAGACATGTCATACTTACCTTCACTGTGCTGTTCGTTTTGCACAGAGTGGCCCCGATCCTCGACTTCGCTGAGCTATTGGCTGCGCTGCTATCAATCTATCCAATCAAGAGCCGAGACAACGGGCAGAGGGGAAGAGCGCATCTCCTGGTTGGAATTACGGGGCTCAGGTGAGTAAAACAGAGGGGCTGGGGGGGCGGTCAGTGACAGAAGTTTTTTCACCTTAATGCATAGGATGCATAAAGGTGAAAAAACACAAGGGTTTACAACCCCTTTAATACCATAAATAATAACATATTAGGTTTTTTACTCCAGCAGTATATAATGAGTTTGGAAATTGTAGAGAAATGCTTAAATAATGCATTACAATTTAACTACACCCATTCGATTTTAGACAACTAAAATGAGTTTTAGTAGACTAAAATGAATTTAGTCAACTAAAATATACTGGAGATTTAGTCGACTAAATACGACTAAAACTAAAACAATTGCAGAAGACTAAAATGGGACTAAAACTAAAACACCATTTTAGTCAAAAGACTAATGCCACGTACACACGAGCGGACTTTACGGCAGACTTGGTCCGGCGGTCCGGAGTCCGTCGGATAATTCGATCGTGTGTGGGCCCCAGCTGACTTTTTTTTCCCAAAAGTTTGACGGACCTAGAAATGAAACATGTTTCAAATCTTTCCGACGGACTCTGTATGCTAGTCCGACGGACAAAAAACGACGCTAGGGCAGCTATTGGCTACTGGCTATGATCTTCCTTGTTTTAGTCCGGTCGTACGTCATCGCGTACGAATCTGTCAGACTTTGGTTGATCGTGTGTAGGCAAGTCCGTTCATTTGGAAAGTCCGCCCGTGTGTATGCGGCATAAGATTAAAACTATATTGAAATTTGCTGCCAAAATTAACACTGCGCAATACCTTTTGCTATATACGCTTATTGGGATTTTTTCTACCAAAAATATGTAGCAGAATACATATTGGCCTAAATTGATGAAGACATTTTTTTATAGCTGTCAGCCGGGCAGAGGAGAGAGCCAAGGAGTCACATGAGTGCCGGGAGCTGCTCTGATATACAGTATAATCTGCATTTTTTTATATAACACAGGTAAAGGGACACATAGCATTATATAACAGAGGGAATGGCATGATCATAATATAGTGGGTTAACAACCACTTTAAGAGAATAAAACCTTCCGGGGCTGAAGTGGTTATAATGACACTAGAAGTTAAATATGAACTATAATGATCAGATTAAAATGAAGGACCAGGGACAGTCCCTCGAAATCTGAGACAGTTGGGAACTATGTGAAAATGCAACACTACAGTACATGGCTTTTTACTATAGGATTGTGTTTTGCAAGCACAGGTGTATTTCAAAATTTGTATAATTCTTTTTTTTAATAAAATTATTGGAAAATACTATAATTGTGTTCAATACACATACAGTATGTGTGACCCTTTTATATAAATAAATACTGGGATCAAATAAATCTGTGTCTGCCAGCACAGGCCACAGTAAATCTTTGTAGAGTATAAAGTCTCCTAGGATCTTTGTATTGTATTATGACTCTGAGTAATTAGGAACCACCAGAATTTGTCGCACATGTCAGTAATTTTATCAACACTGGCACAAATGATTGCCTGAGTTAGGTGCAGGTAGTTCTAAAGAGAACTAAAGCCAGAAAAGTGTCACTATATAGCTTTATTGAACTTCCCAGCTTGCATTCTCAGGGAATGTACACACCTATACTTTTATTCCCTTACATAAGGGGAGCAAAACCTTAATCTTTTTACTTTTAGAGTGTCCCTCTGTAGACTGTATACAGAGCCTTTCAAAGTTGACAGAAGGTTGGGGGGGGGGGGGGGGGGAGTAGTGGATGAGTCAGTTTAACGCACTCACTCTGCATTTTTTCTTTCTCAGAAAATAAATTAAAGCCAAATCTGGTCTTCACCTTCTACCCTCCTCTTCCCAACCACCTCCTTCATAGCTGTTGTATATTGCCCTGTGAGTTAACAACCACTGCTGCTAGCCTTAAAAGTTGTATCACTTGCTTGCCCTCTCCACCACTCAGAGTGCTCATATTTATTTTCTCCCACAATGCATTCTATTCTGTAAACGGAGGTGGATATTCAGTAATTCAACTATTTCTCCTCCATTCACAGATGAAGATGCACTGTGGGTGGGGGAATTGTGTAGCCATGTCTGCAGCACTGACAGTCAAAGGATTTTGTGTCCCTGCAACAGAGGAGACTCTTACACAAGAACAGCTACAGAAGGGGACTCTTATTGTAGAGTTGAATATAGCCAATGTGCCACCCAATAGGAATGCACACAGGATGTGGACTGCTAGGATTGTGGGAGGTATAGTTTTGACAGACTGAGCTGACTTGGATAGCTGGAAAGCGTAAATTGCAGACACCACAAGGCATTGGGGAAACAAGAGAGGTTGTTCCCTGCTGTTTTTCTGGGCAGAAGAGGAGAAAAAGTGTGGAGGCTGTCCTGAGAGGACTGAGTGCATATCAGCTTGCTAACAGACTGCACCTAAGAAGGGGAGAGGCACAGTGATAGTCAATCTGGGACATTGGAGGTGCCACACATGCTGATAGCGCTTGATGCCTGATCAAGATGGGAGAACACTACAGACACAGACAGTCTGTGTTGTACTTTCTATACAGAGGGAGACCCCCTACTAACACAGGAAGTTGGTGAGAGACCACTGGCCAAATCCACTCTAATCTTTGACAAAAGAGAGACAGTGCTGTTTGTGAGTATTCCTGACAGTGACTTTATCAGAGCTTAAAGAGACCAGAGTCAGTGTCATCATCATAGCTTAAAGGGACATTCTGGGCACTCTGACATAACAATTGGGCCCCAGCAGGCTGGCTAGCAGAAGAGAGTATATTACTGACTGCTCAACTGACACATTTCTCCTTAGTTAGGATTTCCCCAGTATACTATTTAGGAGAGGTTGCTCTCTACACCCATTGCTTGTTTTTGCAGTATATTTCTTTCTACTGTTCACCTATTTGCAATACATTACTTGCTATAGTTAAATTATTTGCTGTATTATTATTGTTGAGTCATATCTCTTTTGCTACCAGGGTACTGCATATACAGTGCATCTGCAATAAATATTCCCCTGCCAATTGGGTGTGTCAAAGTGTGCGGTGCCATTTGCAGAGTAGTGAGCATAAGAAGAGGAGACCCAATACATCCAGCAGCTACTTCAGAGGTAAGTGCTACAATAGTAATATGAACCCTCTGAATGGTGGCCAAAGCAGAAGAGGGTCGGCGAGCAGTACAACCTTTCAGGCTAACAGCAGCAACCGTTAACTCTCACAGCACTGGAAGATAGCAACTCAGCGGCTTGAAGGAAGCACTGAAGGGAAGATTTAACCTATTCCCGCAAGCTGTATACATATATGCAGCCTCTCAGCGGGTGGACTTCAACCCTGAGAGGCCGCATATATGCGGCACAATGTAAATATGTTGCTGTGCTGCGTGCACATCCGGCACAGTAACCAGTGGGTACTGGAAAGCTCCAGATGCATACTTGCGATCAGGAGCTTTCCAATCATGTAACTGCCAATCACAGTGGTCACATGATTGGAATGCCCACCTATGCCTCTAGACATTTAGAGCCTCTTAAAGGGTTAGGAGGTGGCGACGGGAAGGGGTTAAACAAGAACAAAAATACCAAACTCCGGCTTTAATGTTGAACAAAGGAAAGGCAGGGCCTAATCGTTGTACCTTAGAATTGGGAGGAGTAAGCAAATGTTTATCCTTAATTGATTATATTGTAGAAGTTGAATGATCACAGTTTACAGCAATAGCACTACTCATGCTGCAAGTCATACAATTCTTCAGGCAGAAAAAGTGATGATCATTAACAGGGCACTTTCCAATAGTGATAAAACATGATCTTACAGACCACAGAATGCTGGGGGAGAACTTCCCCTGAAGAGCTATGGTATTACTGAGTTACACTACGATCCTCAACAGTCCTGCCAGCTAGGAAGATGGCAGAAGAGGCACCTTGTAAGGAAAAACCTACTCTTTCCCTCCTCATCAGGTTCCTCTCCCTGTCACTGCTCCTACTCTGTCCCTGACATACTCTCACACTGTGGACACCCTGGATAAAACAGAATCTCCTACTTAAGGACATCTTTGTTAAGATGACCACCCTAATCTTGCAGGATTTTAGCGTTCAATAAGAGATGTCATCATCCCCAAGATGGCCACATGGCATTCATAGCAGCGGACAAATTATTCCTCAACAGTCTCATGCCAGCCTGAGGAAATGGCACAGTGCCACCTTCAGGTCAGCTTATATACTGCAGTCTACCTCCTGCCTACAAGCAGTGCTGATGTGATGTGATGTCCCCTCACGGGGTTGGTGCATGACACTTAGAACTCACAGCATGTCCTAGTATGCAATACTTCACATTTAGTAACCTAAACATGAAAAGAAACCAATATTAGTCCTGAACATAGTAAACGAAGAGAATATAGATATATATAAAAAAATATACATTTCCTTTAACATTCTGTTAAACATGGAATAAGCATCCACAGCATTGTCAGAATTCAGCAGAAAGAACACAGAAATGACACTTCTGCATTGCCAAGTGATAATGAAAACATTGCTGACAATGTTTGTGTCTTGGAGAGCTTTAGAAAACAATCTCAATCTTATCTTCACATCACAGACTGAGATGATACCTTCACATAATAATGTATCGGAAATCAAAACAAACAATCACATTAAGAAGAAGATATTATGGTACGTCTGACACTTTATGCCACTTGGTAATTACTGTTTCTTGTCTTGCACACACTTTATCTTTACACATATTACTCCAAGGATAAAGTGAGATTGAAATTTCAGACTTCTGTTCTCAGAAAGTGATTATACTTTAAATAATAAAGCAATATAGCAATGTGTCGAAATTAGAGGAAAAAATGGCTAACAGTACCCAAACCGGCAAATTGGATTGCATTCACTTTACATATTTTCACACAGCAAGAGTCTTCCATAATAGTTTGCCTCTAAAAACATCATATAAGAAAAGTGGTCCCCATTTTTATTTTATTTTTGTTCTACACTGGGGGGGGGGGGATATTGATGCTAGGCTAGGGAAGTCTGGCAGCAACATTTGGTATTTAATGGTTGTAGCAACTGCTCAGCTCTAGAAATCCAAGTTAGGAGAAGTCACCATTGGTGTTCCCAAGAAATGTAATGTCTCAACATATGGTTTAGCTCAATGTTTCTCAACTCCAGTCCTCAAGAACCCCCAACAGGTCATGGCTTTCCATTATTTTGCACAGGGGATTTGATCAGTTTCACTGCCTTAGTAATTAACACAGCGGTTTCATCTGGGGGAAATCCTGAAAACATGATCTGTTTGGGGTACTTGAGGACTGGAGTTGAGAAACATTGGTTTAGCTTACCAGCAGCAGTGCAAAACTTAAAGGCCCAGGAGCTGTCTGCCTCCTTTCGGGGATTGGATGGGGCAAGATAACTATATAAGTGATCATTTGAACCTCCCAGCTCTAGGCTCTGGACACTTCTTTAAGTGGTAGGAAGTGACACTTCCCAGTAATCAAACTTTAAGTTTAGGAAACCCTAAGCAAACCAACACACAATCAGTCAATGCTCCATTCACTACAATGAAGCCAACAACTACATTTACCTAGCAGCCAGACTAGAGAAGGGCGCTACATATGATTTTTAGTTCTGTATATAACAAATAAATAAAAATATTCACATAAAACACTGTACATTCTATATAAATAAAATGACAATTCAAGACGTTTTTGATCCTCAATCATATATTTACAGCAGAGCACACTACTCTATTATCCTTGCACCAGAAAAGACTGCAGTTTTATGTTTAGTTACATTAAACTTAATGGGAGGTCAGATAAGAAATTGAATCAATTCTGTTTGAAGTTATAACGTGGAGCATACTGTATACACATAGGACATTGCAATGTGTCAAATGCACAAATATATATCAGTCTAGTAGACTTTCTCTTTTATTATCTAGAAGAACTTGGGACATGAAAGGGACATTTGTTCTACTGTGTTTCCTTTTAGATGTCCATGGATTCTTTGTGATGATGCTTTTTATACTTTCCAAATTGAGCTGCTGGATGTCAGGTCTCTTCTATGATTATTTGTCCTTGACCAAACATAAATAAAATCTTTTATCTACAGTATATGTTCAGTGCATTTCTGTGTCTTTAGAGAAGTTCAAAGAGGTTCTCTTTTCTGGTAGGCCTGTTACTACAGTTTCAGCAAAGCACTCGCATTCCTTCTATATGAGTACACCCACAGAGAATAATAGTGTGGACTTATCAATAGACGATTATTGCTCTCGTTTTGGCAATCAATGCAGTTCTTCTCACTGTCAGCCTGATATGACATTTTAGCTGATGTGCAGGAGAGGGTAGCAATTGGATTTGAAAACGTTATTGCACATAGCCCAGTTTAAAGGAAAGCTGTACTGAGAGATATATGGAGAGTGTTGATGCTGACCTTCTTCTTTGAATACCTAATGGGTCTAATTTCTGCATGTTTTAACCACTTCAGCTCCAGAAGGTTTTACCCCTTTCATGACCAATCCATTTTTTGCTATACTGCACTACTTTAACTGACAATTGTGTGGTCATGCAATGATGTACCCAAACAAAGTTGATATAATTTTTTTCACACAAATAGTGCTTTTTTGGTGGTATTTGATCATCTCTGTGTTTTTTATTTTTTATTATATAAATGAAAAAAGACTGGCAACTTGGAAAGACTTAACTTTCTGCTATAGAACATATCCCTTAAAAAAAGAGAAAAAAATCAAACCTCAATAAATTTTGGCCAAAATGTATTTTGCTACATGTCTTTGGTAAAAAAAAATCCTAATAAGTGTATATTGATTAGTTTGTGTGCAAGCTTGCAGCATTTACAAACTATGGGATATTTGTAGCATCTACAAACTATGGAATATACTGTACACTGGAATTTTTATTTATTTATTCATACTAGTAATGGCGGTGCTCAGCAACTTATAATGGGACTGCAATACTGCGGTAGGCAATCTGACATTAACTGATGCTGGGAGGAACTAACTAACTGTCACTGACATCACCAGTGACATTACAGTGTACAGTGTATTACAGTGAACAGCGCTAATAATATGAAATTTCACTGTACCAATGACACTGGGCATGAAGTGGTTAACATCTAGGGTTATCAAGGGGTTAAATGTGTGCCTAACATTTATGTTGAAACCAGAAACTTTCACAACAGACCTGTAAAACAGGAAAAAGGGGGGTTTCTGGAAAAAAGTCAACAATATTATCTTCCATATATTCACAGGTTCCCTTTGATGGCTGGTTGCAAGTACTGTATTACTCATATATAAGTTTTGGAAAGTTCACCTCCAATGTAAATTGTAGCCAGGTTACTGAAGTTATACTTCCTTGATCACTTCCCTGCTCTACCATGCTGAATAAAAAATGAAGTAATATAAACATCTAGAAATGTTCAGTTAGCCCTGAAAAGTGTACCATTTGTCTTAAATTAATTCACAAAAATAGCAGCACACTTCCTGTGCCTAGGCCCTTCTGTGCTCTCAGCCTCTTAGCCATATAATTGCAGTGTGAAATCATCTAAGGCACTGCTGCTAGTCCCACAAGATTTGGAGTGAGGTTTGGCAAAGTCACTACTGTGCTGCTCCCAGTTCTCCTTGCTGGAGAGAAGGTTGTACCTGAGGACCTGCAATGCAAGGATCTCCCTGCTTCTGCTTGAAATAGACGTACAGACTATGGAATGAAAAAAAAAAAAAAACCTTATAGTCACCGAGGTGGATGCAGAATCCATCTGATGCTGCATCTGTCCCCCCTAGCCTCTGAAAAGAGAACTAAATGGTCACTCAGTTCCCCCCCCACTCTGAGCAGAGAGCCATTACTGTCAGTCAGCAGCTCTCTGCTCTGACCCCAGGGGGTGGAGGAGGCTGGCTCAGGCTCTTGTTGGATTGCTGAGAGGCTGTGCCAGGTGCCAGTCCAGGCTTCTGGGCAGATCTTTTCAGAGCCTGGTCCAGCTTTGTGATGTTAGCCTATAGGGGCTAAAAATGAGTCACAGGAGTGCAGAACAAACAGCACTCCCATGACCCATAGGGCAAGCACAACCAAAATAGTTTTTGTTTAACTTCTCCTTAAGACCTCCAGAGCTCTTAGAATGTTACTGAGCATCCTAATTTTCTATGGGAGGAAGGCTATATTACTTAAATGGAGGTCTTCCACACCCCCCAGTGAATCCTTTTGGAAGGGGATTGTGAATTCCATGATTCCCTACTATAAGGCAACATATCTCTCCAGAGGGAGGGAAGAAGTTTGACAAAGTATGGCAAGCATGGTTTAACTCTGATAATACTGCTGGCTAGATCTGCCCGCGTATTCGTATGCTGTAATAATGGACCCCTGAGCCAGGGCTAAAAAGACCTTTAATATCTCCCTGTTATGCTGAGGGGGGTGGGGGGGGGGGTGCTTAAATAATTGTAGGTATGTCCTCTGGGTATTGAATTAGACTGCTGGTGGTAAATGTGCATTGCCTGATCAATATGTTGGCCACAGATATATGTCCGTGGTTTATATCCCTGTATATCCCCTTTGTGTTTTATGGTGAATCTGCCATCCGAGGACCGTGGTGAACTTAGTTATGGGCTGTTGGGGGGAGGGGGGTGGGGGGGAAGGGGAGGTTTTCAATAAATACACACAGTCAGTTTCCTATATTAGGTAGATTGAACATGTTATGTCATTGTTGACCATGTTGGTCATGGAGGGGCCTGGCGTTGTGTCAGGGTCACTCTTTTTCAATGTTGTATGTCTGTTTCAAAAATACTTTAATAAAAAGAATTTTACAAAAACAAAAGGTCTATAGAACCAAAAACCAGAAAACCGTCCCTGGCCCTTTCCATAAAATTCAAAGATGTGAACTACATCCATAGGAAACCATGTTACATGGACATGGACAAAACTGAAAATGCATTAAAAAATGCATAGATGTGAACGGGGCCTTAATTCACTCTGTGGATCTGTGCCTTCTTTGTCTCTTCTGCTGTTTGATAAATATCTCATTAGTCATCAGGAGGGCAGCTTTCCTATGAGAAAGCAAGCCTCATCTCTTCTACCAAGAAGATTGCCTCCACACACAAACATGGTGCAGAAAAAGGCATGGTAAGTCAGACATGGGAAAAACATCATCTGCAGGGGCCCTACAAGCAGGGTCTGTACAAGGGGGGCCCTGGGCAGTAAAATTTGTTGGAGGGAGGGGGGCACATGCAAAGTTCTGGCAGTGTGCTTCACAATTGTGTGTGAGTATACACACTAGCCGGCGCCGCTGTACCTGTAAAACTGTCTTTAATATGTGCCGAGTGCGCTCCTGCACCCGACACAAGCCCTCCACCTCCCTTTTCTGTCAGCAGGGGCATGTCATCCATGTGTGCAGGGTATTCACTGCACACGGGGCCCACTGTGACCCAACCTGCACACATGGAAGATTTCCCTTGACAGCCAGGGATTATCGGTGCGGCGGGGGGACAGTTGCAAGCAACGATCTCTCTGCATGGCTTTTCAGACAGCCACTTCATCTCCTCTCCCTCCCGCAAGCTGTCAGCTAAAATTCTATTTAGGGAGATCAGTGCTTGCAACTTTCCCCCGCTGCACCGATCATTCCCCAAATGTCCGCCGTGTCCTCCACCTCCTTTTCCAGCCCCCATGTTGTCCGGACCCCTGGGTTCTCCTTCTCCGCCCCACTGTGTGCTCCTCTTTCAGCCCCCCTCGTCCTCCCGCAGTCGGCTCACTCTTCTCCCACTGGCTGCGGGGGGTATCTGTAATTTACCAGCACCTTCCTTTTCTGAATTGGACACTGTGAGCGATTGCGTGAACGATCGTGTGAGCGATCGTGTGTTACTTTGCTTCAGTTTATGAATAGACAGGAGCCTCTGTCATTTTCAATGCTGAAGCTGCTGAGAAAGGGGCTATAAAAAATAAAAATTGCAATAAACATTACAAAATTAAATAGTAAAAAAAAAAGTGATAAAAAATAAAATTGGGTAAAAAAAAAATTACAAAATAAAAAACTACTAACACCACCCCCCGCCCTACCGACACTATCCACAGTCCCAATCTCCCCCCCCCCCAAAAGCATTGTGAAAAAAAAATGAAAAACAAATTAAATTGTAAAAAAAAAAAACATAAAAAGGACACTGTCCACTGCTCTACTGACACTGTCCACTGAGAGCCTGGGCCAGCCGTCCGTGTCCCCTCTGCAGCTCAGCGCTCCAATGAGCGAGGAGGGAGAAGTGCAGAGAGCTGTGACTGACAGTCTACAGCGCTCTGCTTACAGAGCTCTGAAAACCAAGCGATCAGCAGTGTTAGATTGCTCAGTGCTCAGTGTAGAGGCGCCGCAGGACAGATGCAACATCGGGTCGATGTTGCATCCACCGAGGTAAGTATAAATCTGCCAAAAAAAAATCCCTTACTTCTCTTTTAATTTCTGCAACATGGACAGGGATCAGCAAGGTGTAAGGACACTTGTGTTCGTGAGCAGTCCTTGCAATGTCCACAGCCGTCGCTCTAGATACTAAATAGCAGCCAGCACAGCAAAAGACAATTGCAAACAAGTGTTATCAAATTAAATGTGCAGCGCTAATAAGAAGAGTCGCTATATAATAAGAGACCGTATAAGTGATATGCCCTGTACACACGGTCAGACATTCCGACAACAAAATCCATGGATTTTTTCAGACGGATGTTGGCTCAAACTTGTCTTGCATACACACGGTCACACAAAGTTGTCGGAAAACCTGATCGTGCTGAATGCAGTGACATAAAACACATACGTCAGGACTATAAATGGGGCAGTAGCCAATAGCTTTCCTCTCTTAATTTATTCTGAGCGTGCGTGGAACTTTGTGCGTCGAATTTGTGTACACACGATCAGAATTTCCGACAACAGATTTTGTTGTCGGAAAATTTTATAGCAAGCTCTCAAACTTTGTGTGTCGGAAATTCCGATGGAAAATGTGTGATGGAGCCCACCCACGATCGGAATTTCCGACAACACAATCCGATCGCACTTTTTCCGACCGTGTGTACAGGGCAATAGACACATTAATTACCGTATTTATCGGCGTATAACACGCACCGGCGTATAACACGCACCCCAATTTAGGAGGGAATTTTAAGGAAAAAAAAACTTTTAGGAGGGAAGTTGAAGGGAAAAAAACTTACATTTAAATGCCCATCATTGCAGCCTTCTCAGTGCAGCCTTGCCCCAGTGCAGCCATGTCAGTGCAGCCTTGTCAGTGCAGCCTTCCCCAGTGCAGCCTTGTCAGTGCAGCCTTGTCAGTGCAGCCATGTCAGTGCAGCCTTGTCAGTGCAGCCATGTCAGTGCAGCCATGTCAGTGCAGCCTTCTCAGTGCAGCCTTCCCCAGTGCAGCCTTCCCCAGTGCAGCCTTGCCCCAGTGCAGCCTTCCCCAGTGCAGCCTTCCCCAGTGCAGCCTTGCCCCAGTGCAGCCTTCGATCCCCTGTCCCTGCTTCCTGGGCTTCAAAATCGCCGACCGCGATTTGAAAAAGGCGCCGGCGGCTCCGAAATACACAGAGCCGGTCCTCGGCTCTTTCCGGCGGCTCTCGTTCACTTTCGGCTCCACTCGTAGTCCCGAGCGGAGCTATCCAAGTAGGTTCGGATAGCTCCGCTCGGGACTACGAGTGGAGCTGAAAGTAAACGAGAGCCGCCGGAAAGAGCCGAGGACCGGCTCTGTGTATTTCGGCGCCGGCGGCGCCATTTTCAAATTGCGGTGCCATTTTCAAATCGCGGTCGGCGATTTTGACATTTTAACAGCTCAGGATCGCAGGGGATCGGCGTATAACACGCACCTGTGACTTTCCCCTGATTTTAAGGGGAAAAAAGTGCATGTTATACGACGATAAATACGGTATATACACATAGAAAATGACACATGTGTGGATATAAATATACAATGAAGTGAGTCCACAAATGTGATGAATAAAAGAAGGATATATAGGAAAATACATATAAAAACGCAAAATTAATATGTAAAAATTACAAGTCCACAGGTGAAGATTAGGTGTTCAAGTTAATCCTAGCAGTTGGATAACCACCAACAACAAGGAGGTCAATACAAGAGGGGTTCCCCTACACGTTATTGTGATCATCCAGCTCCTTACAACTCTGACTCTTATCATTATAATCGCCCTCCAGTGACAACTTATAATAGATACTCCCCACTTCGGAATTCCTACAATGAAGACCCTCCAAAAAAATTGGATAAATTTAATACATTCATAGATATACATAAGTATATCAGAACAATTAACATCCAACGTTATCTGATCTCAATCCCTTATAGAAACCCACCTAGAGCAGCCACTTCTGGGACAGTCCATTCTGGATTATCAAATCTGTCTTTTTTTCAATCCTCCAGCCCAGATGGCTCCAGCTATTAATATCTTTAGAGATTTACCGTATTTATCGGCGTATAACACGCACTTTTTTCCCCTTAAAATAAGGGGAAAATCGTGGGTGCGTGTTATACGCCGATCCCCGCCATTGGACCTGTGTTATGTCCATCATAGGGACTGGGCGTGACTGTGAACGGCACCGAGAATAGCCGAGAAGCCTCGGCTATGTGTATCTCGGCTCCGCGCAGTCACTGTGTCCTCGGCGGCGCTCGTTCAGCTGAACGAGCGCCCCCGAGTCCCTCCGAACTCCGCGGCGCCATGTTTAAAAATACAAACGAAACGTTTGTATGTCGGCGGCGACAAGGCTGCACGGACCACTGGGGACAAGGCTGCACGGGGGCAAAGCTGAACTGGGGCAAAGCTGAACTGGGGCAAAGCTGAACTGGGGCAAAGCTGCACTGGGGCAAAGCTGCACTGGGGACAAGGCTGCACTGGGGACAAGGCTGCACTGGGGCAAAGCTGCACTGGGGCAAAGCTGCACTGGGGACAAGGCTGCACTGACAAGGCTGCACTGGGGACAAGGCTGCACTGGGGCAAAGCTGCACTGACAAGGCTGCACTGGGGCAAAGCTGCACTGACAAGGCTGCACTGGGGCAAAGCTGCACTGACAAGACTGCACTGGGGCAAAGCTGCACTGACAAGGCTGCACTGGACACTGGGGAAAGGCTGCAGATGAACACTGATGAGGCTGCATTGATGGGCATTTAAATGTAAGTTTTTTTTTCCTTAAACTTCCCTCCTAAAAGTTTTTTTCCTTAAAATTCCCTTCTAAACTTGGGGTGCGTGTTATACGCCGGCGCGTGTTATACGCCGATAAATACGGTAGTTCTCAAAGATCTTGCCAATTTACCTCTTAAACAAACGTATGGCAATTCCTTGTCCAGTGCTGGCCTTAGGTCCTTATGTGAGAGGAAGGACCTCGTTATTTGCCCCGCAGATAAAGGCGGGGGCATTTTAGTATTGGATAAAGTTGATTACGAAAATGAAATGTATAGGATTTTGAGAGATCATGAGACCTATAGAGAGCTACTAAACAACCCTACTTCTAATTTCAAAAAAGATTTAGTGTGTCTCCTCACAAAGGGCTTTGATCAACAAATTTTAAAGAAAAAAGAAAAATCATATTTAGTACCTATAGCACCCAGAATTCCGACAAAGTATTATTTACCGAAAATCCATAAGGATTCATTACACTCCCCAGGACCCCCAGGATGGTCGTGAGTGGCATTGATTCTGTCACTTCACGTATTTGTCGTTATATTGATTTCTTTCTCTAGCCTCTGGTTAGACAAATGCCCTCGTACCTTAAAGACAACAGGGACACCATTAGACTGTTGGAAGGTGTGAGTATACAGGGAGATTACATTATGACCACTGCGGATGTGGCTTCCCTGTATACGTGTATACCCCACCAATTGGGGTTTGAGGCTGTTCAACATTTTTTAAGTCAAGATCACTCACTCACTCAGTCCCAGGGTAGCTATAATATCGAGTTACTCGAGTTTGCTACAAAGCATAACTACTTCTGGTTTGACAATCAATTTATTTCTACGGCAGAAGGACGTGGCGATGGCACAATTTACCCCCAGTCTCGCCAATCTGTTTATGGCCAAGTGGGAGGAGGATGTTGTCTATGCCCAGGACAGACCACAACTTGTCCTGTGGGCCGGGTACATCGATGACATCCTCCTCAAGTGGGATGACAGTTGTGAGTCTTTAGACCAATTCTTTACTTTTTTGAATAGGAATGATCGAGGCATCATTTTACCCCATGAATCCAGTCAGAATAAAATTCACTTTTTGGACTTGGAAATTGAAATCATCACATGCCAGTTTAAGTATAGCACTTATTTTAAACCCACTGACCCAACGGTTTCATCCCTATGGCTAGCTGTCACTATAGATCTTGGTTACGCTCAGTTCCGAGGAGTCAGTTCCTGTGTTTATGCAGAAACTATACTGATACCTTCAAAGCACAGGCCATGATTTTGAGACAGAGATTTCTTGATAGGGGTTACGACCAGGCCAAAGTTGATTTGGAGTTGCATAACACTTTAGAAGTGGACAGACCATCTTTGCTGGTTACAGAGCAAGATTGCCCCCAATGTCATCAATCCGCCAGTTCGAGCTTCTTTTTTCCACAATTTGATTGGCTATTACCCATGTAAAGAGTGCGGTGTATGCCAGTACAACACACGTGGCAGCAGGGCCGTCTTTAGGGCAGGGCCAAAAGGACAGCTGCCCTGGGCCCTGTCATTGTTGTGGGACCCAAAGCAGCTGCCTCATCCTTGCCAACTATTCCAGTTTTCCTTGTCCCTTGAAGTTTTAGTCCTGTGCTGTATCCTGATATCTCAGTGTGAAGTGCTGGTACTAATGCTGCCCAGCTCTGCCCTATGGTTGTGTACAGATGACTCACCTGCAGACCCTGTGTTTATATGAAAATAACCAGCATCCAGTCAGTAAGCGGCAATGATATGCTGTAACTGCTGCCAACCAATCGCACTTGTTGCCTGAACTGAAACAGTAAACTGATTTTAAGTCTAGCTGCTATTTGTTGCATGTCTCAGAGCAGGTGGAGAGTGAAATTGCATGGCAGATGTACAACTAAACAGTTTAAATTCACAACTACTAAACGTGTGTAGCCTATTAAACATTTCTTTACATGCGCCACAAAGAATGTTGTATGTTTACTAACCTGCCCCTGCGGCACCATCATCGGCTGGATGATACGTTCTTTTACAACAAGCGTCAATGAACACATAGCCAAAATCAAAAGTGGTAATGCTCAGTGTGCCTAAACATTACCAACAGCACCACAATCAAGGTCCAAAAGGCACAGAATTTCTAATCATAGATAGATATATTCAACAATGGAGAGGTGGTGCTATGATCAGGGGCATCTCACGTCTCAAAACTTTCTGGATCTATGAGTTGCAGTCCCACTTCCCATTTGGTATGATTGTGGAGTCGGACATTAATGCCATTATTAAAAGGGCGCAGTGCAACTCGGGATGTGCTCAATATTTACGAAATTCTGGGTTCAATTGTATTGTAAATAATCATTACATTATTGTATTTTATAAACTCATTTATTTTTAATACATGCTAAAGTTTACTGTGTTCGTGTATGAGCCCAATTGGAGTGTCCACCCTGTGTTGCCATTTTACATTTTTAAAATTGTTTTAATTTATTTAATTGTTGTACACTTAGATTGCACAATCAGTGTATTTTTCTACTTCCGTTTCTTTTTAAAAGACAGCATGGTTTCATTACCTTATTATTTGTCAGAGGTCTTTTGGCCAATGATGCTGCTGACACATGGGTCGCTCTCGCCACTCCAAAGTGAGACTTGAGGCGCAGGTGTCTATACTATATAAATTGAAGGCGGATGTCTAGCGGCCTGGCGCTTGCTGTTTCATAGTGAGGCCTGGTCCGCAGACGTCTGTGCCGTTTGGTCTGATAGACAATGGTTGTCCAACAGTGAGACCTGGCCCGCATATGCCAGCATCATCATGACAAACAGAGCGTCATTTTGACGTCTGACGTGCAAATAATATTCATTCCTCATAGCGAGGCTTGAACCGCACGCGCCAGCGCCATTTTATCTGACTGGAAGTAATTACAGCACATCCAATGCACTATGAACGCACCACGGGTTCGTATCTCGTTTTGGGGTCACATTATCTATGCAAACGCAATGACTGGGGCAGGCCCACACCCCAGATATTGTCTCCTTAGATGAAATGGGTCAGGACGATGTATGTCATTGCATTATCCTTTAGTTACTCCTACAAGCGCTTTTATATCTACTTAAATGTGAGTGTTCCTAAATTTTAACAAATACTCTTTTTTACCAATGATATCACATTATGTGGAACCTTTTTTTATTTTCTGGTTACATTGTGTGAATACATTGGAATGATTCGGTCCACCTGATCTGAGAATATCTATTGAGTCACTGTTGCTGTGAACCATTTGAAGGAAGGAGTGATTGTCTTCCATTCAAGCCAGAGGTTGCAGACGTGAAGTTTCCAATCCATTGGTGTGTTTTCACCACAAGCCATGAAGAATCAGGGGACATATGCTGTTTTGAGTCCATTTATGCAGGTAAGCCTTCTCGTTGCTGGTGGCGGTTATTTCCCATATCTACTTTCCTCACCCGTCCTCCCACTGATGTCCTAAGGATGTTATCAAACTGCCAGGATCAACTCCTAATCTTCACCTGTGGACTTGTATTTTTTACATATTAATTTTGCATTTTTATATATATTTTCCTATATATTCATCACGTTTGTGGACTCACTTAATTGTATAGTCATATAGTCACATGTGTCATTATATGTGTATATTATAATTAGTCTATCACTTATACGGTCTCTTATTACCTTATTACATACCGGCTGTTCTTATTAGCGCTGCACATTTTATTTTTTTATAATAATTTGATTCTTGACTCACTGCTCTCTCCTCCTGTACGTGTGTACTGTCTATGTTGTAGATCTGGCCTGCTGCATGCGGAGTGATCTCTCTGTTGGAGGGAGGGACTGGTATTTTCTTGTTTTGATATTATACTGACTCTTTCTTTACACCCGGTGGGTGGGGGGCACCGAATGACCTTGTCCAGGCGCTGCCTACAAGCAATACTGATGACTAGGCATTTGACCTCTGCTTGCCTGCTGATTTCAGGTAATTTCATGCTGTACAATACAGATAGAAGTGAGTCAATATATGTTGAATCGAATGCTCACTATAATAAAAGAAACTATGAAAATTGATTATAGTGCCTAATTTAGTAGCAATTTAGTTGTAAAGATTTATGTAGCTTTTGATTAGAATATTCATGTTCACATTTTGAGTTTTGCTGGCAGGTGCTTAATATTTTTGTGGTCAGTTTATTAACTGCTTCAAACGATCACACTTTAAAGATAAACTCCATGAAGTTGTAATTGATTTGGGCTACGAAGGTTGGAATGTTCTCTAATATGTATACTGTTCCTTCCTTAGCAAGTTAGAATCTTGAATGTATTCTCATACTCCAAACAGCAGCTGTTTTGTCAGAGTTCCAACTGTTAGTCGAAGTAGCCGTGCCTCTTTAAACTGAGTGATTGACTGATTGTTTTAGATGTGCATTGGCGGTCTTCTCACTTTGTCAGCCAACATATCTTTTTCTTCCATTATATATGCTGCTCAATTAATACTACATGATCCTGGGGTCATGCTGATGGCACAAGAAAATAAAAAATGAAAAAGTGCCTTACACTTTTCCATTTAAAACTGAGCTCAAGGCAGATACAAAATACACAAACAAGCAACAACAATGGTACTGCATCATGTTGCATTGAAGTGAATACTATAGGTACCATAGAGAAAAATGTGATTTTGAATGTCATGCATTTCAGTGTGATGGCAGATGCAGAAGAAATTGCACTAGTATGAATAGAGCCTTAACCTCCTCAATACAGGGCACTTACACCCCCTTCCTGCCCAAGCCAATTTTCAACTTTCAGCGCTGTCTCTGTTTAAATGACAATTGCGCGGACATGCTACACTGTACCCAGACAGAATTTTTATCATTTTGTTCCCACAAATAGAGCTTTATTTCTGTGGTATCTGATCACCTCTGCGTTTTTTATTTTTTGCTAAACCAATAAAAAAATACCTAAAATTTTCAACAAAAAAAAAGTTTTTCTTTTGTTTCTGTTATAAAATTTTGTAAATAAGTAAGTTTTCTCCTTCACTGATGGGCACTGATAAGGCAGCACTGACGGCCACTGATAAGGTGGAACCGATGAGGTGGCACCAATGAGGTGGCACTGATGGGCACTGACGATGGGCACTGATAGGCGGCACTGATGGGCACTGTTAAGTTGCACTGATCGTGGCACTGATATGCAGCACTAATGGGCATTGATAGGTGGCACTGAAGGGCACTCATGGGTGGCACTGGTGGGCACTGATGGGCACTGATAGGTGACACTGATGGGCACTGAAAGGCTGCAATGATGGGTGCTTATGGGTGGCACTGATGGGCACTGACATGCGGCACTGATAGATGGCATTGATAGGCTTTACTGATGGAACTGGCACTGGAAGGCATTGGGGATGGGCACTGATTGGCAGCTGCCTGGGCACTGATTGGCATTTCCGTGGTGGTCTAGGGAGGCATACCTGGTTATCCAGTGTGGTGGCATCCCTGGTGGTCCTGGGTGGGCATCTAAGGGGAGGCTGCGCTGATAAACAATCAGCACAACCCCCCCCCCCGTCAGGAGAGCAGCTGATTGGCTCTCCTCTACTGGTGTCTGTCAGACGCGAGTGAGGAAAAGCCGATCAACGGCTCTTCCTGTTTACATCGTGATCAGCCGTGATTGGACACGACTGATCACGTGGTAAAGAGCCTCCTTCAGAGGCTCTTTACCGAGAACGGTGTAGCGGTGTGCCAGACTGACACACTGCACCACCGATCGCCATAATACACACCCCCCATGGGCGCGCGAGAGTGGTCGTTCTGGGAGGCCATCATATGACGTCCACCCAGAACGAGAGCCATTAAAGAGGAAGTAAATAGCCCCTGAAAACACATAAATAGAAGCAGAAAACTTGTGGCTCTTAGTACTGATATGCAATATTTCTTATTTGTCTGATTAAAAACATAAAAAGTGTTTTTAAAAATTCCATTGTTAGCCCTGCCCATTATAAAAAATATACAAAAGCATTTTTAAAAAAGACAGTTTTACACCTAGAGGCTTTGAAAAAACAAACACACAGAAGCAACAGAATTCTTTAGACCCTGTTCATACCTGAGTGATTTTCTGCTTGAAACTTGTAGCTCTATAAAGCTCAACAAGCCAGATTCCATTCATTTCAATAGCCCCTGTTCACATCTGAGTGTTCTGTCGCCTGAAGCAAAATGCCTGCCGCTCAAAAAAGTACATGAGTTTCTTTTTGGCAAATTACAGGCATTTTTGGCCCCATAGACTTCAATAGAAACGCCTGCGTTTTAAAAGTGCTTTGACACTCGTTTTCTGCTCAAACAGTAGCTCCACACCCCTAATTTCCTCTCCCTCTCCTCCCCCTAGTGCTTTGTATTGGCTAAACAAAAATGCCTGAAGCTGTAAAACATTTGTAATAAGCTTCTAAAATGCTTTAAAGCGATTGTAAAAAGCTGAAAAAACATTTATAAAAACATTTGAAAAACGCCAGTAAATTGCTACACTCAGATGTGAATGGAGCCTATTGACTTCAAACATTTATTTTTTTCATTTCAAAAGAAGCAATATTGTTTTTACAAGTTTCAGATTAGCAAAAAAAAAAAGAAAACTGGTTATATTTATATTAAGCAGATTATCACCTGTAAATCATATTGCAGCACACGCTCTCAACTGCAGTTCTTCAAGAATAAGTTAAAGCCAAACTCAAGGATAATATTAAAAAGCACCCTTTAAAGCAGGTAGCTGTTAATCAGGAAATAATTAAATATATTTCTAAGTACTGCTATTAAAATATAAAAAATATATACATGTTCCCTGTAAGTCCTTGCAGAGTGGGACTTTCTCTGCCTTTATTGCATGGTGATTTTAGCTTAAAGTGGTTGTAAAGGTACGTTTTTTCACCTTAATGCATTCAATGCATTAAGGTGAAAAAACATCCGACAATACCGGCCCCCCCAGCCCCCCGTTTTACTTACCTGACCCCTCGAAAGTCCAGCGCTCGCCCTTGACATCCTCTTCACCGCTCAGCCTGGCTGTTGATTGGTTACAGTGGATAGATTGAAAGCAGCGCAGCCATTTGCTCGCGCTGCTGTCAATCACATCCAATGACGCGGATCACGGGGACGAGCCCGCAAGCACTCAACACCATGCGAGGGAGCTTGCATGAAGGTGTTGAGTCCTTGCGGGGGGGAGCCGAGACAGCAGCCGAGGGACCCCAGAAGACCAGATTTGGGGCCACTCTGTGCAAAACGAGCTGCACAGTGGAGGTAAGTATAACATGTTTGTTATTTAAGAAAAAAAAAAAAATATATATATATATATATATATATATCTTTAGTGATCCTTTAATTTGTCAACATTTATTACAGGCAAGAAGAAAAGAGTGTCACCTAATTAGCATGTTTCTATTCCTTCATTGTTCAATCAGCATGCTAGAGCAGGGAAGTGATCAAAGAAGTATAACTTAAGTAACCCGACTACAATTTATATTGGAGGTAAATCTTCCGAAACTTCTATATGAGTAATGGATGCAACAGCCATCAAAGAGAACCTGTGAAGGTAGATACATGGAGGACAATTCCGGGGGCAGTACCACCAGCAAATTGCTCTTTGCTTTTTATTGAAGGATCGCCAGTGGAGGAAGACCCGGGAGCACAGCTCAGCCCCATACTGCATGAGTCCATGGATTACACATTTTTGTAAATATTTTATTATATCTTTTCATGTGACAACACTGAAGAAATGACACTTTGCTACAATGTAAAGTAGTGAGTGTACAGCTTGTATAACAGTGTGAATTTGCTGTCCCCTCAAAATAACTCAACACACAGCCATTAATGTTTAAACCGCTGGCAACAAAAGTGAGTACACACTTATATGAAAATGTCCAAATTGGGCCCAAAGTGTCAATATTTTGTGTGGTCACCATTATTTTCCAGCACTGCCTTAACCCTCTTGGGCCTGGAGTTCACCAGAGCTTCACAGGTTGCCACTGGAGTCCTTTTCCACTCCTCCATGAAGACATCACGGAGCTGGTGGATGTTAGAGACCTTGCGCTCCTCCACCGTCCGTTTGAGAAAGCCCCACAGATGCTTAATAGGGTTTAGGTCTGGAGACAATCTTGGCCAGTCCATCACCTTTACCCTCAGCTACTTTAGCAAGGCAGTGGTCATCTTGGAGGTGTGTTTGGGGTCATTATGTTGGAATACTGCCCTGCAGCCCAGTCTCCGAAGGGAGGGGTTAATGCTCTGCTTTAGTACGTCACAGTACATGTTGGCATTAATGGTTCCCTCAATGAACTGTAGCTCCCCAGTGCCGGAAGCACTCATGCAGCCCCAGACAATGACAATCCCACCACCATGCTTGACTGTAGGCAAGACACACTTGTCTTTGTACTCCTCACCTGGTTGCCGCCACACACGCTTGACACCATCTAAACCAAATAAGTTTATCTTGGTCTCTATCTTGGACCACAGGACATGGTTCCAGTAATCCATGTTCTTAGTCTGCTTGTCTTCAGCAAACTGTTTGCAGGCTTTCTTGTGCATCATCTTTATAAGTGGCTTCTTTCTAGGACGACAGCCATGCAGACCAATTTGATGTAGTATGCAGCGTATGGTCTGAGCTGACAGGCTGACCCCCCAAATCCCTTCAACCTCTGCAGCAATGCTGGCAGCACTCATATGTCTATTTCCCAAAGACAACCTCTAGATATGATGCTGAGCATGTGCAATCAACTTCTTTGGTCGACCATGGCGAGGCCTGTTCTAAGTGGAACATGTACTGTTAAACCACTGTATGTTCTTGGCCACCGTGCTGCAGCTCAGTTTCAGGGTCTTGGCAATCCTCTTATAGCCTAGGCCAACTTTATGTAGAGCAACAATTCTTTTTTTCAGATCCTCAGAGAGTTCTTTGCCATGAGGTGTCATGTTGAACTTCCAGTGACCAGAGTATGAGAAAGTGAGAGCTCTAACACCAAATTTAACAAACGTGCTCCCCATTCACACCTGAGACCTTGTAACACCAACAAATCACATTACACCGGGGAGGGAAAATGGCTAATTGGGCCCAATTTGGACATTTTCACTTAGGGGTGTACTCACTTTTGTTGCCAGAGGTTAAACATTAATGGCTGTGTTGAGTTATTTTGAGGGAACAGCAAATTTACACAAGCTGTTCAATTTATACAAGCTGTACACTCACTACTTTACATTGTAGCAAAGTGAAATTTCTTTAGTATTGTCACATGAACAGATATAATAAAATATTTACAAAAATGTAAGGGGTGTAATTTTCTGAGATACTGTATATGCTGATTTGACTCTGTAGTGGAGTCCTCATGTTCTGGTAAGAGTCCACCTCTTGTGGTTGGTGATAGTTCACGCGGTGACTGCCAAAGTGGATTGAACACTTCCTTCCTTCAAAGTGTCACTGCAGTGTTTTGAAGACCTAATTTGGACTTTTTTATAATTATTTTCACACATACATATGTGTATATATATATATATATATATATATATATATATATATATATATATATATATATATATATATATATACTTTATTTGCTATGTTTCACTGTATTTGAGTTTGAATCACTTTTGCATATTGTCACATTTTAGCTCGGCAATTTACACAATTACCACTGTTATATAGTTTGCCTGACTATTTTTTTTGCCAGCTCCTTTTTTTTTGCCTGGACCTGCCAGTGTGTTATTGTTTTATATGGAAGAAACTATTGCTGCCTTTTTTTCCAGGGCCCCCTTTTTCCTTCTTTACAGGCTTCTTTAAAGTTTCTGGTTGCAACATAAATGTTGTGGCCGGATATAGATTATTATTGAAAATAGTGACCGATAAGAACCTGGGTTGCGAGAAATATGGAGTTCTCTGAATATTATGCTAATCAAATGGCTGTAGGAACTTAGGTCACTGACCCAAAACCTATATGTAGATCAGGTGTTCTGAATTAAATCTGATTTCACTTGCTGAGAGCTTCTGGCTCGGTAATTCAGGACGCATTGAAGTGGACTAGCAAGTCAGGCAAGCGATTAGCTTTTTCAGAAACAGGTTGATCTTCTCTTAGTAAAGATATCCTTCACAGAGAACTGTTTACTGTGGAAGTTGTGCACAAAAAAAGGCAAGCAGAGGGTAAAAGACTAGTCACCAGTATTTCCTATAGGCTATCTGCCACTAATATTTACTGACTTACCATGCCCTGTTTCACATCTTTTTGTTGATACATCTGTCTTGGTAAAGGTAGAAATTGCTTGCTTATGTCAGAGGTGCCCCCTTCCCAAAGACTGAGGATATGATGACTCAGAGAGGGATAGTCAAGAAACAGCAGGAGAGGTAGAGAACAGATCCACAGAATAAATGAAGGAGAAAGCCTTGTACTGCAGGTCTCTAGGTAGAGCTTTCTCTCCAGCAAGGAGAACAGTGGACAGCACAGTCATGACCTCACCAATCTCACTCCAAATCTTCTGAAACTAGCAGTCAGCCTTTGGTAGTCAAACATTCCACATATCCTGCTATAACGCTCAAGGTATATGAGTGCCTAGGTACAGGAAGTGCACTGCAATTTTTCACAAGATAAAAATAATTATTTCAGGATACTGCTTTGGCACAACTAACATTTCCAAATGCTCCCAATAAGATATCACAGCTTTACTTTTTTAAGGTCAAGTCCACTTTAAGGCTTAGAAATTTCAGGATTTCAAGGTTATTGTCTTGCCAGACTCAAGTTTGACTTTGTACAAGATAAAGGAGAAAAGGTAATACTATGTTCAAGTAAAACAGTAAAGACAATAAATATGTAAATCAAGCTAATCTAGATTGAGTAATAACTGATATTTAATAGTGTTGCCACTGACACTATTTGCATGAAATATGCCAGCTGCATTGTAATATGGTTTATTTAAGGAGATTAAAGTCTTCATATATTAAAAATGGTTGATGTTATTTGAGTATACAGCAAGACCATTACTGTCATATCAAAGTCATCATCGGGTTACTGTGAAATTAAGTGCTTTTCAATCTACTTATTGTGATTTTGTGCTTTCCCTTTTGAAAATTACAATAGAAATATAAGATGGGTTCATTAAAATTAAACTTATAACGTGTTAATGAACAGATTTCACATTTATTTCATCTTCATTAAATGACTCATCGTCTATATTAGGTTTATGCTGTGAATAGTATTTAATTTGTTGACTGCATTGGGATCTTTGATTTGCGAATGCCATAATGATTGATATGGTTTATACAAAATGCAAATGGAAAAGGTTTTATTTAAGAAAGGAAATTTAATTGTAAAGATTAAAGAACAAGCAATGCATTTCTAGAGATGAGATAGCCATACCCCCAGTACCAAGCACATAAAATGCCTATTCTGATGATAAAGGTTAATTAAACCAGTTTCCAGATATGAATATGATACTGGAGGCTTGTGCTTTTTCAGCATTTATTGTGCATCTATAGTCAAAACATGTTATCAGGGTTTTTCCTTTCTTAATTTTGATGTGTGTTTCTTGTTGGGGAGAGATTCCCTCACTTCCTGCTATGCAAACAACAGGAAATGAGAAGAAATTCCCTCCTAGATAGTTGTCCCCCAACAGTCACCATTGTTGCATGATAACTGATCTAATCCTGTTCTGATTGAAACTTTAAAATGCTGCATTTCTCATTATGTTTCTTCCTGATGACAATGGTAGGTCAGTCTTCCTCACTGGGTGCACAGAGAACAACAGCATGGGGTTCTAACACATCTCCACTCTATCCAAAACTACAAAAAATTATGGGTGGGGATACATATTTCTTCATTTGATTTTGTGGATTAGGTTGCATAATGCTGAATAATGTTTTTCTGTACTAACTTTCCAAAGCTGACCAAAGACCATAGACAATCAGTTTTGTCTTTTAACATTTACAATAACCCTAGTTAAAAGACAATTGCTGTCCAATTGCCCATATTTCATCTGGACTAGGTGATGGTTGTGCTCAAGGCTTCCAGCTGACAACACACCCAGTTTCATATAGCTTTGTTTAAACACTTCAGCCCTGGAAGAATTTACGCCCTTCCTGACCAGAGCACTTTTTGCTATTCGGCACTGCATCGCTTTAACTGACAATTGCGCGGTCATGCGACGTTGTACCCAAATAAAATTGACGTCCTTTTTTTCACACAAATAGAGCTTTCTTTTGGTGGTATTTAATTGCCTCTGCGGTTTTTATTTTTTGCGCTATAAACAAAAAAAGAGCGACAATTTTGAAAAAAACGCATTATTTTGTACTTTTTGCTATAATAAATATCCCCATTTTTTTTTTTTTAAAGCTAATTTTTTCTCAGTTTAGGCCAATATGTATTCTTCTACATATTTTGGTTAAAAAAAATTGCAATAAGCGTATATTGATTAGTTTGCGTAAAAGTTATAGCGTCTACAAAATAAGGGATAGATTTATAGCATTTTTATTATTTTATTTTTTTTACTAGTAATGGCGGTGATCTGAGATTTTTATTGTGACTGCGACATTATGGTGGAAACATTGGACAATTTTGACACATTTTTGGGACCATTGGCATTAATACAGCGATCAATGCTATAAAAATGCATTTATTACTGTAAAAATGTCACTGGCAGTGAAGGGGTTAACACTAGGGGTGATCTAGGGGTTAACTGTGTTCCCTGGGAGGTGATTCTAACTGAAGGGGGAGGGGACTAACTAGAGGAAGTGACAGATCATGGTTCCTAGCTAATAGGAACACACAATCTGTCACTCCTGTCAGAACAGAACAGGGAAGTGTGTGTTTACACACACTCATCCCTGTTCTGTGTCTCTTGGTCACAATCGCTCGTGGCCGGTGGTCATTGCGACCGTCAGCCATGAGCATTGGCACCCCCACTATCCCAACTCCTGCTATCCCGACCCCTCGAGCGGACGTATAGCTACGACGGCTCGTGCAGGGGAGCCAACCTGCCGCAGTATAACTGCAGCGGTTGGTCAGGAAATGGTTAAAGTACCGGTATTTGAATGATTACAAGAAAATATAACATAAAAGTTAATTAACCAAACATGTTAGAGCCCTGACACTCTTATAATATATAATACAGGTCTTTTTTATGCATTGCTTTCAAGCTTTAGAACTCCATTAAATGTCATGTTATCAGCTAAACAACCTTACTTTGAAATAAAATGCGTTTTGAGATATTCCTGTGTTCTCTGTCATAATTCACCACAGTCAATTTTAGGAGGACAATATATGTTTCACAACTTACTTATCTATTGTCAACTTTTTTTGAACACATTCAAAAATATATTGTGATCTTAGGATACATTGGCAGCTGGAAGGCTCCAGTCAAGGTCATGAAAGAGCTCTGAGAACTTTTAACTTATGTGCCACAGCAATAAATGGCCTTTCTGAGTGTTGAAAGTGCCCGTCATCCCACACAACATGTTCGATAATCTCTTAATGCGTACATTCCTATTACAATGTAGGAAATTATACATACCTACCATTATGTATATACCACACTATAATATTAACCAGGCTTTAGCAAACATTGCATTCTTGGTGAGGTGTGACTATCTACACACCTATGCATTTTTTGGTGCTTTTTGCAGAAACACACTACTGTTCATTTAACATGGTTTTCTATGAGACACGTCTATGCTTTTTTCAGCCTCTGCGGAAAAGGTCAAGTACTTTTTTAAATGTAAAAATGTGGGGTTTTTTTTTTTTTTGCATTTTTGTTTCAATAGGCTTCAATGGACAAGGTGCAGAAAAGCATGTAGTGTGTTTTTTGCCGCAATTTTGCAGAGATTTTGCCACAATATGCATTTTGCGTTTTGAATCTGCCCAACAACAAATTGGCCAAAAAAAACATTAAAAAATTGCTTGTGCAAAAACGCTAAACCCACAGCAAAAAGCACTGCATAAACGGATCAAAGGAAAACTGCATAGGTGTGAACTGAGACTTATTGCACTTTTATCATGGTCATATGGGCAGATGAATCTCCAAGAATAATTTAATAATTTAAATATTTACCTGTTTTTTAGTGACTCATCGTGGTTTACTGGTTTTGCCAACCTATCTATTTGGCCTACACATGGTAAAAACTTACTCCATTTTTTACAGAATAGAAAATGATAGGCTAGAATCAGTTCCAAAGATGGCCAGTACTCATACCTATACCAACAATTAATTACAGTACATTCACATTTTTTCTCATTAATCTATGCTCAGTACCCCATAATGACAAAGTGAAAGACAGAATTTTTGGAAAGTTCTGTGAAATTATTAAAAAGATCCTTTACTCTGTACTTTGTTGAAGCACCTTTGGCAGCAATTACAGCCTCAAGGCTTTTTAGGTATGATGCCACAAGCTTTGCACACCTGGGTTGGAGGCTATTATGCCATTATTTACAAATTGTCTCAAGCTCAGTCAGGTTGGATGGGGACCGTCATTGGACACCCATTTTGAGGTCTCTTCAGAGATGTTTAATAGGGTTCAAGTCAGAACTATGGCTGGACCACTCTAGGGCACCCTAAGCCACTCCTGTGTTGTTTTGGCTGTGTGCTTAGGATCATTGTCAAAGGGAAAGGTGAAGCTTCGGCCCAGTCTGAGGTTCTGAGCACGGTGGAAAAGGTTTTTATTGCACTTTTCTCCATTCAGTTTTCCCTCAACCCAGACCAGTCTCCCAGTTTCTGCTGCTGGAAAAACACTCCCACAGCATGATTCTACCACACCATGCTTCACTGTTGGGATGTTATTGTGCAGATAATGCGAGGTGCCTGATTTCCTCCAGAAATAATGTTTAGAATTAAGGCCAAACAGTTCAATCTTAGTTTCATCATAGTTACATACTGTAGTTACATATGTGGGTGATTATATGTCAGTAGGGATGAGCTTCGTGTTCAAGTCGAACCCATGTTCGACTCGAACATCGGCTGTTCGATCGTTCGCAGAATTGCAAATGATATGGGCCGTCCGCGCCAAATTCGCGTGGCGCGTCAAGGCCCATAATTCACTGCGGCATCGCAGTGCATTGCTGGCTGATGATTGGCCAAGCATGCACTATGATGATGATTGGCTGCATGCTTGGCCAATCACAGCGCTGTCAGTAGAGAGAGCTGTAATTGGCCAGAGCCAGCGTGGCTTTGGCCAATTATGGCTCAGGGGGTTTAGAACACGCCCCACACTATATAAGGCCGCCTGCATGGTGGCCCTGTGTAGTGTGTGTTGCGGCGTTGAGATACATAGATAGACAGAGAGACAGTGTCATTTCATTTGAGTTAGCTAGATTAGGCAGGACAATCAGTGAGTTAGCTGCATTTACAGTGTATTGTGTATATATATGCATCCCAGGTGTTGCATATATATATATATATATACACTGTATTCAGTTTAGCTAGATCCGTTCCTGTTATCTTCTTACTGACAGGCAGGCTTGTCTTGTTACAGTATTTACAGCTACCTGAAGAAAATTGCTGGTGTTCTTTTGATCCTATTAGTACCACAGTCAGGCAGCTAGACTATTTACAGTTAGTGCAGTGCGTCCTGCTCACAGTGTTTAGCTAAAACTACAAGTTAGTGGGGTGCGTCCTGCTTACAGTGTTCAGCTAAAACTACAAGTTAATGTGGTGCGTCCTGCTCACAGTGTTCAGCTAAAACTACAAGTCAGTGTAGTGAGACCTCTGCACAGTGTTCATCTAAAGCTACAAGTTAGTGCAGTGCGTCCTGCTCACAGTGTTCAGCTAAAACTACAAGTTAGTGGGGTGCGTCCTGCTCACAGTGTTCAGCTAAAACTACAAGTTAGTGCGGTGTGTCCTGCTCACAGTGTTCAGCTAAAACTACAAGTTAGTGTAGTAAGACCTCTGCACAGTGTTCAGCTAAAACTACAAGTTAGTGGGGTGCGTCCTGCTCACAGTGTTCAGCTAAAACTACAAGTTAGTGCGGTGCGTCCTGCTCACAGTGTTCAGCTAAAACTACAAGTTAGTGTAGTGAGACCTTTGCACAGTGTTCATCTAAAACTACAAGTTAGTGCAGTGCGTCCTGCTCACAGTGTTCAGCTAAAACTACAAGTTAGTGGGGTGCGTCCTGCTCACAGTATTCAGCTAAAACTACAAGTTAGTGCGGTGCGTCCTGCTCACAGTGCTCAACTAAAACTACAAGTTAATGTGGTGCATCCTGCTCACAGTGTTCAGCTAAAACTACAAATTAGTGTAGTGAGACCTCTGCACAGTGTTCATCTAAAGCTACAAGTTAGTGCAGTGCGTCCTGCTCAAAGTGTTCAGCTAAAACTACAAGTTAGTGGGGTGCGTCCTGCTCACAGTGTTCAGCTAAAACTACAAGTTAGTGCGGTGCGTCCTGCTCACAGTGTTCACCTAAAACTACAAGTTAGTGTAGTGAGACCTCTGCACAGTGTTCATCTAAAACTACAAGTTAGTGCAGTGCGTCCTGCTCACAGTGTTCAGCTAAAACTACAAGTTAGTGCAGTGCGTCCTGCTCACAGTGTTCAGCTAAAACTACAAGTTAGTGCGGTGCGTCCTGCTCACAGTGTTCAGCTAAAACTACAAGTTAGTGGGGTGCATCCTGCTCACAGTGTTCAGCTAAAACTACAAGTTAATGTGGTGCGTCCTGCTCACAGTGTTCAGCTAAAACTACAAGTTAGTGTAGTGAGACCTCTGCACAGTGTTCATCTAAAGCTACAAGTTAGTGCAGTGCGTCCTGCTCACAGTGTTCAGCTAAAACTACAAGTTAGTGCGGTGCGGTGCATCCTGCTCACAGTGTTCAGCTAAAACTACAAGTCAGTGTAGTGAGACCTCGGCACAGTGTTCAGCTAAAACTACAAGTTAGTGCGGTGTGTCCTGCTCACAGTGTTCAGCTAAAACTACAAGTTAGTGTAGTGAGACCTCTGCACAGTGTTCATCTAAAACTACAAGTTAGTGCAGTGCGTCCTGCTCAGAGTGTTCAGCTAAAACTACAAGTTAGTGGGGTGCGTCCTGCTCACAGTGTTCAGCTAAAACTACAAGTTAGTGCGGTGCGTCCTACTCACAGTGTTCAGCTAAAACTACAAGTTAGTGTAGTGAGACCTCTGCACAGTGTTCAGCTAAAACTACAAGTTAGTGCGGTGCGTCCTGCTCACAGTGTTCAGCTAAAACTACAAGTTAGTGTAGTGAGACCTCTGCACAGTGTTCATCTAAAACTACAAGTTAGTGCAGTGTGTCCTGCTCACAGTGTTCAGCTAAAACTACAAGTTAGTGAGGTGGGACCTGTGCACAGTGTTGAGCTAAAACTACAAGTTAGTGTGCTGCGTCCTGTTCACAGTGTTCAGCTGAAACTACAAGTTAGTGGGGTGCGTCCTGCTCACAGTGTTCATCTAAAACTACAAGTTAGTGTGGTGCGTCCTGCTCACAGTGTTCAGCTAAAACTACAAGTTAGTGGGGTGCGTCCTGCTCACAGTGTTCAGCTAAAACTACAAGTTAGTGTGGTGCGTCCTGCTCACAGTGTTCAGCTAAAACTACAAGTTAGTGTAGTGAGACCTCTGCGCAGTGTTCAGCTAAAACTACAAGTTAGTGGGGTGCGTCCTGCTCACAGTGTTCAGCTAAAACTACAAGTTAGTGTAGTGAGACCTCTGCACAGTGTTCATCTAAAACTACAAGTTAGTGCAGTGCGTCCTGCTCACAGTGTTCAGCTAAAACTACAAGTTAGTGCGGTGCGTCCTGCTCACAGTGTTCAGCTAAAACTACAAGTTAGTGGGGTGAGACCTCTGCACAGTGTTCAGCTAAAACTACAAGTTAGTGCGGTGCGTCCTGCTCACAGTGTTCAGCTAAATCTACAAGTTAGTGTAGTGAGACCTCTGCACAGTGTTCATCTAAAGCTACAAGTTAGTGCTGTGTGTCCTGCTAACAGTATTCAGCTAAAACTACAAGTTAGTGTGGTGCGTCCTGCTCACAGTGTTCAGCTAAAACTACAAGTTAGTGGGGTGCGTCCTGCTCACAGTGTTCAGCTAAAACTACAAGTTAGTGTGGTGCGTCCTGCTCACAGTGTTCAGCTAAAACTACAAGTTAGTGGGGTGAGACCTCTGCACAGTGTTCAGCTAAAACTACAAGTTAGTGCGGTGTGTCCTCCTCACAGTGTTCAGCTAAAACTACAAGTTAGTGTGGTGCGTCCTCCTCACAGTGTTCAGCTAAACCTACAAGTTATTTTTTTGCGAGCTCTGCACAGTGTTCAGCTAAAGCTACCTGTAGAAGGTTGGTGGTGTTTTCCTGATCCTATCACTACCGCAGGCAGCTAAAAAAGCTACAAGTTAGTTTTTTGCGAGCTCTGCACAGTGTTCAGCTAAAGCTGAACACTGGCAGGCAGGCAGTTGATTTTGTTAGCTGCAGTATCAGTACATATATATATATATATATATATATATATATATATATATATATATATATATATATCCCAGCTTAGTGCAGCTACAGGCCATTACTATGTCTGGAAGGCCAAGAAGGAGAGGCAGACAGTCACAAGCCAATAAGAGAGGGCAAGCAGACTCTGTGTCTAGTGCTGGTCGTGGAGACGGTGCATCCTCATCAGCACGTGGCCGTGGGACATGCTTGGCCTTTTTTTCGGCAGCTGGCCGTGTTGAGCCGCAACATGCGGAAGACTTGGTCGAGTGGATGACCAAGCCGTCCTCATCCTCTCTCACCCATGCCCAGGGTACTTTGTCTGGCAAAGCAGCGGCCTCTTCCCTTGGCTCAATGTCATCAGTGACTCCTTCCCTAGCCCCACCATGTCCTCCTGAGGAGTCCCTCGAACTGTTTGACCACAGTGTTGGGTACATGCTCCAGGAGGATGCCCAGCGTTTTGAAGGCTCTGATGATGATACTGAGCTCGATGAAGGCAGTAATATGAGCATGGACAGAGGGGGTGCCCAAGAAGGACAGCAATCTGGCAGTCATGATACCCCTGCTGCAGCATACTGCCAAGTTTGCTCCAGTGATGAGGAGGGAGGGGATGATGAGGTCACTGACTCAACGTGGGTGCCTGATAGGAGAGAGGAGGAGGAGGCGGCACATCACCAATGGGGCTGGATGCCCTCCAGGGGCCAGCCTAAGGGCAGCATATTGACTGCATCACACCCCAAAGCTCCACATGTGCAGGGAGCTGCAGTCTCTGAGCGTTATTCAAAAAGTTCTTTGGTGTGGGCCTTTTTTGAGACGAGTGCATCAGATCGCACTGCTGCTATTTGCAACATATGTCTCAAGCGTATCTCGCGTGGCCAAAACATCTCCCGCTTGGGTACCACATGCTTGACCAGACATATGTTGACCTGCCATGCAGTTCGTTGGCAAGCGTATCTAAAAGACCCACACCAAAGAACAAAGAGGACCTCTCCTTGCTCCTCATCAGCTGAGATCTCCAACCCCACTATACCTTCAGTCCTCTCTGAGACCTGCACTGAGAGGAATGAAGGTGTAGAATTAGGTGTGTCACAGCCAAGTACTTGTGGGCAATCTGCTTTTGATACACCGACGTCAGATTGTACCAGGCAAATTTCCCTGCCCCAGCTGCTGCACCACCGAAAGAAGTTTGCTCCCAGCCATCCACATGCCCAGCGGTTGAATGCTAGCTTGGCAAAATTGCTAGCGCTTCAACTGCTGCCTTTTCAGTTGGTAGACTCTGCCCCCTTCCGTGAGTTTGTGGAATGTGCGGTTCCTCAGTGGCAGGTACCCAAACGCCACTTTTTCTCACGGAAGGCGATTCCGGCTCTCTACCGGCATGTGGAAGGCAATGTCCATGCCTCGCTGGACAGGGGTGTCAGCGGTAAGGTGCATATTACCGCTGACTCATGGTCCAGCAGGCATGGACAGGGACGTTACCTAAAGCGGTTGTAAAGATGTTTTTTTTTTTTTTTTTAAATAACAAACATGTTATACTTACCTTCACTGTGCAGCTCGTTCTGCACAGAGTGGCCCCGAACCTGGTCTTCTGGGGTCCCTCGGCGGCTGTTTCAGCTCCTCCCCGCAAGCATTTACCACCTTAATGCGAGGGCTCGCATGGTGGTGAGTGCTTGCGGGCGCGCTCCCGTGATACAGCCGGCGGCTATAGCCGCTCGCTGTATCACTCGGCCCCGCCCCCCGGCGCGCCGCGTCATCGGATGTGATTGACAGCAGCGCGAGCCAATGGCTGCGCTGCTTTCAATCCATCCACTGCAGCCAATCAGCGACCAGGCTGAGCTGCAATGAAGCTGACGAGGAGGCGGACCGAAGATTCGAGGCGTCAGGTAAGTAAAACGGGGGGGCTGGGGGCGGCGGTACTGTCAAAAGTTTTTTCACCTTAATGCATAGAATGCATTAAGGTGAAAAATTTTTTACCTTTACAACCCCTTAAGTTTCACGGCGCATTGGGTGACTCTGCTGGCAGCTGGGAAGGATGCAGGACAAGGTGCAGTAGTGTTGGAGGTTGTTCCGCCACCACGCCTCCAAAATGCTAATGATTGTGACACACCTCTCTCCTCCACCCCTCCTCTTCTTCTTCCTCCATGGCCTCTTCCTGTGCTTTGTCCTCGGAACCAGCGGTGCTCCGTAGCCGTTCAAGGGGCTACGCAAGTACGCAGGCCAAAAGATGCCATGCGGTGCTTGAGCTGGTGTGCTTGGGGGACAGGAGCCACACTGGGGCAGAGGTTCTGTCAGCTCTGCAGGGGCAGGTTCAGAGGTGGTTGACGCCATGCCAACTTAAGGCAGGAATGGTGGTTTGCGACAATGGCACCAACCTCCTCTCTGCCCCCTGACAGGGACAACTGACCCATGTGCCCTGTTTGGCTCACGTCCTTAACTTGGTGGTGCAGCGGTTCTTGGGCAGGTACCCAGGCTTACAGGATGTCCTGAGGCAGGCCAGGAAAGTCTGTGTGCATTTCCGCCGGTCATATAATGCCAGTGCTCGGCTGACGGACCTCCAAAAGGAGTTTAACCTGCCCAAGAACCACCTAATCTGTGACATGCCTACCAGGTGGAACTCAACGTTGGCCATGCTGCAGCAGCTGCACACGCAGCAGAGGGCCATCAATGAGTACCTGTGCGACTATGGCACCAGGACAGGGTCAGGGGAGCTTGTTTTTTCTGTCCCCCTTGTCCACCTGTTGGAGCACACGCTGCGTGGAATAATGGAGAGGGCACTTGAGGCAGAACAGAGGCAGGAAGAGGAGGACTTCCTTAGCTCTCAAGGCCCCCTTTATCCAAACAGTGTTCCTGCGTGCCCGCCGATCACACAGGAAGAGGACGAGGAGGAGGAGGAGGAAGATTGTGTCAGTATGGAGGTGGAGCCTGGCACTCAGCATCAGCAGCAGTCTTTAAGGGATAAGTCCCAAGAAACACATGGACTTGTACGTGGCTGGGAGGAGGTGGCTGCGGACCATGTCGTTCTTAGTGACCCAGAGGACTCCAGACCGAATGCCTCAGCAAACCTCGTCTGCATGGCCTCCCTGATCCTGCAAAGCCTGCGTAAGGATCCTCGTATTCTTGGTATCAAGGAGAAGGACCAATACTGGCTGGCAACCCTCCTTGATCCACGTTACAAGGGTAAGGTTGCGGACCTTATCTTGCCATCGCAGAGGGAGCAGAGGATAAAACATCTTCGGGAGTAGGGATGAGCCGAACACCCCCCTGTTCGGTTCGCACCAGAACATGCGAACAGGAAAGAAATTCGTTCGAACACGCGAACACCGTTAAAGTCTATGGGACACGAACATGAATAATCAAAAGTGCTAATTTTAAAGGCTAATATGCAAGTTATTGTCAATAAAAGTGTTTGGGGACCTGGGTCCTGCCCCAGGGGACATGGATCAATGCAAAAAAAAGTTTTAAAAACGGACGTTTTTTCAGGAGCAGTGATTTTAATAATGCTTAAAGTCAAACAATAAAAGTGTAATATCCCTTTAAATTTCATACCTGGGGGGTGTCTATAGTATGCCTGTAAAGGGGCGCATGTTTCCCGTGTTTAGAACAGTCTGACAGCAAAATGACATTTTGAAGGAAAAAACTCATTTAAAACTACCGCGGCTATTGCATTGCCGACAATACACATAGAAGTTCATTGATAAAAACGGCATGGGAATTCCCCACAGGGCAACCCCGAACCAAAAAAAAAAAAAAAAAATGATGTGGGGGTCCCCCTAAATTCCATACAAGGCCCTTCAGGTCTGGTATGGATATTAAGGGGAACCCCAGCCAAAATTTAAAAAAAAAATTGACGTGGGGTTCCCCCTAAATTCCATACCAGACCCTTCAGGTCTGGTATGGATTTTAAGGGGAACACCGCGCCAAAAAAAAAAAAAAAAAAACGGCGTGGGGTCCCCCTAAAAATCCATACCAGACCCTTATCCGAGCACGCAACCTGGCAGGCCGCAGGAAAAGAGGGGGGGACGAGAGTGCGCCCCCCCCCCTCCTGAACCGTACCAGGCCACATGCCCTCAACATTGGGAGGGTGCTTTGGGGTAGCCCCCCAAAACACCTTGTCCCCATGTTGATGAAGACAAGGGCCTCATCCCCACAGCCCTGGCCGGTGGTTGTGGGGGTCTGCGGGCGGGGGGCTTATCGGAATCTGGAAGCCCCCTTTAACAAGGGGACCCCCAGATCCCGCCCCCCCCCCTGTGTGAAATGGTAAGGGGGTACTTACCCCTACCATTTCACTAAAAAACTGTCAAAAATGTTAAAAATGACAAGAGACAGTTTTTGACAATTCCTTTATTTAAATGCTTCTTCTTTCTTCCTTCATCTTCTTCTTCTTCTGGTTCTTCTGGCTCTTCTGGTTCTTCCTCCGGCGTTCTCGTCCAGCATCTCCCCTGCGGCGTCTTCTATCTTCTTCTCCTCGGGCCGCTCCGCACCCATGGCATGAGGGGGGAGGCTCCCGCTCTTCTCTTCATCTTCTTCTTCATCTTCATCTTCTTCTTCATCTTCTTCTTCTTCTTCTTCTCTTCTTCATCTCTTCTTCCTTCTTCATTTCTTCTCCGGGCCGCTCCGCAGCCATGCTGGCATGGTGGGAGGCTCCCGCTGTGTGACGGCGTCTCTTCGTCTGACGGTTCTTAAATAACGGGGGGTGGGGCCACCCGGTGACCCCGCCCCCCTCTGACGCACGGGACATGACGGGACTTCCCTGTGGCATTCCCCGTGACGTCACAGGGAAAACCCGTCAAGTCACCGTGCATCAGAGGGGGCGGGGTCACCGGATGGCCCCGCCCCCCGTTATTTAAGAACCGTCAGACGAAGAGACGCCGTCACACAGCGGGAGCCTCCCACCATGCCAGCATGGCTGCGGAGCGGCCCGGAGAAGAAATGAAGAAGGAAGAAGAGATGAAGAAGAGAAGAAGAAGAAGAAGAAGATGAAGAAGAAGATGAAGAAGAAGATGAAGAGAAGAGCGGGAGCCTCCCCCCTCATGCCATGGGTGCGGAGCGGCCCGAGGAGAAGAAGATAGAAGACGCCGCGGAGGAGATGCTGGACGAGAACGCCGGAGGAAGAACCAGAAGAGCCAGAAGAACCAGAAGAAGAAGAAGATGAAGGAAGAAAGAAGAAGCATTTAAATAAAGGAATTGTCAAAAACTGTCTCTTGTCATTTTTAACATTTTTGACAGTTTTTTAGTGAAATGGTAGGGGTAAGTACCCCCTTACCATTTCACACAGGGGGGGGGCCGGGATCTGGGGGTCCCCTTGTTAAAGGGGGCTTCCAGATTCCGATAAGCCCCCCGCCCGCAGACCCCCACAACCACCGGCCAGGGTTGTGGGGATGAGGCCCTTGTCTTCATCAACATGGGGACAAGGTGTTTTGGGGGACTACCCCAAAGCACCCTCCCAATGTTGAGGGCATGTGGCCTGGTACGGTTCAGGAGGGGGGGGGCCCGCACTCTCGTCCCTCCCTCTTTTCCTGCGGCCTGCCAGGTTGCGTGCTCAGATAAGGGTCTGGTATGGATTTTGAGGGGGACCCCACGCCGTTTTTTTTTTTTTTTTTTGGCGCGGGGTTCCCCTTAAAATCCATACCAGACCTGAAGGGTCTGGTATGGAATTTAGGGGGAACCCCACGTCAATTTTTTTTTTAAATTTTGGCTGGGGTTCCCCTTAATATCCATACCAGACCTGAAGGGCCTTGTATGGAATTTAGGGAGACCCCCACATCATTTTTTTTTTTTTTTTTTGGTTCGGGGTTGCCCTGTGCGGAATTCCCATGTCGTTTTTATCAATGAACTTCTATGTGTATTGTCGGCAATGCAATAGCCGCGGGTAGTTTTAAATGAGTTTTTTCCTTCCAAATGTCATTTTGCTGTCAGACTGTTCTAAACACAGGAAACATGCGCCCCTTTACAGGCATACTATAGACACCCCCCAGGTACGAAATTTAAAGGGATATTACACTTTTATTGTTTGACTTTAAGCATTAATAAAATCACTGCTCCTGAAAAAACATCCGTTTATAAAACTTTTTTTTGCATTGATCCATGTCCCCTGGGGCAGGACCCGGGTCCCCAAACACTTTTTATGACAATAACTTGCATTTAAGCCTTTAAAATTAGCACTTTTGATTTCTCCCATAGACTTTTAAAGGGTGTTCCGTGGCATTCGAATTTGCCGCGAACACCCCAAATTGTTCGCTGTTCGGCGAACTTGCGAACAGCCAATGTTCGAGTAGAACATGAGTTCGACTCGAAGCTCATCCCTATTCGGGAGGCCTTGCAGAAAGGTCTGTGCAACACGTTCCCAGAGACTGGGAGGTTACAAACTCCTGTTTCTGGACAACGTGTTGCTGAGGCTTCGGTCAGTCAAAGAAGGAGCGGTGGAGAAGGTGGCCGTCTGACCGATGCGTTCAGACAATTTTTTGGTCCGCAGCCCCAAGGTATGATCGGTTCCAGCAACCGAATAATTTTTTTTGAAATCTCAGATCCCTTCAAAGACTGCCTATGCTGATGCTGAGTGACTATCCCTGAGTAATTATCCTCTTCCCCCTCAATCATCACGCTGATAGCTTGTAAGAACATTTTTGGTTCTGGGCGCCACCACCAGTGCCTAAGGCCCAATTTTTCAGCCCCTGTTTAACAGGGGCGTGTAATTACAATTTTTGATGCAATACTTTGCAGCAGGGCTCGTTTCTGCGTTACAACTAGAGTATCTGTGAGGGGTTGCAGTGTTGTGGCACCAGCACCAGTGCCTAAGGCCCAATTTTTCTGCCCCTGTTTAACAGGGGCGTGTTATTACAATTTTTGATGCAATACTTTGCAACAGGGCTCATTTCTGCGTTCCAACTAGAGTATCTGTGAGGTTTGCAGTGTTGTGGCACCAGCACCAGTGCCTAAGGCCTAATTTTTCAGCCCCTGTTCAACAGGGGCATGTAATTACAATTCTTGATCTAATATTTCACAGCAGGGCCCATTTCTGCACCCACCAAGAGTGAGTGAGGACTTACAGTGTTGTGGCACCAGCACCACGACCACCACCAAAGGCCCAATTTTTCTGCCCCTGTTCAACAGGGGCATGTAATTACAATTCTTGATCTAATATTTCACAGCAGGGCCCTGTGAGGGCTTACAGTGTTGTGGCCACCACAACACCTAAGGCCCAAATTTCTGCTGAGTATATAGGGCAGGCCCCTACTTTTAAACATCTAACTTACAAACGACTCCTACTTGCAAATGGAAGGAGACAACAGGAAGTGAGATGAAATCTACCCCTAGGAAGGGAAATTCTCTCCTGTAAGAGTTAATATGGGAAAAACATTTCTCCTTTCCACTGATGCTTTCCAATCCTTGTTCCACAAGAAACCCCAAATTTTCAAAAAACATTTGTCATTGGGACAAAAAGTGAGGTGAAATCTTCTGAAGAGGAGGACAGACAGCAAAACAAATGTCACAGGGGTGATAACCCTTCCCTATGTTTTCCAAAAAGCTTAAAAAAGATTTTTTGGCTGGAGTTAAACACGTTAAAAATGTACCCGTTCAAAATTACAAACAGATTCTACTTAACTACAAACCTACAGTCCCTGTCTTGTTTGCACCGCCTGTATACTGCTGTTCAGAGTATATAGGGCCTGGTGGCCCCATACCCTTCCTTATTTTAATTTGGGTGCGGGGTTCCCCTTAATATCCATACAAGACCCAAAGGGCCTGGTAATGAACTGGGGGGTACCCATGCCGTTTGTCTCACTGATTTTCATCCATATTGCCAGGACCCGACATTACATTAAACCCGCAAGCAGTTTTAAATGAGATTTTTTCCTTTAAAAATGACATTTTGTGCAGGGACTGTTCTAAACACGGGAAACACGCGCCACTTTACAGGCATACTATAAACACCCCCCAGGTACGATATTTAACCACTTAAGGACCGCCTCACGCCGATGTACGTCGGCAAGGCAGCACGGGCAGGCAAAATCACGTACATGTACGTGATTTGCCTCCCGCGGGTGGGGGGTCCGATTGGACCCCCCCCGGTGCCCGAGGCGGTCCCGTTTTGTTCCCCGGCGATCGGAGACGAGGGGGAGGCCATCCGTTCGTGGCCCCCCCCTCGCGATCGCCGCCGGCCAATGGGAACACTCCTTTGCTGCTGTATGCTAAACAGCAGCAAAGGAAGTGATGTCATCTCTCCTCGGCTCGGTAGTTTCCGTTCCGGCCCGAGGAGAGAAGACAGGTATGTGAGTGCACCAACACACACACACACAGTAGAACATGCCAGGCATACAAAACACCCCGATCCCCCCCCCGATCGCCCCCCGATCCCCCCCAATCACCCCCCCCCCCCGTCACAAACTGACACCAGCAGTTTTTTTTTTTTTTTTTTTTGATTACTGCTAGGTGTCAGTTTGTGACAGTTACTGTGTTAGCACAGTTACTGTTACCCCCCTGTAGGTCTAGGGTACCCCCCTAACCCCCCTAATAAAGTTTTAACCCCTTGATGACCCCCCGTCACCAGTGTCGCTAAGCGATCATTTTTCTGATCGCTGTATTAGTGTCGCTGGTGACGCTAGTTAGTGAGGTAAATATTTAGGTTCGCCGTCAGCGTTTTATAGCGTCAGGGACCCCCATATACTATCTTATAAATGTTTTAACCCCTTGATTGCCTACTAGTTAACCCTTTCACCACTGATCACCGTATAACCGTTACGGTTGACGCTGGTTAGTTTGTTTATTTTTTATAGTGTCACGGCACCCGCCGTTTATTACCGAATAAAGGTTTAGCCCCCTAATCGCCCGGCGGTGATATGCGTCGCCCCAGGCAGCGTCAGATTAGCGCCAGTACCGCTAACACCCACGCACTCAGCATGCGCCTCCCTTAGTGGTATAGTATCTGATCGGATCAATATCTGATCCGATCAGATCTATACTAGCGTCCCCAGCAGTTTAGGGTTCCCAAAAACGCAGTGTTAGTGGGATCAGCCCAGATACCCGCTAGCACCTGCGTTTTGCGCCTCCGCCCGGCCCAGCCCAGCCCACCCAAGTGCAGTATCGATCGATCACTGTCACTTACAAAACACTAAACGCATAACTGCAGCGTTCGCAGAGTCAGGCCTGATCCCTGCGATTGCTAACATTTTTTTTGGTAGCATTTTGGTGAACTGACAAGCACCAGCCCCAGGCAGCGTCAGGTTAGCGCCAGTACCGCTAACACCCACGCACACACCGTACACCTCCCTTAGTGGTATAGTATCTGAACGGATCAATATCTGATCCGATCAGATCTATACTAGCGTCACCAGCAGTTTAGGGTTCCCAAAAACGCAGTGTTAGCGGGATCAGCCCAGATACCTGCTAGCACCTGCGTTTTGCCCCTCCGCCCGGCCCAGCCCAGCCCACCCAAGTGCAGTATCGATCGATCACTGTCACTTACAGAACACTAAACGCATAACTGCAGCGTTCACAGAGTCAGACCTGATCCCTGCGATCGCTAACAGTTTTTTTGGTAGCATTTTGGTGAACTGGCAAGCACCAGCCCCAGGCAGCGTCAGGTTAGCGCCAGTACTGCTAACACCCACGCACGCACCGTACACCTCCCTTAGTGGTATAGTATCTGATCGCATCAATATCTGATCCGATCAGATCTATACTAGCGTCACCAGCAGTTTAGGGTTCCCACAAACGCAGTGTTAGCGGGATCAGCCCAGATACCTGCTAGCACCTGCGTTTTGCCCCTCCGCCCGGCCCGGCCCAGCCCACCCAAGTGCAGTATCGATCGATCACTGTCACTTACAAAACTCTAAACGCATAACTGCAGCGTTTGCAGAGTCAGGCCTGATCCCTGCGATCGCTAACAGTTTTTTGGTAGCGTTTTGGTGAACTGGCAAGCACCAGCAGCGTAGTACACCCCGGTCATAGTCAAACCAGCACTGCAGTAACACTTGGTGACGTGGCGAGTCCCATAAGTGCAGTTCAAGCTGGTGAGGTGGCAAGCACAAGTAGTGTCCCGCTGCCACCAAGAAGACAAACACAGGCCCGTCGTGCCCATAGTGCCCTTCCTGCTGCATTCGCCAATCCTAATTGGGAACCCACCGCTTCTGCAGCGCCCGTACTTCCCCCATTCACATCCCCAACCAAATGTAGTCGGCTGCATGAGAGGCATTTTTATGTCCTCCCGAGTACCCCTACCCAGCGAACCCCCCAAAAAAGATGTTGTGTCTGCAGCAAGTGCAGATATAGGCGTGACACCCGCTATTATTGTCCCTCCTGTCCTGACAATCCTGGTCTTTGCATTGGTGAATGTTTTGAACGGTACCATTCACTAGTTGAGTATTAGCGTAGGGTACAGAATTGCACAGACTAGGACACAGTTTCACAGGGTCTCCCAAGATGCCATCGCATTTTGAGAGACCCGAACCTGGAACCGGTTACAGTTATAAAAGTTAGTTACAAAAAAAGTGTAAAAAAAAAAAATATATAAAATAAAAAAAAAATAGTTGTCGTTTTATTGTTCTCTCTCTCTCTATTCTCTCTCTCTATTGTTCTGCTCTTTTTTACTGTATTCTATTCTGCAATGTTTTATTGTTATTGTTATTATGTTTTATCATGTTTGTTTTTCAGGTATGTAATTATTTATACTTTACTGTTTACTGTGCTTTATTGTTAACCATTGTTAACCATTTTTTTTGTCTTCAGGTACGCCATTCACGACTTTGAGTGGTTATACCAGAATGATGCCTGCAGGTTTAGGTATCATCTTGGTATCATTCTTTTCAGCCAGCGGTCAGCTTTCATGTAAAAGCAATCCTAGCAGCTAATTAGCCTCTAGACTGCTTTTACAAGCCGTGGGAGGGAATGCCCCCCCCCCCCCACCGTCTTCCGTGTTTTTCTCTGGCTCTCCTGTCTCAACAGGAAACCTGAGAATGCAGCCGGTGATTCAGCCAGCTGACCATAGAGCTGATCAGAGACCAGAGTGGCTCCAAACATCTCTATGGCCTAAGAAACCGGAAGCTACGAGCATTTCATGACTTAGATTTCGCCGGATGTAAATAGCGCCATTGTGAAATTGGGGAAGCATTTTATCACACCGATCTTGGTGTGGTCAGATGCTTTGAGGGCAGAGGAGAGATCTAGGGTCTAATAGACCCCAATTTTTTCAAAAAAGAGTACCTGTCACTACCTATTGCTATCATAGGGGATATTTACATTCCCCGAGATAACAATAAAAACGATTAAAAAAAAAATATGAAAGGAACAGTTTAAAAGTAAGATTAAAAAAGCAAAAAAATAATAAAGAAAAAAAAAAAAAAGCACCCCTGTCGCCCCCTGCTCTCGCGCTAAGGCGAACGCAAGCGGCGGTCTGTCGTCAAACGTAAACAGCAATTGCACCATGCATGTGAGGTATCACCGTGAAGGCCAGATCGAGTGCAGTAATTTTTCCAGTAGACCTCCTCTGTAAATCTAAAGTGGTAACCTGTAAAGGCTTTTAAAGGCTTTTAAACATGTATTTATTTTGTTGCCACTGCACGTTTGTGCGCAATTTTAAAGCATGTCATGTTTGGTATCCATGTACTCGGCCTAAGATCGTCTTTTTTATTTCATCAAACATTTGGGCAATATAGTGTGTTTTAGTGCATTAAAATTTAAAAAAGTGTGTTTTTTCCCCAAAAAATGCGTTTGAAAAATCGTTGCGCAAATACTGTGTGAAAAAAAAAAAATGAAACACCCACCATTTTAATCTGTAGAGCATTTGCTTTAAAAAAATATATAATGTTTGGGGGTTCAAAGTAATTTTTTTGCAAAAAAAAATAACTTTTTCATGTAAACAATAAGTGTCAGAAAGGGCTTTGTCTTCAAGTGGTTAGAAGAGTGGGTGATGTGTGACATAAGCTTCTAAATGTTGTGCATAAAATGCCAGGACAGTTCAAAACCCCCCCAAATGACCCCATTTTGGAAAGTAGACACCCCAAGCTATTTGCTGAGAGGCATGTCGAGTCCATGGAATATTTTATATTGCGACACAAGTTGCAGGAAAGAGACAAATTTTTTTTTTTTTTTTTTTGCACAAAGTTGTCACTAAATGATATATTTCTCAAACATGCCATGGAAATATGTGAAATTACACCCCAAAATACATTCTGCTGCTTCTCCTGAGTACGGGGATACCACATGTGTGAGACTTTTTGGGAGCCTAGCCGCGTACGGGACCCCGAAAACCAAGCACCGCCTTCAGGCTTTCTAAGGGCGTGAATTTTTGATTTCACTCTTCACTGCCTATCACAGTTTCGGAGGCCATGAAATGCCCAGGTGGCACAAAACCCCCCCAAATGACCCCATTTTGGAAAGTAGACACCCCAAGCTATTTGCTGAGAGGTATAGTGAGTATTTTGCAGATCTCACTTTTTGTCACAAATGTTTTTTCTTGTCTTTCTTCATTTTCAAAAACAAATGAGAGCTGCAAAATACTCTCCATGCCTCTCAGCAAATAGCTTGGGGTGTCTACTTTCCAAAATGGGATCATTTGGGGGGGTTTTGTCCACCTGGGCATTCCAGGGCCTCCGAAACTGTGATAGGCAGTAAAGAGTGAAATCAAAAATTTTCACCCTTAGAAATCCTGAAGGCAGTGATTGGTTTTCCGGGTCCCGTACGCGGCTAGGCTCCCAAAAAGTCCCACACATGTGGTATCCCCATACTCAGGAGAAGCAGCTAAATGTATTTTGGGGTGCAATTCCACATATGCCCATGGCCTGTGTGAGCAATATATCATTTAGTGACAACTTTATGCAAAAAAAAAAAAGTGTCACTTTCTCGCAACTTGTGTCAAAATATAAAATATTCCATGGACTCAATATGCCTCTCAGCAAATAGCTTGGGGTGTCTACTTTCCAAAATGGGGTCATTTTGGGGGGTTTTGTGCCACCTGGGCATTCCATGGCCTCCGAAACTGTGATAGGCAGTGAAGAGTGAAATCAAAAATTTACACCCTTAGAAATCCTGAAGGCGGTGATTGGTTTTCGGGGCCCCGTACGCGGCTAGGCTCCCAAAAAGTCCCACACATGTGGTATCCCCATACTCAGGAGAAGCAGCTGAATGTATTTTGGGGTGCAATTCCACATAGGCCCATGGCCTGTGTGAGCAATATATCATTTAGTGACAACTTTTTGTAAATATTTTTTTTTTTTTTTGTCATTTTTCAATCACTTGGGACAAAAAAAATAAATATTCAATGGGTTCAACATGCCTCTCAGCAATTTCCTTGGGGTGTCTACTTTACAAAATGGGGTCATTTGGGGGGGTTTTGTACTGCCCTGCCATTTTAGCACCTCAAGAAATGACATAGGCAGTCATAAACTAAAAGCTGTGTAAATTACAGAAAATGTACCCTAGTTTGTAGACGCTATAACTTTTGCGCAAACCAATAAATATACGCTTATTGACATTTTTTTTACCAAAGACATGTGGCCGAATACATTTTGGCCTAAATGTATGACTAAAATTTAGTTTATTGGATTTTTTTTATAACAAAAAGTAGAAAATATCATTTTTTTTCAAAATTTTCGGTCTTTTTCCGTTTATAGCGCAAAGAATAAAAACCGCAGAGGTGATCAAATACCATCAAAAGAAAGCTCTATTTGTGGGAAGAAAAGGACGCAAATTTCGTTTGGGTACAGCATTGCATGACCGCGCAATTAGCAGTTAAAGCGACGCAGTGCCAAATTGGAAAAAGACCTCTGGTCCTTAGGCAGCATAATGGTCCGGGGCTCAAGTAGTTAAAGGAATATTTCACTTTTTTTTTTTTTACTTTAAGCCTCATTGAAATCACTGCTCCCGAAAAAATGGCTGTTTTTAAAAGTTCTTTTTGCATTGATACATGTCCCCTGGGGCAGGACCCGGGACCCCAAACCCTTTTTAGGACAATACCATGCAAATTAGCCTTTAAAATGAGCACCAAGGGGTGTTCGGCTCATCCCTATATGTCAGTATTGCATTGTATATCCCTGTATGTTGTGGTTGTTCAGGTGCTTATCTAATAGTTTTTTGAAACTATCCATGCTCCCCGCTGAGACCACTGCCTGTGGAAGGGAATTCCACATCCTCACTGCTCTTATAGTAAAGAACCCTCTACGTAGTTTAAGGTTAAACCTCTTTTCCTCTAATTTTAATGAGTGGCCACGTGTCTTATTAAACTCCCTTCCATGAAAAAGTTGTAACCCTATTGTGAGGTCACCAGTACGGTATTTATAAATTGAAATCATATCCCCGCTCAAGCGTCTCTTCTCCGGAGAGAATAAGTTCAGTGTACGCAACCTTTCCTCATAACTAATATCCTCCAGACCCTTTATTAGCTTAGTTGCCCTTTTTGTATTCAATCCATTTCCAGTACTTCCTTCCGGAGGACTGGTGCCCAGAACTGGACAGCATACTCTAGGTGCGGCCGGAACAGAGTCTTGTAGATCGGGAGAATTATCGTTTTATCTCTGGAGTTGATCCTCTTTTTAAAGTATGCCAATATTCTGTTTGCTTTGTTAGCAGCAGCTTTGCATTGCATGCAATTACTGAGCCTATCATCTACTAGGACCCCATCCTAGATTCCCCCAGAGTTTCTCCCCCCAGTGTATAGATTGCATTCATATTTTTGCCACCCAAATGCATTATTTTACATTTTTCTACATTAAACCTCATTTGCCATTTAATTGCCCACCCCATTAATTTGTTCAGATCTTTTTGCAAGGTTTCCCCATCCTGCAGAGAAGTTATTGCCCTGTTTAGCTTAGTTTATGAACAAAATAAATAGTATTGGTCCCAGCACAGAACCCTAGGGGACCTACACTGGCTTTTCTCCAATCACCTGGTACCATTTCAGTCAGTAGACTGTCAGTAAAAATTAGGAAGAATGGTCTGGCAATTACTTGACTGAGTTCCCTAAGTAACCTCGGATGCAAGCCATCTTGTCCCGGTGATTTATTAATGTTAAGTTTCCCAAGTCTAATTTAAATTCTGTCCTCTGTTAACCATGGAGGTGCTTCCTGTGATGTGTCATGAGGATAGACACTGCAGTTTTGGTTACTGAAGCCCCCCGATTACCTTGTGAAGACCGAGGAGAAGAATATCTTCGCTATCTCCCCATCCTTTGTAACCAGATGTCCTTCCTCATTCTTTATGGGGCCAATATGGTCTGTCCTCCCTTTTTTACTGTTTACATACTTAAAGAATTTCTTGGGATTTTTTTTGCTGTCCTCCGCTATGTGTCTTTTGTGTTCTATCTTAGCTGCCCTAATTGCACCCTTACATTTCTTGTTGCATTCTTTATAAAGTCTGAATGCTGATGATGATCCCTCAACCTTGTATTTTTTTAAGGCCTTTTCCTTTGCTTTTATATGCATTTTTACATTGGAGTTAAGCCATACAGGACTTTTGTTTGTTTTTTTAAATTTATTACTCAATAGGATGTATTGGCTAATGCCCTTATTTAATATGCTCTTGAAGCAAACTGATCTCTCCTCCGTGTTCTACCATCTGAACCATGAAATTGTCCTGCAAGACATTTAGGAACTGGCGAGCCTTAGACGAATGCGTGGTTCCCTCCACCCAGTCTATGTCTGGATAATTAAAATCCCCCATTATGATAACATTTCTCATCCTTGCTGCTAATCCAACTTGTGATAGGAGATCCGTCTCCCCATCCTCCCTCAATTTAGGTGGCCTATAGCATACTCCCAGTAATAATTTCCTCTTAGCTCCATCCCTTTGAAGCTCTACTCAAAAGGATTCCACCTCCCTAGCTCCCTTAGTGATGTTATCTCTCACATTCACTTGTACATTATTCTTGATATATAGGCATACCCCTCCCCTTTTTTTACCCTCTATCCCTGTGATAAAGGGTATACCCTTGAATGGCCAGCCAATCATGAGAGCTGTTGAACCAGGTCTCTGAAATTCCCACACAATCCAAATTCTCCTTGTACAACAGTATCTCTAGTTCACCCATCTTGTCCACCAGGCTCCTGACATTGGTGAGCATACCATGTAGTTTAGACCGGTCACATACTATTCTCTTATTGGGTGTTCCAAGATTGCAACTAGGACTTTGTACTATACTTACCTTGGGTTTATGTGCTTTAGTCTACCTACCACTAATGCCCCCAATACTACCCTCTGGAATTTGTTCCGCGCTGACTATTTCTACCTCTGGGCCCTCACCTTCATCGTCAGGCCCGAGCATCTTGTTCTTCACAGTCTAATGCCTCGTATACACGGTCAGATTTTCAAACAGAAAATGCTCGATGGGAGCTTTTTGGCAGAAATCCTGACCGTGTGTAGGCTCCATCAGACATTTTCCATCGGAATTTCCGTCGCACAAAATTTGAGATCTGGATCTCAAATTTTCCAACAACAAAACCCGTTCTCGTAAATTCCGATCTTGTGTACACAATTCTGACGCACTAAGTGCCACGCATGCTCAGAATAAATTACGAGATGGAAGCACTCGGTCTGGTAAAACTACCGTTCATAATGGAGATAGCACATTTCGTCACGCTGCAATTTTTTAAATAGTTTAATGCAGCACATTCTCTTCTTCTTTATAATGCTAGAATAATTAAGTTGTTTTGCTGCTCATATTCACATAGAGTTCTGACAAACTGATTTCTTTATTATTTCTTGTGATCTCCTGAAAAATATTTTTTTTTTCGTCAGATCTCCATAATAATGTTTCTAATTTTTGTTTAGATTTTTTTTTTTTTAATCAAGATCTACATTTTTTTTTGTTTTTTATAGTGCTCTCCATAATATTATTTCTTGTTTTGTGTGTCAAGTTACCACAACACCATTATTATCTTGTATTTTTTAACCTCAAGGAGGTTGGTTTGTGTTGGTGTCCCTTGTTAATTTGACATTGTATTTAGGAAATGTACCTGCCTACTCACAAACAAACTGTCCTTTTTGAAGTAAAACACATAGGCAAGTATTTGTGAAAAATAAATAGCCATTTATTCTGGGTCATAACAAAAGAAAGAGGAAAGCAACGCTGGAGAAACTGGTGAAATTTGTGAAGCCTTTGTACCCCAGGGCACACATCAATTATTTTACAGTCAAAATTGTTGACCTGAGGAGTCCTTATAACAGTGAGCACAATCCGGTCCAGGACTACAAGAGATCAGGAACAACAGCAGATGACATATCTGTCCCCAGGCTGTGGTTATACCACAGCCTGCGTCTTTTGTCAGACTGAACCCAGACCATCACTCTCTTGTCTTCCTTACACGCTTCCTTCCAGGCTGTGGCTCTGGTGTTGGAGTTGTGGCAGGAGGAGGAGGACCATGGTTCAACTCACAAACGTGGCTTTGGCTTGTGAGTTCGCCCCTCAACTCCTTATTTAGGGCTTGTAACATAACTTCCTCACATAAGAGGTGTTGGCCCTCCTCCATTTCCAGCATTTTGCAGGCTGACGTGTAGGCATAGTCCTCTTGAAGACTGGGGGGGGTTTCTGAGGCCTGCAGTAGCCTTCATAAATAGTATTCTATAATAAAGAAACCGCGCTATATGTGAACAACATAATAGACATCAATATTAGGAAGTCTCATGTGTATTGGATAGTCCCTTTTACAACAAAAAAATATATAAGTGAATATAATAAAAAAAAAATAATAATAAATAAATAAAGTCTTGTCATAAATGGGTGACTTGGATTTTGTCCAGAAGAAATATGTGATGAATCAAACATAGACAGGAAACACTTTAGTGAGATAGCAAGCTTACCAGAAGTAAGCCAAAATAGGGCAGATGGCTTAAACCCAGCCTGGGCCTTGAGATGATCGGTCCCGATAGGGTAGAATAAACACACTCATCCCGTGTGTACAGTCCACAGAGATTCAGCCCAAAAATATATGAAGCAAATATAGTGTAATACTGATACTTACAACACTTCAAAAAAATATAAATATGTGCAACACTCAGTCGTGACCCAAAAAAATCATACGTGATCATAAATAATCATGCGTTTTCATAAGAGGTCCAGTGCAAGTTACAACAACTGGAGGGGTGATTATATGAGTATCAGAAGAGCATGCAAAGTAAAAGAATCAGGGTGAAAATGAGAAACGTGAATGACATCCAGAACTTCTTACCAGATGTAAGAGAAAAAGGGCCTATATGGTCACCCGGAAAAGAAAAGAAACCTTCTAGGTTCTACAGATCATATGTGCAAACTGCTTACCAGATGGGAAAGACAGTATGAACGGGGTATATCTGGCCAAAGACTGTCCACCATACATAGAGAAACACCGGATGAAAAGCAGCAACACACCTACAGGAGATCCTGCTTACCAGAACGCAAACTGGGATAGACAGATGAAATGGAATCCCATAGGAGCTCCTAAGGAACGATGGGGGTACGTCCTGCCACAGTGGGTTCCAAGCTCATCTGCCGCCAGATCCAGCAGTTTCTTCTTGCTACGTCTTACCAAATGCAACTTCCTGTCTGAATCTGAACAACAATCCTTCATAAATAGGCCTCCTCCATTTGCTGCAAATTTGAGGCTATATACATGCCATAGGCCTTTAGAGCATCGAGGGGGGCTTTCAGGGCGTCATTAGCCTCCTTAATGAGGCCCAGTGCTGCCTTCTCCAGGTTACTCCTCTTCCTGGCATTTTTTTGTGGAAGGCCGAGGGGAAGGACCTGGGATTTGGGCAGGCTACTGGGCCCGGCCACCTCCTGGCTGCCACTTTCCACGGCCTGGCTGAGGCTTTCCTGTGTGTGAAAAAGGGACATAATTTTAGTTTTTGGTTCATCAATCACACACAATTTTCTGCTCATGACTGTTGCAAATTGAATGTTAATAAATAGAAAAAAAACTATCATTCTGACCCCAGCATTTTTCATTCTTGTCCCAATCATTTGTGGCCACTACTGTCTATTGATATGTAAAATACTCTGTGAAATCATAAATTAGTGATCAAAACTAACATCTATTTAATATCATTAAAGTGGTGTTCCGGCCGAAATTATACTTTTTAAATAAAAATACCCCTATAATACACAAGCTTAATGTATTCTAGTAAAGTTAGTCTGTAAACTAAGGTCTGTTTTGTTAGTTTATAGCAGTAGTTTGTTATTTTATGAACTTACAGCAGGCCGTGGCCATCTTAAGTGTGGGCATCTGATGCCAGACTGTATTTCTTCCTGCATCTCATCCTTGCAGATCTCGCATATGCTCAGTGCAGCACAAGCAGTGTAATAGGTTTCAGGTCAGGTTTCCATAGCAACGGCAGTGTCAGAAGAAGTTGCCGCCTCTTCCCAGAAGGCATTGCAAACAGGAAATGATGCGATGAGCTGCGGCCAGGGAGGAGGAAGTGAAAGATGAACACAGCAGATATACAGTAGGTGCAGAGAAAAAAATTTTAAAAATATCCAATTTGTTTACAGTTTAGTGAGGGATGCTGAAGAGTTGTAAAAGTGGGTGGAACTCCACTTTAATTTGACAACCAGAAATATTTTAAAGAATGCTATACCTGACTCAAGCTGGGCTTCTGCACATGTTGCTGCCTGGAAGGCCCAGGTTGGTCGTCGGAAACCTCAGCTGGGGGGGGGGAAAGCCTTGAAGGAAGACTGGAGAGTGCTGGCCTGGGTTCCCTCTGATCTGACAGAAAATGCAGTCTGTCATAGTACCACAGCCTGGCTACATAAATGTCATCTGCTGCTCCTGATCTCAGGGAATCCTGGACCTTCTTGCACTCCCTATTATAAGTGCTCCTCATACCACCAATTTTGGATGTTAAATACTTGATGTCCGCCTTGGGGATCATCGGCTTTTTTAAATTCAAGCAGTTTCTCCAGCGCTGCCTGCCTCTTTGTTTGATTATTAAAAAATGGGTGGTTCAGCTGCCACAGACAGGGCAGCGTCCTGAACATATCAATGAATATTCCTAGAAATTCCCTATCATTGAAGGCATCCATTTTCTCTGCAAGACACAACACAAGACAAATCCTAATGTCGGGCAAAACTCTCCTATGTTGACCCAATATAGGCCTCAATCTATAAGCAGTATAGGCCACTGATGCACCAAGTTAAAACTGTACCTTCGTTATAACGATCGTTGCTTCTGTTACTCCGTCCTCCGCTCACAGATCATACGTACGAGGCACGCGTGTTATGCTGTATATACACTGTGCATGAATGAAACTCTGCCCGCCCCTAACGTTCTTTCTAGTATATTCCCCGCCCCTTCTCTTTCGGCGCAGTGGGAGAGCACATGGCGGAGAGACAACAGGTGCATGCAGAGGAGAGCAGCAACGACGAAAGGCTGGAGCCACGAATGTTCCCATCCCAGAGGAGATTTAAGGCCACAAATATGTCCTTTATAGAGATGGTGGACATCTTGAAGAGGGCCGACTATGACAGAAGGATGGACCTTACCCAAACCCAAATGTGAGAAAGGCCAAGATCATGATTAAAGTAGTCCTGTAGCAGGTTGCAGACAGCAGGGAGGTGCACTGTAGCACTGTAGCAGGGTGCAGGTAACAGGGAGATGCACTGTAGTCCCGTAGCCGGATGAAGACAGCAGGGAGGTGCACTGTAGTCCTGTAGCAGGTTGCAGACAGCAGGGAAATGCACTGTAGTACTGTAGCAGGATGCAGATAGCAGGAAGGTGCACTGTAGTCCTGTAGCAGGTTGCAGACAGCAGGGAGGTGCACTGTAGTACTGTAGCAGGATGCAGATAGCAGGGAGGTGCACTGTAGTCCCGTAGCAGGTTGCAGACAGCAGGGAGGTGCACTGTAGTACTGTAGCAGGATGCAGATAGCAGGGAGGTGCACTGTAGTCCTGTAGCAGGTTGCAGACTGCAGGGAGGTGCAGACAAGCCGGGTCAAGGTACTGGCGGGCAGATCAGGTACGGAAGGGCAAACCAAGAGAATAGTCAGAGTCCAAGCCAAGATCGGGGCGGGCAGCAAGCAGGTAAGTCAGGAACAAGCCAAGTAAGTACTGGATACAGGAAAACTGGTAACAAGGTAGCAGGGGTCTCAGGAAACGCTGTAGACCAGACAGAAAGGCAGCATTGGAACAGTCTTCTTTAAATAGCCTATCTTTGGCACCAAGTGTTGTTCCTTTTGGCGCTATTGCGCATGCCCGTACATTTGTTAGCACTATTGGCGCTATTGCGCATGTGCGTACGTTTGTTAGCGCTATTGCACGCGTGCGCGAGCGCCGGATGGCGCTTCTATGCACAGGCATTTACAAGGCATTAACCCTCAATCTGCTGGCATAACTGCAAGAGGGCTTTTCCTGACAGGGAGCCAGAGAACAGCGTAGTAGAACAGCAAGCAGGATCTGAAGCCAGAAGGAATGTCAGCCAAGCAAGTCTTTAACAGGAACACAGGAGAGTGTCTCTAGAGATGTGACCAAGCCGAAGGCAAAGATCATCTGGACTGGACGGCTTAAGTAGGCAGGACTGATGAGCAGGATATCATCAACAGGTGAGTCACTGTGGAGAGATAGGAGCTGGCAATTAGCCAACAGCAGAGCGGCAGTTCAGAGAAGGAAGGGCTGAGCCCCATCCTGACAGTTACATGATGGGGCTTTTAGCCCTATGCTCAATTTACAATCTGGGAGGGAAGAGTATGTCTTTTTGTCTTGATCACTGAGAGAAACCTTTCTAATGTGGGTGACTATACTGATAGATACAGTACCACTGTGGACATTGCAGCACTTCCACTGTGTCAGTGTAGGTATACACAGTCTAAAGTAATACTAAAATTGTTGGCTTGGCTTGGCTTGCTTTATGGAGCTGTGAATGGGAAGTCTATGTGTTGTAGTGCGCACAAGGGACATATAAAATGTATTCAGGCTATTCAAAATAATAACAGTCAAGATAAAAGTAATGGCAGGCATCATGCAGATCTACACATTGAAACTGAAATATATGTTCATTTTAATTCATCAATTAGACACTTGATATGTTTTGATTTATTTGTATAAGATATTGTTTATTAACACCATTATTGACACCATTTTGCAAAAGTTTGTGCTTTATGTTAACGCCTTTTCACACATTTGAAGATGTACTGATTATGAGGTAGTAGTGTTTATGGCCAAGTGCCTCATATTTATTGTAAGCTTTTATGCATTAAACTTTGAACATTTCCACCCTAGCTGTTCTTGACTTATAATGTATAATGTGTAAATATTGCCCATCTCTAAAATTTCATAATGAGCCTATATTTTTAGGGAAGGGGGAATCTATATTTATAATTAGTTTCCCATCATAACCTAAAGTCCTACTGCCTCAATTTACCAAAAAAGAAGGATTGGAAACATTAAATTGCAGAACATAATGAAGATATGAAAATACAATAAAGGATAAAAGCTTTTGACTCTCACACATAATCACTTACAATGATGAGGGCTATATGTCTCCGCTCCAAATGTTTCTGCTCCATGGATCTCACATAAAAAAGATGAAAAGTTCCATGAATCTTGTTCCGCGTTAGCTTCAAAGTTGAGTAATCTAATGCTCAGGTAAAATGCTGATGTAGCTTTTAATTATTCATGTCAGGCTGCCTGAGTAGACACATTAAGATGGGATGTCAATAAAGTAGTCAGAATTTTCCTTTAACCAGAATAAAATAACTCTAAAAGTGGAAATGAATATTACATATTATAGGGGTTATAAAGGTGTATAATTGAAGAGTTTAACATTATAAGATTCAAAAGTTCTAAATGGAAAGGCAAATGAAAAACTAGATGGTAAAACAAAATAAAAATCAGCCTTATAGCCTTGCTAAATGTATTCCAGAGTTTGTATAACTCTGATAGTGTGCTTACAAATCTGGCAAAGTCAGATTTGACTGGGATCATGTCTTCTTTAAGCTGCCTGGATATCAGAGTCAATAACCAAAGTAACTGTCTAAGCTTCAGAGGGAGGTGACTAGCTGAATTATCAGGCACAGAGTAACTCTAACTTGCAGTTTTATTCACAGGTACAAAGTTAGAAGCAATAATACTAAACTGGCTCAAGTTGGAAAAACATGTGTAAAGATCTGCTGCCCTCTACTGTCTGTATATGTAAAAAGCTATGCTGTTTATCACAGAATTAATTATGTATTCCTGTCTCTGGGTTGTTGGGTTGGAAACCCCATAAGAAGGAAACAAAGAGGGAGAGAGAAATTGAGACCACATGTCCACGGAAAAGCTACCGCTGAATCCAGGCCAGAAGCAGGGGTTATTAGGCAAGTATAGACGAAAAGAGGGAACACTGGCCTAGTGCATTATCCAACAAAAAATTATTGTAAAGTAAAAATATAAAGTGTCTACTCAAACATAAATGTTAAAATCGCTCATCAGGCCACAGGCGTGGCTAAACTCTCTCAAGATGACGGGACCGGCAGGGAGGGGGAAACCAAACCCTGGTCCCTGCTGGTTGCCACATTTTGAAGTACAATTCTTCTTCTTCAGAGCCTCTACAGGGGCAATAGGTTGCCTGCTTCTCTTTGTAGTAGTGTTAAGGGGCACTGCTGTCACACCACTTCCATTACCATTTTCTGACATGGCCAATCCTATTTGTAGTGTAACAGAAAGGGTAAACAGCTGAATTATCAGACAAAGTTACAGAGAGGAAAGGCCCATACACACATGATATGAAAATCAGATAGGAAAATTCGTACGACGAGCTGTCTGACAATTATCGGATCGTTAGTACGGTGCTTTCGACAGGCGATTTCACTTTTTCGTCAGACAAAAGCTGGATGTGCAGACTATAAAATTTTTGTCCGATGTGAACTCAACGTCTGATTTTCGTTTCATTAGTATGCTTTTCGTATGAAAAAAATCGTAAGAGCAAGACTACGCATGCTCAGAAACGAAAGAATACATAAAAAACTACTCATAAAAATTACGTCACTTATGACGTTGTATTCTGTCGTACAAAAAATTTTCGTATTATTAGTAACCTCACTTCACTTTCGACATGAGACTAGCATGCAACGAAAATCAGATGTTTGGTCGTCCGAAAATCTAAGCGTGTGTACGAGGCTTTAATGTAAAGAAAATTTAGGAGCCAATAGGTTCCAAACCCGCTCAAATCAATGACCAAAAAAAAAAAAAACTACAATTAAGATCTGTGTGTTGTAAAATGTAAAAAAACACCTAAAACGTGAAAAGAAACAAAGAAACGCGCTCTTATATCATAAATTACATATTATAAATCACCATAGTTAATAAACAAATAAAACTTAATTTGAATTATAAAAATACATAAAAATTGTGAAGTCCATGTATAAATCCCACACGTGAATAACGTCCTCAGTGATTATAGGAAAGGTTCTTCTCCACTCGCATGCAGGCACACAATGCACTCACCACACTTAATTGACTTCTATTACAGGAAGTCAAATTAGACATATGGGAAAATCCAAGATGTCGTACATGAGGTCACAGGAGTGAATCCAAGCCACTGCTGTCATCCATTCAATATTTATATAGATAGTGTATTCAAAGCTCCAGTTTTGTCATATAGAGAGGGAGAGGAAAGAATGGTCTAATGGTGCAGTAATTCAAATAATTTATTTAAAAATAAGGTTGTATTGCACTTACATCAAAGAAGACAAGGATCAGCATGTATTGCATAGGAATCCCCGGTTTCAGCTGACCGGAAATAACATATCTCAAACACGACCCAACGCCGTTTTGTCAGCCTACATCTGACATCTTCAGGGGTTCTTTTCTTTTACAGAGAGTAAATGTAACTTTCAATTTATTAAACAGGTGCAAAATTAGCAGCAATAATGCAAAACAGGTTTAGGCTGGCAAAAAATATTCATACACTGCAGAAAAATGTATGCACAAACATATGAAAGATGCACAAGCACGGACTCTTCATATGTTGTCTCTGAGACTCAATCAAGGTTGCGTGTGGCTGTATAGTATAGTCTCTATATGGCTCTAACCAGGGCTTTTTTTCTCAGAGAATAGGTGCAGGAACTCCGCCTTTCGGAATTAGCCCTTGTCTCTGCTTCTACCCACCTCCGAGCACTGTTACTTGGTTCCACCCCCTTTCCACCTCCCAATGCTGCCCCTTTTAGAAAATACAGAACCAAGTAACATTTGTGGTACTAAGTAATTTGTATGGAATTTGTTAATGATAACAAGAAAAGCAGTAAAAAAAGATCCCCTGCAGCCACCAATAGACCCCTTCTCCCCCCTCCTTACAACAATGGACCATCTGCAAAAAATACCCCCTCCAACAACAATAGACCCCCGGCACCAACAACAGATCTCCACCCCACAGGCAGCATCAATAGACCCTCCAGCAACCAGCTACAGTAGACTTCTCCCTCAACAGTAAATCCCCCCAGCAACAATAGATCTCCGCCAGCAACAATAGATCCCCCGCCAGCAAAAAAAATAAAATAGATTGCTTCCAGACACAATAGGTCCCCCAGCAGCAACAATAGACCTCCCCAGCAACAATAAACCCCTGCAAAAAAATAGCACCTCCAGTAACAATAGATCCCCCAGCAGCTAGCATCACTAGACACTGTAATACTCCAGCACCCCTTGCCATTACATACATTCAGTGCTGAAGGTGCTGGAACTGCGTTCCCCTGCGTTCCAGCTGAAAAAAAGCCCTGGCTCTAACAACAGAAAGTTGAGCCGAGAATCACTAATAAAACAGCAAATGACACAGATACTTGTGATTTTTCTCGTGGACAGCATTCCTCACAGTGATGTCTAGGGTAGCTAAAACAGGCAAACAGCTGGAAGGAATCCAAATCCCAAGAACGAAGTGACACCCCAATGGAACTTCAGTACTCAGGTAGTAATCGGTGAGGGGGCTCACCACAGTAGCTATTTTAGAGAGATTGCATGCTAATACCTACCTGGCTCCCTACATGCAGATTCTGACTTTGGTGGGCCTCTCACATGCAGATCATGTGCTCAGCTACCTCTGCTTATCTGGCGTGGACTTTCTGGGTTGCCTAGGGAAGAAAGCAAAAATGCATATATTCCCTGCCGTGTCCGGGAATCCATGGAGTTGCAAGAAGGGGAGTTAAAGGGGCCTGTGCCTGCACCTGCGCATGCTAGGTAAATGGGCACTCTACTTCACATATAGAACTCCTTCTGAAAATGCTAATTAGCTGAGTTCTCTCTGGTAACAGCACTTTAAGTCACTGACCTGGAATGATTATGCAACGATTGTCAGATTGAAAACAAAAAACCTGAGTCAGCTGGATGAGCATGAATGAGCATGATAACCAGAGGCGTCGTTAGGGGGTGGCTATTGGGGCTACAGCCCCAAGCCTGGAGCTAATAGCCCCGAGTCTCTTGTTCCGGTCCTAGAATGCCAGGGACAGGGGCGGACTGCGCCGTGGTAGTGCTGGCTCCAGCTCCAGCTCCGCCTCCACCCCGCCTGACTCTACTCTTGGTCACTGGTTGCTATAGCCGCCTAGCGGCTAGCAACCAGTGACGTCACTGCCCACTGTGCTCACACTTCCCAGCATTGAAAGCGGAGGAGGATTGCACTTCCTCCTCCTCCGCGCTAGTGCTCATGGGCAGGGCCGGCCCTACCATGGGACCTGGTGGGACCATGGGTCCCGGGCGGCATGTTCTGAGGGGCGGCACATTGATGCCTAAGAAGATGGTGGCGGAACTCCCGCCGATCGCTCCACTTCTTATCCCGCTGTGAGAGTGGCCTGGGCGGCGCCGCTGCTTTTAGAAGTAATGGCAGAGCACTCGCTGCTATACCCGCACAGCGGACCGCCGCCCATCCTTTCCACGGCACCCCCCTACTGCTGCCTGTGTCTAACCCCCCCTCACCAGCCCTGCCTGTGTCTAACCCCCCCTCACCACCCCTGCCTGTGTCTAACCCCCCCTCACCACCCCTTCCTGTGTCTAACCCCCCCTCACCACCCCTTCCTGTGTCTAACCCCCCCTCACCACCCCTGCCTGTGTCTAACCCCCCCTCACCACCCCTGCCTGTGTCTAACCCCCCCTCACCACCACTTCCTGTGTCTAACCCCCCCTCACCACCCCTGCCTGTGTCTAACCCCCCTCACCACCCCTGCCTGTGTCTAACCCCCCCTCACCACCACTTTCTGTGTCTAACCCCCCCTCACCAGCCCTGCCTGTGTCTAACCCCCCCTCACCAGCCCTGCCTGTGTCTAACCCCCCCTCACCAGCCCTGCCTGTGTCTAACCCGCCTCACCACCCCTGCCTGTGTCTAACCCCCCCTCACCACCCCTGCCTGTGTCTAACCCCCCCTCACCACCCCTTCCTGTGTCTAACCCCCCCTCACCACCCCTGCCTGTGTCTAACCCCTCCCTCACCACCCCTGCCTGTGTCTAACCCCCCTCACCACCACTTCCTGTGTCTAACCCCCCCTCACCACGCCTGCCTGTGTCTAACCCCCCCTCACCACCCCTGCCTGTGTCTAACCCCCCCTCACCACCACTTCCTGTGTCTAACCCCCCCTCACCACCCCTTCCTGTGTCTAACCCCCCCTCACCACCCCTGCCTGTGTCTAACCCCCCCTCACCACCCCTGCCTGTGTCTAACCCCCCTCACCAACACTTCCTGTGTCTAACCCCCCCTCACCACCCCTGCCTGTGTCTAACCCCCCCTCACCACCCCTGCCTGTGTCTAACCCCCCCTCACCACCACTTCCTGTGTCTAACTCCCCCCTCACCACCCCTGCCTGTGTCTAACCCCCCCTCACCACCCCTGCCTGTGTCTAACCCAGTCAGTGTGGGTCAGGTAGGTCAGTGTGGTTTAGGTAGGTCAGTGTGTATGGGTCAGTGTATGTAGGTCAGTGTGGGTCAGGTAGGTCAGTGTGGGTGGGTCAGTGTTTGTAGGTCAGTGTAGGTCAGTGTGGGTCAGGTAGGTCAGTGTATGTAGGTCAGTGTATGTCAGGTAGGTCAGTGTATGTAGGTCAGTGTATGTCAGGTAGGTAGGTCAGTGTGTGTATGTCAGGTAGGTCAGTGTATGTCAGGTAGGTAGGTCAGTTTAGTGGTCAGCATTGATGGGCACTGGTAAGCCAGGCAGCAACCAGCAAGTCAGCGTACCCCCCGCCACACAACCACACAACCCCTCCGCCCAACCAAAAAAACCCAGCGCCACTAGAGGCCCTCCCCCCCGTGCCGGCCTTGGACTTCGGGCTGAAGCCCCTGGTCTTTTTGCCACCTAGCAACGCCCCTGATGATAACTATTATTTGTGGACAAAAAAATCAACAAGCGCACCCTATATATTTACTGGATACATGTTTTCTTTAACAGTTGTAAAGATGCACTGCAAACCTGGTTCTCTAAGCATACAAGCTAGTAGTGTATGAAAGCTAAAAGCCATACTGATTCCAACGTGTATTCCAGTCATTACCATGCTGTTCATTTTAGGGGATGCAAATACCAGAAATATAATCAGGGTATATTACTTACCATAATTCTATCCTTAGGTAGAGGCACTGAATAGGCTGCAGGCAGCACTACAATTCAGGCACCTACTGGTGTGCTCTTCAATGCTTCATATATTTTAGCACCTTCTGATAGTATTGAGGGCTGGATTGCCCCTCATGCCTCTAAACCTTCTTACTAGACCATAATTTGTGGCAAATGCAAACAGGTGGAAGAGGGTGACCAGCTTGGAGTACTATATTGGAATGGTAAGATTTGTATATCACAGAATAGACAGGATTTTAGGCACTTGTGGTGCTAAAGATGACCTTTACAATTATGTGTAAGGCCCTGTAAGGCTAAAGAATATTCAGTATCATTAGTAAATTAGTGTAATGACAGATTAATTTACCAATTTGGTTGGTCCCTGTTTCTACATTGTTCCGCTCATGTAATGACACGTGAATCCCGTTGAGTGCAGCCTGGACGCGGAGAAGGTGGTTTGAATGGAGCTAGCTGTCTCTCAACCCAGAAAACCAGCAACATGTCATTCAACACTCACCAAAATTCTACTAATGTGAAATTAGCAGAAGGAGCCCAAAGGGTGGCGCTAAAGAACTGAAAAACCATGTGGTACGTCACTACATTCGTGATTGTTGGCCAACAATTGTGTGCCGTATGTATGCAAGAAAAGTTTGGGCCAAAGCCCTTTGGACAAAAGTCCGCAGTTTTGTTGGCGGAAAATCCGATCGTGTGTACGAGCCTTACGGAAATAAGAGAAATGGGAGTTGTCTGTTATTTAATTCTCTGCTACATATAGAAAGTTTGGAGTTTACTTGATACCCTTTATTGGCTAACTTGGGTTTTACAGATGCAGGCTTTCAAAACATGTTGAGTTTTTTTCTCAGCCATTATATCACAGCAAGGCACACACCTGTCATTCATCCAGAGACATGAAAGCAGTCCTTGCACTTGTTTTTATGTTTTATTGAGGGAGATTAAACTTGGATAGGGATGGGGACTTATGAGATGCCCAGGTAATCAAAACATCAGAAATTGTGACTTCTATATACATCACAGTATATACATTCTCCTCCTGCACATCGCTTCATTTCTGTCAGAGTATCACTCCTTACTCCTCCTGCACATAGCTTCCTCTCTTCCACTCTCTAGACTAGCTAGCACTGTAGGCCTGACACTGGCTCAACCAAGCCCAAAGAAAATGCCCTTTACAGGCAGGGACCGCAGGCCCTTTGCAGGCAGGGACCGGGGGCCCCTATGGTGTAGCAAAATAGAAAAGTCCCAGTGATAGCTGTCCCTGTGGTTACTGCTCCCAGCACCACCTCTTGAGGCACTGCCAGCCCTCCTGGCTACAGCTGCCCTTTTCCACTGCCCATGCCACCACAATCCTCCAGACTGGCTCTGCACCCATCCCAGACTGCTCCTCCCAGTCCTCTCAGGAATGCCTCCCAGTCCTCCCGACTGTGTGAACACTCACCAGCCCTCTTGGCTGTCTCTGTGGAACTGCTGGAGACTTTCTGACAGTGTTCTCCTGCTGTCCTTGCTTGCTCCTTATGTGCCTCCTGTCCAGGACACCTCCATGTTTTCTTGGAGGGCCCAGTCCGCACCCAAGCCCAGGCCCAAGGTAACTCCCCAGACTGGGGAGCTCCCTCAAAGGCCCCAACAGCCTAACACTCCGTCTCCACTCTTCTCCCTGTTCAACTCATCCCCAGCTGGGCTGACCTTGGGTATTTAAGGAGGCCTGCCTCCTGCCAATCCAAGTTGGGGATTTGTCATTGTGACAGGAGGGCCCGTGGAACTCAGAATACATCTTATGTCTAAGTCACCCTGTGCCATCCTGGCACAGGGTAAGTGAGAAAATATATCTTGGACTACTTAAAATGGGACAGTAATATTTGTCCAAAATATCTCCCAGGATGTATGTAGAGACTATTATTGGTTTGCTTGATTCTGAACGCAACCTGTTAATTGAGTGAGCTGATCACATTGTCCTCTATACAATGTAGGAGACGGGACGACTCCTATTGGAGCTCATGTTAATTAGGTTAATTAGGTTATGTTTGTATTGTTAATTGTAATTAGCTCCAGCTATTGTGTTTATACTACTGTGTGAAGCTCGGTGCCCACAAGTCTGTCATCTGGTCTGGGTAAATGTTTTCGAATATTAGCTCATGTTAATTAGGTTAGCTTTGAGTCAGTCTGCTGTATTAATGTGTGTGAGATCTCAAATAAAGAGGTAGTTCTGATGTACTCCAAGAATGGTGTTGTCTAGTTCTTGGGGGTTCCTATAGCCAGATCCATTGGGCTCGTGTTCCAGAACTTAGGAAGCGGTATACTGACGGAAGCACTCAAGCAGAGTGTGGGACGTTCTGTGACATTGGTGGCAAGCAGCGGGAAAGCTTCCTGCAGTCTGGGTCATCCAAACCTCCAACTGGATCCAAGATCAGCATAGCAGACTTCAGTCACCCCAGCAGAGATATGGACCTGGCATCAGAGTTCCCGGGGCTGCTGCGGATCATCCTTTCAATATACACCAGGACTGTGCCTGAGGATGAATACCTGGAGCTCAGGCAGCTGATTCGGGTGAAGCTCTGGATTGGAGCCCTTCAGCTCGCTGGTATAAAACAGGGCAAGTGCTTTCCAACCCAAGAGCAACGGGCCAGTGACCAACGGGCATTGCGGATGGCATTCCTGGGAGAGAGTGGCCCCAGGAGCAATGGGTGACTGAGTTGGACAGGCTGGTCCAGCAGGAGATAGAGCTGGACAATCGTTATCAGGCTCTGCAATGGCACGCAGAGGAGGGATATTTAGGGGAGACAACAGAATGCTCTCCGGAGGGATATGACTTTGGAGGCTCTGGATTGCTGTGGGAGAGCCTTACAGATCATTTTATGTTTGGCGATGAAGGGGAACCTGACCTTGAGGACTTGAGAGAATATAGAGAGTCTATGCTCGGTCTTGCAGGGGTCTCAGAGCTCAAACCTGATCTGGACCATTTGCTAAGGAAGGAACAGCATCTGGAAAGGGCATACAGGAAACTGCTAGAACAAGTTCAGCAGCATGCCAGAGAATCGGCAGTGGAAAATCTGAAGATTGCCATCCCCAAACCTGAAGTACTGACAACAGGGCACAGCTCTGCTAACCTCTGTCCAGCACTGATAACATCTTCTGGGTTCCATGGACAGGAGATGGTGAACCTATATCCCCAGACACCAGTTATAGAGATAGGGGATTTAATAGACTTTTCTGCTGAGGAAGAACAACCTGATGAGCCTCCAGCAGAAGAGCTGGTATCAGGGCCAAACTTCACTGTGCTCTGCCCAGCACCAACAGCAGTATCTGTGGAGTTACAACAAACTTCTCCAGCTGAAGATCTGACAACCGGACAGAGGGTCCAAGACCTCTGCCCCACACCTGTGGCAGTTTCGGAGGCCCAGGGTGAGAAGGTGGCAATCACTTCCCAGCAGCAGATACAGGGGGAGAAGGGAGAGGAGGTGTGTGTTGTCCCTCCCCAACAGTTGGCCAGGGTGGAAGAAGCGGCCTTCCCTCCCCAGCAAAGATCAGTGCACCTGGGAGACAGTACCATAGACATGTCGTCCAAGCAACCAGATGAGGGAATGGAAAAGGAAGCAGCCGACTCACCTCCCCAATGGCAGCTACACAGTTTGGGAGTGGAGGAAGCCAGCCTCCTGCCCCAACGGTTAGCCGGAGCGGAGGATGCGGAGTCCCCAGCAGAAGTGCTGGCAACAGGGCAGAGTGTTACCAACCTCTGCCCAGCACCGGCAACAACTTCAGAGTTCCAGGGAGGCGGGGCAGTCGGCCTCCCGCCCCAACAGTTAGCTGGAACAGATGGTGTGGGGTTTCCAGCAGAAGGGCTGGCAACAGGGCCGAGGAATGCTGGACTCTGCCCTCAACTAACAGAGGATGGATTTCCTGTGAAGGTGGATGGGACTTCAGTCTCCACCTGTATACCCCAGGGATGCTGGGCAGTCGGCCCAGATCCCCAACAGCATGACAGAGTGAGCCCAGTCACCCTGTCTTCTCTCCAGCGGCAGAAAGGACTCCAGGGAGAAGGGCCAGTCCTGGTCTCTTCCCAGCGGCAGATATGTTCTCTGAGAGAGGCAGAGGTTGGCTGGGTGAGTAATGCTTTGTTTGGAACAATTTATTTGGGGTACGGTGTGGGTACAAGCAGTAGAGGACTGGAACTACTTACTAACTTCAGAGTCAACCCGTCTGGGGTCTCCTCCTGTGTTAGTCTTCTGCCGAAAGGGGAGAGATGTGACGGGAGGGCCCGTGGAACTCAGAATACATCTTATGTCTAAGTCACCCTGTGCAATCCTGGCACAGGGTGAGTGAGAAAATATATTTTGGACTACTTAAAATGGGACAGTAATATTTGTCCACAATATCTCCCAGGATGTATGTAGAGACTATTATTGGTTTGCTTGATTCTGAACGCAACCTGTTAATTGAGTGAGCTGATCACATTGTCCTCTATACAATGTAGGAGACGGGACGACTCCTATTTGAGCTCATGTTAATTAGGTTAATTAGGTTATGTTTGTATTGTTAATTGTAATTAGCTCCAGCTATTGTGTTTATACTACTGTGTGAAGCTCGGTGCCCACAAGTCTGTCATCTGGTCTGGGTAAATGTTTTCGAATATTAGCTCATGTTAATTAGGTTAGCTTTGAGTCAGTTTGCTGTATAAATGTGTGTGAGATCTCAAATAAAGAGGTAGTTCTGATGTACTCCAAGACTGGTGTTGTCTAGTTCTTGGGGGTTCCTATAGCCAGATCCATTGGGCTCGTGTTCCAGAACTTAGGAAGCGGTATAATGACGGAAGCACTCAAGCGGAGTGTGGGACGTTCCGTGACAGTGATGACTCCCTAGAATACCCCAGGTGGCTCCACCTCTCTTTCCAGAAAGTACCAGAACATTCTGGAAAGAAGTGGGAGGTCCTAATGACACCACCTGTGAGTCACTTAGCACTACTCTGAGCCACTCCCAACCCAGATCACCAGAACACACCCAGGCTTGGCTCCCAGCCAAGCCTGGAAATTTGCCTACTCTAAAAAAACACTTTACTCTCCTAGCACACTACAGGGTGCTACATATACTATATTGTCAAAAGTATTGGGACGTTTGCCTTTACACGTACATGAACTTTAATGGCATCCCAGTCTTAGTCCATAGGGTTCAATATTGCGTTGGCCCACCCTTTGCAGCTATAATAGTTTCAACTCTTCTAGGAAGACTGTGCACAAGGTTTAGAAGTGTGTCTACGGGAATGTTTGACCATTCTTCCAGAAGTGCATTTGTGAGGTCAGGCACTAATGTTGCCTGCCTGACTTGCAGTCTCCACTCAAATTCATCCCAAAGCTGTTCTGTCGGCTTGAGGACAGGACTGTGCAGCCCAGTCAAGTTCCTCCACCCTAAACTCGCTCATCCATGTCTTTATAGACCTTGCTTTGTGCACTGGCCCAAATCATTTGGTGGAGGGGGGATTATGGTGTGGGGGAGTGGACAGCCTTCCCAGGAGTTGAAGCTGTTATAGCTGCAAAGGTTGGGCCAACGCAATATTGAACCCTACGGACTAACACTGGGACACCATTAAAGTTCATGTGCGTGTAAAGGCAGGTGTCCCAATACTTTTGCCAATATATATGGCAGAAAAGCAAAACAACATTATTATCCCTGACACAATACATTATTAGCATACATTGGTATTGATCAAAGTTTGTTAGCTTTATAACCTTATAGGGGGTATTGACACATGTTGACACATAACAAGTCCAGGCACATTTCGCACCTCAGTAGGAGCTTATGAGTATAAAACTCCTTTTCAAATGTCAATACACCTTTGATCAGCAGCATGAAGGAAAACAGGCTTTCTTGTCGGAGGTCATAAATTCAATTAGGATTGCAGTTGCACTTAAAAATTCCTGAGTTTTGATCAGTACCAAAATCCAGAGATCATTAATATTTGCAGATTAAGTCATTGGCGGAGGGTTTCATCTGTCCTACCACCATAAAGTCCTGTAAGGTATTTTACATATTATTGGGTACCGTATTTTTCGCTCCATAAGACGCACCTGACCATAAGACGCACCTAGGTTTTAGAGGAGGAAAACAAGAAAAAAAACATTCTAAATCAAATAGTGTCCTAAAATATTTACCAATGCCCATGAAATGCAGCCTGACCATTGCCATAAATGCAGCCTGACTAATGCCATAAATGTTCTCTACAGGCATCTCCCCCCAGGCTCTGGGGATCATTATCCCAGAGACCTGTTCTGCCATCTTACAGGTCCTGCAGAAAGACTATATTAAGGTAAGTTTTCTCCATTAACATCACATTCTATGTATTTAATGTATGCTAATGTATTGTATTTCTTTCATCATTCCCTAATTACCATGATTGTAATATGCTGTGAATGTCCCCTTTGTCCTCATGCATGCTGTAAGCTTTTAATGCTCCTTTTTTGTCCTTCATGCATATTTGCCGTCACTAACCTCCCCAACATGCTATTCTGGGCCCATATACACCTAGCCTAGTCACTTAACAATGTATTTTGTCAGCTCCATTGTAGTGCTTTACCCTAAACACCCCCTAAAATGTGTCCAAATGTTATTATTGTCCTTAAATTCATGCAGAGTGCCAGAGGCTTTTTTGGGGGTCCAAAACTCATTTATATCCCCCCTAAAATGTTTCCAATGGGCCATCAGAGGGGGTGAGGAATCTGATAAGTGGACCTTATATTTTTGTCTTTAAATACTCCTAAAAATAAATGTTATACTGATGTTGGCCAATAATGTTTGTGTCTAATCTGCTTGCAATGTTATGTGCAAAAGTACTAATATTTTTTTTTTCTTTTTTGACTTCACGGTTTCCTTCAACGCCACAGGAATGGCAGACTGTGGCTTCCCAATTTGCTCATCGTTGGGACTTTCCCAACTGCGGAGGGGCCATTTATTGGGAAGCACGTCCACATCGTCCCACCACCCCACTCAGGGTCAGACTATTTTAACTATAAGGGGTTTCATAGTATTGTGTTGATGGCGGTGGTGTCGGTGACATACGAGTTTCTCTTTGTGGACTTGGGGAAGGATGGCCGGATGTCAGATGGTGGAGTCTTTGCCTAGACCGAGTTCTACTGACGTCTCCAGAGTGGTGGATTGGGATTGCCACCTGTGGAAGAAAATATGGAAGGACTTTGTTTTTATCTCTGATGAAGCATTTGGTCTGGGTGATCACCTGATGAGGCCATTTCCCCAGAGGACCCTCACCCCGGAGAAGAGGGTTTTTAATTACCGGCTGGCCAGAGCCAGAAGAGTCATGGAGAATGACTTGGGGATAATGGCCAGTGTGTATGTGGCATAAGAGCTGGCAGGGGACAGATGATTAAAAAAAAAATAACTTCTCTTTTAACAATTACTAGATCAGACCAAACAAATCACTGTCCATAGATATCAGGGGCATTTAATGTCTCACCAAGTTTTCAAAAGTTTGCTCTCCTAATATACACACACATGCACAAATACACAAGTAGTGATGGCTGGAACTGCTCTTTGTGAATGTCCCTCCTCAGATGCCCCCACGCTGGTACACTGTGTCAGAGTGCTGGGATGTGTGTGTGTGCAGCCAGCGTAACTCCCTGCTTTCACTGCATCTAAAGAGTAGATCTGTGTGAAATCCTCTGCTCATGCTTCACTCATTCTCCTGGGAGCAGACTTAAGCCAATCAGGGACCAGGAAAGCAGGAACCAGATCAGAAGTGAGGACAGGACTTGCATACAGACACCAGAGTATGCTTTGAAATGTAGTCTTAAAGTGGCACTATACAATATAATTGAATGGCTACAGAACTACAGCACTGACAATTCCCTGGACACAAAGGAGAAGAGACAGGACTGCTTTTCCCAGGAAAAAGGGGGATACTGAGAGGTCTTTGTAGAGAGGAGAGCAAGAGGTGCAGACCAACTGTTGTGGTCTGTGCCCTACAACAGAGGAGTCCAATGGAGAGAGTTGCTGCACCCTATTAGTAATAGAGTCAAGAGACTGAGCGGCTGCAAGTCTTCTGTGTGGGGAGACCTGGAGCAGTGCAGACCCATCGCTAGGGTGTCTGCATGCACACGACAGAAGCCAAAGGCCTGAGACACCGAGACCAAACCCAAAGCTGGATGGGCCCCTTGCCAAGAGAGCCTACATTCAGGGAGTACCAGAGAGGGACCATTCATGAGCACTGGGACTTCTAGAACAGCTGACAGCTGAGTGCAAGGGACCAGGCCCATTGCCTGCCAGGACTGGTGAGCTGAACTACTCATTCTAAACTCTTGCCACATATAGCTCACACTATATAGACTGCTCTTACATATCAGCTCATCTTTCAATTATCACCAATGCTCTTAAAGGGACAATGCACCACCTACAGAAGGGCCCTACTGAAAATAATCTGCTATTGACTAATCAGGCACCATGTACTTTAGTCAACTTCTGGGGTACCCCTTATTAGGCACGCATGAATCCACCCATTGAAGGGTTGTAAAGCAGGGTGCACCCAAGTCACTATTATTGTTTTAGCTGATTCCGACTCTGTCAGGTACTGGTTACATCAGTTAAAACTTGATTTACCTGTGCCTTTCTTTCAGTTGAATTACCCTGTTAGTGTTCACTTTATCTAGTCTTTGCAGCTTTGAAAGTGTTCTGTTGTTGGTTGCCAATTTACACTGTGTTTAGCTGCCTTGATATAATACATTTAATTACCCTACCATCCATTTGCAGGTAGCTAATTTTCTTGTGATATAGAGTGTAGGTATATTAATGCTTAAGTCACACAGGTGTAAACAGGCTTTAGCCTATAACAAGGTGTGTCAGTGGGACCTAGCAGTTTAGAGAGTCATGCAGAACAGAGGGCCCATCATCACCAGTGGCTCCTGTGGGGGCAAGCGCTACACACATAAACAGATAAGTTATTGCTTATAAGTATTTGATCATCACTTTTATAAAAAAAACTCATAAGCAGCTGAAACAATGAAACCCTGCTGTGTTCCTTTTTCATGAATTGTATATTTAATTTTAAGGTCTATAAGCTTATTCTCTTTCAACAAGCTATGATATTAGCAGACACAATAACAGCTCAAATTAGGGTAAGCCATTCATAATTTAACAAGATAGATTAACAACAGAAAAGTCCATACATATAATTAAGCACATTGTGAGTGATACACAAGAAAAGTACATGTTTGTACCATTCAGTTCTCTGGTGACCTTCACACCTACATTCTGTTCCACTGAGTCCATAGACTTTAACAATTATTACTGGAAACATGGAAAATATAATATAAATGTGCATATAAATGTGGGAGGACATTTTTACTTTGGAATGAGTACTTACATGTCTGACTACCAAGATAATTAGTACTTAAGCAGCCTGTCAACTTTTGAAATTGTGGGAGAAAAACAGAATAATACAAGCCCATAACGTAAAGTACAATCTAAAGGTGAATATTCTTAAAACTGAGCTACATAAAATAAAAGGGTAAAAGGAATATTTTTATAGTTGCTTTGATCTTGTTCCCTAAATAATAAACAGCACATTCAGGGCCTTTTTCACGGTAAGAAAATGATGGATGACTGCTTTATACCCCGTACACATGATCGGAAATTCCGCCAGCGAAAGTCTGATGTGAGCTTTTGGTCGGAAATTCCGACCGTGTGTATGCTCCATCGGACTTTTGCTGGCGGAATTCCTGTCAGCAAAAGATTGATAGCAGGTTCTCAATTTTTCGGTCAGAAAAAGTTCCGATCGGAAATTCCGATCGTCTGTACCAATTCAGACGCGCAAAAATTTCTATGCATACTCGGAAACAATTCTACGCATGCTCGGAAGCATTGAACTTCATTTTCTCGGCTAGTCGTAGTGTTGTACGTTACCGCATTCTTGACGGTCAAAAGTTCAGAGAACTTTTGTGTAACAGTGTGTATGCAAGCCAAGCTTGAGCGGAATTCCATCGGAAAAACTATCCAAGATTTTTCCGACGGAAATTCCCCTCGTGTGTAGGGGGCATTAGGCTCAGGGAGGACCATACCATTTCAAACATTAAAAAACAAATTTTGCTGATAAAAAAATGGAAAATTGTATACTCACCTTTCCGTAATTTTCCTTTCCTGTCGTATCTTCATGGCAGCATACACTTTGGGTTGTGACTCCGCCCCCACAACCTGATAGGACTACATAGCTATAAATTGTAGAGATGGCCCCTGCCCAGTATTCTCCGTATATATATCACCTTAGACGGGTGGGAGATTGTATGCTGCCATGAAGATACGACAGGAAAGGAAAATTACGGAAAGGTGAGTATACAATTTTCCGTTTTCCTGTCGCATCATGGCAGCATACACTTTGGGGAGTAACTCGCAAAGACTGGGTGGGAATTCAAACTAAGTTTATTTAACAAATAATAGAGGAATTGGCCTGGATAACGGATCTTCCGAAATCCACCCTGGATAAGCAGGCGGAATCCACCTTGTAATGAGACATGAAGGTGTTCCTGGAGGACCAGGTAGCCGCTCTGCAAATCGTCTCCGCCGAGACTCTACAATATGCCGCCCAGGAGGTTGCCACTGCCCTGGTGGAGTGTGCCCTTAAGCCCTCAGGTACTTGATGGTTACTCAGTGAGTAAGATCTCTTGATGGTCTTTACTAGCCATGAAGCAATGGTGCGTGAGGATGCCGCTTGACCTCTCCTGAAACCATGTGGGATAATTAGGAGGCTCTCCGACTTTCTGATGGATTTTGTTGCCGAGAGATACTCCATGACGGTACCTTTAACATCTAGTGGATGAGGATCTCCCTGATCCGTGCTGAGTGCTGGAAGATTAATCTCCTGGTTAAAATGGAAAGATGAGGATACCTTGGGGATGAATTGATCCGAAGGTCTTAGGACTAGCCTGTCTGGAAGAACAACCAAATATGGTTCGCTAACCATTAGGGCTTGCATCTCTGACACTCGCTTCGCCGATGTTATGGCTATTAAAAATGAAACTTTCAGCGTTAGATCCCAGAGGGATATGCTCTGCGTTGGAAAAAAGGGTTCCTTGGACAATGCTTCCAGAACAATTGAGAGATCCCAGACCGGGAATGACGGTTTCCTGGGGGGCCTCAGCTTTAGACAGGCCCTCTGAAACTGAATCACCAAAGGCTCTTGCGCCCATTTAACTCCTGTCAAGGCGGACAGGGTCGATACCTGGACCTTCAGGGTGCTTGACCTAAGGCCTTTTTCTAGGCCTAATTGAAGGAATTCCAAGATCTGAGACACCGACGGGGAGGACGAGTCCCAACCTTGCTGTTGAGAGAAGGAGACAAATTTTTCCCAAACTCTTCTGTACGTGATGTTGGTAGTAGACCTTCTGGCCTGGAGTAAGGTATCCACCACCTTCTGGGAACAGCCCTGCTCTAGGTACCTAGCCCATTCAGTCTCCAGGCCATCAAGTGTAGCTTCCCCGGGTTCGGGTGAAGAAGATGCCCCTGGGAGAGTAGGTCTGTCGTCAATGGGAGAGGCAGAGGCTCTGCCGTGTTTAGCTGCATGAGGGTAGTAAACCATGGCCTCCTCGGCCAGAAAGGGATCACTGCTACCACCAATGCTGTTGATTTCTTGAGCCTCAGGAGGAATCTTGCTATGAGAGGCGTCGGGGGGAAAATGTACCCCAGGTGAAAGTTCCAGGGGTGTTGGAGGCAGTCCGTCCCCTCTGCCGAAGGAAACGGTATCCTTGATAGGAATCTCTGGCATTTTGTGTTCTCCGGAGTTGCTGCTAGGTCTATCTCTGGAGAGCCCCAGGTTCGGGATATGAGAGCATAGGCTTGTGGACTCAGAGACCATTCGTTGTTGGAGGGGAAATTTCTGCTCAGCGAGTCGGCTAAGGTGTTCTGGACTCCCGGAACATAAACCGCCCTTAGGTCCAGTAGATTCAGCTGTGCCCATTCCAGAACAGGACGGACCTCCTGCAACATGGACTTGCTTCTGGTGCCCCCCTGCCTGTTGATGTAGGCAACAGCCACCTTGTTGTCCATCCTCAGGAGGACGTGCTTCCCCCTCAAGTGAAAACTGAAGGCCAGGAGAGCCTGGAACGCTGCTCTCATCTCCAGAACATTCGACACTATATCCTGTGCCCTGAAAGGCCAACGACCCTGAGCCGCAAGGTCCTGATAGTGAGCTCCCCATCCTTGTAGACTGGCATCTGAGGTCACGGTTTCTTGATAGGGAGTGATTATATGCCTGCATCTTCCCAAGTTGTGAGGTCGTACCCACCACTTCAATGACTGCTTTACCTCCTGGGAGATGAAGATTGGTTGGGACATTGATGTGCCCTTCCAAGCTAGGGAGCCCAGGATACTGAGACATGTCCTGGCCGGGAGCATTGTAGCAGAGATTGCCCTTTTCACCTTTTGAATTAGAGGAGGGATTTTTTCCCCCGGAAGTTCCACTGTGTTCTCCCTCGTGTCCAGTTCGGCTCCCAGAAAGACCATTCTCTGTGTGGGATGGATGTTGCTCTTCTTGCAATTTATCAGCCACCCTAGGGACTGTAACGTGGAGACCAGGATTTCCCTGTGAAGGACGAGAGAGTCCTGGCTGTCTGAGAGAAGTAGGATGTCGTCCAGATAATGGTGGACCCTCAGCCCGCTTTCTCTCAGGTGGGCTATTACAGGTAATAGGACCTTTGTAAACGTCCTGGGTGCGGTAGAGATCCCGAACGGGAGGCTTCGGAATTGGAAGTGCCGATGGTTTAGGGTAAACCGGAGAAACTTTTGGAACTCGGAATGGATAGAGATATGCAAATACGCGTCCTGGAGGTCGATTGACAGCATCCAATCTCCCAAGTTTATTGCTTGGAGGATTGATTGAAGGCTTTCCATCTTGAATGTTTCTATCTGTATCGACCGGTTGAGGTTTTTTAGATCCAAGACTGGACGAAGGTCCCCTGATTTCTTTTTCACTAAGAAAAGTGGGGAATAGAAACCTTTGCCTCTTTGAGATAGCGGTACCTCCACTATTGCTTGTTTTTGGAGCAACTCCTGGATATACTGGACTAGGGATAGTCTTTTCTCTTGAGAAGGAGGAAGTCTGGTTGAGCAGAATTGGTCTCTTGGAGGACGACCTCTGAATGCCCACCTGTGTCCGAAATGAATGGTGGACACCGTCCATGGGTCCTTTATCATTCCCGCCCAGACCAACTTGAACTTTGTGTGTCTGGCACCCACTACCGCTGGTTGGGCGGGCGAACCTTCAAAAGGACTTCTGGTCATTGGAGGCAGGGGTCTTGGGTTTCTGGAATTTGAGGAAGGACGTCTGGGGGTTCTTCCAGCTCCTTCTGTATTCCTTCCCGGGTCTATAGGATTTTGCATCCCTGTACCTCTCCGGAAGATTACGTTTAAAGGGAGGTGGCCTTTGTTGTTTCAGCCTTCTGTCCGATGGTATGAGACCCGACTTCCCGCCTGTCACTTTAGAGATTGCGGTATCCAGCTTCGCCCCAAAGAGGTTCACCCCGTCGTACGGAATCCTGCACCAGTTTGATTTCGAGGCGGGGTCAGCCGACCAAGGTTTAAGCCATAGCGCCCTTCTGGCCATTACAGAGGCTAACATGGACCTTGATGTGGATCTGATAGTATCTACAGAAGCTTCCGCCACGAAGTCTCCCGCAAGGCTTAGTTCTTGTAAGGCCTTAGTGATCTGCTCTTGATCTGCGCCCTCAGTGACGAGTCTCGCTGTAGCTGAGGACCAGCTGGAGATAGCTTTCCCAACCGCCGCCAATGCCACCGCTGGTCTGCAGGCACCTCCTGCGAACAGGTAAGCTCTCTTAAGGTCTGTATCCACCTTCCTGTCAAGCACGTCTCTGAACGTTACTGCATCTTCAATGGGGAGCGTCACGTGCCTGGCTAGACGCATCAAAGATGCATCCACCACTGGAGGAGAAAGTAAAGGGGATACCTTGGGTTCCTTGAGTGGGTACAGTTTGGTAAGTCTGTTGGACAGACTAAACTTCTTTTCTGGATTCTGTCACTCCTCCTTAATCAGCTCATCTAATTCGTCGATGAATGGAAAAGCCTCCGGAACCTTCTTGAGGTTTGGGAAATACTTTCTCTGTTTGGGCTGTATCGCCTCAAGCTCCTCCCAGTTAATCGCTTCCTTAACTGATCTGATGAACGGTTCTATGAGCGCAAAATCAAAGCCAGCTGATGCCTCCAGCTCCTCATCATCCGACGGGAGTTCTTGATCTCTTGATGCACTGGGAATGGTGGGTGAGGTGCTATAGGCCGTAAACTCCACATCGGGAGTTGAGACCTGAGGAGTAGAGACTCCAGTGGGTTCTATGGAATCCGGCTCTTTCTCCCTGGTGGCTTCATCTATGCACTTGCGGCAGGCTAGTTTGTCTGGGAGGGCCGTGGCCCCACATACCCAGCAAGCGTTCCCGGCTGGGCGGGAAGGGTGCGTAGAGGATTGGTGTCCTCGTGCAGGGGATCTTCTGTGGTAGGAATGGCTATGTCTTGAATGGGATCGACTCCGTCTACGACTCCCCTTGCGGCCTGAGCGACTTCTTCCGCGTGAGCGGCTGCGTCTATGGCCGGAGCGGCTTCTCCTGTGCGAAGATTCTCTTCGTCCTGACTTGGATGATCTTGCAGACCTGACAGGGCTGACCAATTAGGTAGCGTTAGTACGGTCCTGCTCTCTTTTTCAATCTTCTCTACTTACCACTGGAATCCCCCCCTTACCTATTAGGCTGGTGGTGATCTGCTGGGGCAGCGGCCTCCATAGGAAAGGAAGATGAGTACCTGAGGATGGTATAGGAAGGTAAGAGAATGCAACCAGGCCCCAAAAAAGACAGTGCATAAGTATTAGACACTTACCCAGAGGGGGGGTACTTTAGGAATGCAGTAAGTCCAAACACAGCAGTCAGAAGTCTTCCAGAAAGCAAGGAGAAAAAAAAAATTGCCGCCATGGCTGCCGAGGTCACGACCCGCTCGCGTATGCGCAGTAGCGGCGCGAGGCACCCGGCGCCATCTTGGAAACTGGCAAAATTGAAAGGACGCCCTGATGGTGCGCACTGCGCATGCGCGGAAGCGCCGAGATGCCCGGGAAGCCTGTAGGGAGGCACAGAGGGACCACAGAGCCCAGCAAAGGAGGAGAAAAAAAACACAAGTGAAGCAAAGTAGCATGGAGACCGCTGCACAACAACTAAGCCTGTTTAAGGCTTATACTAGAGCCGCAACATACCCCCGAGATCACCAGAGCGGGGCTCCTTCCATCTAGCTCGTTTAGAGGCTGTAAAGGTAAGGACTTCCACCCAGGAGAGGCTAGAACCTGGCTGGGGCGAATTCGGTAAGGGGGTGCTTCTGATATGTTCAGTCCTTCAGGTGAGGAAAAATAAGAGAATACTGGGCAGGGGCCATCTCTACAATATATAGCTATGTAGTCCTATCAGGTTGTGGGGGCGGAGTCACAACCCAAAGTGTATGCTGCCATGATGCGACAGGAAATAAATTTTCAAGATCAGTTAAATGTGAGTATAATGCAAGGATTTAAACAAACTGTATTCAGGATCTTACATGCTTTTAAGGTAGGTACTTGGAAAAGCAGTTAAGTATTTTCCATCTTTATTCACTGGTAGGGTCTGCATGCTTCAACCACACTATTAGTCTTGTACAAAAAAAAAAAAAAAAACTTGCCTCTCGGAATCCCTGTAGTGCCAGTATATCACTAAAGCTAAAAGGAACACTAAAGCAATCTATTATTGCCGAAAATTTTACTTCATGCTTTGTAAAGACTTTTAGGGAAGCAGTAAATCAGTCATACAGTATCTCACAAAAGTGAGTACACCCCTCACATTTTTGTAAATATTTTATATCTTTTCCTGTGACAACACTGAAGAAATGACACTTTGCTACAATGTAAATAACAGTGTAAATTTGCTGTCCCCTCAAAATAACTAAACACACAGCCATTAAAGCGGAGCTCCACCGAAATTTTTTTTTTTAAAAGTCAGCAGCTACAAATACTGCAGCTGCTGACTTTTAAAACATGGACACTTACCTGTCCGGGGCGCCCGCGATGTCAGCACCCGGGGGCGAACCGTCTGTCGGTCCTCGGGTGCTGCCGCCTCCATCTTCGGTAAGGGAATCAGGAAGTGAAGCCGTACGGCTTCACTTCCCGGTTCCCTACTGCGCATGCGCGAGTGGCGCAGCGCAATGCTGCTGGTCCCTGCTGTCTCTGGGACCCATGTGTTTCCCAGCAGACAGCGGGGGGGGACAGGAAGTGGCGTAAATAACCGCAGATTCTGTGGCTATCTATGCCGGAAGTGGGTACAGATACCTGTAATATACAGGTATCTGCACCCCCCTCCCCCCTGAAAGGTGCCAACTGTGACACCGGAGGGGGGGAATCCAATGAGTGGAAGTTCCACTTTTGTGTCCTTCAGACCTTTAATGTCTAAACTGCTGACAACAAAAGTGAATCCACCCCTAAATGAAAATGTCCAAATTGGGCCCAAAGTGTCAATATTTTGTGTGGCCACCATTTTTTTCCAGCACTGCCTTAACCCTCTTTGGCATGAAGTTCACCAGAGTTTCAGAGGTTGCCACTGGATTCCGCTTCCACTCCTCCATGATGATATCATGGAGCTGGTGGATGTTAGAGACCTTGCGCTCTTCCACCTTCCATTTGAGGATGCCCCACAGATGCTCAATAGGGTTTAGGTCTGGAGACATGTTTGGCCAGTCCATCACCTTTACCCTCAGCTTCTTTAGCAAGGCAGTGGTCGTCTTGGAGGTGTGTTTGGGGATGATATCATGTTGGAATACTGCCCTGCGGCCCAGTCTCGAAAAGAAGGGGATCATGCTCTGCTTCAGTATGGCACAGTACATGTTGCCATTCATGGTTCCCTCAATGAACTGTAGCTCCCCAGTGCTGGCAGCACTCATGCAGTCCCAGACCATGACACTCGCACCACCATGCTTGAATGTAGGCAAGACACACTTGTCTTTTTACCCCTCACCTGGTTGCCACCACACACGCTTGACACCATCTAAATCTAATATGTTTATTTTTGTCTCATCAGATCACAGGACATGTTTCCAGTAATCCATGTCCTTAGTCGGCTTGTCTTCAGCAAACTGTTTGCTGGATTTCCTTTGCATCATCTTTAGAAGAGGATTCCTTCTGGGACGACAACCATGCAGACCAATTTGATGAAGTATGCGGCGTATGGTCTGAGCACTGACAGGCTGACCCCCACCCCTTCAACCTCTGCAGCGATGCTGGCAGCACTCATACGTCTATTTCCCAAAGACAACCTCTGGATATGACGCTGAGCACGCAAACTCAACTTCTCTGGTCAACCATGGCTAGGCCTGTTCTGAGTGGAACTCGTCCTTTTAAACCGCTATATGATCTTGACCACTGTGCTGCATCTCAGTTTTAGGGTCTTGGCAATCTTCTTATAGCCTAGGCCATCTTTATGTAGAGCAACAATTCTTTTTTTCGTACCCTCAGAAAGTTCTTTACCATGAGGTGCCATGTTGAACTTCCAGTGACCAGTATGAGAGAGTAAGAGTGATAACACCAAATTTAACACACCTGCTCCCCATTCACACCTGAGACCTTGTAACACTATAGAGTCACATGACAACAGGGGAGGGAAAATGGCTAATTGAGCCCAATTTGGTCATTTTCACTTAAGGGCGTACTCACTTTTGTTGCCAGTGGTTTAGGCATTAATGGCTGTGTGTTGAGTTATTTTGAGGGGACAGCAAATTTATACTGTTATACAAGCTGTACACTCACTACATTAAATTGTAGCAAAATGTCATTTCTACAGTGTTATCACATGAAAAGATATATTAAAATATTTACAAAAATGTGAGGGGTGTACTCATTTTTGTGAGATACTGTATAAGCTGAGCATAAGATTTCTGAGGGTATTATATTCACAAACAGTTTACATAAGATCTATAGTGGCATTTTGGTTGTAAGAAAATAATAGGTTTAATAATAATTGATTGTTTGGTATTAATATTTGTTATTGCATTTCTTGAGAAAGTGGAGTTTTCCTTTAAACCTGCTTGACAATTTTATGGTAGAATCCTGAAGGTCAAAACATTATTACCTTTGAAAATTCTTGCCTACCCTAAAGGTCAGAGAAAGCAGGAAATCTGTGCCCGTTTTTCCTTCCTTTTCCATTCAGAAGTCAATAGGTAGCATCTTCGGTTGAAGATTACTAAAACTGCATGGAACGTCGTGAGAGGATAACAGCTTCTAAGTCTTTAATGCAATAGCCCCAATCCTCCGTTTGTCTTTTTGCAGCAACATCTACCTACTTAGTAGCAGGTTCTAAATATCTAGGCATGTCTTTGAGATGTTAAACTTAAAAACAACAGGTGATTATTATGTGTTTTTTAGGTGGGCGGCAATAACCTGTTTAGATGTGGAGGATCTCCAGAACATGAAAGTGGTTTCAACAATGCACGTATTGGTCCCACTTTACTGAGTGGCTTTTGGAAAACAATGGTGCTATTGGGATTTATGGCCACAATTCTGTGGAATTATGGCTCAACTGCTCTTCTATATTATTTCCCTGTTAGCTTGTTGCTGAAATTTGTAACCTATAACCCAACCACCACATTTTATACTACCACTTTTTCCAGAGTATAATTTAATATAATTCTCCTTTCACCTGAATAAACACCAGAAAATGCTTTACTTTGAAGCAAATATTCTTTCAAGAATCTTCTAAATTTATCTGAGCGTGCCATGCTTTCCATCTTTGGCTTTGTGACCCCTACAAGTGAAGACTCTCAACACTTCTTGAATATATCCACATTGCAATTGGTTTTCAAACAACCATACCATATCCCAGGTGTTTCAGCAGCAACAAGGCAATTTTTCAGATGAAAGAATTAGGGCATTATAAGGTCATGTTATGTACACACTAAAAGGTCAATCTACAGAAAGTGCAGAGAATAGCAATTTTAAATTATCAAAAGTGACATTGTTACTTGCTTGCAAGAGGAAGAATCTAACTTTTTAAACTGTTTATTTATATAACAAAACACATTGTGGAGAGACTTTCATTTCTCCCTGTGCCCTTATTGGGGACATTCTCCCTGCTTTCTATTTATTGTCTCCAGTGGGGACACAGACAACAACTGAAAACCTTAAAGCGGTTCTAGATCTTTTCAATGCAACTAAGAAATTGGCTTTTATTGCTGTCTATGTCCCTATTGGAAAGTTGTAATTTCATTCTGTGTCTTAGTGGTCAATTAGTATGTAATTGGAAATTCCCCAAATGACAGCCTAAGTAATAAAATAGCATACAGATGTTTTTAATTAGACTGCCCCCCTCCATGAGAAAAGGCCTGGCTGGGAATTAAAACGTGCTGGAGGTGTGTATGTCAGCACCCTGTAAGGATGTGTCACAGAGTCTTCATGCAGATTGACCCTACTTTTTAACTGTAGTATGGTGACAGAAGTTCTCTTCTACGCTTGCTGGAAAGTTCTCCCAAATAATGGTGTGTGGAGGTCATTCTTTGGTGATAATCAGTGGAGTAACACTTTTTTTCAGCATGGTATGAGACATCTAAGCCTACCATATGATCACTCAAGGGAGTTCCACATCCTAGGAATAACACAGACCAGAGGGATCCTAAGGGATTTCTATTCCAATGGGCTGCTTGACTCTTCTGGAGAGGGACTGCTATATAGCAAAAAATAAAATAAAGGAATGTAAAGTAAGGCAGTTGTCATTAAAGTGAACCTTCTACAAACACTGATTGCCTGAATGTCAGGTCACCTGAGTCCAGGTGACAGATGCACCCAGTGGGGGTCTGAAGTGCACCACAAGGTAGTGGACCCTACGGCTGACTGCTGCGGATGGAGCCCTGGGTGGTCCAGGAAAGCAGGTACTCTGGAGCACCAACACGGATCACACTGGGAGCTAGAGCATGAGATTTCCCAGGACGAGGAATCTAAGAGCCAGCGGGTGTTCACCAGGGACCCTGATGGTGGGGATGATCTTCGCTGCAGTCTGGCTCCAGGTCGCGGCCCCCAGGGTCTCCCAGTTCACGCTCACAGTAGAGTACAGGAAGGTAGACAGGAAGCAGCAGACTGCGACAATAAAGGATAGTCAGGAGATATGCCAAACGGTCAGGGCAACAAGCAGATAGGGATAGTCAAGGAACAGGCCAAAGGTCGGGATATGAAGCAGACGAGGACAGTCAAGAACAAGCCAAGGTCGGTAAACAAGCCAAACACACCAAATACAGGTCGCATAATGAATAGCTGCGCTTTGGGTACGATTTTGCTGAGCCTCTAATACATTTTGGTAATTTAAGGAATCCGGGGCACATTCTGAGCTGAGACAATTTGCTTCTTCTCTATTAAATCATGAATAAATAAAATACATCCAAAACCCATGACTTTACTTTCTCACACCAATTCAATTATTACTCTCAGTATTTTCACATATATTCAGTTGCTACTCCTTCTTTCTGTCCAAATAGTCTCCATATTTAGGACACATGTCAGAATAGCTGTGCAGACTCCATTTCTGACCCATAATGATTTATTTTCAAGCGTATGTGTCATGTGACCCTGCTTTATCCTTTAGATGGTTTACCATGTAACTAATTTTTTTCAGCAGGTGTTTACAGCCAATATATTGCTATTGGTGTCCCGATTAGGGAGATTGCCTTTCTCTAATTGTCATAATCATGATTATCATTATAAAAGATTGTGAGACTAAATAAAAAAAAAATTAAGTTGCCACCTGAACAGGATTAGAGGGGGAATCTTCCAATGGGACAATAATACTGTGACAATTGTCTAAGATGGGATTTTCCTCACATTGGAAGGATGTCTTCTTACTTCCTGTTAAGTCTACAGGACAGGAGGTGAAGAGAAATCTCCCTAATGAGTTACAGATGGAAAAACTTGACAGTGGTTTTAACCTTCTCCTACTCTATCCAAATTTGAAAATTAGAAATACTAGAAAATCTGAAAAAGTGTTTTTTTTTTAATAAAATTACTTTCTAGTTACCCTACCCCTAATTAACCATAATTAGCTTTATAAACTCTTTCTCCCCTCGATCTTAGCATTTTTGACCTTTTATTTATAGTTGACCATTCATAAATTTTTGTACACATTTTTGAAGCCTCCTTCATTTTATTTTTAAATAACATTTCCTGCATCAGAAGTAAAATCTAATGCCATGATGAATAGGGCAAATTGGTAAACAAAATTCTTCTTTGTGTATATTATAGTTTTGAAGCCAGGACTAATTAAATTAAAACATGTATTTTATCTATTTTTGGCTTTTTGTGCCCTTAAAATATGGATAGAACTTTAAATAATTCTTGGAAGACACTACCCCCCAAAGAAAACCATGTTTGTCCTAAATAAAAGCAATCTAAGTATACCTCCAGTATGGTAATTAAAGTCAGTTTTTTTAATTAAACCTTTTTTTTTTCTTATCATTTATTCCCTGCCATATTCTATGTGTGTGTGTGAATTTTGTTTACTTACTTTCTTCTAAAACACTTCAAAGGCTCTTCTTTCATGTGACGTAGGTGCGTGGCGTGGAAGAGGGATCGCATGGCAGATATAGACCATGGGAACCCTGGGCTGCCTCATGAAAAACATAGGTGGCACCAGCCCTGATTGACAGAAAGGAGACATGCTATCAGTGGTGACAACGCTGATAACCCTCCTGATCACCATGCATGCTGATCTAGTGCTATAGTCCTAGAGGATACAACACTGGGCAAGGTGACAATATATATATATTTATGAGTACAAATACACTTCAAAAATTGTCATGCTTAGCATAGTTTACCATAATTGATACATTATTTTTTTTAATTAGGGTGTAGTTGTACTTCAGTGACAAAGTTGCTGCTAAATCAGTATGCCCTTACCATTAATGTGGAAACTGCTCTAGCCCCCAAATGTGCCAGATCCAACGTGATGTAAATCAGAAGACACTTCTATTCAACAGGGGGCTGTTGGTAAAAAAGGAAAACTTTTTCTCCAGTATTTTCAACATTAAATTATAAGCATTTATCATTGCGTAGAAAAAAAAAGTGTTCCTGTTTAATTTTATTTTCCGCCAATGTCTCCCCCGTGGGATCATTTGCCGTATTTGTCATCTGTAGCGTAATTGAACATTTACAATACTTGCTGTAAGTTGACTGCTAATCTTTTGTATGAATATTTTAGAAATCTGTTTTGTAAGATGAATAGAAGTTTAAAGAAATTGCTACATTGCCCACGAATTCTAAACTACATTGCAATTTAAAGATTTGTATTTATTTAAATTAAGGAATTATAGATCAGGAGAACGCTGACGACATGAATGAATGCTTAGCTGTGAAATAGAATTCATGCAGATCCTCTGTTCAGTAACTAGCAGCTGTTAAAAAGCATTATTGTGCTCATGGTACAGTGTTCTGAGAATGACTTGGCTTTTCTGCACTATGGCAGAGTGAAATATGGTCATGTAGTTTAAATGCTTATACAGTATAAAAGGTATACAAAAGCCATTACATTGTGCAAAATAGGGAATAATAAAGCTTTAGTCTGCTGTGAGAAAAAATGAAAGTGTTTACTTGCTATCTAAAATGCAATAATGATGTCTTGTGCATAGCAACTTGGGATAATGTTAACCTTAGGTATTCAGGACTATGGAGAGCATAGGAACTTATTTAAATCTAAATTGTAATAAAAAATACAATTTTGTGAAAGGGCAAAGCAGGATACCACACTTTTGTGTTCTCAAAGCCTGTCTTTGATACTGTAACCTTAAACAAACTACACCTTAAAGTAAGCCAGTGACCTTGCCCATGCATAAAGTGACAAAAGTGATAAAGTGTCTCTGCAAGGGACCCTGAGCACCTTAAAGTTGCTTTACCAGTGCTGTCTCATACTTCCCTCCTCTTTGAGCTTCAAGCATGAAAAACAAGTCAGAATGCATCAAAAACATGTAAAAACGAAGGGTGTCGCACTACAAAAACATACTGATAATTGCATCACGCTGCAGCTGCACTAGTATGAATCCAAGCTAATAGCAGTGATCTCTAGCAGCCTCATATAGTGCGCTCCCGGTCTGACAGTCTCACAAAGAACAGAGACCCCCAGTCATAGGAGTGCGCACAGGGTGTGCCATGTGCATTAGCATTATCCAGGGACAGCACCAGGTGGGTGGTTGAGGGTGCCATTGACAAGTGTAAATACCCTCATTATATTAAAGGCTAGGTTCAACAGCAGGAACACGTTACACCTGTATTTAGCGTGTACCGTAATATGCTCCCTATGAACTGTCTCCCACCACGAGAGCCTTCTTTCTGTGACAGCAGGTGGCATTCATGTGCATTTGAGAATTGGGGTGCACACCCTAATGCAATAGGCTGCGCACACCTATGCCCCCAGTCTCCAACAACTTTTATAACATGCTCACAGTGTCTGATTATTTAATGTCACATTTCTGCAGTCTCTGACATCTCTTAAAGCATACCTATAGTCTTTGATCATATCCTGTTGGACATCTGCAGACTCTGACAGCTTTTTGCAGTATTGCATTCACTAAATGTTATGTGGGGCCCTTTGGTGATGTCAAGGGTTGCAGCTGAAGCCCACTGTATCAAGAAATTTGACTACCACTGCCCCACTTTGTAAAACAAAAAAAAAGGTTTTGGCTTTACATATCCATCTATAAACATCTATTGTCTTTTCTTCTTCCCCATAACATAGAGAGAAGGGGTTCTCAAAAATAGCTTTGGAACAATTTAACTGACAACAGTGCAGAGCAGAGATTTTTGGCAAGATCAGTGGCGCTTATTCAATAACAAAATGCTTTCAACCTGTTTGCAGATCAATAAGGACAGAATAAGAGAAGTTTATACTTTCTTTAAAGGTTATGGGGTTTACCTACTCCTTAAATAAATGTGTAAATGCCTTTTTGAAGACTAAAGCCCGTAGACACGATCGGACTTCTCGTCGGAAAAAGCTATGATGGGTTTTCCGCTCAAACTTGTCTTGCATACACACGGTCACACCAAATTCCGACCGCCAAAAACGCGGTGACGTACAACACGTACGACGGGACTAGAAAAGGGCAGTTCAATACGAAGTGCGCCACCCTTTGGGCTCCTTCTGCTAATCTCGTGTTTATCTCGTGTTAGTAGAAGTTTGGTGACAGACTATTCACGCTTTTCAGACTCCTGCTTTTTCAGATCGTTTTACTGCTCTTCAGTTTGTGTTTGTGGGTTTTGTATCTGCTTTTCAGTGTGTGTAGACAGTTCCTATCTGTTTTTCAGTGCGTTCTTGTCCCCTCATTACTGATTTTAAGCTCGCTCTTCACAGGCCTTGCTGTTCTTCAGTGCGTTCTGTTAGTTTGTTCTGACCAGCCGACCGTTTTGAAGCCATGTTGCAGGTACATGCTTGTTGTAGAGTTCGTGCTATGCGCGGGCTTGGTGTTGGCCTTCTAACTTTGACCCAAGCCCAGTCCATGAACAGGGTGGGGAGGAGTTCATGGACCACGAATTGGTTGCTCCAGCGCGACCAATTCTCTCACATGCCTTTGCTGTGGGAGATCCGTGAGAATAACCCTAATGATTTCAGGAACTTTCTCAGGATGACGGACCCCATTTTTCACCATCTGTTGGCTTTGCTGACCCCTTATATCAGCAGGCAGGATACCTGCATAAGGCAAGCCATCACTCTGGAGCAGAGGCTAGTCGCCACGTTGCGGTATTTGGCGACTGGGAGAAGCCTGCAGGACCTCAAGTTCTCGACAGGCATCTCTCTCCAGGCTCTGGGGATCATTATCCCAGAGACCTGTTCTGCCATCATTCAGGTCCTGCAGAAGGACTATATTAAGGTAAGATTTCTCCTTTAACATGACATTATATGTATTTAATGTTTGCTTATGTATTGTATTTCTTTCATCATTCCATAATTACCACAATTGTAATATGCTGTGAATATCCCCTTTGTTCTCATGCATGCTGGAAGCTTTTAATGCTCCTTTTTGTCCTTCATGCATATTTGCCTTCAATAACCTCCCCAGCATGCTATACTGGGCCCATACACACCTAGCCTAGTTACTTCACAATGTATTTTGTCAGCTCCATAGTACTGCTTTACCCTAAACACCCCCTAAAATGTGTACAAATGTTATTTGTGTCCTTAAATTCATGCAGAGTGCCAGAGGCTTTTTTTTGGCGCCCAAAATCATTTGTACCCTCCCTCCCCCCAACCGCTAAGTCAACCCATACCAATCCTCTATCTGCTGACTCTGCCAAACCCATACACACTATACCCACCTCTTTTGTGGTCATATTTATGGATGAATTCACCAAAGCATGTAGTGCAAGGGCCTGCCTGAATACTTTCAAATGGTACTGTTTAAAGTTTTTTTCTCATATTATAATCTTGATAGGTAATTGCAGAATGTAAAAATGTGCTTCAATTTATACAGTGTGTATTTTTATTTTTGGATTATGACACTTCTTACCTGTCCAGTAGGCTGCTGATAGTGTAAGTAAGAAGGGGCTGGCCAAAGTAACACACATTATGTATGCATTCAGCTCTAAATGAACTGGAGAGGGTTACCTGTCCAAAACATACCCCCCTAAAATTTTAATAGGCCATCAGAGGGGGTGAGGAATCTGATAAGTGAACCTAATACTTTTGCCTTCAAATAAATGTTATACTGATGTTGGCAAAGAATGTTTGTGTCTAATCTGCTTGCAATGTTATGTGCAAAATTACAATTTTTTTCTTGTTTGACTCCACAGTTTCCTTCAACGCCACAGGAATGGCAGACTGTGGCATCTCACTTTGCCACCCGTTGGGACTTTCCCAACTGTGGAGGGGCAATTGATGGAAAGCACGTCCACATCATCCCAGCACCCCATTAGGGGTCATACTATTATAATTACAAGGGGTTTAATAGTATTATGTTGATGTCGGTGGTGTCGGTGACATATGAGTTTTTATATGTGGATGTGGGGAGGAATGGCCAGATGTGGAGTATTTGCCCCGAGTTCTACCGACATCATGAGAGTGGTGGCTTGGGATTGCCACCTCCGGAGGAGAATGTAGAAGGACTGCCATTTGTGTTAGTCGCAGATGAGGCATTCGGTCTGGGTGACCACGTGATGAGGCCATTCCCCCAGAGGACCCTCACCCCGGAGAAGAGGGTTTTTAATTACCGGTTGGCCAGAGCCCTGAAGAGTCGTGGAGAATACCTTTGGGATAATGGCCAGCCGGTTCCACCTGTTTCAAACAGCCATAAAAATGGCGGAATACAAACTGAACCATATACATTTGAGTTGCTGCATCCTGCACAATTTTCTTACAAAACATAATGCTAGTTATGTTGCCTCTGTTGGACCAGAAGTTCCAATGACGGCCCTGGAAGCTGGCCGTTCTGGCTTGCCCCCCCAAAGTGCCAGTGAAGTGAGATAAAATTATGTCCAATATTTTACGGGTAGGGGGGGGGCATTGCTTTTCCACCAAATTTGGAATAAATTTTCTTTTTTATCAGATAAAATCTTGATTTTCATTTACTAGTTGGGTTTATTTTTGCTGTCTCCTAGGTTCTCCTAGTGCACTTGTAGTGCCAAGTGTTTTTTGCATCATTCAATAACACCCATTGTCACTGTAAACACCAACTTAATACAAAAATTGGTATTGATCATTAAAAGAAGAAGCCACACATGGTTGAGTATAAAATCTTTTATTCTGTGCACATGTACATGTACATTGTAAAACTTATTTTTGGTAAATACATCAATTCTTGTTTTCATTTTTTTTTTGAGCGTACATAAACAGGCATGTTTCAAAACATAACATACACAACTCTGGAGCTTACAAAGTTCAACACTGAAACACTGAATGCAATATCAGACATTACAGTGTCCAAAATGTGTTGATATTGCCTTCATCAGATAGGGTGATGTCACCCCTATAAAAGCCAAATTTGGAAGATGCAAACAAATTGGGAGTCAAACTGGGGATTTCCCTCCTGATCCCATACCTAATGTCAACATGTGCTATCTCCCATCATGGGGGATAAATGGATGTGTTTTGGGGGTGAAACCCCTTCCTCTCACCTACTTGAGTTTCAAGGAAGGGGTTGCAGCCACAAAACGCATACATTGATATCCCCTAATGGCAGATAGCACATGTTGACACACTGTGTGCATCTTCCAAATCTGGCTTTTAAAATTTGACAAAAATTTGTGCTAAAAAAAAAAAAAAAATGGTGGCATTTTTTGGGTATTTAGATTCTTCCTAGTACATCAATAATGTTCTTCAGTTCTTGTTCAATCTCAATTTTTTTTTTGCTTTATACAGTCTAAATCACAACTAAAATACATGATGTCCTGGATTAGCCTTTGGGCACTGTCACTGGTGAAATAATGTGATTCTTCTTCCACAACCTGAACATCACCTAAAAAAAACAATAGACACCATGTATTATAAACATGCAGGCATACATCTATTACCTGAATCTGGGGTGTCAGACACTCACCTGTTGTGGTGCCAATTTCAACCACCTCTCCTACCTCCACATCCTCAGGTTGTGACCTCTGTTCCCCTTCTTCAGGAGGTGGCGTTGTCCCTGGTGTCCTCATATTTCCAGAGTCTTTGCTTCCCTATGAGAATGAAACAAAAGGTATACTTAGCACACAGATATTTGAGGCCAGAAATCGTATTATCAAACATTGCTTGGAAGTGGGGTACAAATTGTCTGTTTGGGCAGAGTTCCAAGTTGAAGACATTATTTCTTCCCTTAACAAAGCTGCAATACTTACCTTTTTTGGACAAGTTTCACATATGGAGACAAGTATCTACTGGAGTACCTGTGTGGGACACCCTAAAAAGTTTATTCTTGTGTCCCACACTAGTGCTCCTGAGTCCAGATGTGTAAACAGCTGCTGAGTGTCCTCTCCCTACATTACACTGAATGAAGTTTGCAATTGCTTCTAGTTTCAAACAAATCTAGACAACAATGTCATAAACTTCTTTTAATTCAAATTATCAAGACAAAATGTAGTTAAAGTGGTTGTAAACCCTTTACAACCACTTTAACCTACAGGTAAGCCTAGATTAAGGCTTACTTGTAGGTGCTTGAAATATCTCCCAGACTAGGAGATATTTGCAAATCGCCGTAGGGCGATTTCTTTTGTGCATGCGGCGGTGTTAGAAAAGGCACGCTGTGCCGTTTCTAGCTCGGGTCATGCCATTAAAGGTGGCTCCCACATGCATGCGCGGGAGTGACGTCACATGCCTTCACACGACTTCAGCCAGTCACAGAGCTGGAGTTCAGAGTTCGGAGAAGAGAGGTGAAGAATGGACGCTCGCTACTAGCGAGGAAGATGGGGACATTGCGGGCTTTTCTTGCAGGTAAGTGTCACATAATGTTACACATAATGTGACACATACATATGCAATGCATAGTAGCCCATTATGCTTTACCTTTGCAGGGAAACAAAGAGGAAGTAACACCCATTAGCGTTTTCTTCCTCTTTAACCCTGTATCTGGCAAAAACATTGTATATAGTTGGAAAACGAACAATGTTTACTACGACCGTTTACTGTGCCCACGAACATGAAAGTAGCTATTTTAAAATGTCCAACAGTAAAGAAAAGCACATGGAGCAGCATGCAAGGGATAATAATAATAGGAACACACAACAACTACTTACTTTTTCGAAGAACTTTCTTGATCCTTCTTTACTGATCCTGCTCCCTTAATTTGAGGTCTGACCAGCGTTTCCTCAATTGCTCCTTGGGTCGTCGTACCCCAAAATTCCGGCTCAGACTCTTCATAACTTTAGTCATGATATTGGCCTTTCTCTCATTAGGGTTAGTGTATGGTCCATAATTCCCATCATAGTCGGCCCTCTTCAATATGTCCACCATCTCCACCATCTCTACAAAGGACATATTTGAGGCCTTAAATCTCCTCCTGGATCGGGACGTTTCTGGCTTCGGGCTTTCCTTCTCATTACTGCTATTATGCACCTGCTGTGTCTCCGCTATGTCGTCTCCCACTGCGCTGAAAGAGACGGGGCAGGGAATATTCTAGAAAGAACGTCAGGGGCGGGTGACGCGGGTGGAGTTTCAAGCATGTGCAGTGTCTATAAAGCTAACACGCATGTGTTGTACCTACGTTCTGTGTGCGAAGGAAGGAGAAATGGAAGCGACGAATGTAATAACGAAGGTAAAACATTTTAACTTGGGACATGAGTGGCCTATACTGATTCTAGATTGAGGCCTATATTGGAATAAGATTAGGAGAGTTTAGCCTGATATTTAGTGTTTTTGTCTTGTGTTTGGTCTTTCAGGAAAAATGAAACAAAAAAATTAAACAATTTAAAGATCCTGATTTTATGGGACAATTCATAGATCGCTACAGAGATATGAGGAATTTATGGGGGGTGAAAAACACCTTATATAGAAACAAACCAGCAAGGAAGGCATCGCTGGAGAAACTGCTGGAATTCGTGAGGTCCCCGATGCAGACATCACGTTTGTTGAAAATAAAATTGGTAGCTTGAGAAGCACATATATGAAGGAGCTTCAGACAGTCCAGAAGTCCCTGAGATCAGGAGCAGCAGCAGAAGACGTGTATGCACCCAGTCTGTGGTACTACAACAAGATGCATTTTCTGGATGACCAGATGGAAGCCAGGGGATCACTTTCCACTCATCCGGCCCCCCTTCCATCCTGCCTTCACTCAACCCTTCCATCCACCCCAGCTGAGGCTTCCGACGACCAATCTGGGCCTTCCATCCTGGAAGAAACTGAGGAGCCCAGATGGAGCCAGGTATAGTTTTATTAAAAATATTTTTATTTTTATAATAAAATATTAAATATTTTAGATGTTATTATTGCTAACAAATGAATGATTAACCAAAAAGTGTTTTGCATATCAATAGACAGTAGGGGCCAAAATTGATTGGGACAAGAATGAAAAATGCTGGGCTCAGATTGACAGTCTTTTCTATTTATTAACATTCAATTTGCAACAGTCATGAGCTGAAAATTGTGTGTGATTAATGAACCAAAAACTAAAACTATGTCCCTTTTTCATACACAGGAAGACCTCAGCCAGGACGAGGCTCTGGAATATGGCACACAGGAGGAGGTGGGGGGAAGTGTCAGCCAAGATGTGGCCGGGCCCAGCCTCACCCAATCCCAGGTCCCTCCCCTCTGCCGTCCACACAAAAGGCCCAGGAAGGGGAGGAACCTGGAGGAGGCAGCACTGGGCCTCATTAAGGAGGCTAATGACGCCCTGAAAGCCCCCCTCGATGCTCTAAAGGCCTATGGCATGTATATAGCCTCAAATTTGCCGCAAATGGAGGAGGGCCCACACAGCAAATGTGAAAAGTTAATTTTTGAGACCATCCACAAGGGGTTGAGTGGCCAAATGACGGATGACGTCCACTTATGTATGCTCGCCCATCCTCCTCCTTCTCCTGCCACAAGTCCACCTCCAGAGCCACAGCCTGCAGGGAAGGCTGCAGGGAAGGTTGCAGGGCAGCATGGAGGGAAGGTTGCAGCGAAGAGAAGAAAGTGATTGCCTGGGTTCAGTCTGGTTTGATGGAATGCGCAGCCTGTTGTAGTACCACAGCCTGGGGACATACATGTCATCTGCTGCTGTTCCTGATCTCTGGGAGTCCTGGACCAGATTGTGCTCCCTTCTATATGGATTTCTCAAGCTACCAATTTTTTTATCCACAGAGTTGATGTCTGCTCTGGGGGCCAAAGGCGTCACAAATTCCAGCTGTTTCTCCAGCGTTGCCTTCCCTCTTTATTTTGTTATTATGAGCCAGAATAAATGGAGATTTTTTGTTATGAAAATACTTGCCTATGTGTTTTTCTTCAAATAGGACAGTTTGTTTGTGAGTAGGCAGGTACATTTCAAAAATACAATGTTTAATTAACAAGGGACAACAAGTAACCTCCTTGAGGTTTACAAATACAAGATAATAATGGTGTTGTGGAAACGTGACATAAAAAAAAAACAAAATATGGAGATCACTCTAAAATAATTAACAAAAAAAAATACCAACAGGAGATCTTGATTTAAAAAAACGACTATAAAAAAAATATATAAACATTATTCTGGAGATCTGGTTTTAAAAATCAAAAATATTATTCATGGGATCACGAGAAATAATAAAGAAATAAGTTTGTGAGAACTCTGCGTGAATATGAGCAGCAAAACAACTACATTCTTCTAGCATTATAAAGAAGAAGAGAATGCGCTGCATTGAAAGATTTAAAAATTATCTGTGTGACAAATGTGCCATCTCCATTACGCAGGGTCGTTTTACCAGACCGAGCGGCTCCATCTCGTACTTGATTCTGAGCAAGCGTGTTTTTTTGCGGAGTTGCATACACACGAACAGAATTTCCGATAGAAACTTTTTCCATCGGAAAAATTGAGAACGTGCTCTCGAACTTTTGCTGGCGGAAATTCGGCATACACACGGTCGCATTTTCCGACCAAAAGCTCTCATCAATCTTTTGCTGGCTGAGGTTCCGATCGTGTGTACGGGGTTTTAAGGTTGAACTAAAGGTAGAACGCTTTTCTTTTTTTTCATTTAAGATAGAGTAGGGAAGGGTTATAAACTCTGTCAGTTTTTTTGCCCTCTGTGTCCACATTGGGGAGATTTCCCTTCACTTCCTGTCCCATAGCAAAAACAGAAAGTGTCACCAGGATAGCCAGAACTAAAAATGTGTTTAGTTGTACTTTAAAGTATCCAGATCTATCTCATTTTTTTTTACATTTCAAGAATTTTACCAACTTAATTATACAGTTTACTTCACTTCAGTTCTGTAGAGTGGGTAATCCTAATGGGTTCCTGGTAAAACAGTGCTAGTCCTAGGATATTGCCTTCTGTGATTCCATGATCATTCCAGTTATAATAAGAGAAATGATGATCTCCAGCTTACCTTGGTCAAGATATCACCAAAGATGAAAGGTTTACTGCAGTAATTCTTAGGGTACTGCTGAGAATATTTTCAATTCTTCTGCAAGTTCTGGAAAAAAGCAATTAATCAATTTCACAAACAGGGAGATGGGAATTTTTAGCAGTTCTTGAGAATCATAGCCAGGTACAGATAGAAATGGAAAGATAACTTGAGTAACATTTAGGTGGAAAAATGAAATGATGTTGCAATAATATATGTTATTTAAAACATGTTTTTGGAAAAATAAGTTTCCATTTGTATTCATCTAAAAACAAAAATGTAATATGTGGTAGCTTACACTTTACTGTTTTATCTGTTGATTTTCTCTGCCAACTTTTTTTTCTGTACCCATTGATTATGCCAGTAAGTGCCTTCACTTTCACTTTCTATTTTATTGTGACAATGCTGCTGCCTGTGTCACCCTTTTAAGTGTGTCCCTGCTAGAACTTTAGGCTGAACAAAAAAAAAAAGCATCTCAGTACGTTCACCATGCCTCTTTAGAAAAAGTGCCTAGCATCATGGGAGGTGTAGTCCTTGTGACTCCGAAGAAAAGTGCACCTAAGGCTGGGACACTGGAAGCTTCAAAAAGTGAGTGTTTTATCTCATTTAAAGCAAAACGCTGGTCTTCAGAATGTGTGCGGACCCTTAAAGTGGTTCTAAAGCCTTTAGGTTTTTCACCATTAATGCATTCTATGCATTAAGGTGAAAAACCTTCTGTGCTGCAAAACAACCCCCAGCCCCTCCCTATACCTGATCTGATCCAGCAATTTGCATAACGCTCTCGCCGCTGTCTCCCTCCTCCCTGGGCAGATTGATAGCAGTGGGAGCCATTGGCTCCTGCTGTTGTCAATTAAATGCTGTACCAAGTGAGCTTGGGGCTGGGTAAAGCCGCCCACTCTGTGTCCATAGATGCAGGCAGGGCAGCTCAGGAGTGAGCATGCTTGGGTGCCCCCTGGAAGTGATAAAGCACTTGTCAACGAGGAGGAGCCTGGAGCATCAGTGGGGTACCCCAGAAGAAGAGAATCAGAGCTGTTCTGTGCAAAACTATTGCACAGTGCAGGTAAGAAGCTTTACTGTCACTTTTAAGTGGGTGAGGGGGTGGCCATAAGAATGGTGAAGAGCAGCGGATTTATGGGATCAGTCATTTGGCTCAGAGGAAGACTGCAGAAGCAGGGAATAAAACAAGTATTTCTGCCTATTTCGTACCACCTAGACCAAAATAGTCTAGGTGCCACAAATATGATTATATATATATATATATATATTATATATATTAATGCAGCATAAATTGACAATGTAGACATAATAGTAAAAGAGTATGCAATCTGTATACAGTCAATTAAACCATTACAGTAACTAGGGTGGTAGAAGTAGTTCCTAGCACAGTATAGCAGGTTCCTAAGAAATTGAAAGAAATAAGGGGAATTTAAATGACACAATAAAGTCAAGTACAAATGCAGTTGCTTGTGTTTCCATTAGATGACTTTAGCTGATAGCTCAGTTAGCTGGAAGCATGAATTCCCAGGCCAACTACACAATAATATGGCTGGAGGAGTATAGAATCTGGAGGTTCAGGTAAATTAAAGGCAATGGAACAGTGTCCACCCCAATGATGAGGGGTTAAACAAAAGCTGTGTGCTTTTGTCCTCTCTACTGTTGGGCTGCACACAGCAATGGAAGACCCAGCACCTGGAGGCAACTCACCTACTCAGTTACTGCTGTCACCAAGGCCACCAAGATGTATGCTGGAAAGGAGTTCCTAAGGCCACCATCCATAGAACCATGACATGTCTGTGTCAGACCTGCGGTGTTTACAGTATCACAGTATGGCGGCAGTACTTTGGTTTATACAGATGTCTGTTTCACATGCACCTCTACACAAACATTCTTATTGTTGAGTTTTTTTTTTTCTATGTCTTTTATTTAGTATATAGATACTTAGAATCATGTAGTTCAATTTAGGCCAAAATTCAGTTACCCCGAGGCTTATGTCATTTTTATTTAGCTCACTAATGGTAATGGGTTACATACTTCAGACTTCTGGGCTAATTCACGACAGTCATGAGAAGCTTGCAGCTACTGACAGTAGGCCGTCGCCTTGTACTATAAACTGCTGCTCCCTTTAACATGCCACCTCCAGTTAGTCAGTGAGATGAAGAGACCTCTAGAAGTTCCCAGTCAATGGTAGCTCATGTACAATATGAGTTGCACAAAGTGAAAAGTCTGCCATATTTTATTCATTCAGCCTAAATAATTCAGGGGGCTTCAGCTAGATGTGATTTCAATAATTCCAGGAAACCTTCACCACATGAGCCTTCATATCCAGAAGATATGCTAGCACAAAAGGACTAACAAGAGGAACATATAATTGGTAAGACATGTGATCAGACTGTCACTCAGGTAGCTGAGAAGCTAGTCGGTAGAGTGATAGCAGAATGTCTGTGACAGCCAGAATGCACTGCTTGTGAAGGTGGCTCAAATCAAGCATTACAGCTGACCCCATGAATTAGTACATCTGTCAATGACAACCAGACTTTTGAAAACTTTCCTTTATTTTTGGTGATTGCAAAATGAGTACATGTTTGATGATGATGACAGGTTAGCAAAAAACCATTTGGCAGCATAACAGTAACCACTTCACGTGTGTGTATTCTGTGCTACATGGAAAATGCCCTTAGAAAGTAAGGCTAGGTGCAGTGCAGGAATGCTAGCGGTCATACACAGCTTATATAGATGGTAAGTGCAGGTAACGATCTAAAAAGGTGCAGCGCAACAAACAAATATGTGCCAAATATCTATAACTAATATAGTATAAATCTATACATCAGAAGACAATAAAACAGCATTGCAAATATAAAAGTGCATCGGCTTGCAAATAAAGTACAAAAATGACAGTCCACGCTGATGTAGTTTCTTATTCTTCTGTGCAGTCTATTAACACACTCTTGCCAAATGAGAGTCCACTGCTGGAACTGTCATTTGGCAAGAGACCACATGTGTTAATAGACTGCACAGAGGAATAAGAAACTACATCAGAGTGGACTGACATTTTGCACTTTATTTGCAAGCCGTTGTACTTTTATATTTGCAATGCTATTTTATAGACTGCTGATGTATAGATTTATACCATAAGGAGTATAGGTATTAGGCACATATTTTTTGTAGCGCTGCACTTTTGTGGTTAAAATGTATTCATTTGATGTAGGAACACATGACAGTGGAGAGTGGCAACAACACATATATATCACACTAATATACAGTACATATAGTTGTGTAAAAAAGTATTTGCCCCCTTTCAGATTTCTTTTTTTTTTGCATATTTGTCACACTTAAATGACTCATGACTCAGATCATAAAACAAATTTTATTACTACACAAAGATAAACTGAGTAAATACAAAATGCAGTTTTTAAATGATGGTTTCATTTATTAAGGCAAAAAAGCTGCCCAAACCTGCCTGGCTTTATGTGACAAAGTAATTGCCCCCTAAACCTAATAACTGGTTGTGCCACCCTTGGCGGCAACAACTGCAATCAAGCATTTGCGATAACTGGCAATGAGTATTTCACATTGCTGTGGAGCAATTTTGGCCCACTCTTCTTTGCAGAATTGTTTTAATTCAGCCACATTGGAGGGTTTTCCAGCATGAACGGCCTGTGTAAGGTGTGAGATTGAGGAGTTGAACTCAAGTAGCAGGTGCATTTACAATGAGCTGCACCAGTCCAAACTGCAGTTTTAGGGCATGGCAGCCCACTTTTATTGAATAAAGGAAAGTTTACTTATACATCAGTTGCCCAGGCAGGGGTTTCTTCCACATAACATGAATTAACGAAAATACCAAGTCACCTAGCTTACATGTTGGCAGCATGGCTGCTCCTCTTACCAGTCCTTTGACTGTGTCATTCAACTCTCTCAGAACACTTGGCTCTCTAGTCTTCAGTCACAGTGCCCTGCTGCATGGCCCCCCTCTGGCCTAAGGATTGGGGTTCTCCTGACACCCCTGATAGGAGCTGACTTAAATCCTGGAGACCTGCTGGCTTGTGGCTGGGTCCTTTGACCCCTTGGTGAGATCTCTGTTCCGTTGGTTCTGGCTGGGCCCTCTGACCCCTTGATGAGACCTCTGTCTTGTGGCTTCTAGCTGGGGTCCCCTGACCCCGGGTGAGACCTTCTATCTCCCACACTGGGAGCGGTCTCCAAACTGGAAGCTGTCTCCAAAAATGAGAGCTTTGAGCAATTTTAAGACCTGACTATTAGGGATGAGCCGAACACCCCCCTGTTCGGTTCGCACCAGAACATGCAAACAGGAAAAAAGTTTGTTCGAACACGCGAACACCATTAAAGTCTATGGGACACGAACATAAATAATCAAAAGTGCTAATTTTAAAGGCTTATATGCAAGATATTGTCATAAAAAGTGTTTGGAGACCTGGGTCCTGCCCCAGGGGACATGTATCAATGCAAAAAAAAGTTTTAAAAACGTCCGTTTTTTCGAGAGCAGTGATTTTAATAATGCTTAAAGTCAAACAATAAAAGTGTAATATCCCTTTAAATTTCGTACCTGGGGGATGTCTATAGTATGCCTGTAAAGGGGCACATGTTTCCCGTGTTTAGAACAGTCTGACAGCAAAATGACATTTCAAAGGAAAAAAAGTCATTTAAAACTACTCGTGGCTATTGCATTGCCGGTCCGACAATACACATAGAAGTTCATTGATAAAAACGACATGGGAATTCCCCACAGGGGAACCCCGAACCAAAATTTAAAAAAAAATGACGTGGGGGTCCCCCTAAATTCCATACCAGGCCCTTCAGGTCTGGTATGGATTTTAAGGGGAACCCCGCGCCAAAAAAAAAAAACGGCGTGGGGTCCCCCCAAAAATCCATACCAGACCCTTATCCGAGCACGCAACCTGGCAGGCCGCAGGAAAAGAGGGGGGACGAGAGAGCGCCCCCCCTCCTGAACTGTACCAGGCCACATGCCCTCAACATTGGGAGCATGCTTTGGGGTAGCCCCCAAAACACCTTGTCCCCATGTTGATGGGGACAAGGGCCTCATCCCCACTACCCTGGCCGGTGGTTGTGGGGGTCTGCGGGCAGGGGCTTATCGGAATATGGAAGCCCTCTTTAACAAGGGGACCCCTAGATCCCGCCCCCCCTGTGTGAAATGGTAAGGGGGTACAAAAGTACCCCTACCATTTCACTAAAAAACTGTCAAAAATTTTAAAAATGACAAGAGACAGTTTTTGACAATTCCTTTATTTAAATGCTTCTTCTTTCTTTTTTCTTTTATCTTCCTTCATCTTCTTGTTCTTCTGGTTCTTCTGGTTCTTCCTCCGGTGTTCTCGTCCAGCATCTCCTCTGCGGCGTCTTCTTCCCTTCTTCTCCTCGGGCTGCTCCGCATCCATGATGGCATGGAGGGAGGCTCCCGCTCTTCTCTTCATCTTCTTCTCTTCTTAACCTTCTTTTCTTCTTCTCTTCTTCATCTTCTTCTCTTCCTCATCTTCTTCTCCGGGCCGCTCCGCATCCATGCTGGCATGGTGGGAGGCTCCCGCTGTGTGATGCGTCTTCTCTTCTGACGGTTCTGAAATAACGGGGGGGCCACCCGGTGACCCCGCCGCCCTCTGACGCACGGTGACTTGACGGGACTTCCCTGTGACGTCACGGGGAATGCCACAGGGAAGTCCCGTCATGTCCCGTGTGTCAGAGGGGGCGTAGCCACCCGTGACCCCGCCCCCTCTGATGCACGGGACATGACGGGACTTCCCTGTGGCATTCCCCGTGACGTCACAGGGAAGTCCCGTCAAGTCACTGTGCGTCACAGGGGGTGGGGTCACCAGGTGGCCCCGCCCCCCTGTTATTTCAGAACCATCAGAAGAGGAGACGCGTCACACAGCGGGAGCCTCCCACCATGCCAGCATGGATGCGGAGCAGCCTGGAGAAGAAGATGAAGAAGAGAAGAAGATGAAGAAGAGAAGAAGATGAAGAGAAGAGCGGGAGCCTCCCCCCATGCCATGGGTGCGGAGCGGCCCGAGGAGAAGAAGATAAAAGACGCCGCGGAGGAGATGCTGGACGAGAACACCGGAGGAAGAACCAGAAGAGCCAGAAGAACCAGTAGAAGAAGAAGAAGAAGAAGATGAAGGAAGATAGAAGAAAGAAGAAAGAAGAAGCATTTAAATAAAGGAATTGTCAAAAACTGTCTCTTGTCATTTTTAACATTTTTGACAGTTTTTTAGTGAAATGGTAGGGGTACTTTTGTACCCCCTTACCATTTCACACAGGGGGGAGAGCCGGGATCTGGGGGTCCCCTTGTTAAAGGGGGCTTCCAGATTCCGATAAGCCCCCCGCCCGCAGACCCCCACAACCACCGGCCAGGGTTGTGGGGATGAGGCCCTTGTCCTCATCAACATGGGGACAAGGTGTTTTGGGGGCTACCCCAAAGCATCCTCCCAATGTTAGGGGCATGTGGCCTGGTACGGTTCAGGAGGGGGGACGCTCTCTAGTCCCCCCCTTTTTTCCTGCGGCCTGCCAGGTTGTGTGCTCGGATAAGGGTGTGGTATGGATTTTTGGGGGGACCCCACGCCGTTTTTTTTTAAATTTTGGCCCGTGGTTCCTCTTAATATCCATACCAGACCTAAAGGGTCTGGTATGAAATTTAGGGGGACCCCCCATGTCATTTTTTCTTTTTAAATTTTGGCCGGGGTTCCCCTTAATATCCATACCAGACCTGAAGGGCCTGGTATGGAATTTAGGGGGAACCCCCACGTCATTTTTTTTTAAATTTTGGCCGGGGTTCCCCTTAATATCCATACCAGACCTGAAGAGCCTGGTATGGAATTTAGGGGGACCCCCACGTCATTTTTCTTTTAAATTTTGGTTTGGGGTTTCCCTGTGGGGAATTCTCATGCCGTTTTTATCAATGAACTTCTATGTGTATTGTCGGACCGGCAATGCAATAGCCGCGAGTAGTTTTAAATTACTTTTTTTCCTTTGAAATGTAATTTTGCTGTCAGACTGTTCTAAACACGGGAAACATGCGCCCCTTTACAGGCATACTATAGACACCCCCCAGCTACGAAATTTAAAGGAATATTACACTTTTATTGTTTCACTTTAAGCATTATTAAAATCACTGCTCCTGAAAAAACGGCCGTTTTTAAAACTTTTTTTGCATTGATACATGTCCCCTGGGGTAGGACCCAGGTCCCCAAACACTTTTTATGACAATAACTTGCATATAAGCCTTTAAAATTAGCACTTTTGATTTCTCCCATAGACTTTTAAAGGGTGTTCCGCGGCATTCGAATTTGCCACGAACACCCCAAATTGTTCGCTGTTCGTCCAACTTGTGAACAGCCAATGTTCGAGTTGAACATGAGTTCGACTCAAACTCGAAGCTGATTCCTACTGACTATATAATGACCCTGCACAGGTTCAGACATGTTATGTTTACCTTTAAATGACACACAGACACAAAAAAAATAGTTTCAACTCTCTCTGACTTTACTTCTTTAAGATGAGAGTTGTAGACTAGAATTATTCGGCTAAATCCTGTGTTGAGCCAAGACTATTATAGAGCGTATTATAGAGAAACTACCAATGGATGTAAGGAAAGTGTCCACGTTAAAGGAAAACCCAGGAATGACTTATAATACCTTTATCCTAATGAGAGATAATATACTATAATGACCAGTTACGTGTCCCCTTTAAGAGTACTAACAACACTGTCATAACAGCAAGGCATTGCACCAGCAACGTTGGAGAACAGAGATTCCTGGCTGCAGCAAAGAGATGATGAACAATGCAAGATAATGAATCCCAATTGATAGCAATACTATTTGTAATTCAAGAGAATGTTGCAGGTGTTCTGTGTTGAAAGTGTAGTACTTGGCAAACAATAGGATCTGTGGGCTTTAGCCCCCTCCCCAATCCTGATAGACCTCAGAGTCTCTCGGTGGAACCAACAAACGATTCTTCCTCTTACAGGTGGACAAGACAGGGATCAGTCTGTGGTTCTGCAGTGTTTAGCGTTCCTGCAGGGCATCCTTCTGCCAGCAGCCGACGGCTGGACTCACTGGGGCTAGAGCGGTGGACTGTGAATTGTATCCTAGGCTGCAATCCTCTTACACAGCGGCGGAGTGGCGCTCACATAGTGAGATACAAGAAGCAAGAGATCATGAGCCTGGTCCGCAGATCCCTATATAGTCTCTCCCACAATTTCTCTGCGAGCACAACCAATTCTGCAATATTAACGATCCCTTTTAGGGGAACTACATCTCCCACAATGCCTTTCTCTGTGCTTCAGGAGATGATGTCAGTGGATTGAGATCCAGCACTAGGGGGGCATAGAGCAAGGTCTAGATTAGTAACAGACAGTCTGCAAAAGTCAGATAACCGTAGTTCGCTCCTGGCTACATCCTCCCCCCACTTGAAAGTCTTTGGTCGGTCCCTCAAAAATAGGATACAATCCCACTGACTAGTCATGACCTAACATATCAGAGCCCTGTAAATAATAATCTGCTAACCAGAATCTACAGTGGCAAAGAGCTGAGTAACAGAAGGATTTGCCAATAGTAAATTACATAATTCATCAGATAGAGCTAGATCACCTTGTTTATAGGTCAATAATAGATTAATGGCCCACCCAGCAGTGTCAGAGGGTGGAACAGGACTATCCTCTACCAAAGGTTTGGTAGAAGAAACTTGCTCTTGACTAGAACGCTGAGCTGTAGAAATGAGTTTATCAGAGCTTTCACCAAGAGTGTCGTATGTTAGTCTTCTGGGAGGGCAGATTTTCCATCTAAGTCTGGAGTATATGTTCTCCAAAGGTTCGGGCCCTCGGTCGGTACCACACAAACTACAACCTGGCTCTGGTTCCTCGTCTCTCGCAGGTACATTCTCTCCCACAACTTCTTGGAGGGGAGAAACAGGAGCTTCTTCAAGACCTTGTACTCCTGAGTTATCAATTGGTTCTGGTTTAACCCCCCCAGGGAGTGGTGCAGGCCTCTCCTCCTTAACAGGTTGAGGGTCCACCCTTTTTGGTAGGGAGATTTCCTTCATGTTATCTACTGGAGACGTAGGAACTCTAGAGATGTCTTCAGGAGGGGGAACCCACAACCAGTCAAGGGTCAGTTCTTCTTTGTAATTTTCCTCCTCAATGTCTGGTAAAAGGACCGTCTTGGAAACCTGACGTGTTCTAGACCTCAATGTGGGAGGGTAAGGTACATCAGTCCAAGGAGGTGAAGACACCCGAACGGTCTCAGATATAGGCAGGAGATGGTTTTCGATGGCAAGTCTTTAATGGGCCATTCTTTAATGGGCCAGTCTTTCCCTCGGGACGAATTTGGTAAACAGGAAGTCCAGGAAGCCGTCTGCAAACAATGTAGGGTTGAGATCGCCAACAGTCGACCAACTTATGTTTTCCAGGTACTCCCTGATTGCACAGTAGCACTCGATCTCCTGCTTGCAAGTCTTGAACCCTTACTTTCAGATCAAAGTTATTTTTGTTTATTTGTTCCCTGGCAGCGAATGCTTCCTTGGCTCGCTCATGGGCAGTCTTCAAGTTTCTTCTAAGTCTGCCTACATATCCCTTATAAGAAGCTTGGAAAGTATGATCCAGGGATGTCCTAAAGGCCAAGTCCACGGGCAAATGAGCCTCTCTTCCAAACATCAACCGATAAGGGGAGTATCCAGTGGAGTAGTTCACTGTGCTATTGTAAGCGTGGACCACTGTGGCGATGTAATCACCCCAATGCTGTTTCTTCTCTAAAGGTAGAGTCCCTAGCATCTTTAGCAAGGTACGATTGAAACGTTCTGGTTGTGGGTCCCCCTGGGGAAGATAAGGGGTCGTTCTGGTCTTTTGAATGCCCAGCAGTTCACACAAACTTTTCACAAGTTTACTCTCAAAATACCGACCTTGATCTGAATGCAGACGCTGAGGCAGACCGTAGTGAATAAAAAAACTTCTCTACCAAAGTCTTGGCAACCGTCTTGGCTTGTTGGTCTTTGGTTGGGAAAGCTTTAAAATATTGGGGAAAATTATCTGTCACAACCAGGACATTGATCCGCCCACTCCAGTCAGATTAGAGACATAAGAAATCAATGAACACCAGGTCCATGGGCCCTTGACTTTGTAAATGGCCCATTGGGGCAGCTCTACTAGGCAAAGTCTTTCTCTGGATGCACCGGACACAGGATAGCCAACAAAATCAATCCCTAACTAATCTAAGAGTCCTATCTGGCCCCAGGTGTCCATGGTCATCATGAAGGGCTGTTAACACATCCAACCTGTACTTTTCTGGGGGAAACAGTTGTTGAACACCTTCTGGTTCTTCTGTGGGGCCTTTCCTGTAGATGATGCCATCTTCCAGTTGCATTCGCTTCTTTGTAGCCCACTTTTGCATCGTCTTCAGAACTTTTCAACAATATCTGAGGATCTCAAACTATCAGTGCTTTCTTAACCAGGCTGCCCAATGGATCCTCCCGCTGATCACTTATCATGTCCTCCTTGGTCAACTGAGGCAATTCTTGGCTACGTACTTGTGTCAGGTCACAATAATGTTGAGGCACTCCTGCGGGGGTGACTCCCACAGCTTAAGCGCCTGTGGGTCCCTTTGTGACGATGTTCTACTCCTTGACACACAGCATGAACTCCTTCAGGGGTGAGATGAACTCTGTTCCTGACATTGTCACTGGAGTTATGTGGTCGTCAAGACAGGGCATCAGCATCCTGCCCCTAGTCTGTACTTCCGATAGGGCGGCCAACCATCAATGGTCAGTAGCATCTAGTTTAGCAGTAGAGAGCGATTAAGTTGGGCAATTATTGTCAGTTTTCACCACAAAAGTGGCCCCATACAGATAATCTCGCAGTTTATCCACCATGGCCCATTTGTGGGCCAGAAACTCCAACTTGTGCACTGGATAGTTCTTCTCAGAGGGTGTGAGGCTTCTACTCACATATGCAACCGGGCAAAGTTTCCCTTCTGCTTCTTGATAGAGGACTGCTCCTAACCCATCTCAGCTGGTGTCCACGTGTAACTCATAAGTAGGGATGAGTTTCGAGTTCAAGTCGAACATGAGTTCGACTCGAACATCGGCTGTTCGACCGTTCAACGAAGATCATACATTATGGGGCGTTCGCCCCAAATTAGAGGGGTACATTATGCTCCATAATGCACTGCATAATCGCAGTGCATTGCTGGCTGATGATTGGCCAAGCATGCACTATGACCCACATGCTTTGGCCAATCACATCCCCGTCAGCAAAGAGAGCCATAATTGGTCAAAGGCAGGGTGCCTTTGGCCAATTATGGCTCAGGGGGTTGAGTCCACGCCCAACACTATATAAGGCCACCTGCACGTTGGCCTTGTGTAGTGTGTTGCTGGCGGAGAGATAGAGAGAGAGAGAGGGAGAGTGTCATTTCATTTACTTTGAGCAGGCAGTTTATTCAGTTAGCTAGATCTCATTGCAGACCGTTCCTGCTGTACTGTTTATAATATACTTCAGGTAGGCAGTTGATTCAGTTAGCTGCAGCGTATTTAATATATATATATATATACAGTCAGACCGGTATATATATCCACTGCATACAGTTTAGCTAGATCTCACTGCAGACCGTTCCTGGTGTACGGTTTATAATATACAGTGGGGACGTTCCTGCTGTACTGTTTTACATATACTTCAAGCAGGCAGTTGATTCAGTTAGCTGCAGTGTATTTAGTATATTTATAGACATCCCGGCTTTGTATATATATATATATATATATATATATATATATATATACACACACATATACATACACTGTATCCAGTTTATCTAGATCTCACTGCAGACCGTTCCTGGTGTACTGTTTATAATATACAGTGGGGACGGAAAGTATTCAGACCCCCTTACATTTTTTACTCTTTGTTATATTGCAGCCATTTGCTAAAATCATTTAAGTTCATATTTTCCTCATTAATGTAGACACAGCAGCCCATATTGACAGAAAAACACAGAATTGTTGACATTTTTGCAGATTTATTAAAAAAGAAAAACTGAAATATCACATGGTCCTAAGTATTCAGACCCTTTGCTATGACACTCATATATTTAACTCAGGTGCTGTCCATTTCTTCTGATCATCCTTGAGATGGTTCTACACCTTTATTTGAGTCCAGCTGTGTTTGATTATACTGATTGGACTTAATTAGGAAAGCCACACACCTGTCTATATAAGCTCACAGTGCATGTCAGAGCAAATGAGAATCATGAGGTCAAAGGAACTGCCAGAAGAGCTCAGAGACAGAACTATGGCAAGGCACAGATCTGGGCAAGGTTCCAAAAAAATTTCTGCTGCACTTAAGGTTCCTAATGCCGTGTACACATGAGCGGACTTGAGTCCGGCGAAAGTCCAAAGGACTTTTCGACGGAGTTCCGACGGAGTTCCGACGGAGTTACGCTGAAAAGGACTTGCCTACACACGATCACACCAAAGTCCGACCGTCTAGAACGCGGTGACGTACACTAGGTCTGACGAGACTATAAAACAGAAGTTCAATTGCAAGTGCACCACCCTTTGGGCCCCTTCTGCTAATTTCGTGTTTACCTCGTATTAGTAAAAGTTTGGTGAGAGACGATTTGTGCTTTTCAGACTCGTGTTTTTTCAGATCGTTTAACCGTTGTTCAGTTTGTGCTTGTGAGGTTTGTATCTGCTTTCCAGTGCGTGTAGTCAGTTCGCATTGGTTTATTCAGTGCGTTCTTGTCCGCTCGTTGCTGATTTTCAGCTCGCTCTTCACAGGCCTTGCTGTTCTTCAGTGCGTTCTGTTTAAGTTCATGCTGACCAGCAGACTGTTTTGAAGCCATGAATGAATGAATGAATGAATGAATGATTTGTAAAGCGCAGCAATGCGAACTGAATCGCCTCAAGGCGCTAAGATAACAATCTCTGTTGTCAGCTTGTTAGAAGAGGAAGGTCTTTAGTTTTTTGCATGTTGTATGTACGTACTCATCGTAGAGTTCGTGCTTTGCTTGGGCTTGGTGTTGTAGTTAATTCTTCGACCCAAGCCCAGTACAGGGTGGGGAGGAGTTCATGGACCAAGAATTGGTTGCTCCAGCGTGACCAATTCTCTCACATGCCTTTGCTTTGTGAGATCAGTGAGAATAATCCTGATAATTTCAGGAATTTTTTCAGGGTGACGGACCGCGTTTTTAACTGTTTGATGACTTTGCTGACCCCTTATATCAGCAGGCAGGATACCTGCATGAGGCAAGCCATCACTCCGGAGCAGAGGCTAGTCACCATGTTGCGGTACTTGGTGACTGGGAGAAGCCTGCAGGACTTTAAGTTCTCGACAGGCATCTCCTCCCAGGCTCTGGGGTTCATTATCCCAGAGACCTGTTCTGCTATAATTCACGTCCACATCGTGCCGCCACCCCATTCGGGGTCATACTATTTTAATTATAAGGGGTTTCATAGTATTGTGTTAATGGCGGTGATGTCGGCACAATATGAATTTCTGTATGTGGACGTGGGGAAGAATGACTGGATGGAGGATGGAGGAGTCTTTGCCCAGACAGAGTTCTACCAGCGTCTCCAGAGTGATTGTCTGGGATTGCCACCTGATGCAGATAACGTGGAGGAGTCCCCTTTGTCTTCATTGCAGATGAAGCCTTCGGTCTGGGCGAGCACCTGATGAGGCCATTCCCCAAAGGACTCTCATCCTGGAGAGGAGGGTTTTTAACTACCGGCTGGCAAGAGCAAGAAGAGTTGTGGAGAATGCCTTTGGGATAATGGCCAGCCGGTTCCACCTGTTTCTAATAGCAATCCATCTGGAATACAAACTTAATCATATTGTCCTAGCATGCTGCATCCTGCACAATATTTTAAGAAAAAAATGCCAGAAATTATATTTCATCAGTTGGGCCTGACGGGCCTGGATACTGGCCTTACTGGCTTGGCCCCCCAAAGCGCCTGTGAAGTTAGTGAGAAATATGTTACCTATTTTACGGCTAGGGGGGCCATTGCAATGCCAGACAATGTCTGATTTTTATTAATAAAAATATAATAATCAGATAAAATCTTGAAATTGCTCTTATTGCTTGCTTTTCTTTTTGGCTGTCTCCTAGGTTCTCCTAGTGCACTTGTAGTGCCAAGTGGATTTTCCTTTAGTAAATAAGCCCCATTGTCACTGTAAATACAAAATTACTTACAAAACTGGAACTGAGCATTGAAAGAAGAAGCCACACATTGTCGATTAGTAAACTTTTTAGTCTGTGCACAATCACATGTGCGTTTATAAAAAAACATTTTTTAAATATATAATTATTTTTTTAACAATATAATATTTTTTTTATAAAAAAACTTTTTTTTTTTTTTTTTAAAAACTTTTTTTTTTTAAACGTATTTTTTTTTTAACAAACAGGCGTGTTTTAAAACATAACATACACACAACTCTGGAACTCAACTCTGCATCTAAAAAGGAAATGAAGAACATGATCGATTTAATTTAAAATTCTTTTAAATTCTACCCAAAACATTGATCATGTTCTTCATTTCCTGCAGCATGATGTCCAGCCGATTGCGCTTGGCATCAATCTCCCCATTCCAGGCAATGATCTGGCCAATCAGTCTTTGTGCACTGTCAGTGGAAAAAGGTTTGTCCGCTTACCCTTCCACAACCAGCACATCACCTAAAATTGATGAAAAAACATGTATTTAGAAATATGCAGGCATACATAGATTACCTGAAGCTGGAGTGTCAGACACTCACCTGGTGGGGTGCACATCTTGCCCACTTCCTTCACCTCTCCTTCCTCCACATCCTCGGGGGGGCGCTGTTGGTGGAAAAAGGTTCCGCCGCTTCCCCTTCCACAATCAGCACATCACCTAAAATTGATGAAAAAACATGTATTTAGAAATATGCCGGCATACATAGATTACTTGAAGCTGGGGGGTCAGACACTCACCTGGTGGGGTGCACATGTCACCCACTTCCTCCACCTCTCCTTCCTCCACATCCTCGGGGGGGCTGGGGCTAACTACCCATTCAGGCTGGCGAGGTCGGGGGTCCCCGGTAACCTGTTGTCTGAGTCTTTTCTCCCCTATGAGAATGAAACAAAAGGTATACTTAGCACACACATATTTGAATCCAGAAATATGAATATGAAACATTGCGTTGAAGTGGTGTACAATTGTCTATTTGGGAAGAGATCCAAGTTGAAGACATGATTAAAAATCCCTTTTAACCAAACTGCAATACTTACCTTTTTTAGCCAAGTTTCACAGATGGAGACACCCCAAGTATCCACTGGAGCACCTGTGTGGGTTACCCTAAAAAATGTGCTCTGGTGTCCCACACTAGTGCTCCTGAGTCCAGATGTGTAAACAGCTGCTGAGTGTCCTCTCCCTACATTCCACTGAATCAAGTTTGCAATTCATTCAAGTTTCAAAGACATCTAGACAACAATGTCCCAAACTTCTTTTAATAAGACAAATTAGCAAGACCAAAAATGTATTTAAAACCCTGTATCAACTAAATACATCGTACATATTGTCAAACGATGTTTCCTTCGAACAATGTTTCCTACTAATATCGATGTTTCGTACGAACGAATACTGTGTCCACGAACATGAAAGTAGCCCTTTACAACTGTACAACAATAAAGAAAAAGCACACGGAGCAGCATGAAAGTTAATAATCAGAATAGGAACACACGAGTACTTACTTTTTTTAAGCACTTTTTTTATTCTTCTGTACTGATCCGGCTCCCAGTTTAAGGTCGGACCAGCATTTCCTTAATTGGTCTTTGGAGCGGCGTACCCCAAAATTCTGCTCCAGAGTCTTCACAACTTTGGACGTGATTTTGGCCTTGCGCAAATTCGGCTGGGTGTACGGTCCATGCTTCCCATCATAATCGCTCCTCCGCAAGATGTCCACCATCTCCACCATTTCCTCAAAGGCCATATTTGAGGCCTTAAATCTCTTCTTCCCGGATCAGGACATTTCGGGCTCCGGGCTTTCCTCGCTACTGGAGTAATTAACACACACCTGCTGTGTCTCCACCGTGTTGCTCCTAACTGCGCACCGTAGAGAGAAAGGGCGGGGAATATTCGTAAAAAAGAACATCAGGGGCGGGCGACACAGGCGGAGTTTCATGCATGCGCAGTGTATATAAAGCTAACACAAATGTGCCGCATGTATGTTCTGTGCGTAGAGAAGGGGGCGGGGAATATTTGTGATAAAAGAACGTCAGGGGCGGGCGATGCAGGCAGAGTTTCACGCTTGTGCAGTGTACATACACGCATGTGTAGTACATACGTTTTGTGCGCGGAAGAAAGAGGAACTGAAGTTGCGAGTGTCCGAAACAAAGGTAAATTTTTTTAAATTTGGAACATCAGTGGCCTATACTGCTTAAAGATTCCTATGTTGGGATAAGATTATGAGAGTTTAGGCTAACATTAGTGTTTTTGTCTTGTGTATTGTCTTACAGAAAAAATTAATACTAAGTTTAAGGACCCTAAATTCATGTCCCAATTTATTGACAAGTACAGGGAGATGAGGAATCTGTGGGAGGTCAAACACAGTGCATACTAAAATAAACCAGTAAGGAAGGAAACGCTGGAGAGACTTCTGGCATTTGTGCAGACTTTGATCCCAGAAGCAACCATAAAGATTTTGGAACGTAAAATTGGGATCTTGAGGAATATGTATAGGAGGGAGCATAACAAGATCCAGGCTTCCCTGAGATCAGGAGCATCGGCAGATGATGTGTATGTACCCAGGCTGTGGTACTTCGAAAAACTGTGTTTTCTTGACGACCAGACTGAAGCCAGGGAATCTCTTTCGACCCTTCCCTCCACCCTTCCCTGCAGCCTTCCCTCCACCCTTCACTCCACCCCAGCAGAGGCTGACGAGGAACAACCTGGGCCTTCCATCCTGGAAAAACTGGATGTGTCCAGCTGGAGCCAGGTATATTATTTTTAGACATATTTAGTGTCCTAATATTAATGATGATAACTAGATGTTATAATTGATTAACTATTAAGAATTTTATCCAAAATATGATGTATACATATCAATTGACAGTAGTGGCCAAAAATGTTTGTCACCAGCTTGAAAAAATGCTGGGGTCAGAATGATTATATGTATTAACATTGAATTTGCAAGTCATGAACTGAAAATTGTGTGTGATTGATGAACCAAAAACTAAAACTATGTCCCTTGTTTTATACACAGGATGAGCTCAGCCAGGAGGAAGTTCTGGAAAGTGGCAGACAGGAGGAGGCCTGACCCAGTGACAGCTAGGAGGAGGTGGCCAGGCCCAGTGTCAGCTAGGAGGTGGATGGACCCAGTGTCAGCCAGGAGGTCAGCCAGGAGGTGGCTGGGCCCAGTAGGAGCCTCACCCAATCGCAGGTGCCTCCCCTCCACCTTCATACAAAAAGGCCCAGGAAGGGGACGGTGACAGAGGAGGAATTACTGCGCCTCATTAGAGAAGCTACGAATGTCCTCACGAGCCTCCCCAACACTGAAGAGGCCTAAGGCTGCTATATAGCGAACAGGTTGGTCGAATTGGAGAAGGGCCAACGCCTCCTCTGTGAAAGAATTATTTTTGATGCCCTTCACAAGGGGCTGAGGGACGAGTTAACTGCCAACAGCCAAATATATGAGCAAGTCCATCCTCCTCCTCCACCTCCTGCCACAAGTCCACCACCAGAGCCACAGCTTCCAGGGAAGGCTGCAGGGCAGCATGGAGGGAAGGCTGCAATGAAGAGAAGAAAGTGATGACCTGGGTTCAGTCTGGTCTGACAGAAGACGCAAGCTGGTGTAGTACCACAGCCTGGGGACATATATGTCATTTGCTGCTGGTCTTGATCTCTGGGATTCCTGGACCAGATTGTGCTCCCTATTTTATGGACTCCTCAAGATCCCAATTTTCTTTTCCACAGACTTGATGTGTGCCCTGGGGCCAAAAGGCTTCACAAATTACAAAAGTTTCTCCAGCGTTGCCTTCATCTTTATTTTGTTAACCAGAATAAATGGATATTTTATTTTCTGAAAATACTTGCTTATGTCTTTTTATTCAAATACATTTCTAAAAGACAATGTCAAATTAACAAGGGACACCAACCTCCTTGAGGTTACAAAAAAACAAAAAGATAATGTTATTGTGTTAACTTGACACACAAAAAAATAAAACATTATTAATGTCATTGTGGTAACTGGACACACACAAAAAAAAATATGGAGATCACTAGAAAATAATTTTTAAATAATCATAAAAAAAAGATCTTGATGAAATCAAAAATAATAAAAGATGACTCAAAAAATTAATTTGTAAACATTATTATGACGATCAGGCTTTTAAAAAATACAATATCATTCATGAGATCAAAAAGAAATAATCCAGAAATCTGTTCATGAGAACTCTGTGTGAATATCAGCAGCAAAACAACTTCGTTCTGCTAGCATTATAAAGAAGACAATAATGAGCTGCATTAAACTATCACAGAATTTGCAGAGTAAGGAATGTGCTAGCTCCAATATGAACACTAGTTTTACCAGACTGAGCGCTTCCATCTCTTACTTACTTCAGAGCATGCGTCACTTTTTGTCCGTCGGACCAGCATACAGACGAGCGGATTTCTCGATAGGAACTGGATCCGGCGGAGTTCTGTCGGAAAGATCTGAAACATGTTCCAAATCTAAAGTCCATCTGATTTTCAACAGAAAAAGTCAGCTGAAGGTCCCATGAAACCCACACACGGTCAGACTGTCCGACGGATTTGTTCCGTCGGACCAGTCCGGTCAAAAATTCCGCTCGTGTGTACATGGCATAAGAGCACAGTGGCCTCCATAATCCTTAAATGGAAGACGTTTGGGATGACCAGAACCCTTCCTAGAGCCAAACTGAGCTATCGGGGGAGAAGAGCCTTGGTGAGAGAGGTAAAGAAGAACCCAAAGATCACTGTGGCTGAGCTCCAGAGATGTAGTCGGGAGATGGGAAAAAGTGGTAGAAAGTCAACCGTCACTGCAGCCCTCCACCAGTTGGGGCTTTATGGCAGAGTGGCCCAATGGAAGCCTCTCCTAAGTGCAAGACACATGAAATCCTGCATGGAGTTTGCTAAAAAAACACCTGAAGGACTCCAAGATGGTGAGAAAAAAGATCCTCTGGTCTGATGAGACCAAGATAGAACTTTTTGGCCTTAATTCTAAGCGGTATATGTGGAGAAAACCAGGCAATGCTCATCACCTGTCCAATACAGTCCCAACCTGTCCTGTCCAATACAGTCCCAACAGTGAAGCATGGTGGTGGCAGCATCATGCTGTGGGGGTGTTTTTCAGCTGCAGGGACAGGACGACTGGTTGCAATCGAGGGAAAGATGAATGCGGCCAAGTACAGGGATATCCTGGACAAAAACCTTCTCCAGAGTGCTCAGGACCTCAGACTTCCAACAAGGTTTACCTTCCAACAAGACAATGACCCTAAGCACACAGCTAAAATAACGAAGAAGTGGCTTCACAACAACTCCGTGACTCTTCTTGAATGGCCCAGCCAGAGCCCTGACTTAAACCCAATTGAGCATCTCTGGAGAGACCTAAAAATGGCTGTCCACCAATGTTTACCATCCAACCTGACAGAACTGAAGAGGATCTGCAAGGAGCAATGGCAGAGGATCCCCAAATCCAGGTGTGAAAAACTTGTTGCACCTTTCCCAAAAAGACTCATAGCTGTATTAGATCAAAAGGGTGCCTCTACTAAATACTGAGCAAAGGGTCTGAATACTTAGGACCATGTGATATTTCAGTTTTTCTTTTTTAATAAATCTGCAAAAATGTCAACAATTCTGTGTTTCTCTGTCAATATGGGTGCTGTGTGTACATCAATGAGGTAAAAAATGAACTTAAATGATTTTAGCAAATGGCTGCAATATAACAAAGAGTGAAAAATTTAAGGGGGTCTGAATGATTTCCATCCCCACTGTACTTTAAGCAGGCAGTTTATTCAGTTAGCTGCAGTGTATTTAGTATATATATACATGCCGGCTTTGTATATATATATATATATATATATATATATATATATATATATATATATATATATATATATATATATATATATATATATATGCACTGTATCCAGTTTAGCTAGATCTCACTGCAGACCGTTCCTGGTGTACGTATTCAAATACACTTGCAGGCAGGCAGACCTAGCAGGTTATTCAGTGATCTGCAGTGCATAAAATATATATACTGTCTCCTACATATATATTCACTGCATTCTAATCTATCCAAGCCTATATCTGACTGCAGGTAGTTTCTTTTGTACGTTTTCAAATACACTTTCAGGCAGGCAGGCAGGCAGGTGATTCAATGATCTGCAGTGCATCAAATATATATACAGTCTCCTACATATATATATATATCCACTTCATTCTAGTCTAGCCAAGCCTATACCTGACTGCAGGCCATTGTTGGTGTACATTTTCAAATACACTTTCAGGCAGGCAGACAAGTGATTCAGTGAGCTACAGTGCATTAAATATATATACAGTCTCCAACATATATATATCCACTGCATTCTAGTCTAGCCAAGCCTATATCTGACTGGAGGTAGTTCCTGGTGTACGTTTTCAAATACACTTTCAGGCAAGCAGGTGATTCAGTGATCTGAAGTGCATAAAATATATATACAGTCTCCAACATATATATATCCACTGCATTCCAGTCTAACCAAGCCTATATCTGACTGCAGGCCATTGCTGGTGCATGTTTTCAAATACACTTTCAGGCAGGCAGGCAGGCAAGTGATTCAGTGATCTGCAGTGCATAAAATATATATACAGTCTCCAACATATATATATCCAATACATTCCAGTCTAACCAAGCCTATATCTGACTGCAGGCCATTGCTGGTGCATGTTTTCAAATACACTTTCAGGCAGGCAGGCAAGTGATTCAGTGATCTGCAGTGCATAAAATATATATACAGTCTCCAACATATATATATCCAATACATTCTAGTCTAGCCAAGCCTATATATGACTACAGGTAGTTCCTGGTGTACGTTTTCAAATACACTTTCAGGCAGGCAGGCAGGCAGGCAGGTGATTCAGTGACCTGCAGTGCATAAAATATATATACAGTCTCCAACATATATATATTCACTACATTCCAGTCTAGCCAAGCCTATATCTGACTGCAGGTAGTTCCTGGTGTACATTTTCAAATACACTTTCAGGCAGGCAGGCAGGCAAGTGATTCAGTGTGCATAAAATATATATACAGTCTCCTACATATTTATCCACTGCACTCCAGTAGGCAGGCAGGCAAGTGATTCAGTGATCTGCAGTGCATTAAATATATATACAGTCTCCAACATATATATATCCACTGCATTCTAGTCTAGCTAAGTCTATATCTGACTGCAAGTAGTTCCTGGTGTACGTTTTCAAATACACTTTCAGGCAGGTGATTCAGTGATCTGCATTGCATAAAATATATATACAGTCTCCAACATATATATATCCACTGCATTCCAGTCTAGCCAAGCCTATATCTGATTGCAGGTAGTTCCTGGTGTACGTTTTCAAATATACTTTCAGGCAGGCAGGCAAGTGATTCAGTGATCTGCAGTGCATAAAATATATATACAGTCTCCTACATATATATCCACTGCATTCCAGTCTAGCCAAGCCTATATCTGACTGCAGGTAGTTCCTGGTGTACGTTTTCAAATACACTTTCAGGCAGGAAGTGATTCAGTGATCTGCAGTGCATAAAATATATATACAGTCTCCTACATATATATCCACTGCATTCCAGTCTAACCAAGCCTATATCTGACTGCAGGCCATTGCTGGTATACGATTTTAAATACACTTTCAGGCAGGCAGGCAGATGATTCAGTGATCTGCAGTGCATAATATATATATACAGTCTCCTACATATATATCCACTGCATTTTAGTCTAGCCAAGCCTATACCTGACTATAGGCCATTCCTGGTGTACGTATTCAAAGACACTTTCAGGCAGGCAGGCCGGCCAGGCAGGTGATTCAGAGATCTGCAGTGCATAAAGATATATATACAGTCTCCTACATATATATACACTGCATTCTAGTCTAGCCAAGCCTATACCTGACTGCAGGCCAGTCCTGGTGTAATTTTTCTAGTAAACTTCAGGCGGTGTTTTGCTAATCCAATTTTACAGCATGTCTGGAAGGACACGGTGCATCCTCAGCATATGGATGTGGGTCACGCTTTTCCTTTTTTTCGACAGCTGGCCATGTTGAGCCACAACATGCAGAAGGGTTGGTAGAGTGGATCAGAAAGCCGTCCTCATCCTCCTCATCTTCTGTCACCCAGGCTAAAACAAGTTTAGCTGCCAATCCTGCCAAAGTGGCCTATTCCATCGGCTCGATAGCATCAGTCACTCCTTCCCTAGCCCCACCATCATGTCCTGAGGAGTCCCCCGAACTGTTCGACCACAGTGTCGGGTACATGCTGCAGGAGGATGCGCAGCGTTTTGAAGGCTCTGATGATGGTGATGAAGGCAGTAACTGAGCCCAGAGAGAGGGGGTGCCCAAGAAGGACAAGAAACTGGCAGTCATGTTCCCCCAGCTGCAGCATACTGTCAGGTTTGCTCCAGTGGCGAAGAGGGAGGGGATGATGAGGTCAATCACTCTACGTGGGTGCCTGATAGAAGAGGGGAGTGTCAGGCTAGAGCATATAACAGGTAACAGTTCAGGTGTTCTGATTATTCAAAGAGTTCAAAGAACAAGAGCACATACCATGAGCAGGTCTGAGTAGAGCAGGTCAGCTGGGACTTGTAGTTCACCGCTGTAGATGTAGGCAGATGTTTGCTGGACCTTGTAGTTCACCGCTGCAGATGAGGATAGATGGTGTCTGGTGTTTGTAGTTCACCGCTGCAGGTGAGGATAGATGTCTGGTGCTTGTAGTTCACCGCTGCAGATAAAGGTGCTAGTAAAAACGTAGTCTAGGCAAGCTGGGTCATACACAGGAAGATCAGAGTCCAAACGGTACCGAATCAGAAGCAAGCAAACAGAGTCAAACGAGCCGGGTCATACACGAAATACACAGAGCAGATATCAACTGGATCAAACACAAGGTAAACTCTAACACGAGCAATGATTGAATGCTGATCCAAGTTATTTAAAGGTGAGCTGGCCAATCATTGTTGTTTCCCAGGTAAAGGCTGTGTCAGCTGAGATGTGCTGGGTCCTAAAGGGATCCTAGTACTGACAGTACCCCCCCTTTCTCGAGGGGTTGCTCCTGCACCCCCAGGCTTACTTGGGTAACGAAGATGAAACTTCTTCTTAAGTCGGTCAGCATGAAGATCACGAGCTGGGACCCAAGATCGATCCTCTGGGCCGAAACCTTTCCAATGAACGAGATATTGTAAGGAATTGCGCACTCGTCTGGAATCAAGAATAAATGCCACTTCATATTCCTGACTGTCCAACACATCCACAGGTTCTGGTTCATTTACTTGGAGGCTGGAATGAACAGGCTTCAACAATGAAACATGAAAGACATTTGGAATGCGCATGGATGGGGGGAGTTTTAATCTATAGGATACAGGATTAACAATCTCCGAAATTTCATAGGGCCCGATGAATTTTGGGCCAAGTTTTTTAGATGGAACATGCAGGGACAGATTCCTAGATGATAGCCACACTTTGTCACCAACTTTATATCCTGGTGCCTTTGAGCGCCTCTTGTCTGCCATTTTCTTAAAAGCCAGCACAGAGCGAGAAATAGCATGATTAACATCAGACCAGATTTTGGAGAAATTTTCAATTGTGGTGTTGGCATCTGGCACATCAGAGGGTGGAAGATCAAAGGAGCACACACGAGGATGCAACCCGTAAACACAGAAGAAAGGAGAGGTCCCTGTAGATGTGCTGGCACAATTGTTAAAGGCAAACTCTGCCCATGGCAGGACGTTGACCCACTCCACCTCATCATTGGCCATCAGACAACGTACCATCTTCTCTAGAGTCTGATTAGTCCTTTCTGTTTGGCCGTTTGTCTCAGGATGATATGCTGAAGAATATTATAACTTAATCCCCAGCTGAGAGCAAAGGGCCTTCCAAAACTGGGCTATAAACTGAGAGCCACGGTCTGAGACAATGTTGATTGGTGCCCCATGGAGCCTGAAAACATGTTTAATGAATAAAGATGCCAGTTCTTTAGCAGATGGAAGTTTCGGAAGCGGAACAAAGTGGGCCATTTTACTGAACCTGTCTACCACCACCCAGATCGTGGAACATCCCTGGGACGGAGGCAAGTCAGTGATAAAGTCCATAGATAAATGGGTCCAGGGACAGGTAGGTATTGGTAGAGGACGTAGGAGACCGGGCGGCTTAGAGGTACTGCTCTTGCTTCTGGCACAAACTTCACAGGCCTGGACGAAGGCTAACACATCCTGCCTAATCGATGGCCACCAGAGGTTGCGAGAGATAATCTCAAAAGTTTGTCTAAACCCTGGATGTGCTGCAGGTTTTGATGCATGTACCTGCTGCAATACCTGCAAACGAAGAGCCAGGGGCACAAAAAGCATACCGGAGGGAGTGGAGGGAGGGGCTTCAGCCTGTGCAGGTAACAAGGCCTCAGAGATGTCAGTCTGGGTGAAAGCCAAAATCCTATCCTCAGAGATAATGGGTTGTGGAGGAAGCGGAGGAGGAGACTCTGAAAGAAAGCTGCGAGACAAGGCGTCAGCCTTAATGTTTCTTGGTCCTGGTAAATATGAAATTGTGAAGTCAAATCTGGAGAAGAACAATGACCACCTGGCTTGACGTGAGTTCAGTCTTTTAGCAGAACGGATGTATTCAAGGTTTTTGTGGTCAGTCAGAACTATGAATGGATAGCGAGCTCCCTCCAGCCAATGTCTCCATTCCTCCAAAGCGAGCTTTATGGCTAGAAGTTCTCTGTTGCCTATATCATAATTGCGCTCTGCTGGGGAATATTTCCGAGACAAGAAGGCACAGGGGTGGATGGCAGCATTTACAGGATCCTTTTGTGACAAAAGCGCCCCCACCCCTACTTCAGATGCATCTACCTCCACAATAAAAGGTAGCTCAGGAACAGGATGGCGTAGGATTGGTGCAGAGGTAAAGGCTTTCTTTAACTGAGTGAAGGCTGCCTGGGCTTCAGTAGTCCATTTAAAGGTAGTCGGAGTCTTCCTGGTGAGAGAGGTGATGGGATGTGCAATGGTGGCAAAGTTCTTAATGAATTTTCGATAGAAATTTGCAAAGCCCAGGAAGCGCTGAACTGCCTTCAGGTCTGAAGGTGGTGCCCAGTCTAAAATGGCTTGAATCTTGGCTGGATCCATGGTGAGGCCTGTGTCAGAAATTAGATAGCCTAGGAAAGGTACTTGTTTAACATGGAATTAACATTTCTCAGGCTTTACAAAAAGGGAGTGAGTCTTTAATCGGGCCAATACTGAGCAGACATGTTCCTGATGTGTTTCAAGATTGGGAGAATATATCAAAATGTCGTCTAAATATACAAGCATGAAGCGACCCAACATGTCACGGAAAATGTCATTCATAAAGTTCTGAAAGACAGCTGGTGCATTTCTGAGACCAAAAGGCATGACAAGACATTCATAATGACCATCCTTGGTGTTAAAGGCTGTCTTCCACTCGTCGCCTGCACGGATGCGCACCAGATTATAGGCTCCCCTTAAGTCCAGTTTGGAGAAGATTTTGGCTCCCTGGATTTGAGAGAACAATTCTGTGATGAGAGGAAGAGGATACCGATTGGGAACAGTTATTTTATTTAGACCTCTGTAATCAACACAAAGTCTCAGTCCCCCATCCTTCTTTGGGACAAAGAAGCATCCTGCTCCTGCGGGAGAAGTGGAGGGACGGATGAAACCCTTAGCTAGGTTTTCCTGGATGTATTCTTGCAAGGCAAGATTCTCTGGCTCAGACAGTGGAAAGACTCTCCCTCGAGGAGGTGTAGTGTCAGGCAAGAGGTCAATAGGACAATCATAACTGCGATGAGGTGGTAAAGTGTCAGCAATCCCTTTAGCAAACACATCGCAAAAGTCCTTATAACAAAGTGAAATCTGTTCCATACCCACTTGACAGGTAGCCAGTCGAACAGGGTGCTGGATGCAGTTCTTTTTACACTGATTGGACCAATCCAGAATATTTCCTGTTCGCCAGTCAATTACAGGATTGTGCTTCTGAAGCCAAGGAAGGCCTAGGATCAAAGGAGTGGATGGAGAGTCAATGACAAGACATGAAATCTTCTCCCAATGCAAAGCCCCCAATTGTAACTGGAAAAGGTTGGTGGCTTGGAGCACTAGATCTTGTGAGAGAGGACGATTATCCACGGAAATCAGGCGGACTGGGCAATCTAGAGCATGAGTTTCCAGGGACAAAGAGGTAATCAGAGTCTTATCAATAAAATTCTCAGCGGCTCCAGAATCTACCAAGGCCAGCAGTTCATGAGCCCCTGTCCCAAAGTGAATGACAGCGGGTAAAAGAATACGATTGTCCCCCTGGGGAGATGAGAGCAGACCTAAGGTAACCTCCCCGCAATTACCTAGGTCCTGGAGTTTCCCAGACGTGTAGGGCACGAACGGAGCATATGACCCTTGAGGCCACAATACAAGCAGAGTCCCATGTTACGCCGGCGCGTGTGTTCCTGGACAGATAACCGGGTGGAGCCTAACTGCATAGGCTTGTCCTCAGATTTGGCACTGGAGGTGGAATAGTCAGGCGGCAAGGGAGGTATATAGTTTGCCACAGCTGTAGTTTGTTCTCGTCTCCTCTCTCGCTGGCGGCGGTCAATTCTAATGGCTAGACTCATAGCCTCTTCCAGTGAGGCTGGGTAGGAGAAGTTGACCAGAGCATCCTTAATTGCATCTGAAAGGCCCATTCTAAACTGGCTGCGGAGTGCTGCATCATTCCAGCCAGATTCCGGGGCCCACCTGCGAAACTCTGAGCAATACATTTCAGCTGTGGTAGGTCCTTGCTTTAAGTTACGCAGGGTTGATTCTGCAGTAGCAGCACGATCTGGATCATCATAAAGCAACCCTAGGGCTTCAAAGAAGGCATCTACTGTTAGCAAGGCTGGATGGTTTGGTTTCAGGTTAAAGGCCCAAGCCTGGGGGTCACCCTGTAGTAGAGAGATAATGATTTGAACCCTCTGAGTTTCAGGGCCAGACGAGGATGGCCTTAACTTGAAATATAATTTGCAGCTGTTTTTAAAGTTGCAAAACCCTTTACGGTCACCAGAAAACCAGTCAGGCAAAGGAATTTTTGGTTCAGATGGAGTTTTTGTAGCAGTGGTAATAGAAGGAGATTGCACCTTGGTGAGCTCTGTGGCCATTTCCTGAACTTGATGGGATAAGCGGCAAAGTTCCTGTGCAAACAACTGAGCCTGCTCAGGATCCATGGTAGGTTTCCTTTATTATGTATGGCTCGTGTTAATGTCAGGCTAGAGCATATAACAGGTAACAGTTCAGGTGTTCTGATTATTCAAAGAGTTCAAAGAACAAGAGCACATACCATGAGCAGGTCTGAGTAGAGCAGGTCAGCTGGGACTTGTAGTTCACCGCTGTAGATGTAGGCAGATGTTTGCTGGACCTTGTAGTTCACCGCTGCAGATGAGGATAGATGGTGTCTGGTGTTTGTAGTTCACCGCTGCAGGTGAGGATAGATGTCTGGTGCTTGTAGTTCACCGCTGCAGATAAAGGTGCTAGTAAAAACGTAGTCTAGGCAAGCTGGGTCATACACAGGAAGATCAGAGTCCAAACGGTACCGAATCAGAAGCAAGCAAACAGAGTCAAACGAGCCGGGTCATACACGAAATACACAGAGCAGATATCAACTGGATCAAACACAAGGTAAACTCTAACACGAGCAATGATTGAATGCTGATGCAAGTTATTTAAAGGTGAGCTGGCCAATCATTGTTGTTTCCCAGGTAAAGGCTGTGTCAGCTGAGTTGTGCTGGGTCCTAAAGGGATCCTAGTACTGACAGGGAGGAGGAGGAGGAGAAGGCGGCACATCTCCAACGAGGCAGGATGCCCTCCAGGGGCCAGCTTAAGGACAGTCAACTGACTGCATCACACCGCAGAGCTCCGCACATGCAGGGCGCTGCTGACTCTGCACGTTTTTTCAAAAGTTCTTTGGTGTGGGCCTTTTTTGAGACGTGTGCATCAGATCACACCATTGCTGTTTGCAACATATGTCTGAAGCGTATCAAGCGTGGCCAAAACAGCAGCCGCTTGGGCACCACATGCTTGATCAGACATATGTCGAGCTCCCATGCAGTCCGTCTGTTGGTAGCAGTACTTAAAAGATGCAGACCAAAGAACAAGGCGGACCTCTCCTTGCTCCTCATCAGCTGGCATCTCCAACCCCACTATACTTTCAGTCCTCTCATAGACCTGCACTAAGAGGAATGAAGGTGTAGAATTAGGTCTCCCAAGCACTTGCGGACAATTTGCTAGCAGTACGCCTAAATCCGATTGTAGCAGGCAAATTTCCATACCCCAGTTGCTAAACCGTCAAAATAAATTTGGTCCCAGCCATCCATATGCTCAGCGGCTGAATGCTAGTTTGGCTAAATTGCTAGCACTAGCCAACTGCTGCCTTTTCAGCTGGTAGACTCTGCCCCCTTTCCAGAATTTGTGGAATGTGCGGTACCTCAGTGGCAGGTTCCCAAACGCCATTTTTTTTCTCGGAAGGCCATTCCGGCTCTCTACCGACATGTGGGAGGCAATGTCTTGGCCTCGTTGGACAGGGCAGTCAGTGCTAAGGTACATATTACTGCTGACTCATGGTCCAGCAGGCATGGACAGGGACGTTACCTTTCTTTCACGGCACACTGGGTAACCCTGCTGGCAGCTGGGAAGGATGCAGGACAGGGTGCAGTAATGTTGGAGCTTGTTCCGCCACCATGCCTCCAAAATGCTGGTAGTTGTGATTCTGCCACACCTCTCTCCTCCACCCCCTCCTCTTCTTCTTCCTCTATTGTCTCTTCCTGTGCAGATTTGTCTTCGGAACCAGCGGTGCTCCGTAGGCATTCTAGGGGCTACACAAGCACTCAGGCAAAAAGATGCCATGCGGTGCTTGAGTTTGTCTGCTTAGGGGACAGGAGCCACACTGGGGCAGAGTTTCTGGCAGCTCTGCAGGGGCAGGTTCAGAGATGGTTGATGCCACACCAGCTTCAGCCAGGAATGGTGGTTTGTGACAATGGCACCAACCTCCTCTCCGCCCTCCGACAGGGACACTTGACCCATGTTCCCTGTTTGGCTCATATTCCTTAATTTGGTGGTGCAGCGGTCTTGTGCAGGTACCCGGGCTTACAGGATCTCCTGAGGCAGGCCAGGAAAGTCTGTGGGCATTTCCGCCGGTCATACAATGCCAGTGCTCGGCTGGCTGACCTTCAAAAGGAATGCAACCTGCTCAAGAACTGCCTCATCTGTGACATGCCCACCAGGTGGAACTCAACATTGGCAATGCTGCAGCGGCTTCACACGCAGCAGAGGGCCATCAATGAGTATCTGAGCGAGTATGGCACCAGGACAGGGTCAGGGGAGCTTGGCTTTTTTTCACCACACCAGTGGCTAATGATCAAGGATGCATGCACTGTCCTGTCACCATTTAAGGAGGCCACGAGGATGGTGAGCAGTGACAGTGCATGCATCAGTGATAGTGTCCCTCTTGTCTTCCTATTGGAGCACACGCTGCGTGGAATAATGGACAGGGAATTTGAGGCAGAACAGAGGGAGGAAGAGGAGGACTTCCTTACCTCTCGAGGCCCCCTTTATCCAGACAGTTTTCCTGCAGGCCCGCCTATCACACAGGAAGAGGAGGCAGAGGAGGAGGAGGATTGTGTCAGCATGGAGATGGAGCCTGGCACTCAGCATCAGCAGCAGTCTTCAAGGGATCGTTTTCAGTCCCCAGAAACCCATGGACTTGTACGTGGCTGGGAGGAGGTGGCTGCGAATCATGTCGTCTTTAGTGACCCAGAGGACTCCAGACCGAATGCCTCAGCAAACCTACGCTGCATGGCCTCTCTGATCCTGCAAAGCCTGCGAAAGGACCCTCGGATTTGTGGTATCAAGGAGAGGGATCAGTACTAGCTGGCAGCCCTTCTTGATCCACGTTACAAGGGTAAGGTTGCTGAACTTATCCAGCCTTCGCAGAGGGAGCAGAGGATGAAACATCTTCGGGAGGCCTTGCAGAAAGGTTTGTGCAATGCGTTTCCAGGGCCTGAGAGGTTGCAATTTCCTGGTCCTCCTGGACAACATGTTTCTGAGGCTTCAAGCAGTCACAGAAGGAGCGGTGGAGAAGGTGGACGTCTGACCAATGCGTTCAAACAATTTTTTAGTCCGCAGCCCCAAGGTCTGATTGGTTCCAGCAACCATCGCCAGTGTCTGATTTACATGGTTCAGGAATACCTTGGGACAAGATCAGACTTGGAGACCTTTCCAACTGAAAATCCACTGGGTTACTGGGTCTTGAGGATGGATCACTGGCCAGAGCTTGCACAGTATGCAATTGAGCTACTGGCCTGTCCTGCATCCTACATTCAGTGCTGCTGGAGGCTTTGTAACTGATCACAGACTTGGTTGATCGGCTCACCTTCATAAAATGAATCAGTCTTGGATCACCAGCTACCAAGCACCTGATGCTGATGTAACCGATTAATTTTTTTATGAATGTGAGATCCCTTGAAGACTGCCTATGCTGATGCTGAGTGACTATCCTGTTATGCTGAATGACTATCCTATTCCTCCTCAATGTTAATGTTGATAGCTTCTAAGAACATTTTTGGTTCTGGGCACCACCACCAGTGCCTAAAGCCCAATTTTTCTTCCCCTGTTTAACAGGGGCGTGTAATTACAATTTTTTCTGTAATATTTTGCAGTTGGGCTCGTTCCTGCGCTGAACTAGAGTATCTGTGAGGGGTTGTAGTGTTGTGGCACCAACACCAGTGCCTAAGGCCCAATTTTTCTGCCCCTGTTTAACAGGGGCGTTTAATTACAATTTTTGATCTAATATTTCACAGCAGGGCCCAGTCCTGTGCCCACCAAGAGTAACTGTGAAGGCTTACAGTGTTGTGGCAACACCACCACACCACCACAAAAGGCCCAATTTTTCTGACCCTGTTCAACAGGAGTATGTAGTTACAATTCTTGATATAATATTTCACAGCAGGGCCCGTTCCAGCGCCCACCAAGAGTAACTGTGAGGGCTTACAGTGTTGTGGCAACACCACCACACCACCACCAAAGGCCCAATTTTTCTGACCCTGTTCAACAGGGGCATGTAATTACAATTCTTGATATAATATTTCACAGCAGGGCTCATTCCAGCACCCACCAAGAGTAACTGTGAGGGCTTACAGTGTTCTGGTACCACCAACACTTAAGGCCCAAATTTCTGCAGAGTATATAGGGCAGGCCGTAAAGCATATACAGGCGGTCCCCTGCTTTCAAACATCTAACTTACAAACGACTCCTACTTACAAACAGAGGGAGACAACAGGAAGTGAGAGGAAATCACCCCTAGGAAGGGAAATTCTCTCCTGTAAGAGTTAATATGGGGAAAACGCGTGTCCTCTTCACTGATGCTTTATTACCAATCCTTGTTTCACCAAAAACCCCAAATTTTCAAAAAACATTTGTCATTGGGAAAGAAAGTGAGGTGAAATCTTCTGAAGAGGTGCACAGACAGCAAAACAAATATTACAGGGGTGACAACCCTTCCCTATGTTATCCAAAAAGCTTAAAAATAGATTTTTTGGCTGCACTTAAAAAATGTACCTGTTCCAAATTACAAACAGATTCAACTTAAGAACAAACCTACAGTCCCTGTCTTGTTTGGACTGCCTGTATACTCATGTTCAGAGTATATAAGGCCTGGGGTCCCCACGCCTTTTCTTTTTTTATTCTGGGTGCGGGGTTCCCCTTAATATCCATACAAGACCCAAAGGGCCTAGTAATGGGCTGGAGGGTTACCCATGCCGTTTTTCTCAATAATTTTCATCCATTTTGCCGGGACCCGACATTACATTACAGCTGCAAGCAGTTTTAAATTACTTTTATTCCTTTTATTGACGTTTTTAAAACTTTTTTTTGCATTGATACATGTCCCCTGGGGCAGGACCCGGGTCCCCAAACCCTTTTTAGGACAATAACTTGTATATTAGCCTTTAAAATTCACACTTTTGTTTTCTCACGTTCGAGTCCCATAGACTTTAAAGTCATTCGAATGTTCACGCGAACTTTCGGTCCGTTTGCATGTTCTGGATGCGAGCCGAACCGGGGGGGTGTTTGGCTCATCCCTACTGGAGAAACCCTTCCCCTGGCAGCTAGGAGAGTGCCTCAGCTCCAGCAGTGCTGGTTCCTCACCGGTTTCACCAATGTCACTCAATGGAGCGTACATATTGGGATGCTCCAGCCCAGAATCGGCCTCCCTGGCACTTCCCCCTCTATCCTTCCTGACTGTCACCCATCTACTCTTTTCTAGTGCCTGCAACTCTTTGTCTCCACCCGCCTCTGTGCTGGCCCCTGCCGGCACCTGCTGGATATGTTCCCGGCTCTACTTTAGTGTGGAGGGTCTTCTCAGTGCTGACAGTAGCTTCCCTAGTTTCAGAACCTGAGCTACCAGGGAAACAATGTTCCTCCATTTTGCACAGCATTATTCACCCTCGATCAGATGATCAAGGAATGCATACATGCCGCAAGATGAACACCAAGTCACATCACCACACCCACTGGGCATTGTACCTACTAATGTAATGAGGATTGGAGATTATACCCTGTCCAAATTACCTAACTACTAGCTTCCTGACACTAATACATCGGTGCACTCTATAATGTGTGAGCTTGATTATTCCCAAACATGGTACCTAATACAGGCCCCACCTACAAGATTATCCCAGCAATGCAGATAACAGACAGATGTTCCATCTGGAGAAAACATCTGCCCAGCTATCAATAAGCTTAGAAGCCCATTACCCACACTGAAAGAGAGCTATTGGCTTGGAAACTATAAATAAAGATACGGGACTTCTGCGCTACTATAAATCTGAAGTGAATAAAAAATAAAAATATATATACAAAGAACGTAGAGATGCTGTAAAATCAATATAGTGATCACTAGTCACCTAAATGCAGTAGAAAGTATATAATTAAATTATATGTGATCTTGCGCATAAATCTCATTTAGCAGTGAATGGTTGAGAAAGGTGCTAAATATAATCGTGTGTGCGGCACAGTCACCAACCAATAAAAAAACCTTCAACTAATAAACTTATATACAAAAAATGTGCTCACATGTGTAACAGAATAAGAATGATCAACACATAACACAATACATGTGCAAGCTGTAAACATGAAGAAAGGGGTGTATATAATGAATGTTCATAAAAAAGTGTTCAAAAATGATGTGCAAAACCCCCAATGTATCCAGTGAAAATACTAAATAAAGTTCCAATAAAAAATTCAAATAAAAAATTCCATTGTGTAAAACTTTCAAGAGTCTTCACCAGCAGATGGAAAATAAATGATGTGTTGACCATGGTTCAAATGATATCCCTTCATTTTGCTCCCATTGCTTTTACCTTGAGGGCATGGATCAAATGCCTTGAACCATTCCTAGGACAATCACCTCGGTGTTGAAGCCCACACTCAATCTGGATAGGGGGTGGATAGGGGTGGTCTTCTTGGAGTCAAGATCAAAATTATCACTTTCCAAGAAGACCGCCACAAGAAGCACCACATTCCCTGAAGAGATGACAACAGGAAGAAAACCAAAGAAGATCACCAGAATGAAGAGGGGACGCTGAGTGGGAAAGAGACTCCAAAAGAAAGCGAGAATAGTTGGTGAAGGTATTTGTAATTTAAGTGGACAGACGTTAAGTACAGAAGAACTAGCCGTATTGGAAATATGCCCCAACAAAAAACTTAAATAAATTTGACACGTACATTGGAATACGCAAATATGTAAGAAAAATCAACATTAAGAAGGCTATTTTGAGCAACCCTAAAGTTAAGGATATTGCTCCACCATTAGATCGGAGTATGGGGAACACAGCTCGTTACGAAATCCATCTCTCTTTAACCCCCAGATTCATGATAATCAACATATTAACGTCTTCAAGAACTTAGTACTGCAAGATTTAGATGAATTAAAGATCAAGAAAGTCAATGACCCTATACATATCAAAAAAGGCATAAAATCTCTGATTGCCAGAAAAGATTTAGTAATCAGACCAGCGGATAAAGGGGGTGGAGTCGTGCTTCAAACTAAAAATAAGTATCAAGAGGAAATTAAATGACAACTTCAAGACTCCACTACATATACTAAATTGTTAGGAAACCCAACAACGCAATGCAAAAAAGCACTAGAGCAGGTGGTACACCTAGGAGTGAAGAAAAACATACTGAACCCCAAGGAAGTTAGATATCTTGTCCCAGATTCATGTACATTTCCAGTGATCTACACTGTTCCTAAAATACATAAGGACAGCGAAAATCCACCAGGGAGACCCATTGTTAATGGGATTAACTCATTAACGTCAAGAATGGGGCAGTATATCGACAATTTTATTCAACACGCCATACAACTCACTACATCCTACCTAAAAGACACGGAGCATGTTTTACAGCTTTTGGAATTGCCACCAGTCTTGTAAGGAAGAACTTTATTAGCTACAGCGGATGTTTCATCCTTGTACACAATTATCAAACATCACCAAGCATGCAAAGCTACGAAGTGGGTTTTAAGGAAGTATAGTAATCCGCAATGCATGCAAAGGAGGTTCCTTATAAAATGCATTGAGTTTTCCCTGAAAAATAATTACTTTTGGCATGATCAAGCATACTATAGGCAAACTAATGGAATTGCTATGGGAGCTAAATTTGCCCCGAGTGTTTCTAATGCTTTCATGGCCCAATGGGAGAAAGAGGCTGTCTACAAGAACCCACCCTGCGAGCTAGGATTATATAAAAGGTTCATTGATGACATACATATAGTATGGAATGGAAACAAAGAATCGCTGCAAAAATTCCTTTGTAGACTAAAAGAAATGATAGGAATATAACATTTACCTGGAAAATTGAAGAGAAAGAGATACAATTCCTGGATCTGGAGATAAGTATTGAAGGTGATAGACTCAAAACAAGAACACATTTTAAAGATGTAGCAAGAAATACCTACTTACCAATTACAAGTTGCCATTTCAAACCCTGGCTGTTTAACATCCCGAAAGGTCAGCTAGTAAGGATAAGGCGAAATTGTACGAAAGATTCAGATTTCAGAACCCAGGCTAATCTTATTGGCAAAAGATTCACGGGCAAGGAATACACTCAACAATTTGTAGATAAACAAATTGAATTGGTACAATCTATGGACAGACGACAAATGATCCATGGAGATAAGAAAGTGCAATGCCTTCCGGAAGCACCAGCTCTAGTGCTTGATTATAATGTCCAATATAAGGATATAGAAAAATACTTAAGAAACATTGGCACATCTTGAAAGGAGATAAACATATCCAAACTATTCTACCAGATAAACCGGTCATTGTATGCAGACGTGCAACTACATTACGAGATCTAATTGTGAAGAATGTTGTAGACCCTCCCGTAAAGAATGAGTTTTCATTCTTTAGTGGAAAAGGATTATTTCCCTGTAAGTATTGTTTGCCTGTCAGCACTCGAAAAAATTCCAGGGAAAAAGGAAAGACTTTCGAGCTACTAGTATAGGTCGCACATACCCAATTAAGGATTTTATTACTGCCACACAGAGGGGGTGGTATATGTTTTACAATGTTCATGTAATTTGCAATATGTAGGGAGAACCAAAAGGGCTCTGAAAGTTAGAGGCAAAGAACATATCCAAAATATAATTAAAGGCTTCCCAAAACATAGTGTATCAAGGCATTCGCTGCAGTCCATAAAAATGACCCAGCTGAACTCACCTTTTGAGGTATAGAGAGATATAACAAATCATGGAGAGGTGATCACAAAGTCAGAACCATCAGCCAGAAAGAATCTAAGTGGATTTATAGAATGAAAACACTGGTACCTGATAGGTTAAACATTGATTTTGCTTTAAATTGTTTTATAAGTGATTATTAATTGTACTGTGAACCTCACTCGGTGTGCGAGTTTAATTTTATTCGTCTTTTTGATTTTTGTTGATTTTTTATTTATTTTTATCAGGTTGGCGACGATTTTTTAGAGTCAGACATTTTTTCTATATTTATAGAATGATTTTTATTTGCTATATCCATTTAGATAGGGGGAAATATTTACATGTTCTGAAGTTATTCTTTTCATCGCCCACTAGATGGCATGAATCCACATAGTAAATTACTTTTTTGGTCCATTATCGTTTTTTTCCACAAGATGGCAGTACTTGAGGATATACTATATATATGTTTTTTGAGGTGATTCTTCTGAATGTCCACAAGATGGCATGAACATTATTTATAATTAGTGCTGCAGAATTAATTCCTCCTAAGTACCACAAGAGGGCGTACTACTACCACTAACCATAAGTCCAGCAACTTAGAGAATTAATTGCTCTAAATTTCCACAAGATGGCAGTGTTTAAATGCCCATTCGATGTAAGAGACTTCAAGTCTCCCAAGTAGGATTTTTTATTTTGAGTAATTTTTAATTTGTATTGAAAGTTTGTTGCCTTTTAAATAGATGACCCTAATAATTGCTGAGTATTTACTTATTTTTTATTAATATGAAGAGATCAGATGGCCTTTTTTAAGTAAAAGGTGAATTTAACCTTTGGTCTTCAACAAAATGGTGGCTGGGTCACTTCCTGCCCAAACGATATAAATGGATAGTTCATACACCCAATCTGGTTCTCTGAGGAAGTCACGAGGGTGTGACGTAACGCGTAAGACGTGAGGTGTAACCGGAAGCCCTTCATCGCAAACCGGCAGTTTACCGCAAACCAGAAGTGGTCACCGGAGACCGGAAGTGACATATGAGGTGACGAAAACACGCTGTTTCTGGTCTATGTTTGGTTTATCCTTCATTTGTTTGATGTAAGCATAATTTTATCTTTAACAAATTGATCTTTTGTGGTAATACACTAATGAAGGCTATTCCTTTACATGTGGATCCTGATACCGGGCTGGAGGAGATATTCACTTATTGCATCAAGAATCCACCCCCTATCCAGATTGAATGTGGGCTCCAACACCGAGGTGATTGTCCTAGAAATGGTTCAAGGCATTTGATCCATGCCCTCTAGGTAAGAGAAATGGGAGCACAATAAAGGGATATCATTTGAACCACGGTCAACACATTATTTATCTTCCATCTGCTGGTGAAGACTCTTAAAAGTTTTACATATTGGAAGTCTTTATTTGAATTTTTTATTGGAACTTTATTTAGTATTTTCACTGGATACATTGGAGATTTTGCACATCATTTTTGAACACTTTTTTATGAACATGCATTATATACACCCCTTTCTTGATGTTTATAGCTTGCACAGGTATTGTGTTATGTATTGATCATTCTTATTCTGTTACACATGTGAGCACATTTTTTGTATATGAGTTTATTGATTGAAAGTTTTAATATTGGTTGGTGTGTGCCACACACATGATTATTTTTATAATAATTTATATTTTATATATATATATATATATATATATATATATATATATATATATATATATATATATATATATATATATATATATATATATATATATATATATATATATATATATATATATATATAATATATATATATATATATATATATATATATATATATATATATATATATATATATATATATATATTAATATATATTATATATTATATATATATATATTATTTATATAATTTAATTATATACTTTCTATTGGCTTGGAAAGTTTTGCCTGATTGTTTATTAGTCTGTAATAAGATCATGGCATACATAGGCAGTTTCATTTTCAGAAAATAACTGCCAACTGTACAAAAAGTTGCAAACATGACACATCCTAACAGACTCATTTTTTTATCATTATCCTTGTTAGCTATGTTTCAGTAGATAAAATGTGCTTAACACAGCTCTGATTATTGAAGCTCCCTCATGTTTTTTGCCTTCATCTGATAATATTGATTTTCCTTAAATGGTTTTCTTGTTATTGCTCCTTTAACTTTAGATATCAGTATTGAAGAAATGCAGAAATTCTATCACTTTACAAGTGCGCAGAAGCGGAACAGGAAAGAAATGTGAAGATCTGTGTAGTGAAATGAAAAACCTACTTTAATAAAGAAGAAACATTTAGTTTTTTCATAGAACATCATTGAAGAAGGCTACAGTAGGTCTAAAGAAGCTACACTTCTCAATATAAAGGACTAGATCTTGTACCCCTGCCCCCTTTCCCAAGTAACTTGTTTATATAACCCACCATTGTCTTCTTGCCCTCTTGAAATTCGACATGCTGAAAAATTGGTGTGGGATAGACCAGAACTTAAGGTGTTTAGGAAGCATCCCTAAACACTTAAAGCTAAAGTAAACCCATCGATTTAACAGTTTGAAAAAACAGTTAAATTTCCGGCACGTGATGGGAATGTAACAGTCACATTGGATGTACTCTCAACCAAACTGTCAAATCATCCAATGGCTGGAACTGATCACACATGCAGCACCATGGCAGTTGAACATTAAACAGAGGCTAAAGCCTCGTACACACAATCAGATTTTCGGCAGGGAATTGTGTGATGACAGACTGTTGGCCTAAAGTACAGTACGGCCTAAAGTAAAGTACGCTCCATCAGACAATTGTTGTCCAACTTTCTGCCAACAAATGTTGGATGGCAGGCTAGTAAATTTTCGGTGGACAACAGTCTGTTGTCAGATTTTCCTATGGTCTGTACACAAGTCCATCACACAAAAGTTGAAAGTACAAACACGCATGCTCTGAATCAATGCTCACCAAACACGACATTAGCAGAAGGTGACCAAAGGGTGGTGCTCAAGAGCAGAAATTCCTCGTAGTACGTCACTACGTTCGTATTTGTTGGCCGACAAGCATGAAGATCTAAAGAAGCGTATGAGGAGGTCGCGTGGGATGGTGGTAAAAAGAGTGCTAACTGTTTGCTCACGGTTGTTTTGCAGGAGTCAAAGCCCATAGGATAGATGTTCATCAGAGCACAAGTTCCGCCAGCAGTGGCATCAGCAGGGGGGGCTGATGTTGACTGGACCCCGAGTGGGTCCCCAAAAAGCCCTGGGTCTTGGGCATGCACGGTTCTATTATTAGCCTCAAGCCAGAGAGCCGCCGCCAAGCGGGGACTGATCTGACCCGAGCACGGCCCGGTGAGCAGGTCCCGCCTTCTGGAGCCTGCAGCGCTTATGATGGACGTCCCACTGGTCCGATGCGCTGTAGGCTCCAGAAGGTGGGATTTACAATGCGGCCGCCATGCCACTGTGAGACGATCTTCACTCGGCGCTCGGGCATACGGCTCCTCTCCTCTCCTCTCTTGTGTAATGGCTCTGGCTGCCTGGAGTGCCTGCTGTCTACTCTACGGGTGCGCTGCACACTACGGCTCAGCTGCAGGAGGAGGTCATGTCACCTGAAGTCAGGTAGGTCAGTGTATAATGTCAGTGTGGGTCAGGTAGGTCAGTGTGGGTCAGGTAGGTAAGTTACATAGTTACATAGTAGGTGAGGTTGAAAAAAGACACAAGTCCATCAAGTCCAACGTATGTGTGTGATTATGTGTCAGTATTACATTATATATCCCTGTATGTTGCGGTCATTCAGGTGCTTATCTAATAGTTTCTTGAAGCTATCAATGCTCCCCGCTGAGAGCACCGCCTGTGGAAGGGAATTCCACATCCTTGCCGCTCTTACAGTAAAGAACCCTCTACGTACTTTAAGGTTAAACCTCTTTTCTTCTAATTTTAATGAGTGGCCACGAGTCTTGTTAAACTCTCTTATGCAAAAAAGTTTTATCCCTATTGTGGGGTCACCAGTACGGTATTTGTATATTGAAATCATATCCCCTCTCAAGCGTCTCTTCTCCAGAGAGAATAGGTTCAGTGCTCGCAATCTTTCCTCATAACTAAGATCCTCCAGACCCTTTATTAGCTTTGTTGCCCTTCTTTGTACTCGCTCCATTTCCAGTACATCCTTCCTGAGGACTGATGCCCAGAACTGGACAGCATACTCCAGGTGCGGCCGGACCAGAGTCTTGTAGAATGGGAGAATTATTGTTTTATCTCTGGAGTTGATCCCTTTTTTAATGCATGCCAATATTCTGTTTGCTTTGTTAGCAGCAGCTTGGCACTGCATGCCATTGCTGAGCCTATCATCTACTAGGACCCCCAGGTCCTTTTCCATCCTAGATTCCCCCAGAGGTTCTCCCCCCAGTGTATAGATTGCATTCATATTTTTGCCACCCAAATGCATTATTTTACATTTTTTCTACATTGAACCTCATTTGCCATGTAGTTGCCCACCCCATTAATTTGTTCAGGTCTTTTTGCAAGGTTTCCACATCCTGCGGAGAAGTTATTGCCCTGCTTAGCTTAGTATCGTCTGCAAATACAGAGATTGAACTGTTTATCCCATCCTCCGGGTCGTTTATGAAAAAATTAAATAGGATTGGTCGCAGCACAGAACCCTGGTGAACCCCACTGGGTTCTGTGCTGGGACCAATCCTATTTAACTTCTTTTTTTTTTCCTCATTAATGTACATACAGCTCCCCATATTGACAGAAAAACACAGAATTGTTGACATTTTTGCAGATTTATTAAAAAAGAAAAACTGAAATATCACATGGTCCTAAGTATTCAGACCCTTTGCTGTGACACTCATATATTTAACTCAGGTGCTGTCCATTTCTTCTGATCATCCTTGAGATGGTTCTACACCTTCATTTGAGTCCAGCTGTGTTTGATTATACTGATTGGACTTGATTAGGAAAGCAACACACCTGTCTATATAAGACCTTACAGATCACAGTGCATGTCAGAGCAAATGAGAATCATGAGGTCAAAGGAACTGCCTGAGGAGCTCAGAGACAGAATTGTGACAAGGCACAGATCTGGCCAAGGTTACAAAAAATTTCTGCTGCACTTAAGGTTCCTAAGAGCACAGTGGCCTCCATAATCCTTAAATGGAAGATGTTTGGGACGACCAGAACCCTTCCTAGATCTGGCCGTCCGGCCAAACTGAGCTATCGGGGGGAGAAGAGCCTTGGTGAGAGAGGTAAAGAAGAACCCAAATATCACTGTGGCTGAGCTCCAGAGATGCAGTTGGGAGATGGGAGAAAGTGGTAGAAAGTCAACCATCACTGCAGCCCTCCACCATTCGGGGCTTTAAGGCAGAGTGGTCCAACAGAAGCCACACCTCAGTGCAAGACACATGAAAGCCTGCATGGAGTTTGCTAAAAAACACCTGAAGGACTCCAAGATGGTGAGAAATAAGATTCTCTGTTCTGATGAGACCAAGATAGAACTTTTTGGCCTTAATTCTAAGCGGTATGTGTGAAAAAAAACCAGGCACTGCTCATCACCTGTCCAATACAGTCTCAACAGTGAAGCATGGTGGTGGCAGCATCATGCTGTGGGGGTGTTTTTCAGCTGCAGGGACAGGACGACTGGTTTCAATCGAGGGAAAGATGAATGTGGCCAAGTACAGGGATATCCTGGACAAAAACCTTCTCCAGAGTGCTCAGGACCTCAGACTGGGCCGAAGGTTTACCTTCCAACAAGACAATGACCCTAAGCATACAGCTAAAATAATGAAGGAGTGGATTCACAACAACTCCGTGACTCTTCTTGAATGGCCCAGCCAGAGCCCTGACTTAAACCCAATTGAGCATCTCTGGAGAGACCTAAAAAGGGCTGTCCACCAATGTTTACCATCCAACCTGACAGAACTGGAGAGGATCTGCAAGGAGGAATGGCAGAGGGCCCCCAAATCCAGGTGTGAAAAACTTGTTGCATCTTTCCCAAAAAGACTCATGACTGTATTAGATCAAAAGGGTGCTTCTACTAAATACTGAGCCAATTGTTTGAATACTTAGGACCATGTGATATTTTAGTTTTTCTGTTTTAATAAATCTGCAAAAATGTCAACAATTCTGTGTTTTTCTGTCAATATGGGGTACTGTGTGTACATTAATGAGGAAAAAAAATGAACCTAAATGATTTTAGCAAATGGCTGCAATATAACAAAGAGTGAAAAATGTAAGGGGGTCTGAATACTTTCCCTCCCCACTGTATCTGTGAGGCAGTACAGGAGAGCCTTCAGGACATAGTGACTCCAATGGGATGTTCTTCCTGTAGGCCTACACAGCCCAAGACATCTCGCGCCTCACCTGAAGAGAATGTATCAGATGTATCCTCGGATCCAGAGGATTTTGGGCCTGAGACTTTTGATTACAATCTGGTAGGCTCCTTTGTGGAAGCCATCAAGGAAGCTCTGGATTGGGAGCCAGAGTCACTGCCACCACAAAAAAATCCTTTCCTAACCTGAAAAGGGAGGGACCTACCTTCCATTCTAGTCTTTCCAGTGATTAAAGAATTAATCGTGGACGAGTGGGAGAAAACGCATAAGAGGATGACTTTGCAAAACAGACTCTCAAAACTGTACCCCATGCCCACTTCAGACGCTAGTTTTTGGGAGACCCCGCCGGGTGTGGATGCGGCTTTACAGCATTTGGCCCGGCGTTTGTCCTTACTGCTGGAGAACTAAGTTACAATCAGGTATCCTATGGATCACTGAGTGGACGCTGATATTGGAAGAATTTATTCCATGGCTGGATGCAATCAAAAGAGACATGGGGGTGAGGGGGGTTAACTCTGCTCTTCTCCCTCAGCCTGGCCAAAAGAAACAAAGAAACAAACTGGACAATCCAGTCAGTCAACCTACAGATGCTTCCGGGATGCAAAAGCTTACAGGCCAGGGCAGGATAGTGGAGAGGGACTCAAAGTTTGTTTCTATGGGGTATCAAATCTAAAGTAGTGCAGGCGGCCAAGACAAGTGAAAAGTGTTTTTGAGTGTGCACCTGTCCAGGCTCGTCCAGTGGGAGCGAGGCTAACCTCCTATTGTTGGGTCAGGGCGGCAAAAGTTATGGATCGCTGGGTGCTGGATACTGTAAAGAATGGCTATTCCATAGAATTCATTCATCACTCTCCGAATTCCTTTGAGAGGGACCAGAGTGTCCTGACAAGAGACAGTCCTTGCAGGCCTATATAGAGGAACTGTTATCCAAAGGGGCCATCAGCATGTTTTGGCAGAAGGAAGAAGGAGAGGTTTCTACTCCCCAATCTTCCTGGTGCCAAAATCCTCAGGGACCTTGAGGCCTGTCTTGGATTAAAGAAGACTGAACAATTACATCCTCAATGGGCAGTTCAAAATAGAGTCCCTCCAGACCATAATGAAAGTGGTCCAGGAGAACGAATGGCTCGTTTTGATTGACCTTTCAGACTCCTGCCTGCATGTCCCTATAAGAGAGCAACATCAAGGGTTTTTGAGGTTTGCAATACGCAACCACCATTATCAATTCACGTGTCTCCCTTTTGGCATCTGTACCACACCAAGGGTATTCTGGAAGACCCTCCTTTCTATTATTTCCCTAATTCCCCTTTTGGGAATAACAATATATCATTATTTAGACAATATCATCATTCCCGGGAACTCTGCTCAACAACTCAAGGAACAATGGGACTGGGTCCTTCTGACCCTAAATAGTCTCGATTGGATGCTAAATTTACAAAAGAGCCATCCCTCCCAAAAAATGGAGTACTTGGGAGTAATACTCTCTACTTCTTAGGGATGAGTGTATCTCCCAGACAGAAAGATTCAACAACTGCACCAGTGTATCCTAAGCCCAATGAGGTCTACCTTCCTCTCAGCCAAGGATTAAATGATATCATTATTCCGGGGAACTCCGCTCAACAATTCAAGGAACAATGGGACTGGGTCCTTCTGACCCTAAAAAGTTTTGGTTGGATGCTAAATGTACAAATGAGTCAGCTCTATCCCTCTCAAACAATGTACAGGCATACCTCACTTTTAAGTACACAATGGGGTTTATTTACTAAAGCTGGAAAGTGCAAAATCAGGCTCCCTTCTTCACAGAAACCAATGAGCTTCCAGGTTTTATTACCAAAGCTTAATTGAATAAGCTGGATTTAGAAGCTCATTGGTTGCTATGTAGAAGTGAGCCTGATTTTGCACTTTTCAGCTTTAGTAAATAAACCCCATTGTGTACTTAAAAGTGGGGTATGCCTGTACTTGGGAGTAATACTCTCTACTTCTCAGGGAGGAGTGTATCTCCCAGACAGGAAGATTCAACAACTGCACCAGTGTATCCTAAGCACAATGAGGTCTACCTTCCTCTCAGCTGAGGACTGCACGGTCCTGATCGGGATGTTTACTGCCACTATTCTGGTAGTCCCATGGGCCTGGTGGCACATGAGGGCATTCCAGGTGACGTTCTTGAGCCAATGGGATGGATTATCCAAGAACAAGAAAATATAAATCCCAGAGGGAGTATGTTGAGATCTAGGTTGATGGACCGTGCCGGAGAATCTATCCCTGGGGTACCCCTCAATCCAAGGGACTGAAATATTGTCACCTAGGATGCCAGTCTTCGGGGTTGGGGGCACACTGTCAAGGAAAACTAATCCAAGACCATTGGAACCTGTTACAGCATAGGCAATCAAACTATTTGGAACTCAAGGCAGCTTTTCCAAGCTTTTCAAGAAGATCTACGGGGAGCCTGGATCATGATGCTACTGGACAACAAGACCTCAGTAGCTTACATCACCTGCCAAGGGGGACAAGGAGTCTAACGCTCCTTCTCCTTTTGGCAGACATCTTTTCTTAGGCAGAGGAACACCTTCAGGATCTGACAGCAGCATATCTCCTGGGAAGCTAGAATCAACTGGCGGACCAGCTGAGCAGACACTTCCCCGAACACAGCAAGTGGTCACTCCAACCGAGGTATCTCAAGATAACCTTCAGGAAGTGGGGCATGCCTACAGTCAACTTAATGGCGACTCCTCAAAACGCTCAGTTTCCTCTGTTCTTGGCCAGATACAGATATGCAGGGGCCCTAGCACAGGATGCCTTTTCGATTCGCTGGGTTTTTCCGATGGTGTACGTGTTTCCACCAATCCCATTAATGATCTATTGAAAATCAGAGCAGGAAAGGTCCATACGGTGTTGGTGGCTCCCCAATGGCCGAGGAGGCCTTGGTTTCCTTTGATCATAAAAAAGTTGTCGGGGGCGTGGCCTGACCTGGCATGGAGATGGCTGCTTAATCCTGTAGCTCCTGCTATCCATCGACCTGCTACCAGCTTACCGGAGGTTTAGAATCCTTGCACACGGCAAAGTACATGTGGACGGCATCACGGAACACCTCGACCTCCCGGTCCCGATCACCCAGGGAACAACCGGGCACCACAAGTCATAATATCCCCGAAATAGGGATGAGCCGAACACCCCCCTGTAAAAAATTTGTTCGAACACGCGAACACCGTTAAAGTCTATGGGACACGAACATGAATAATCAAAAGTGCTAATTTTAAAGGCTAATATGCAAGTTATTGTCAATAAAAGTGTTTGGGGACCTGGGTCCTGCCCCAGGGGACATCGATCAATGCAAAAAAAAGTTTTAAAAACGGCCGTTTTTTCAGGAGCAGTGATTTTAATAATGCTTAAAGTCAAACAATAAAAGTGTAATATCCCTTTAAATTTCATACCTGGGGGTGTCTATAGTATGCCTGTAAAGGGGCGCATGTTTCCCGTGTTTAGAACAGTCTGACAGCAAAATGACATTTTGAAGGAAAAAACTCATTTAAAACTACCGCGGCTATTGCATTGCCGACAATACACATAGAAGTTCATTGATAAAAACGGCATGGGAATTCCCCACAGGGCAACCCCGAACCAAAATTAAAAAAAAAAAATGATGTGGGAGTCCCCCTAAATTCCATACAAGGCCCTTCAGGTCTGGTATGGATATTAAGGGGAACCCCAGCCAAAATTAAAAAAAAAAATTGACGTGGGGTTCCCCCTAAATTCCATACCAGACCCTTCAGGTCTGGTATGGATTTTAAGGGGAACCCCGCGCCCAAAAAAAAAAAAAACGGCGTGGGGTCCCCCTAAAAATCCATACCAGACCCTTATCCGAGCACGCAACCTGGCAGGCCGCAGGAAAAGAGGGGGGGCGAGAGTGCGGCCCCCCCCCCTCCTGAACCATACCAGGCCACATGCCCTCAACATTGGGAGGGTGCTTTGGGGTAGCCCCCCAAAGCACCTTGTCCCCATGTTGATGAAGACAAGGGCCTCATCCCCACAACCGTGGCCGGTGGTTGTGGGGGTCTGCGGGCGGGGGGCTTATCGGAATCTGGAAGCCCCCTTTAACAAGGGGACCCCCAGATCCCGGCCCCCCCCCCTGTGTGAAATGGTAAGGGGGTACTTACCCCTACCATTTCACTAAAAAACTGTCAAAAATGTTAAAAATGACAAGAGACAGTTTTTGACAATTCCTTTATTTAAATGCTTCTTCTTTCTTCCTTCATCTTCTTCTTCTTCTGGTTCTTCTGGCTCTTCTGGTTCTTCCTCTGGCGTTCTCGTCCAGCATCTCCTCCGCGGCGTCTTCTATCTTCTTCTCCTCGGGCCGCTCCGCACCCATGGCATGAGGGGGGAGGCTCCCGCTCTTCTCTTCATCTTCTTCTTCATCTTCATCTTCTTCTTCATCTTCTTCTTCTTCTTCTTCTTCTCTTCTTCCTTCTTCCTTCTTCATTTCTTCTGCGGGCCGCTCCGCATCCATGCATGGAGGGAGGCTCCCGCTGTGTGACGGCGTCTCTTCGTCTGACGGTTCTTAAATAACGGGGGGGGGCCACCCGGTGACCCCGCCCCCCTCTGACGCACGGGACATGACGGGACTTCCCTGTGGCATTCCCCGTGACGTCACAGGGAAGTCCCGTCAATTCACCGTGCGTCAGAGGGGGGCGGGGTCACCGGATGGCCCCGCCCCCCGTTATTTAAGAACCGTCAGACGAAGAGACGCCGTCACACAGCGGGAGCCTCCCACCATGCCAGCATGGCTGCGGAGCGGCCCGGAGAAGAAATGAAGAAGGAAGAAGAGATGAAGAAGAGAAGAAGAAGAAGAAGAAGAAGAAGAAGAAGATGAAGAAGAAGATGAAGATGAAGAAGAAGATGAAGAGAAGAGCGGGAGCCTCCCCCCTCATGCCATGGGTGCGGAGCGGCCCGAGGAGAAGAAGATAGAAGACGCCGCGGAGGAGATGCTGGACGAGAACGCCGGAGGAAGAACCAGAAGAGCCAGAAGAACCAGAAGAAGAAGAAGATGAAGGAAGAAAGAAGAAGCATTTAAATAAAGGAATTGTCAAAAACTGTCTCTTGTCATTTTTAACATTTTTGACAGTTTTTTAGTGAAATGGTAGGGGTAAGTACCCCCTTACCATTTCACACAGGGGGGGGGCCGTGATCTGGGGGTCCCCTTGTTAAAGGGGGCTTCCAGATTCCGATAAGCCCCCCGCCCGCAGACCCCCACAACCACCGGCCACGGTTGTGGGGATGAGGCCCTTGTCTTCATCAACATGGGGACAAGGTGTTTTGGGGGGCTACCCCAAAGCACCCTCCCAATGTTGAGGGCATGTGGCCTGGTACGGTTCAGGAGGGGGGGGGGCCGCACTCTCGTCCCCCCCTCTTTTCCTGCGGCCTGCCAGGTTGCGTGCTCGGATAAGGGTCTGGTATGGATTTTTAGGGGGACCCCACGCCGTTTTTTTTTTTTTTTTTGGCGCGGGGTTCCCCTTAAAATCCATACCAGACCTGAAGGGTCTGGTATGGAATTTAGGGGGAACCCCACGTCAATTTTTTTTTTAAATTTTGGCTGGGGTTCCCCTTAATATCCATACCAGACCTGAAGGGCCTTGTATGGAATTTAGGGGGACCCCCACATCATTTTTTTTTTTTTATTTTGGTTCGGGGTTGCCCTGTGGGGAATTCCCATGCCGTTTTTATCAATGAACTTCTATGTGTATTGTCGGCAATGGAATAGCCGCGGGTAGTTTTAAATGAGTTTTTTCCTTCCAAATGTCATTTTGCTGTCAGACTGTTCTAAACACAGGAAACATGCGCCCCTTTACAGGCATACTATAGACACCCCCCAGGTACGAAATTTAAAGGGATATTACACTTTTATTGTTTGACTTTAAGCATTAATAAAATCACTGCTCCTTAAAAAACGTCCGTTTTTAAAACTTTTTTTTGCATTGATCCATGTCCCCTGGGGCAGGACCCGGGTCCCCAAACACTTTTTATGACAATAACTTGCATATAAGCCTTTATAATTAGCACTTTTGATTTCTCCCATAGACTTTTAAAGGGTGTTCCGCGGCATTCGAATTTGCCGCGAACACCCCAAATTGTTCGCTGTTCGGCGAACTTGCGAACAGCCAATGTTCGAGTAGAACATGAGTTCGACTCGAACTCGAAGCTCAACCCTACCCCGAAATGTTTCGAGCGGGCCGAGGCAACATGGCGCCTTCCCGCCACAGCAATTCTGAGGCCTCAGCTCCCTCACAACTGGGGACATCACCCCCTCCTCTCCCGCCCAGCCAGGCTAATGGCACAGTAACGGAGGGTCATCCCCTACCTCAGCTCAACATCCAGGACCTACAGATGATAGCCGCGGACATCAAGGACGCTCTTGCGGTGGCCATTTCTGAACTACGCATTGATTTCAGAACCCTCTCTGACAGAGTCCAGGCGGCAGAACAAATGGCGGATCGCCAAGATCTACAGATCCGGAAAACTACCAGACATGTCGACACACACACACTTCAGATGAGGGAAATGCAGAGACACCTTGAAGATCCCGACAACCGTGGCAGACGCCATAACCTGAGGGTCAGAGGATTGCCTGAGATAATAGAGGGAGCCCAGGTTGCTCAATCTGTCACTGCCCTATTCAACGGCCTTCTCCATAGACCACTGCAAACACCTATTGAGCTTGAAAGGATCCACCGTGCTCTAAGACCAAAAGGCAAAGACACGGACCCACCGAGGGATGTCATCTGTTGCTTGACGGATTTTAAGCTGAAGGAAGAGATACTCAGGCAGGCCAGAGGAATCCCACAAATAATACACGAAGGGAAACACATCCAAATATTCCAGGATCTGTCAGGCATTACCCTGCAACACCGAAGGGATTTGAAACCCCTGCTGGATACACTCCGCACGAAAAGCATCACTTACAAATGGAAATTCCCTTTCTGTTTAGCCGCCACCTCGCAGGGCCGCACGGCTTACCTGAAGGTTCCTGAGGATCTCCCCTTCTTTTGTGATACCCTAAACATCCCGAGGGTAGAGGTCCCCAACTGGTATGCGGACTTTCGCCGCTCGGCAGTGCGCAGAGATAACCCACCTGAAGAACCAATGGAGGCTTCACATACAAGGCAGAGGAGAAGGCGCTCCCCGTCGGTCACACCTAACGGAACACATCGCTCAACACGCAACGACCCCAGCCCTCACTCTCCCAACTATAGAAGAGCCAGAAGGGACCGCTGACAACCTTCATCGCTACCTACTAAGTGTGGCCATTGCACCCCCGTCAGTTGCCTAATTAGGCCCCCGCACACGCGGGCGCAGATGTTGTTTCACTTTGTTAGAGTTTTTATTTTTTCTCAGTTTACAGTTCACTATTTTTCTGGTTTATACCCTCAGCAACACCTCTGGGAATGGCGTCTGACCACCCCCGGCTGCTAAGAACGTACGACGCTGACTCCACAATATCGGGGTATGCAGCAGAAGCTCTCTGACGGCCTCCACATCTCTATATATGACTTCTGCCTTTAGTCCCTGTACACTACAATCCCCAAGATGCACAGCGACGGCGACACGGTATGACGCAACGTGCCTCTGACGATACACAGCCAATCCCCGGACCTCCCCTTCAGAGTCAACGAAACTGCGCCAACTGCGGAAGTATGCTACAGGCCCACACACCAGTGCCACAGGTTCCCTCACCCTGTCGCTTCCCACATACCGCCACGATACGCCGGGAACTTCAGCTCCTCCACAGGCGATTCATTGTCTGGCTATATTGTGCACCACCGGTGCCTCCGCCTCCGGACACTCACCGTTACGAGAACATTTCCGGACACTCCGATTCTTGCTGGGGCGGGCATCGTCCGCATACCCCCTGACACAGCGACCTTTGGTCTCTCTTCTCAGGCCTGGATCCTACGTTTCGGGACTTTACCCTTTTGGGACCGGAGACCAGCTCACGAGCCGAGCAACAGGATCATCCACTAGCACTACGGTCGGCCTAGCGAACTCCCGGAGGCATGGAATATCAGCGACATAAGAACTCACGCTCCTCAGATACGTCCATGCAAGACACTGGTGAAAACACACCTGAAGCAACATCCACATCCCGGTGGCACACTGCACTGGACTGCTCGCCATACCCCGGTGAGTTCCCGGCACTGCCTGGAGCCTCACCTCACAGCCGACAAAACGCAGACCCGGGGGTCAGAACTCGACAGGACTATACTGAATAGCAATATTACTTCGTGTAAATCTACCCGTGCAATAGCTCATACTATGCAGGTACTTAGTATAGTCTTGTCGTTAATTACTTAGCAATGCCTCCCCTTAAGATTGTGTGGTTCTCATGGCTCTGTCATGAAACGGCACAACCTGTCTCACTTACTTAAGGTGCAATGAACAGGATCAGGCGAAGAGACCTCCCGCCCACTTAGAGTGGCGCATGATGTTCAATACTTGTCTCAATCTCTGGACCCACTGCTGCGACCTCAAGGGGTCGGGGCGGTGATTTCGGATGCTCAAGCATAGCCATGTGTGGACTTGGCCTGGCACCTATTCGCCGAGTCACGCACACACAGGCAGGTTTTATACAGTTTTACATGGTTTTATATTATATTATTATATTGACGATTTTCATACCAATCTCGCCTCCGGTATTCTACCTTAATGCTAGCAACATGTTTCAGGGTCACTATCCTCCCATATACATCTTAAACAACATAGACCTCTAAGCCGACAGCCTTTACCTTCATTCTCAAACCTCCACACACCATGCTCCACAGTCACAGGATAGTAGGTGATTGATATCTTTCCAACCTCTCACACCACAACCTTTCTCGTGACAGGTCTTGTCCAACCCCCACGCAGCGGCGGTGTAGTACACCAGTCCGGACCTCACGGGCTGGAGGCTATCGCTGCACTGTACACCACCGATTTTTACTTCCCACCGAGACAGCTGGACTGATCAGTCCTATAGCTGCCTCATCGGTCCAACCTTTTTTTTTTTTTGCGCATATTACGCCTCACTCCTACACTTCGACAACAATCACTGGGGCGCACCTCTCCTGTACCCGATTTCCTGGTACATTACCCCACCCCGACGGAGGTCATGGAACACATTAAATCGCCCAATGCCCAGAACCCACCATTCTCGGCATTCAATCTACGCTCCTTGAATATACGCGGCCTAAACACTCCCGAAAAACGTTCCCTTCTACTCGAGTCTCTGCACAAATCTAAAACCCACATCGCGCTCATCCAAGAAACACACTTTAGAACTGATGCGATTCCCAACCTACAGAACAAAAACTTCCCGAAAGTATACCATGCCACCAACAAAGAAGCTAAATCGAAAGGGGTTAGCATCCTAATTTCGAAACACTGTCCCTTTGTCGTGTCGGACGTACAACAGGACCCTATGGGTAGATTTCTTTTCATCAAGGGTACTCTACACAATACCACATTCACCATTGCAAATCTATACGCTCCAAATACACAACAGGTGTCCTTCTTCCGCACTACACTTCAACTGCTCTTGACTTTCAGCATGGGCACATTAATAGTCGGTGGTGACTTCAATGTCCCTCTCAATCCCTCCCTTGATACCTCCAATGGTACCTCATCCTCTACCTTTAGGGCCCTACGTGCGATCAAAACACAACTCCGCAACCTACTTCTACACGACACATGGCGCACGCTCCATCCAAATGGTAAAGATTTCACCTTCTTCTCCCCAATGCACTCCAAGTACTCAAGAATAGACTACCTTTTTCTCTCCCAAAATGACCTGACCCTACTTCAAAACTCCACGATTGAACCAATGATTCTCTCGGACCACAATCCCATTACCATGACCCTACATGTCCCCACTGTGCGATCCCGTTCTCGCATCTGGCGCCTAGACAACTCCCTCTTCACTGACGCAGGAATCGCACACACCGTTTCCCAACACCTCAACACCTACTTTGCAGAAAACGGACAGGGCGAATCCCCCCCTGAAATAGTCTGGGCCGCGCATAAATGCGTCATAAGAGGTACTTTTCTGTCGCAAGCCGCGATCAGAAACAGATTACACAGAGCTGAATTGGAGAGATTGACTGACCGCATCTCTAAACTGGAACAGACACATAAGGCTTCTCTGGCCTCTGACGCCCTGGCTGAACTGACACAACTAAGAAACGAACTCTTGGAGGTATTGCACACAAACATTAAGCGTAAATTTATGCTCACACAAAAATGTTTCTACGAGTTCGGTAATAAGTCAGGGAAACTGTTGGCCAGGGCGCTACAGGCTAAAAAAGCAGCCCACACTATACACTCAATCGTAGACCCTTCGGGTAAAACACTAGCTAAGTCAGAAGACATAGCGAAACAATTTGTTCGTTACTTTACAGGTCTTTACAACCTCCGCGCCCCCCAAACATCGCAAGACCCAGAGGTCAGGAAGGCGGCAATCCATGCCTTTCTCGCTAAATACTCACCTCCACCTCTTACGACAGACGAGGCTACATCTCTAGACGCCCCTTTGACGAAGGAAGAGATATTGCTAGCACTACAGCACATGAAACCGGGCAAAAGACCTGGTCCCGACGGACTGACGGTCGGCTACTACAAGGCCTTCCCTGAAATACTTACGCCACACCTAGTCGAGGCATTTAACAGTTTCGTATCCACCAACACAGCTTCCAAAGACATCTTAGAGGCCCACATTACCCTCATTCCAAAAACTGGGAAAGATGACAAGATAATCTCTAACTACCGTCCCATCTCCCTATTAAATGTAGACGTCAAATTGTACGCCAAAGCCATAGCCAACCGTTTACTGCCCTTGATCCCCAATTTAATCTCCACCGACCAGATAGGTTTTGTTCCCGGACGTGAAGCAAGGGACAACACGACCAAAGCTCTAAATGTACATCACTGGCTAACCTCCACTTCCACTCGGGGCTTCCTTCTGTCCTTGGACGTGGAGAAGGCCTTTGACAGGGTAGCTTGGGACTTCATGGAAGCTACCCTAGGCTTTATCGGTCTTCCCTCACAGTTGATCAAACTGATTATGGCCCTCTACTCTTCCCCCTGCGCCAGGGTAAGGGTGAATGGCGGCCTGTCGGAGGTCTTCTCCGTGTCCAACGGCACTAGACAGGGTTGTCCCTTGTCCCCCCTGATTTTTATACTAACAATGGAGCCCCTACTCCGCAGACTCAAAGAGAATCCAGACATTAAAGGCATTGACATCAAACATAAACAGTACAAAGTAGCGGCATACGCAGATGACGTTCTCCTCTTCCTCTCCGAACCCATCACTACCATCCCGAATTTGCTTAAAGACTTTGCACTATTCAAATCTTTATCAAATTTACATATTAACTTTTCCAAATCCAAAGCCCTCAACATATCACTGTCCGATGACACCGTAGCACAGTGCAAACAAAATTTTCCCTTTACCTGGGAAACTCAAGCAATAACCTACCTCGGCATTAAAATCCCCACCAAACTAGCAGACTTATTTAGGCTAAATTTCCTTCCAATCCTACAAACCATTCAGACCGACCTGCAGAAGTGGCAAGTAGGACCGTTCTCTTGGTTCGGAAGGATTGCTATACTGAAAATGAATGTCCTACCCAGGTTACTCTATCTTCTCCAATCCATCCCCATACTCCTTCCACCCTCCTTCTTTTCTTCCTACACAAAGATGTGTAGGAAATTAATTTGGTTCGCCAAACAGCCCAGGCTCAATTGGCACAGACTGACGTCCCCTAAACTGCAGGGAGGCTTACAAGTACCGGACATACAAACCTACCACCGGGTGTGCCATTTAGCCCGAATTGTGGACTGGCACTTACATGACAAAAACAAAGAATGGGTACTTATTGAAAATGCATTCACCTCGATTCCGCTACGACTTCTACCCTGGCTAAACCCAAAACAAGTGCCGAAAGCAGCTACTGCGAATCCCCTAATTAACTCCACTCTACTGACCTTCAGAGCTGCTTGCAAAGCGCTCCAGATTCGACCTACACCAGGCCCAATGACCCCCGTAGAAGACAATCCAGATTTTACGCCGGGTGTATCTCTACGTCACCCACTGAATGACCCCCATAGACCCCGTCTCAGAGTGCAACAATTGTTCCACCAAGGACACCTTTTGTCACACCAAGCCGTGTCAGAAAAGTTCCCAGAATTGCACATTCCTTTCTACAAATACCTCCAGATCCGTCACTTCCTTCATAGTCTCCAACACGAAACAGACATACGTAGGGACCTCACTCCTTTTGAACTCCTATGCACCAGTCCTGAACCTCAAAGACACCTCATCTCCACCATTCATACTCTTTTTTATCCACCTAACAACACCAAGGAAGACATTTTAATCAGACAATGGGAAACTGATTTGAATCTCTCCCTTACCCCCGATGAGTGGGAAAACATACACAGCCACATTCACAAAGGCTCAATCAATGTATCGACCCAAGAATGCAGATACAAAATACTTACAAAATGGTACAGGACCCCTGACAAAATTAATAAATTCATACCGAACATTTCTCCTAAATGCTGGAGATGTAACACAGCCAGAGGCACTCTCCTACATATTTGGTGGGAATGCCCCCTCATCCAATCGTATTGGTCTGAAATCCACCGCCTAATCACACAGATAACGACTTTTACTCTGGACTACACTCCGGCTCAATTCCTACTCCACCACACCTCCATTCCTCAATGTATATACAAGAAGTCGCTGGTTCTACATCTCATCAATGTAGCAAATCTGTGCATCCCAGTCCATTGGAGAAGCACGTCCCCTCCCTCGATCGCTGAATGGATCCGGAGAGTGGACAGAATGGCTGAGATAGAAAACCTCATACACCAATCTGCTGATACTCCTTCTAAATATAGGGAAACTTGGGCTTGCTGGGCCCATTTTAAAGAATCTCAACAGACCCCTACCCCCCCCAATCGACCACCCACTGACTCTGACGGCAATGTACGGCCATGCACAACTGAGCACATAAACACATAAATTAGCATATCCCCCACACTGACCTTCCGTCTCCCTTCTGTCTCCCTCTCTCACACGGACACTCCTAATTGCATGTATTCAAGCTGCATCATCTCATCCTAGGGAATTCCCCAGTTAGATGGGAACCCTTCCTCTACAATCACACCGAACCGACATTAATAGCCAGAAGACACCTGTATATACCCTCCCTGAGCACAGATAGATCCCATTAGGGGTGCTCAGGACTGAGGGTTGAACTACCACGGTCGGCAAAACATTACATGATCCTTTTTCAATACTGATCTCCTACTTTGACTAAGACTCATACCCCCAACAAGCGGGTTTTATGCTAACAGTCTCACAACCTGTCTGGCTTAACTAGCAACTCCCGCTAACACATAAAGGATTGGTCAGAGACTTACGTAACCATATAACCTTCGAAATTCTTACCCTACAGGTTGCTTGTTTATGCCTCAACTACATTTCTTACGTGATATAATTTTTGCTCACTCTTATGATGTATGTTGACTCTGTCTAACACATATCCCTATATTACAACAGTTGATGTACTGAACTTTTTTGTATATGTGAAAACTTAATAAAATATTTAAAAAAAAAAAAAAAAGTTGTCGCCCCGCCAATCCTGTTTCTGGCCAAGAAGAATCTTTTGACCCAGACCCAGGTGGTACAGACATTAACCACTTAAGCCCCAGACCATTTGGCCAGCCAAAGACCAGAGCACTTTTTGCAATTCGGCACTGCGTCACTTTAACTGACAATTGTGCGACTACATGGCGGCAAATTCAAAGGGACTTACAGGTACGCCCATTTGCACAGCTGCGTCATTCTGCCAACGTATATGTACATGCGGCGGTCGGCAAGTGGTTAATGAAGGCCAGAAAGACCCAACCAGCCTCACGTATGAATGTATTTGGAGGAAATTTGTAGAATTTGCTCAACGCGAGCACTTTTCTCCTTCTGAGTCTCCTTCTCTACCCAACATACTGGCCTTCTTTCAACCAGCCTTGGATAAGGGGTTAGCATATAACTCAATTAGAGTGCAGGTCTCTGCCTTGTCATCTCTCACCGGGCATAGGGGGCTGAAGATCCTTTAATTAGGTGCTTCCTGCAGGTGGCAATTCGCATTAAACCACCAAACAGATGCCTTATACCTTCTTGTGATCTTGACCTGGTCCTCACCTCATTTGTGCAACTTAGCATTTTGTTTTTCCTTATAATGCAGCATATCTTGGCTGGGTGTCCTTTGTTTTCCCGCCCATTTTACTTATTGCTAGTTAATTCCCATGGTGTGCTAACGTGAGGTTTATTTTGATCCCTTTTGGCATAAGCCATAAGAGGTCAACTACATTTGGTGAGTCTGGACCCATTGGGGTTGGGTAAAGCACACATGAAGTGAATTGAAGTGGAATAGCACTGCACTGTCACTTTAAGAGCACTGGCATTGATCATTAGAGGATGTGATTGTTATATACACCAATACTACACCAATACATTTTTTTGATAAAAATGTTGTACTTGTTTACACAATGGACTTTCTTGTTTGAATGTTTAATGCATATACATTTTTATGGAGTCACAGATTGCACTTTAAATCAGGCACTGGCACTTTTTGGCACATTTTACTTGAATGATATTTGTATCAAACATTTTATTTATACCTTTATTACTTATTTAGGCTCTTTCGTTTTTGGATATATCCAGCACATGTAGATGTAAAAAAGAGTAATGCACTTTATACCATTTATCTCTCACATATCAATGTGTCTGCATTGAGAGAGTGCAGCTGCCCTGATCGTGTTGCTAATTAACATTGCGCAGGTGTTATAATATTAGCTTGACGTGAGGTTAGCCAGTAATTTTTGCTCCATACTTACCGTATTATTACTTTCTCGGTGTATCCTCATGCCTGGCTCCATGTCTTTGTGGGGCCCAAGGCTGCTGGGCTGCACCTTGAGCCACCTCTCCATGGCTGGCTGTCAGTTCAGTTCAGGGCCGGGGGTGGAAATTACAAGTCAGCTAACCTATGACCATGAAGAGGGAGGAGCTGGAGGAGAAGCCGGACCAGAGGGAAAATGAGTGTGACTTCCTGTGCGCCTGGATAGGGGGAGTGACAAGGCAGCTGCATATAGAAGAATGAATCTCTCTATTTGGCTCCTGCAGGCTCTTAAAGCCTGCTTCTCCTCCTCTCCCTCCCATAGGCATTCAGAGGTTACAGGAGGAAAATTAAGAGGTTGATTCTTATTCTATATGCACAAGCCCCCCACCGCTCTTCCTATCCAGCTACTTTCTGCTGCCCCCCTTGTACTTTCAGGCCTCCCTGTGCTCTCTAGGCCCCCCATGCTCTCATCCCCCCCTGTGCTCTCCAGCCCCCCCATGCTCTCCAACCCCCCCCCCCCGTGCTCTCTGCCCCCTTGTGCTTTTTGTCCCCATGCTCTCTGCCCCCGCCACCCCGTGTTCTCTGTCCACCACCCTTATGCTCTCCCGCCCCCTCTGTACTCTTTACCCCCCATGCTCTCCAACCCCACTCTGCTCTTTGCCCCCCCCCCAGTGCTGTTTCCTGATCCCTTTGCCTTTGTCAGGATAGAGGGTCTGGTGATATTTGTGGAGTTTAACATAGGGGTGGCGGGAAATGGCTGTTTACTGCATATATAGTGCAATTCTGTGTACTTGCCTTAGACATACACCTAAAATTATGTTTTTCTTTGAAGTGTCCTTATATTGGAAAAAGTTTTAAATAGAATTTTAATTAGGTTGACATGTAGTATACAGTAAGATTTTTTTTTTTTTACCTCACTGTCACTGAAAGAACAGACAGCTAGAAAACATTTCTTTAACTTCAGACCACCAGAAAACAGCAGATGTAAAATTCTGCAGTTTAAAGATAAATGTTAATATGACTTCTTGTCAGGAAGCAGCGTTTATGTCAGGTACCATTTACAGCTGTGTGGAGGTAAACGTACCAGACTGCTAATGGACACTCTCAGAGCAGAATGGCACTGCAGCATAAAGTAACCATGCCATCAATCTGAATTTCGCCTAGTTTAAAAACCCCAACAACTTTTCGGCCATCTTCACTCCCAGCAGATCTGCACCCTCCTCATTTATGTGCAGTCCATCACTTCTATAGAACTGTTAACCAACTGAGAAGTTGGCCCAGTTCTCCAGGAACCCAAACCCCTCCTTACTACACCAGCTCCTCAGCCACCTGTTTACTTCCCTAATCTCCCTCTGTCTTTCTGGTGTGGCTCGAGGTACCGGTAGTATTCCTGAGAACACCACCTTGGAGAACCTTTTCCTCAATTTAGCACCTTAGTCCCTAAAATAGTTCTTTAGGACACTCCCTCTGCCTCTGACTTTGTCATTGGGGCCAACGTGAACAATGACAGCCAGGTCTTCCCCAGCCCCTCCCAGTAATCTGTCCACCAGATCCGTGATGTGCCGAACCCGAGCACCCGGTAGACAGCATACAGTTCGGCGCTTCAGGTCTTTGTCACAGATTGTGAGTCAAGATGTCCTTCGCGCTACTTGGAGTAAATATAATAAATGTCTAAAAGTAAAAATGTGTGATAATGTGTGTAGAAACAGCAGCAAAACCTAAAAGTGTTCACAATTCACCAATAAACAATAAAAATTAAAGTGATCTTGTGCAGTCATATACAATCACACACAACATAATAAATATCAAACAATTCCTGAAAAGTGTAGGAGAGCAACATTCAAAAGGTGGATATACAGTATATAAGGTGGCTAAGTGCAGTGATGAAAAAACCGAAGAAACTTCATGGACAACTCCACAGATGGTCTCCTAGTGACAGTGGTCTCACAGAACTCTCACCTCATATATATGAAGAAATCTGTTTGGGCCCCATTTGGATGCTGTATAAAGACCAACTTACCTGGTGCAATCTGTTGATGCTGATTTCTTCATATAAATGAGGTGAGAGTTCTGTGAGACCACTTCCCTAGGAGACTATCTGTGGAGTTGCCTATTAGGGATGCGCCGAACATCCCTGGGTTCGGTTCGCACCAGAACCTGTGAACGGAACAAAAGTTTGCGCAAACTTTAGAACCCCATTAAAGTGTATGGGACTCGAACGTTCTAAATCAAAAGTGCTAATTTTAAAGGCAAATATGCAATTTATTGTCCTAAAAAGGGTTTGGGGACCCGGGTCCTGCCCCAGGGGACACAAATCAATGCAAAAAAAGTTTTAAAGACGGCCGTTTATTCGGGAGCAGTGATTTTAATGATGCTTAAAGTGAAAAAAAAGTGAAATATTCCTTTAAATATCGTACCTGGGGGGTGTCTATTATATGCCTGTAAAGTGGCGCGTATTTCCCATGCTTAGAACAGTCCCTGCACAAAATTACATTTGTAAAGGAATAAAAGTAATTTAAAACTGCTTGCGGCTTTAATGTAATGTTGATTCCGGTAATATGGATGAAAATCAGTGAAAAAAACAGCAAGGGTACCCCCCCCAGTCCATTACCAGGCCTTTTGGGTCTTGTATGGATATTAAGGGGAACCCCGCACCCAAATTAAAAAAAGGAAATGCATGGGGCCCTCAGGCCCTATATACTCTGAACAGCAGTATACAGGCGGTGCAAACAAGACAGGGACTGTAGGTTTGTTGTTAAGTAGGATCTGTTTGTAATTTTGAACTGGTACATTTTTAAAGTGTAGCTCCAGCCAAAAAATCTATTTTTAAGCTTTTTGGAAAATATAGGGAAGGGTTATCACCCCTGTAACATATGTTTTGCTGTCTGTGCACCTCTTTAGAAGATTTCACCTCACTTTCTGTCCCAATGACAAATGTTTTTTGAAAATTTGGGGTTTTTAGTGAAACAAGGATTGGTGATAAAGCATCAGTGAAGAGGAGACACGTTTTTCCCATATTAACTCTTACAGGAGAGAATTTCCCTTCCTAGAAGTAAATTACATCTCACTTCCTGTTGTCTTCTTCCGTTTGCAAGTAGGAGTCGTTTGTAAGTTGGATGTTTGAAAGTAGGGACCTGCCCTATATACTCTGAAGAAATTGGGGCCTTAGGTGTTGGTGTTACCACAACACTGTAAGCCCTCACAGTTACTCTTGGTGGGAGCAGGAACGGGCCCTGCTGTGAAATATTAGATCAAGAATTGTAATTACATGCCATTGTTGAACAGTGGTAGAAAAATTGGGCCTTTGGTGGTGGTGGTGCTGGTGCAACAACACTGTAACTCCTCACAGTTACTCTTGGTGGGCGCTGGAACGGGTCCTGCTATGAAATATTATATCAACAATTGTAATTACATGCACCTGTTGAACAGGGACAGAAAAATTGGGCCTTAGGCACTGGTGCCACAACACTGCAACCCCTCACAGATGCTATAGTTGGAGCGCAGGAATGAGCCCTGCTGCAAAGCATTGCAGCAAAAATTGTAATTATACGCCTCTGTTAAACAGGGGCTGAAAAATTGGGACTTGGGCACTGGTGCTGGTTCCACAACACTGCAACCCCTCACAGATACTCTAGTTGGAGCGCAGGAATGAGCCCTGCTGCAAAGTATTGCATCAAAAATTGTAATTACACGCCCCTGTTAAACAGGAGCAGAAAAATTGGGCCTTAGCCACTGCTGCCACAACACTGCAACCCCTCACAGATGCTATAGTTGGAGTGCAGGAATGAGCCCTGCTGCAAAGTATTGCAGCAAAAATTGTAATTATACGCCCCTGTTAAACAGGGGCTGAAAAATTGGGCCTTGGCCACTGGTGGCAGTGCCCAGAACCAAAAATGTTCTTACAAGCTATCAGCATGATAATTGAGGAAGAAGAGGATTGTGACTCAGCATAACAGGATAGTCACTCAGCATCAGCATAGGCAGTCTTGAAGGGATCTCACATTAAAAAAAAAAAATCAATTGGTTACATCAGCATCAGGTGCTTGGTAGCTGGTGATCCAAGACTGATTCATTTTTATGAAGGTCAGCCGATCGACCGATTCAGTGGACAGGCGCCCCCTGTGATCGGTTACAAAGCGTCCAGTAGCACTGAATGTGTGTTTCGAAAGAACGCTGGATGCAGGATAAGCCAGTAGCTCAATTGCATACTGTGGCAAGCTCTGGCAAGTGATCCATCCTCAAGACCCAGTAACCCAGAGGATTTTCAATGGAAAAGGTGTCCAAGTCTGATCTTGCCCCTAGGTAATCCTGCACCATGTGAATCAGGTGCTGGCAATGGTTGCTAGAACTGGTCAGACCTTGATCAGACTAAAGAATTGTCTGAATGCATCGGGCAGATGGCCACCTTCTCCACCGCTCCTTCTGTGACTGACCAAAGCCTCAGCAACACATTGTCCAGGAGGACCAGGAAATTGTAACCTCCCAGGCTCTGGAAACACGTTGCACAAACCTTTCTGCATCCCGAAGATGTTTCATCCTCTGCTCCCTTTGTGACAGCAAGATAAGGTCCGCAACCTTACCCTTGTAACGTGGTTCAAGGAGGGTTGCCAGCCAGTAATCATCCCTCCCCTTAATACCACAAATACGAGGATCCTTCCGCAGGCTTTGCAGGATCAGGGAGGCCATGCAGCGTAGGTTTGCTGAGGCATTCGGTCCAGAGTCCTCTGGGTCACTAAGGACGACATGATCCACAGCCACCTCCTCCCAACCACGTACAAGTCCATGGATTTCTTCGGACTGTAAATGATCCCTTGAAGACTGCTGCTGATGCTGAGAGCCCGGCTCCACCTCCATGCTGACCCAATCCTCCTCCTCCTCGTCCTCTTCCTGTGTGATCGGCGGGCATGCAGGAACACTGTCTGGATAAAGGGGGCCTTGAGAGGTAAGGAAGTCCTCCTCTTCCTCCTTCTGTTCTGCCTCAAGTGCCCTGTCCATTATTTCATGCAGCGTGTGCTCCAACAGGTGGACAAGAAGGACAGTGTCACTGATGTATGCACTGTCACTACTCACCATCCTCGTGGCCTCCTCAAATGGTGACAGGACAGTGCATGCATCCCTGATCATAACCCACTGGCGTGGGGAAAAAACCAAGCTGCCCTGACCCTGTCCTGGTGCCATAGTTGCATAGGTACTTATTGATGGCCCTCTGCTGCGTGTGCAGCCACTGCAGCATGGCCAATGTTGCATTCCACCTGGTGAGCATGTCACAGATTAGGCAGTTCTTGGGCAGGTTAAATTCCTTTTGGAGGTCAGCCAGCCGAGCACTGGCATTATTATACTGACCATTATATGACACAGACTTTCCTGGCCTGCCTCAGGATATCCTGTAAGCCTGGGTACCTGCCCAAGAACCACTGCACCACCAAGTTAAGGACGTGAGCCAAACAGGACACATGGGTCAGTTGTCCCTGTCGGAGGGCGGAGAGGAGGTTTGTGCCATTGTCACAAACCACCATACCTGGCTTAAGCTGGCGTGGCGTCAACCACCTCTGAACCTGCCCCTGCAGAGCTGACAGAATCTCTGCTCCAGGGTGGCTCCTGTCCCCCAAGCACACCAGCTCAAGCACCACATGGCATCTTTTTGCCCGCGTGCTTGCGTAGCCCCTTGAACGCCTACGGAGCACCGCTGGTTCCGAGGACAAATCAGCACAGGAAGAGGCCATGGAGCAAGAAGAAGAGGAGGGGGTGGAGGAGAGAGGTGTGTCAGAATCACCACTAGTAGAATTTTGGCGGCGTGGTGGAGGAACCACCTCCAACACTACTGCACCCTGTCCTGCTTCCTTCCCAGCTGCCAGAAAAGTCACCCAGTGCATGGTGAAAGATAGGTAACTTCCCTGTCCATGCCTGCTGGACCATGAGTCAGCGGTAATATGCACCTTACCGCTGACCGCCCTGTCCAGTGGAAGGCATTGCCTTCCACATGCCGGTAGAGAGCCGGAATCGCCTTCTGTGAGAAAAAGTGGTGTTTTGGAACCTGCCACTGAGGAACCGCACATTCCACAAACTCACGGAAGGGCTCAGAGTTTACCAACTGAAAAGACAGCAGTTGAAGTACTAGCAATTTAGCCAAGCTAGCATTCAACTGGTGGGCATGTGGATGGCTGGGAGCGAACTTCTTTCGGCGGTGCAGCAGCTGGGGTAGGGAAATTTGCCTGGTACAATCTGACATTGGTGTACCGATAGCAGATTGCCCGCATGTACTTGGCTGTAACACACCTAATTCTACACCTTCATTCCTCTCAGTGCAGGTTTCAGAGAGGACTGAAGGTATAGTGGGGTTAGAGATCCCAGCTGATGAGGAGCAAGGAGAGGTCCTCTTTGTTCTTTGGTGTGGGTCTTTTAGGTACGCTTGCCAATGAACTGCATGGCAGGTCGACATATGTCTGGTCAAGCATGTAGTGCCCAAGCGGGTGATGTTTTGGCCTTGCGAGATACGAGACATATGTTGCAAATAGCAGCAGTGGGATCTGATGCGCTCGTCTCAAAAAAGGCCCACACCAAAGAACTTTTGGAATAACGTGCAGAGACAGCAGCGCCCTGCACATGCGGAGCTCTGTGGTGTGATCCAGTCGGTGTGCTGCCTTAAGCTGGCCCCTGGAGGGCATCCTGCCTCGTTGGAGATGTGCCTCCTCCTCTCCTCCTCCTCCTCTCTCCTATCACGCACCCATGTGGAGTCAGTGACCTCATCATCCCCTCCCTCCTCCCTCATCACTGGAGCAAAGCTGGCAGTATGCTGCAGCTGGGGGAACATGACTGCCAGATTGCTGTCCTTCTTGGGCACCCCCTCTCTCTGGGCTCACATTACTGCCTTCCTCTAGCTGGGTACCATCATCGGAGCCTTCAAAATGCTGGGCATCCTCCTGGAACATGTACCCAACACTGTGGTCAAACAGTTCGGGGGACTCCTCAGGAGGACATGGTGGGGCTAGGGAAGGACTGACTGATGCCATTGAGCCAAGGGAAGAGGCCGCGTTGGCAGCTGCTTTGTCAAAATACCCAGAGCCTGGGTGAGAGAGGATGAGGAGGATGAGGACGGCTTGGTCATCCACTCTACCAAGTCTCAACACGGCCAGCTGCTGAAAAAAAGAACAAGCGTGTCCCATGGCCACATGCTGATGAGGATGCACCGTCTCCACGACCAGCTTCTAGACAATGAGCCTTCTTGCCCTCTTTTATTGGCTTGTGACTGTCTGCCTCTCCTTGTTGGCCTTCCAGACATACTAATGGCCTGCAGTGAGATGTAGCTGCACAAAGCTGGGATGTATATATATATATATATATATATATATATATATATATATATATATATATATATATATATACTGATACTGCAGCTAGCAGAATCAACTGCCTGCCTGTAGTATTATTAATATGAGAACACCAGCAATTGTCTTCAGGGAGCTTTAGGTACACACTGTGCAGAGGACACAGTACACTAACTGTAAATACTGCAGCTGCCTCCCTGTGGTATTAATAGGATCAGAACAACAGCAATTGTCTTCAGGTAGCTTTAGGTGCACACTGTGCAGAGGACACAGTACACTAACTGTAAATACTGCAGCTGCCTGCCTTTGGTATTAATAGGATCAGAACAACAGCAATTTTCTTCAGGTAGCTTTAGGTGCACACTGTGCAGAGGACACAGTACACTAACTGTAAATACTGCAGCTGCCTACCTGTGGTACTAATAGGATCAAAAGAACACCACCAATTTTCTTCAGGTAGCTTTAGGTGCACACAGTGCAGAGGACACAGTACACTAGTTGTAAATACTGTAGCTGCCTGCCTGTGGTACTAAAAGGATCAGAAGAACACCACCGATTTTCTTCAGGTAGCTTTAGGTGCACACTGTGCAGAGGACACAGTACACTAACTATAAATATTGCAGCTGCCTGCCTGTGGTATTAAAAGGATCAGAACAACAGCAATTGTCTTCAGGTAGCTTTAGGTGCACACTGTGCAGAGGACACAGTACACTAACTGTAAATACTGCAGCTGCCTGCCTTTGGTATTAATAGGATCAGAACAACAGCAATTTTCTTCAGGTAGCTTTAGGTGCACACTGTGCAGAGGACACAGTACACTAACTGTAAATACTGCAGCTGCCTACCTGTGGTACTAATAGGATCAAAAGAACACCACCAATTTTCTTCAGGTAGCTTTAGGTGCACACAGTGCAGAGGACACAGTACACTAGTTGTAAATACTGTAGCTGCCTGCCTGTGGTACTAAAAGGATCAGAAGAACACCACCGATTTTCTTCAGGTAGCTTTAGGTGCACACTGTGCAGAGGACACAGTACACTAACTGTAAATACTGCAGCTGCCTGCCTGTGGTACTAATAGGATCAGAAGAACACCACCAATTTTCTTCAGGTAGCTTTAGGTGCACACTGTGCAGAGGACACAGTACACTAACTGTAAATACTGTAGCTGCTTGCCTGTGGTACTAATAGGATCAGAAGAACGCCACCAATTTTCTTCAGGTAGCTTTAGGTGCATACTGTGCAGAGGACACAGTGCACTAATTGTAAATACTGTAGCTGTCTGCCTGTGGTTCTAATAGGATCAGAAGAACACCAGCAATTTTCTTCAGGTAGCTTGAAGTGCACACTGTGCAAAGAACACAGTACACTAACTGTAACTACTGTAAAAACACCTGCCTGCCTGTCTGTAGGAAGAGAGTAACAGGAACGGATCTAGCTAAACTGAATACAGTATATATATATATATATATATATATATATATATATATATATATACACACAACACCTAGGATGCATATATATACACAATACACTGTAAGTACAGCTAACTCATCTCCGCCGCAACACACTACACAAGGCTGCCACGCAGGCGGCCTTATATAGTGTGGGGCGTGTACTAAACCCCCTGACCCATAATTGGCCAAAGCCACTCTCGCTTTGGCCAATTACGGCTCTCTGTACAGACGGCGCTGTGATTGGCCAAGCATGCGGGTCATAGTGCATGCTTGGCCAATCATCAGCCAGCAATGCACTGCGATGCCGCAGTGAATTATGGGTCATGATGCGCCACTCGTATTTGGCGCGAACAGCCCATAACGTTCTCAATGCGACGAACGGTCGAACAGGCGATGTTCGAGTCGAACCTCGCCTGTTCGACCGTTCGTCGACTCGAAGCTCATCCCTATTGTCCATGAACTCTTTGTTTTTTTCATCACTACACTTAGCCACCTTATATATATCCACCTTTTGAACTTTGCTCTCCTGTATGGACTTTTTATTATTCCCATTTCTAGTTTTTGTATTTTCACTTAATTTAGTTTCATTTTTAAATGGATAGAGTGATTTTTGCAGAGTGCACCTCCTTTTTGGGATATTTCTTTTATTATTTTATTTTGGTACACTTTCTACTGTACACTTTAAGTGTATATTTCACACTGTGCACTTTATTCTACATGCACTTTATACATTTTTACACTTTTCAGGAATTGTTTGATATTTATTATGTTGTGTGTGATTGTATATGACCGCGCAAGATCACTTTGTCACAGATTGCCCTCTCTGTCCTTCTAAGAATTGAGTCCCCTACCACCAGAATCTGTCTATCTTTTCCCTTTGCTTCCCCCTCACTCTCACTGGAGGAGTTCTTCCCCTGGCAGCAAGAAGAGTCCCTCAGCTCTAGCAGTGCTGGTCCCTGATCGGTTTCACCAATGTCACTCAATGGAGCGTACTTATTGGGATGCTCCAGCCCAGGATCGGCCTCCCTGACACATCCCCCTCTATCCTTCCTGACTGTTACCCATCTACTCGTTTCTAGTGCCTGCACCTCTTTGTCTCCACCCGCCTCTGTGCTGGCCCCTGCCGGCACCTGCTGGGTACATTCCCAGCTCTCCCCTAGTGTGGAGGGTCTTCTCAGTGCTGACAGTTGCTTCCCTAGATTCAGATTGTTTCCCTGGGCTTCCAGGGAAACAATGTGCATACATTTTGCACAGCAGTATTCGCCCTTGATCAGATGATCGCATCCCCACACCCACTGGGCATTGTACCTACTAATTTAATAAGGATTGGGGATTATACCCTGTCCAAATTACCTAACTACTAGCTTCCTGACACTAATGCATCGGTGCACTCTATAATGTGTGAGCTTGATTACTCCCAAACAAGGTACCTAATACAGGCCCCACCTACAAGATTTATCCAGCAATGCAGATAACAGACAGATGTTCCTTCTGGAGAAAACATCTGCCCAGCTATCAATAAGCTTAGAAGCCCATTACCCACACTGAAAGAGAGCTATTGGCTTGGAAATTTTTGCCTGATTGTTTATTAGTCCCTAATAAAATCATGGCATATATAGGCAGTTTTATTTTCAGAAAATAACTGCCAACTGTGCAAAAAGTTGCAAACATGACACATCCTAACAAGCTCATTTTTTTTATCATTATCCTTGTTAGCTATGTTTCAGTAGATAAAATGTGCTTAACATAGCTCTGATTGTCGAAGCTCCCTCATCTTTTTTGCCTTCACCTGATAATATTGATTTTCCTTAAATGTTTTTTTTCATTTCTCCTTTAACTTTAGATATCTGTATTGAAGAAATGCAGAAATTCTATCACTTTACAAGTGCGCAGAAGCAGAACAGGAAAGAAATGTGAAGATCTGTGTAGTGAAATAAAAAACCTACTTTAATAAAGAAGAAACATTGGGCTTTTTCATAGAACATCATTGAGGAAGGCTAGGTCTAAAGAAGCTACACTTCTCAACATAAAGGACTAGATCTTGTACTCCTGCCCCCCTTCCCAGGTAATTTGTTTATATAACCCACCACTGTCTTCTTGCCCTCTTGAAATTCGACATGCTGAAAATTAGGTGTGGGATAGACCAGAACTTATGGTGTTTAGGAATCATCCCTAAACACTTAAAGCTGAAGTAAACCCATCAATTTAACAGTTTGAAAAAACAGTTACATTTCCGACACGTGATGGGAATGTAACAGTCACATTGGATGTACTCTCAACCAAACTGTCAAATCATCCAATGGCTGGAACTGATCACACATGCAGCACCATGGCAGTTGAAGATTAAACAGAGGCTAAAGCCTCGTACACACAATCGCATTTTCGGCAGGGAATTGAGTGATGACAGACTGTTGGCCTAAAATCCGACCGTTAGTACCCTCCATCAGACAATTGTTGTCCAACTTTCTGCCAACAAATGTTGGATGGCAGGCTAGTAAATTATCGGCGGACAACAGTCTGTTGTCAGATTTTCCTATGGTCTGTACACAAGTTCATCACACAAAAGTTGAAAGCACAAACACGTATGCTCTGAATCAATGCTCACCAAACACGACATTAGCAGAAGGTGCCCAAAGGGTGGCGCTCAAGAGCTGAAATTCCTCGTAGTACGTCACTACCTTCATGTTTGTTGGCCGACAATTGAGTAGCGTTTGTATGCAAGGCAAGTTTCTGGCACACGCCCTTCGGACAAAATTCTGACGCTTTGTCTACCAAAAATCCAATCGTGCCATGCTCTCTCTCTCTTCCTTATCCTGTTCAGAGGGTGGGCTCCCCCCGTCACCCGGCAACCGAGTAAACAAAGGCAGAGAGCCAGATGGGGCAGCCGCACTTCTTGCCTCTCTGCATGTTGGTTCCAGGTAAGCCAGTCTCTCTCTCTCTTCCTCGCTTCTTATCAGCAAAGGCTGTAACCTGAATAATTCTTCTTTTCTTTTAGTCTTGACTGTCTGTTTCCGGCCAAGAAGAATCTTTTGACCCAGAGCCAGTGGCGACACTCCAACCCGATGAAACTACGACTAGTGGCATGACTGCTGAATCGGCCAGATTAAAGGCTCAGCGACTCTCCTCCCAGGTGCTACAGACATTAATGAAGGCCAGAAAGACCCAACCAACCTCACGTATGAATGTATTTAGAGGAAATGTTGTAGAATTTGCTCAACGCGTGCACTTTTCTCCTTCTGTGTCTCCTTCTCTACCCAACATACTGGACTTCCTTCAACCAGCCCTGGATAAGGGGTTAGCATATAACTCAATTAGAGTGCAGTTCTCTGCCTTGTCATCTCTCACCGGGCATAGGGGGCTGAAGATCCTCTAATTAGGTGCTTCCTGCAGGTGGCAATTTGCATTAAACCACCAAAGAGATGCCTTAAACTTTCCTTTGATCTTGGCCTGGTCCTCATGTCATTTATGCAACTTAACATTTTGTTTTTCTTTATTATGCAGCATATCTTGGCTGGGTGTCCTTTGTTTTCCTGCCTCTTTTACTTATTGCTAGTTAATTCTCATGGTGTGCTAACGTGAGGTTCTTTTGATCCCTTTTGGCATAAGTTACGGATTGCACTTTAAATCAGGCACTGGCAATTTTTGGCATATTTTACTTCAATGATATTTGTAGCAAACATTTTATTTATACCTTTATTACTTATTTAGGCTCTTTTGTTTTTGGATATATCCAGCACATGTAGATGTAAAAAAGAGTAGCGCACTTTATACCATTTATCTCTCACGTATCAATGTGTCTGCATTGAGAGAGTGCAGCTGCCCTGAGCTTGTTGCTAATTAACATTGCGCAGGTGTTATAATATTAGCTTGACATGAGGTTAGCCAGCAAATTTTGCCCCATACTTACTGTAATTTTCCTTTCTCGGAATATCCTCCCCCAACCCCATGTTCTCTGCCGGCCACTCTTATGCTTACCCCCCCATGATCTCCACCCCCCTCTGCTCTTTGCCCCCCCCCCCCGTGCTGTTTCCTGGCCCCCCTCGCCTTTGTCAGGATAAACAGTCTGGCAAAGGGGTCGGTAAATATGTCATGGGCTGCTCAGTCTAAAATGCCCAGTCCGGGTCTGGTGGTATTTGTGGAGTTTAACATTGGGGGTGGCAGGAGATAGCTGTTTTCTGCATATATAGTGCAATCCTGTGTACTTGCCTTAGACATACACCTAAAATTATGTTTTTCTTTGTAGTGTACTATTATTGGAAAAATTTTTACATAGAATTTCAATTAAGTTGACATGTAGTATACAGTAAGATTTTTTTTTTTTTTGCCTCGCTGTCACTGAAAGAACAGACAGCTAGAAAGCTTTAACTTCAGACCACCAGAAAACTGCAGATGTAAAATTCCCGCAGTTTAAAGATAAATGTTAATATGACATTTTGTCAGCAAGCAGCATTTATATCATGTACCATTTACAGCTGTGTGGAGGTAAATGTACCAGACTGCTAATGGGCACTCTCAGAGCAGAATGGCACTGCAGCATAAAGTAACCATGCCATCAATCTGAATTTCAGCCCTCTGACACCAGAGCTAGAAGGAGCAGCTGCAGTTATTGGGTCATTAACTCCTTCAATGCCACCGAGAGGCCTGATACGTGGCTTTAATCAATACTCAGAAACAAGGTACCATGAACTGTAAGCAACTCCTCCTGCTATACAAATACCATTGTTATGCCTCTTTTTAAATGTTAAAGGAGTTTGCATAAAACTGACATTTCCCATCTTGCAGCATGGTGGCTATATGATTATCACTAGTGATGAGGAAATTGATTTGCAATTTAAGCAAATCACTTTTTTAAAATGTATTCATGAATATCTTACAATTCTACAATTCCCCGAACTTCTATTCAGGCAAGCGGAAAATTTTAAAATGACCAATTCTTCTGCTTTAACAATTACTAGTTTACTTTTGCCTTGAAGCCGAGGTTCCCATATTACCATGTGTTTTTCTTTGGTGGTTTCCTCCTACAGCTAAATAAAAATGTTGCTTTTTTATGTGTATCTAAAGTCCAAACCTTTTTTCTTACATTGGTTAGAATAAAGAATGGCTAAACCTTTCTCAGTTGTCCTATTAGTAAGAAAAAATCTCTTAATCACTACATATAAAAAAAAATGGACAAGTGCAGGACAAAGGCTCATTATCAGCCAATCAGGTAATTTCTTTCATCTTGTAATATGCATTGAAATAATTACTGCTGAAATCTGGTTGTTTATCTTCCTTCTCACCCACCACCTCTTTGTAAACATTCCCCAATATGATACCCAGAGTTGGGATTACATTAATAAAAGTAACACTCAGCCCCGGAGTTGTCTCTGACAACTTGCATCCCACTGATCAGGGACCAATCAGCATGTTTCTCAATCATGTGATTACTATGTCAGCTATCCCTTAGTAATTACGTTCAAGCTAGAGTCATTAAAAACAATGAAAGCCTTCATCTTGCAGAGTTACACTGCCACCTTTGGGCTGCAATGCTCATAGGTTTAATCCTGAGTAAAGTATTAAAAATAAAACAAAAATATTTAATTCAAATAAACTTTTTTTTTACATGTTTATGCATTTGAATTTAAAATAAAAAATGTTTTTAAGCAGTGTTGCCAAATTAAAATCTTATAAAGTCAGGTCCATAAATATTGGGACATCGACACAATTCTAATCTTTTTGGCTCTATACACCACCACAATGGATTTGAAATGAAACGAACAAGATGTGCTTTAACTGCAGACTTTCAGCATTAATTTGAGGGTATTTACATCCAAATCAGGTGAACGGTGTAGGAACTACAACAGTTTGTATATGTGCCTCCCACTTTTTAAGGGACCAAAAGTAATGGGACAGATTAACAATCATTCATCAAACTTTCACTTTTTAATACTTGGTTGCAAATTCTTTGCAGTCAATTACAGCCTGAAGTCTGGAATGCATAGACATCACCAGACGCTGGGTTTCATCCCTGGTGATGCTCTGCCAGGCCTCTACTGCGACTGTCTATAGTTCCTGCTTGTTCTTGGGGCATTTTCCCTTCAGTTTTGTCTTCAGCAAGTGAAATGCATGCTCAATCGGATTCAGGTCAGGTGATTGACTTGGCCATTGCATAACATTCCACTTCTTTCCCTTAAAAAACTCTTTGGTTGCTTTTGTAGTATGCTTCGAGTCATTGTCCATCTGCACTGTGAAGTGCCGTCCAATGAGTTCTGAAGCATTTTGCTGAATATGAGCAGATAATATTGCCCGAAACACTTCAGAATTCATTCTGCTGCTTTTGTCAGCAGTCACATCATCAATAAACACAAGAGAAACAGTTCCATTGGCAGCCATACATGCCCACACCATGACACTACCACCACCATGCTTCACTGATGAGGTGGTATGCTTTGGATCATGAGCAGTTCCTTTCCTTCTCCATAATCTTCTCTTCCCATCACTTTGGTACATGTTGATCTTGGTCTCATCTGACCATAGGATGTTATTCCAGAACTGTAAAGACTTTCTTAGATGTTGTTTGGCAAACTCTAATCTGGCCTTCCTGTTTTTGAGGCTCACCAATGGTTTACATCTTGTGGTGTACCCTCTGTATTCACTCTGGTGAAGTTTTCTATTGATTGTTGACTTTGACATACATACACCTACCTCCTGGAGAGTGTTCTTTATCTGGCCAACAGTTGTGAAGGGTGTTTTCTTCACCAGGGAAAGAATTCTTCGGTCATCCACCACAGTTGTTTTCCATGGTCTTCTGGGTCTTTTGGTGTTGCTGAGCTCACCGGTGCGTTCTTTCATTTTAAGGATGTTCCAAACAGTTGATTTTGCCATACCTAATGTTTTTGCTATCTCTCTGATGGGTTTGTGTTGTTTTTTCAGCCTAATGATGGCTTGCTTCACTGATAGTGACAGGTCTTTGGATCTCATAGTGAGAGTTGACAGCAACAGATTCCAAATGCAAATAGCACAATTGAAATGAACTCTGGACCTTTTATCTGCTCCTTGTAAATGGGATAATGAGGGAATAACACACACCTGGCCATGGAGCAGCTGAGCAGCCAATTGTCCCATTACTTTTGGTCCCTTAAAAAGTGAGAGGCACATATACAAACTGTTGTAATTCCTACACCATTCACCTGATTTGGATGTAAATACCCTCAAATTAAAGCTGAAAGTCTGCAGTTAAAGCACATCTTGTTTGTTTGATTTCAAATCCATTGTGGTGGTGGATAGAGCCAAAAAGATTAGAATTGTGTCGATGTCCCAATATTTATGGACCTGACTGTATGTCCTTAAAAATATGTAAAATTGATTTATTTATTTATTATTATTATTACTTAGAACAAACTAGTCCTAGAGTTAATGTCACCCTGACTCATGCTAAAGCTGCTAAATATGGCCTGTGCAACTAAAGCTTCTTTAAAAAAATGTTGTTTTCAGAAGATTTGTTCAATTATCTAAGCGTTGAAGGGGATGATTCAACAATTGGTTCCAACCAAGTAAAATCAAAGGACAAAGATAGACATTTTTTTTCAAATCTAATGGGAACAAAATAAATCTTTATTTTAATACATTCCAGGCCGAGAAAAATCGTAAATAGTTTTATGCGCATGCACTTGTCAAAGTTAATCCTGAAGTAGAACTATGTGACATGGTACACGAATGAAAACTCATTCAAAATGAGTTGAGTCCATGAAAGTACCATCAAATGGTTAGACAAGTGTTTTTTGCCTGAATATTTGAATGAAATTCTACAGGTGTAAGACCAGAATAGGCATCAATGATCTTTTGGTATGAAGGGGTCAAATCAGTGAATTGGCACATATGTGTCTGTGATAACCATATTTGTCCAATTTTCTGATGGACTAGATCACCTTTCTTGACCAGCTTTGTCTAAAATATGCTGATTCAGCTTGAGGTTTTGTCCAGGTGGTAGTTCTTGGAAAGCATTTACAGTATATGAACACCAGCCAGGTTTTATCAACTAGTACAATAAACTCTCTATCTTTGTCTAAGCATCACACTTTATCTATAACTATAACTGTATCAATGTAATGTTTTTTTTTCCAAACAATTGCTTAACTAACTCAGCATTATCTTCTTCAAAATGCATTACTTTATTGAAATCTCGAACCACTTAAAATACATTGTATGTATATTTACATTTGTTAGTATGCTGTTTGCACAGACATAGATGCAACAACTGTTCTCAAATATTATACTGCGATTCATAGTTTTGCCCCTAGGTGGTGGTCTCCCTAAATGTAACTACATGGTTATAGATAAGACATATAATATACTGGCTTTAAAACCGTGCCACACCCCATACATAGAAACTTTATAGATATAGGAAAACTTTTGAAGGGATTTTCGAGGCATAATTTACACAATAATCCAATATATAATATCAGGAAAATCTTTATTACAAAATTATAACACTTAAAAAAATTAATTAGGAACAATTCAGAGGCTACCCTAATTTGTCATATCTATTTCATTGTCATTATTCAGATACTTAAAGGGGTTGTAAAGTCAGAAGGTTTTTTTATCTTAATGCATTCTATGCATTAAGATAAAAAAAAAAAACCTTCAGTGTGCAGCAACCCCCTTCAGCCCCTCTAATACTTACCTGAGCCCCATCTCTGTCAAGCGAAGTCCACCAGTGCCTCGGCCCTCCGGGACTCTCCCTCCTGATTGACTGAGACACAGCAGCAGTGCCATTGGCTCCTGCTGTTGTCAATCAAAGTCAGTTAACCAATCAGGAGAGAGAGGGCACGAGGCCGAACTGCAGCTCTATGTCTTAATGGACACACAGAGCTGCAGGTCGGCTTGGGTGCCCCTTAGAGCAAGCGGTTTGCTGTGGGGGCAATCAACAGGAGGGAGGGACCAGGGGCACAGAAGAGGGACCTGAGAAGAGGAGTATCGGGGCTTCTCTGTTCAAATCCACGGTAACAGAGCAGGTAAGTATAACATGTTTGTTAATAAACAGTAAATCGCCCATGCTTTATATAGTAATTAGTGATACACTTGCTGCTGCTGTTCATGACAAAAGTCAAAAATGTGAAAGAAAATAGGAATACCACAGCGCAAACAAGCTTAACTGAGTAATAGTAAAGTGCTATTGCTAATATAGACTAAATGTGCAAAAAATGCAATGAATTAGTGAAATTTTATAAACAAGCATGTAGCTAATGAAAATTCAAAATGTGCAAAAATGCATATATACAACTCCAATTACGAAATTGCTTTACCAAGTGCTAGGCTTGAACTAAATGTGCCAAAATAAAACAATGAAAAAAAGAAATTCATAAACAAGCCAGTGAAAGTTCAAATAAATGTGCAAAAAAATATATAAATACAATTCCATTTGAAAAATTTATTTTGCAAGTGTAGTGCTTAAACTAAATGTGTAAAAAAACAAGTGGGTAATTCATAAACCAGCATGAAGCCATTGAAAGATCAAATAAATGTGCAAAAATGCTTATATAAAGTTCCAATTGCAAAATTTCTTTCTCAAGTTCTGCTGTGCTGACAATTCATAAAGTGCTGAAATGATTGATATCCACACAGGTGACAACGTGCTCCAAACTCATCCTTTGTGGTTAGACCAGATCCAATGGACCCCTCAAGCAATACTGCGTTGTGGGTCAAACAGGCTTAGTCTGGTGAGCAGGGTGATGAGTAGGGATGAGCTTCGAGTTCGAGTCGAACTCATGTTCGACTCGAACATCGGCTGTTCGCAAGTTCGCCGAACAGCGAACAATTTGAGGTGTTTGCGGCAAATTCGAATGCCGCGGAACACCCTTTAAAAGTCTATGGGAGAAATCAAAAGTGCTAATTTTAAAGGCTTATATTCATGGTATTGTCATAAAAAGTGTTTGGGGACCTGGGTCCTGCCCCAGGGGACATGGATCAATGCAAAAAAAAGTTTTAAAAACGGCTGTTTTTTCGGGAGCAGTGATTTTAATAATGTTTTAAAGTGAAACAAAAAAAGTGTAATATCCCTTTAAATTTCGTACCTGGGGGGTGCCTATAGTATGCCTGTAAAGGGGCACATGTTTCCCGTGTTTAAAACAGTCTGACAGCAAAATTACATTTCAAAGGAAAAAAAATTAATTAAACTACTCGCGGCTATTAATGAATTGCCGGTCCAACAATACACATAAAAGTTCATTGATAAAAACGGCATGGGAATTCCCCACAGGGAAACTCCGAAGCAAAATTAAAAAAAAAAATCACGTGGGGGTCCCCCTAAATTCCATACCAGGCCCTTCAGGTCTGGTATGGATTTTAAAGGGAACCCCGCGCCAAAATAAAAAAAAACAGCGTGGGGTCCCCCCAAAAATCCATACCAGACCCTTATCCAAGCACGCAACCTGGCAGGCCGCAGGAAAAGAGGGGGCGACGAGAGAGCACCCCCCCTCCTGACCCGTATCAGGCCACATGCCCTCAACATTGGGAGGGTGCTTTGGGGTAGCCCCCAAAACACCTTGTCCCCATGTTGATGAGGACAAGGGCCTCATCTCCACAACCCTGGCCGGTGGTTGTGGGGGTCTGTGGGCGGGGGGCTTATCGGAATCTGGAAGCCCCCTTTAACAAGTGGACCCCCAGATCCCAGCCAGGGTTGTGGGGATGAGGCCCTTGTCCTCATTAACATGGGGACAAGGTGTTTTGGGGGGCTACCCCAAAGCACCCTCCCAATGTTGAGGGCATGTGGCCTGGTACAGTTCAGGAGGGGGGGGCGCTCCAGGTCCCCAAACACTTTTTATAACAATGACTTGCATATAAGCCTTTAAAATTAGCACTTTTGATTATTCATGTTCGTGTCCCATAGACTTTAACGGTGTTTGCATGTTCGAACAAATTTTTTGCCTGTTCGCATGTTCTGGTGCGAACCGAACAGGGGGGTGTTCGGCTCATCCCTAGTGATGAGACACAAACTCCAGGATACATTCCTTCTGGTGATGTTTCAAACTTGAACATAATAGAAATCAAGCTAACAAAGTTCCATAGTAAAAAATGAGGATGTAGCATCAAAAGACAGTCTGCTAGTTCCAAGAAGCAGCAGCTTTTCTCACAACCTTATCTGCATTCCCTGTGGTGCTGTGTTCTGCATCTAATGCATTTCGCCCCTCCCATAGGACTTTATCAAAGACCAGCACTTTACTATTACTCAATTAAAGCGGGGGTCCACCTATCTATCGTTTTTTGTTTTTTTGAGTTCATTCACAAACTTTTCCTCTCAGCATTACATACTCACATATTGTATGTAATATGTCCGCCTGTGTCAGATTTTGTCGGAAAGAATAACTTATATTATTCACTGCAGGCGGTTTCCATCTTCATTGTGGGCATTTGAAGCCCACAAGCATTTATTTCCTGGATGTGGTGAATGCTGTGCTCCCAGCATTCACCGCTCGTTCCCGCACATGCTCAGTGGCATCCTGGGAAGCCTGAGACTAGCTCCCAGGAGTCTGGGAGAGGCTAGAAACACGCCTACTCCCACGGGAGGAGAACCAGGAAGTGCAAAGAAGAATAGAGAAATAAAAGGTAATTACTGCGATTTACATTTTTTTAAATGGCATGTCAGCATCTAGGCAAGGAAGAGAATACATACAGATATTGTTCAAAATTTGGGTGGAACCCCACTTTAAGTTTGTTTGCGCTGTAGTATTCCCATTTTCTTTCATGTTCTTATAACATGTTTGTTACTTTAATAGAAAAATAGACTTTTCCAATCACTTTAACCACATGCCGAACGCTGCATGCCTATTTATGTCAGCAGAATGGCACAGGCAGGCAAAAGGACGTACCTGTAGGTCCCTCTGAAATTCCTGCCTAGCGGGCATGCGCTCGTGGGTCCCACTAACTCAATGTCCACTGACAGCCCGTGATTGCGGTGAGGGGAGGCAGGATGGGGAGATGTAAACAAGGCATTTCCCTGTTCTGCCTAGCAACATGACAGGGATCTACTGCTCCCTATCATCGGGAGCAGTGATCTCTCTCATGTTGTAGTGAGCCCACCCTCCCCCCCAGTTAGAACACACTGAGGGAACACACTTAACCCCTTGATCGCCCCCTAGTATAACCCCTTCCCTGCCAGTGACATTTATACAGTAATCAGTGACTATTTTTAGCTCTGATCACTGTATAAATGTCAGTGGTCCCAAAATAGTGTCAAAGGTGTCTGATCTGTCCGTCGCAATGTCACAGTCATGATAAAGATCGCAGATCACCGCCATTACTAGTAAAAAAATTAAATGTATAATAAAAATGCCATAAATCTATCCCCTATTTCGTAGACGCTATAACTTTTTGCGGATTTCCTCTTATAAGATGTCCGTTCACTGATCGATTTTTGCCGTTCTGTTGTCGCAACCACACAATAAAACATTCCACTTACAAAATAATGTGCTATCTCCCAGCACTAAGGTACATGAGGCTCCACCACTAAGCCTGGTCCCATCCTGCCTGATCAGTGATCATGATCACAAGTGTGTGTCTTGTAAATTGTGTTTTTGCTAAATTGTGTTTTAAACAATAAAAACACACAACATAAAATAAATAACCACCCAAAAAATTCTATATCCTTTCCCTTGTGCTTTTTCCTGTTTATTCTTTGGTCAATTTTGTTTTACACAATAGAAGAAATGTGTAAAAGAAGCAGCTTTAAAAGCTGAAGAAAACAATACATAAACATGTAACACAGTTGTTGTGTACTGTTTCAATTTTTCAAATTACTATTTTTATGCCATGTTTTGCCCTATTGTGTAAAAAAAATTCAAATAACAAAAAATACCCCAAAATATGTAATAAAATATAACAATTAGGAAATAGAATTACAAAAAATACATATTTTTGGAGTCTTTTGGAGTCTTTGTTTATCAATAGCCATGTGATCATTATGTCCTCACTTGACCTGGTGATCAGGAATGACTTTGTTGATGAACAAAAGCCAGATAATATAAGTCATTGATGATCACCAGGCCAAGCAAGGACACATTGGTCACATGTCTCATGTTGATAAACAAATACAATGTGATGATGATTGATTAATTAAGTTGCTCAAAGTTGCCACTCATTCGTTATTAGGATACATGGAGTTAGAGCTCCATGAGCATGTGTGCAGATAGCAGACAGAAAAGTGACGTGGGCTTCCATTACCAGTAGGAACCCAGAAAGAAGACAACTTTCCTCCTCAGCAGCAAGCTAGGAGGAATAGGAAAACACTCAAGCTATGCTCTTCCTCTGGTGGCTATGAGAGGAGGGTGAAAGTGATACAGGACTGGACCAAAGCCTAATGCAAAATAGGTGAGTGTCTAGTGACTGGTAGGTCTAGGGGTGTGCATAACAATCTAGCTGCAGATTCAATATTACGTTTGAAAGGATTATGCAGTATTCCAACTGCCAATGAGAAGTATTAGCCTGACAGCATCATAGAGCTATGCTGCCACAACTCTTTCTCCATTATGTGGTTACTGCAAAACCACTTAAAAGACTTAGATATGGTCAAGTGGCAATATTAGAATTTAGGCCTTATTCATACATAGGTGTGAGCTTTTTACCATGCATAGACATACAGTGGGGACGGAAAGTATTCAGACCCCCTTTAATTTTTCACTCTTTGTTATCTTGCAGCCATTTGCTAAAATCATTTCAGTTAATTTTTTCCTCATTAATGTACACACAGCACCCCATATTGACAGAAAAACACAGAATTATTGACATTTTTGCAGATTTATTAAAAAAGAAAAACTGAAATATCACACGGTCCTAAGTATTCAGACCCTTTGCTGTGACACTCATATATTTAACTCAGGTGCTGTCCATTTCTTCTGATCATCCTTGAGATGGTTCTACACTTTCATTTGAGTCCAGCTGTGTTTGATTATAATGATTTTTGTGTTTTTCTGTCAATATGGGGTGCTGTGTGTACATTAATGAGGAAAAAAAATAACTTAAATGATTTTAGCAAATGGCTGCAATATAGCAAAGAGTGAAAAATTTAAGGGGGGTCTGAATATTTTCTGTCCCCACTGTATATCAATATACATTGACATTGATGCAGTGTCATTTTGAATTAAGCCGTTCATTTCCTACCTGCCCAAAGCAGCAGAAACATGGGTTTTGTTTCCAATGCAGCAGACCACAATGTATGTAATGTATAAACACAATTATGCATTGTATACCCGTTATGTCTGTATTGACATGTGTTGGGAATAAATGGGATTCTCCTCATTAACACATGTGCAACGCGTGTTGCTAATATGCATTAATATGTATAAATAATGTGTTAAAACATGTATGCATAGGTGTGAAGCCACCCTTAATGTTTTGTTATGATGTCAGATGAATGAACTGCAAGAGTACAATATGGTTAAGTTGTCACTTCTTATCAGTGTGCAAACTATGTGTGACACATACAATAGCTGCAGGGCTGCAAATATATTTTGTTGTAATGTCTCTGTATGCATTTATAGTTGGTAGGTGTCCCACATCTTGTAGGACAGTTCTGGGATTTTTAGGCACTGCCTCTCAGTATTCATGTTCGGTGGCAGAGTGCAGAGTGGCAGCAGGGTGCTGAGTGCTTGAACGCTCTCTGTGTTCCAGTACTTGGCACTAAAAGAACAGCAGTATTGTCAGACAGAGTGGCCTCCACCCAAAAATAGAACTATAGTCCTGGCCCGATTTGCTGACGAAAGAGACAGTGGCATGGGAGGAAAATCAGTTTCCATGAAATAAATGAGGGTGGGAATAATTATCACTGCCACTGACCACCAATAAAAGAGGATGGGGGAGTTAATTGTTACTGTCACTGACCACCAATTAAAGGAGAGTGAGTGGTTAATAGTTACTGCCACTGACCACCAATGTAAGGGGAGTTTAATATTACTGCCACTGACCACCAATATAAGGGGGGTTTGTTATCACTGCCACTGACCACCAATGTAAGGGGGTAGGGGGGTTTATTATCACTGCCACTGACCACCAATATAAGCAGGCCGGATTTACTCCCTTTGCCACCCCAAGGCCAGGTCCTTCAATGCCGCCTCCCCCCCCACACACACACACATACACACACCACCATTCTCGTCCTTTATCGATGACTGCTACAATAGATCAATTAAAAACATATTTTTACACACAAGAACACTGAAAATAACTGGCTTTAATTGACTCTCGTGACTCGTGTCTTGTCTCTACTCCTCACGTCACGATTCACGTCACTGGTCACAGTCTCAGAGATCCCGGCCACGCAGTCGGTGCAGAGGAGGGTAAAGCTCCGTTGCCACTGTGCCCTCAAACGCTGCCACTGTGCCCTCAAACGCTGCCACTCTGCCCATCAAACGCTGCCACTCTGCCCATCAAATGCTGCCACTCTGCCCTCAAACGCTGCCACTGTGCCCTCAAACGCTGCCACTGTGCCCTCAAATTCTGCCACTGTGCCAAACGCTGCCACTGTGCCATCAAAAGCTGCCACTGTGCCATCAAATGCTGCCACTGTGCCCATTAAACGCTGCCACTGTGCCCATCAAATGCTGCCACACTACCATCAATCACTGCCAGTGTGCCCATCATATGCTGCCAGTGTGCCCATCAAATGCAGCCAGTGTGCCCATTACATTTTAAAACTTTCTACTTTTCCAGTTCTACACATGGGGTGTGGGAGCCAGGGGAGGAGAAAGAAGACCTACCTTGTCTTCCTGGCCAGCTCAGCTCCGAATCTGATCAATTCCTCCACACTGCTGCTGCTAGTTTCACTTGACCCCACTCCACTCCGCGCCACTGTCAGACTCCTCCTACCGAGGCCTCTGTTCCTCCGAGTCCAATCACGCTTGCTTCCAGGCAGCATAGCAAGGGGCAGGGCCAGAGCTTCAGTGGAGCTCAAGGCCCCGCCCACCCATGGCCCCCTCCTTGATCAAATAAAAAACAGCACTGGCACTGTGTGTGCGTGCTGCTCATGGCTGTCTGATGACTGTCTGTGACAGACCGTGGAGATTTTCAGCACCGTTTTCAAGGGCAGCGCATTCGGCGCCACCCCTGCACCACTGCCGCCCCAAGGTGGCCTTGTGGGAAATCCAGCCCTGAATATAAGGGGGGGTTTATTATCACTGCCACTGACTACCACTAAAAAGGATGAATTATTTGTTATTGTTACTGGCCACCAATTAAAGTGTTACTAAACCCAGAAGCCTGCATTCACAGTACACAAAACATGGAAATGCAATTATTTGAGTAAATATAAACTGCTAAATACATTTTCTCATCAGCAGTATAAAGCAGTCTAGTGACTTCTAGGTTAAAGTTTGTAGGAAGGGTTTTCATTCTTCTCTGACTGTCCTATGAGGCTGTATGACCCCTGACCCTCTGTCTGGACAGCGCTAATTGGCCCTGTGCTGATCACATGCACCCTCCCAAGAAAAAAAAGCTCTCTAGCAATGCACACCAAACTGAACATGTGCAGAATGACTCCAAAGGCTCTGTCTTACCGGAGATGAATTGGGGACAGTAGAAAAAGGGGATGATCAGACAAAACAGGATCAAACAGCCTTTTTATATAATGCGGAGGATTGGCAGTGAGTATGGCAAGCATGCTTTACTGCATATACAGACTGATTTTACTGTTGTGGGTTTAGGAACACTTAAAGAAGGAATTTTCTGCTAAGGGCATTAACTATCACTGCCACTGACCATCAATTAAAAGGGGGTAGGGTTCATTTTTACTGCCACTGACTACTTATGAAAAAAGGAAGGGCTTCAATATTAATGCAACTGATTGCCAAAGCTGGGATTTATTTAGCTCTCACTGACACCAATGTTGGACATCACTATTACTGCCCGTGACACCAGGGATGCTTTCTCTTGAGTGTACCCACAAGCCCTATATTGTTTACAACAGTGGTTCTCAACCCTATCCTCAAGTACCCCCAACAGGCCATGTTTGCAGGTTTTCCTTTACCTTGCACAGGTGCTTTAAATCAGAGTCAACGGCTTGGTATTTTTGGACAGCTATTTTATGTAAGAGAAATTCCCAAAACATGGCCTGTTGGGGGTACTTGAGGACAGGGTTGAGAACCACTGGTCTACAATATAGCAATACAAAGGGGAAAAGGTGTCACAGTACAAGTCATATGCAGTGAACTGACATCGAGTTTATTCACCACACACAGTAGCTGTTGACAGGCAGCATGCGTAGCGTGACACATTTTTCCTCCTGTTTTCTTCAGGTTGTCCTTCCTAAATATTTTGAAATGTTGCCAACTACATGTGTTCTATGCTGTTTTAGTTTTGCTAATGGGATTTATAAACAAGAGACTGTCCTTTGTGCTAGTCCTAAAAACTTCTTATCGTGACTACACAAATTAGTTGTTAATTGAGCAGACTCTGACACTTCCTTTTGTAATGTCACTAATTAAAGTAATAATTAAAGATGCACTTTTACCTAATGTACCTTTCTTCTCATATGATGTGGTTCAGGTGTTAGGGCTATTATTTCAGTTATATGCAAGAGAAACTGAGATGAAAGAAACTAATTAACTGATAGAGGGGGAATTAAGTCATTCTGCACCTTGCAAATCAGTTTGAGTGTCACAATACTAGGCCCATCATTATTTGCCATGATTATCTATACAACCTCAGCACAACATGTACAAATCTTTCCGGATCAAGTCCCCATAAAAGTGTGAAGAGTATATTCCATATTTAGACAGAGATTCTATGTATACTGTCTTATGTTTTTTTACATATCACAGCTGTTTTTCCATAAATACAATGAAATAATTAAAAAAAAAACATCTAGTCTTTGTTCATTTTTTTTTTTTTACTATGAAATAAATAGCATAGGGTTAGGACCTGTCTCACATATTTTTAAAAATATTTATATATTTATTTATTTTGTATAATGTGAGAGCAAAAATATTTTTTATTGAAATATCACATTTTACAAATATATTATTGTGGCCATAGAAGAAAGTCTAGACTATATTGTTGTGCTTAAAACAACAGAGTAAGTTGAAGGCCAACCATGTAGGATTATCTATATATAATATATATAACAGGAAAGACTATAGTTCCATAGAAAGATCTAGAATGCAAGGCCGATCCTGGGTGGGTGGACCATGCCCAGGCGCTGCAAGCTGAGGCAGAGGGGGGGCACCGAAGCTCAAGTGGCACTCAGGGCTGGCGCTCCCTATAGGCATGGTAGGGCGGACTAGAGCGCACATCAGTCAGGGGCATCGTGCTGGCGCTCACTGACGGCACTATGGGCAGAGGCGGCTCATAGGGGCCTAGTGTTGTCACGGATCCCCCTCCCGCTTACTTTCCCCACTGGCACACCGGCAAATAATAATAGGAGGGGGTCCGAGGAGGAGAAACTGTGCTGCCTCCCCCCTGCTCAAAAAACCACTGTCAGAAGAGGGCTCTGTTTCCTGCCCATTCCCCCTCCCTCGTTCTGTCAGCAGTGGGAAGCAGAATAGCAGAAGATTGGAGCGGCTGTGTCTCTGTGTGGAGAGAGCAACTGTGGGCTCTTCTTTTCCCCCTTCCTCTCCTCCTCCTGCTGCTGTACTTGGGAGCGACGCTTGCCAGGACAGCCACTATGTTTCTTCTCTCTCCTTCCTATTGACCAGGAAAAAAAAAGGAGCAGAAAGGAGGATCATGGGACATGTAGTTCTCAGGACTGGTGGACCCATTGCAATTCTAAGGGGGAAACTAGAACAGCCCCCAGCATGCCCAGTTAAAGGGGATGGAGAGAGAGCCAGACTGTGATTGGCAAGAGACACGCTGTATCTGGCGGCAGGCGATGGTGGCAAGTGACATGCTGCATCTGGTGGCAGGCGATGGTGGCAAATGACATGCTGCATCTGGTGGCAAGCGATGGTGTCAATTGACAAGCTGCATCTGGTGGCAGGCGATGGTGGCAAGTGACGTACTGCATCTGGTGGCAAGAGATGGTATCAATTGACAAGCTGCATCTGGTGGCAGGCGATGGTGGCAAGTGACGTACTGCATCTGGTAGCAACCGATGGTGTCAATTGACAAGTTGATCTGATGGCAGGCGATGGTGGCAAGTGACATACTGCATCTGGTGGCAAGCGATGGTGTCAAGTGACAAGCTGCATCTGGTGGCAGGCAACGGTGGCACGCTGAATCTTGTGGCAGGCAACAGTGGCAAGTGACAAGCTGCATCTGGTGACAGGCACCGGTGGCATGCTGCATCTGGTGGCAAGTGACAAGCTCGGGGTTCCCAGTAATTCTGCATTATGGTGAGTTGAATTATTTCATTATATATTTGATATAGAAATATTTGTAAAGGGGAGGAGTTAGTAAGATGATCACGCCCATGTAAGGGCACCTGAAATATTTCTGCACCCATGCGCCTTTGACCCTAAGATTGGCCCTGCTAGAATGGGTACTGCAAATAGCTGCCCCAGAGACAGGGGCCTTCTCTATTTGTCCTGTTTATCATTTAAAGTGAAAGTAAAATTTTGGATTGTCCCTGGAAATGTAATAAAGGGGAAATCTTCCAATAGGGACACCACTGGTGACCTGAGAGCCCCAAGAGATATCCATAATTTGCAGGGATTTCCTCTCACTTCCTGTTTTGCTTATTGAACAGGAAGTGAAGGTAAAAGTTGCCTGTAATTCCACTCATTACATTGTAAGTATAACTTTAACAGCTATTGCAAACGATAGGAGGTGAGGAGAAACTGGAAAACCTAAATAAATTTAGCTGGGAGTTCTAGATATATGTTTTATATATACCTGATTTTAAAAAAAGTGTTTTTACCTTGTCTGTTTTAGTCCTGGTCATAACAAGAAAAGAAAATATGTAAAACACCACTATACATCTGCGGAAAGGCAGCCCAGCTGCGTGAAACAATGTCCCTGTACATTGTTCACAACTTCTAGGTCTGGGGCGAGCCGCTCCCACTGTGCTTGGACACAGCGGGAGCCAATCAGCAGGTCTGGCGGCCGCGTTGGTCGTTCAGAGGAGAGACAGAACGACGGTCTGCCCATGTAAAGAGGCAGACCGTCGTTATGTCAGACAGGGAGAGAGAGATCTTGTGTTCCTGCTACACACAGGAACACAGATTTCTCTCTTCCTGCAGCCAGTCCATCCCACACACGGATAGGGCTAGTTTACACTTGCTTCAAAACATGGCTTCGGACATGCTTTGTTAAAGCTCTCTGAACGCCAGGGCTTCTTAGGGCTCATTTACACTTGCTTCAGCTTCAACAAGGCTTCAACAAGGCTTTGGACAGGCTTTGTTAAAGCTCTCTGAATGCCAGTCAAAGCCCCTGTCACTAAATAAAATGGTTAGCTTACAGTCCTGTTTACACCTTGCTTTTGCTTGGTGCTTCAATGAGGCTTCGATGAGGCTTCAGTGCTGCTTCGATGTGGCTTTGTGGGGCTTCAATGTGGCTTCGGGGAGACTTCTATGGAGGCTTAGAAGATGTTTTGAAGTACCACTTAAGCTAAATGAGGTATACTTTTTGAAGCAAAACCGAAGCAAAGTAAAGCAAAAGCAGGTGTAAACAGGACTGTAAGCTAACCATTTTATTTCATTACAGGAGCTTTAACTAGCATTCAGAGAGCTTTAACAAAGCCTGTCTGAAGCCTTGTTGAAGCTTTGTTGAAGCTGAAGCAAGTGTAAATGAGCCCTAAGAAAGCACACCCAGGGCACACACTTAACTCTATGATTGCCCCTGATGTTAACCCCTTTGAAAAAAATGTCAATTGCGTAGCCTGAATCTACCTCTTGAACTGTCAAAACTGATGTTAACCCCTTTCCTGCCAGTGCCATTTATACAGTGACAGTGCATTTTTTAGCACTGATCACTGTATTGGTGTCACTGATCCCCAAAAAGTGTCACTTAGTGCCTAATTTGTCAGCCGCAATGTCGCAGCCCTGCTAAAAATCGCTAATCGCTGCCATTACTAGTAAAAATAAAAATGCCATAAAAATATCCCATAATTTGTAGACGTGATAACTTTGCGCAAACCAATCAATATATGCTAATTGGGATTTTTTTTTTACCTAAAATATGTAGCAGGATACATGTTGGCCTAAATTGATGACGAAATTAGATTGTTTACTTATTTGTATTGGGTATGATTTATAGCAGAAAGTAAAAAATATTGTTTTTTTTTCAAAATCAACTGTCTTTTTTTTTGTTTATAGCGTAAAAAATAAAAAGGTGATCAAATACCATCAAAAGAAAGCTCTATTTGTGGGAAAAAAGGACATCAATTTTGTTTGGGTACAACATTGCACGACCGCGCAATAGTCAGTTAATCACTTCAGCCCCAAAAGAATTTCCCCCCTTCCTGACCAGGCCATTTTTTTGTGACACGTAACTGCCTCACTTTAACTGACAATTGCGCAGTCGCGCAAAGGTGTACCCAAACAAAATTTACATCCTTTTTTTCCCACAAATAAACCTTTCTTTTGGTGGTATTTGATCACCTCTGCGGTTTTTATTTTTTGCACTATGAACAAAAGAAGAGCAACAATTTAGAAGAAAAAACACAATGGGGGTTATTTACTAAAGGCAAATCCACTTTTCACTATAAATGCGAACTACAAGTGCAAAGTGCACTTGAAATTTAACTGAAAGTGCACTTGTAAGTGCAGTCGCTGTAAATCTGAGGGGTAGATCTGAAATGAGGGGAAGCTCTGCTGATTTTCTTATCCAATCATGTGCAAGCTAAAATGCAGTTTTTTTCTTTTCCTTGCATGTCCCCCTCGGATCTACAGCGACTGCACTTCCAAGTGCACTTTCAGTGCAATTTCAAGTGCACTTTGCACTTATAGTTTGCACTTGTAGTGCAAAGTGGATTTGCCTTTCGTATATAACCCCCAATATCTTTTACTTTTTGCTATAATAAAAATCCCATTTTTTTTCTTAAAAAAAAACAAATTTTTTCCTCAGTTTAGGCCGATATTTATTCGACATATTTTTGGTAAAAAAAAAAAAAATAAGCGTATATTGATGGCTTGCACAAAAGTTATAGCGTCTACAAAATAGGGGACAGATTTATGGCATTTTTATTATTATTTTTTTTTTTTACTAGTAATGCCGGTGATCAGCAACAGATCGGACACTTTTGACACATTTTTGAGACCAGTGACATTTATACAGCAATCAGTGCTATAAAAATGCACTGATTACTGTATAAATGACACTGGCAGGGGAGGGGTTAACACTAGGGGGCGATCAAGGAGTTAACTGTGTTCTCTAGGTGTGTTCTAACTCTAGGGGGGAGGGGACTGACTAGGGAGGAGAGAGATCGGTGTTCATACTTAGTATGAAAACAAGATATTTGGGGGGCACTAGCCTTGCTTGAGGTAAATGTCTTTTTTGCATGTGTGCGCTGTAATATTTTCTTCTACTGTATGGTTTTATGGCTGCACCATCTTCAATGCATTTTTTTCTCTAAAAAATGCATTAAAGATGGTGCAGCCATAAGACCATACAGTAGATGAAAATATTACAGCGCACACATGCAAAAAAGACATTTACCTCAAGCAAGGCTAGTTTAAAACACCTAAGCATTTCTAGAAAAACATTATCAAAAAATATGGGGATTTGGTCACACCATATTGCTATATGGTGCTAAGCCCACTTACTGCGACAAAGTACCCCATAATCAGTGGGTCCTACACTATCCATGGAGTGGGAGAACCTGCATCTCTGAACCATGAGAGCTACACTCTTCTAAATGGGAGAATATTGAGGTCTCCACCTATGACACAAGTGGACACTAATTAAAGGTACAGTACTTATGTTATGTAGTGAGGTGCTCCGCACCCAAAAGGATTTGGTCAGAATCCATACAATATACAAACAAGATATTTGGGGGGCACACTCTAAAAAATGCATTAAAGATGGTGCAGCCATAAGACCATACAGTAGAAGAAAATATTACAGTGTCTTTTTTTGCATGTGTGCGCTGTAATATTTTCTTCTACTGTATGGTCTTATGGCTGCACCATCTTTAATGCATTTTTTAGAGTGTGCCCCCCAAATATCTTGTTTGTATATTGTATGGATTCTGACCAAATCCTTTTGGGTGCGGAGCACCTCACTACATAACATAAGTACCTTTAATTAGTGTCCACTTGTGTCATGGGTAGAGACCTTATGATTCTCCCATTTAGAAGAGTGCAATGCTCTCATGGTTCAGAAATGCAGGTTCTCCCACTCCATGGATAGTGTAGGACCCACTGATTATGGGGTACTTTGTCGCAGTAAGTGGGCTTAGCACCATATAGCAATATGGTGTGACCAAATCCCCATATTTTTTGATAATGTTTTTCTAGAAATGCTTAGGTGTTTTAAACTAGCCTTGCTTGAGGTAAATGTCTTTTTTGCATGTGTGCGCTGTAATATTTTCTTCATACTTAGTATGAACACACGATCTCTCTCCTCTCCCCTGAGAGAACTAGGATTTGTGTGTTGCCAACCGGGCACTAGCATTGGCTCCGTAGACACAATTCAAGTGCGTGCATGCCGCCGGAGACATCTTAAAGAGCCAACCTACAGCTACGACGGCTCGTGCAGGGAAGCCAACCTGCCGCAGTATAACTGCGGCTGCTGGTCCGGAAGCGGTTAAAGTAACACAGTGCCGTATCGCAAAAAATGGCGTGGTCATTAAGGGGGTAAATCCTTACAGGACTTAAGTGGTTAAAGGCATTTGACAGGATGTGAGAAGGTGATGTTTTATAAATGCTGCACCTGGTTTTTAAATTCCGCACCATGCGTACATTTTATGCGGTTGCGGCACAGCATATCCTAAACCTTCCAAGGTTGAAGTAGTTAATCATAGGGTGTTAACATTTTACAGACATTTTTTTGCTTATAACTCGAGCAGAATTTTAGGGAAGCTAAATTCCTCTGTTGTTTCTTATTTAGATTGCAGGTGTTAATTAGGTCAGAAAGAATATAGCTAGCCCATTCAATTAAACTCTGTGGCATCAGAGCTTAGTGTCCCAGGTCCTGTACCCTTAATACCAGTGTCATCATTGATAAGAAAAAAAACTGCACAGTAAGGATTTTCAACTGTGCAGCCATCAGTGGCTGAACAGCAATTACAGAACTGCCTAGAGGAAATACGACGCATGAAATACATAGAAATAAACTTGATTAAATTTCTAAATGAAAAATATGGTTATATTAAAAAAATAATATTAGTAACTAGTAAGATAAAAATAACTTAAGGCTCATTACGCTCAAATTCACAAGTGTAACACAAAGCTTCACAAGATAAGGATCCTCATTTTGAACAAGTCACAGTTATTTTAAAGTGGCTATAAATCTCAGATATGATATATAAACAAAGCGTATCCCCCTATAGTGTGTACTTGTCTCAGTTAGGAGCAGTAAGACCCCATACACACTATTCGATTTTCTGCAGATTTTTGTCTTCAAATTTACCAAAACCATATAATATGAGGTCAAGCCTTACTAGTTTCAATTTGTATGAAATCAGGCAGGTCCTTGTACTACACGGTTTTGGTAAATCTGAAGACAAAAATCTGCAGAAAATCTAATAGTGTGTATGGGGCTTTAGTGTCATTTCTGTCTGCTGCTTCGTTTCTCTGCTACCAGCATGAATCACTTCTGCCAATTTTTCCTGACAGCAAGAGAAAAATGGTGACAGGGGGGAGCGCCAGCTGATTGACAGCCTCAGCTTTGTTTCTGTGTGCTGTATGAAGGGGGCGTGTCCCTTCCCTCCAATCAGCTCTCAGACCTCTCCTCACTGAGTTCTGCAGAGTGTACCTTCAGCTCTCTGCCTTCTTTTCTCTGATAGATCAGCACCTTTATAAATTTGAGGAATGTGACTACATTTCATGTTACACCCTAAATACAGTATCTCACAAAAGAGTACACCCCTAACATTTTTGTAAATAATATCTTTTCATATGACAACACCGAAGAAATGACACTTTGCTACAATGTGAGTATACAGCTTGTATAACAGTGTAAATTTGCTGTTCCCTCAAAACTCAACACTCAACACACAGCCATTAATGTCTAAACCGCTGGCAACAAAAGTGAGTACACCCCTAAGTGAAAATGTCTAAATTGGGCCCAATTAGCCATTTTCCCTCCCCGATGTCATGTGACTCATTAATGTTAAAGGTCTCAGGTGTGAATGGGGAAATGTGGTGTTATCGCTCTCACTTTCTCATACTGGTCACTGGAAGTACAACATGGAACCTCATTGCAAAGAACTCTCTGAGGATCTAAAAAAAAGAATTGTTGCTCTACATAAAGATGGGCTAGGCTATAAGAAGATTGCCAAGACCCTGAAACTGAGCTGCAGAAAGGTGGCCAAGACCATACAACGGTTTAACAGGACAGGTTCCACTCAAAACAGGCCTCGCCATGGTCGACCATATAAGTTGAGTGCACGTGCTCAGCGTCATATCCAGAGGTTGTCTTTGGGAAAGAGACATATGAGTTCTGGCAACATTGCTGCTGAGGTTGAAGGGGTGGGGGGTCAGCCTGTCACTGCTCAGACCATACGCCACACACTGCATCAAATTGGTCTGCATGGCTGTCGTCCTAGAAGGAAGCCTCTTCTAAAGATGATGCACAAGAAAGCCCGCAAGCAGTTTGCTGAAGACAAGCAGACTAAGGACATGGATTACTGGAACCAAGTCCTGTGGTCTGATGAGACCAAGATAAACTTATTTGGTTCAGATGGTGTCTAGCATGTGTGGCAGCAACCAGGTAAGGGGTATAAATAAAAGTGTGTCTTACCTACAGTCAAGCATGGTGGTGGGAGTGTCATAGTCTGGGGCTGCCGGCACTGGGAAGCTACAGTTCATTGAGGGAACCATGAATGCCAACATGTGCTGAGACATACTGAAGCAGACCATGATCCCCTCCCTTCAGAGACTGGGCCGCAGGGCAGTATTTCAACATAACAACCCCAAACACACCTCCAAGACGATCACTGTCTTGCTAAAGAAGCTGAGGGTAAAGGTGATGGACTGGCCAAGCATGTCTCCAGACCTAAACCCTATTGAGCATCTATGGGGCATCCTCAAACAGAGGGTGGAGGAGCGCAAGGTCTCTAACATCCACCAGCTCCATGATGACATCATGGAGGAGTGGAAGAGGACTCCAGTGGCAACCTGTGAAGCTCTGGTGAACTCCATGCCCAAGAGGGTTAAGGCAGTGCTGGAAAATAATGGTGGCCACACAAAATATTGACACTTTGGGCCCAATTTGGACATTTTCACTTAGGGGTGTACTCACTTTTGTTGCCATTGGTTTAGACATTAATGGCTGTGTGTTGACTTATTTTGAGGGGACAGCAAATTTACATTGTCTACTTTACATTGTAGCAAAGTGTAATTTCTTCAGTGTTATCACGTGAAAAGATATAATAAAATATTTACAAAAATGTGAGGGGCATACTTGCTTTTGTGAGATACTGTATGAGCATAACATGAAACGAGGTTTTAAAAGTATAGTATGCTTTTTTTACCTTTGTTATGTCTCTTAAAAATCCACTTTCCATTGAGTACCTATGTATCTGCAATCAGTATTATCTGGGAGGGTCTATTGTTGGATCCAAAATATGCAGTAGCATAGTGTTATCACAGATAGGATGCGGTAAAAAAAGTCAAGTGTAAATATTGCTACTAATTTAGGAAAAAAAATAAATCTATATCTGCTCAGGAAGGGCAGCATTACATCCTAAAGAAACAGGCACCCTTATTAAGTAAGAAATACAGAAAAATGCTCCATAGTGTATTCTGCAAAGGAATTGGTTTACATCTGGGGTCAGCAACCAGTAGATCGTGGTCAGGTGATTGGTAGATCACGGTCTGGACTTGCTGACCCACCATCCCAGGGCATCAAACAGAGTGCAATGCAAAAGGACAACTTGTAAAATTGGAGCTGTAGTAGGGAGCAAGAGCAGCATAAGGCGATGCCTCCTCTGTCCCATGCGGAGTGATACCAACTGCACTCCACCTCTTATCCCAGCTATTGGTCCCCAGAGTGGTGCCAGCAGCAGGAAAGAAGAGATCTTCAGGTCAGTGTGAAGCAATACACTGGGCATAATTTTACAGGGCTGCTTTCAGACTGATGTGCTGCGGTTTACCCACACTGTGGGTGCAGTGCTGTGTACCTGAAGCTTTCGTGAGGGTTTACTGCACTTAGCCATAGATTTCTATCATACCCTGCGGGTATGATGCACTTTTTGAATGCAGGTGTTTTGATGCACTTTCAGAAAGTGCACCACACCTGCAGGATATAATAGAAGTCTAAGAAAAGTGCAGCTAACCCAGGATGGTCGCAGATGCACTGCATTGCACCCATGGTGCAGGTAAACCGCAGCACATCAGTGTTAAATCAGCCTTATAGGGGCTCAGAACAGTAATGGTTCATTTACATTTGCAGTTTGGGGGTGGTAAAACCCCCTAGTTAAGATGTGTTTTTATCACACCTGCCCCAACTGCACTCCTTTTAGCTGCAGTGGCCAGGGGGTGTACACATGTCGCAGCCATAGCAGGAGATATACACCCTGTCATGGTTGGTGGGTGTAGCACCCTGTGCAGTACAGCAAACAAGAGGTTAAATCAGGCAGCGTTGTGTTGCCTTCTCACCACCTGCTTTAACCCCTTGGACCCCGCAGAAGCATGCAGTTGCAGGGCACTTGCAGAGTGGCCCCATTTACTTGAATAGGTTGTGATTTACAGGCGGTAGCACCCACCAAAAGCAACAGGGGCCTTAATTCCTGCTGTGGTATGTGTACACCTTTGGGTGCTGCCTCAGCAGCTGAAGGCAGTAGGGATTGGGGGCGTTAAAACCCAGACTCAACCACAGGGTTTTACCCCCCCCCCCCCAACTTTACACGTGAATGAGCCCTAAGGGTGCTGCTGCCAACTAAGGACTCATTTACGTGCAGCAGGCGTGTAGATTTTGCATCAGAGGGAGGAATACTCTACAACAAACCCTGCGAGAAAGGGTCTGAGGGAAAGGACTTGCTGGAAGAGGGTAGGTGGGAGAAGTTGGAGCGAATTGCACCTGTTTCCTCTGCCTGTATAAAAGGACTGAGTTGAGCTGACTGCTGCGTTGTGGGTGCCACATGGTCCTTGCAAAGAAATTCTTTGTGCTTCCAGTTATTTGTTTGTTTCATCGGGAAGCTAATGTGAAAGACTGTATTGTGTAGTCAAGTAATGGCTGTTCAGCTGCAGACAATTGTTTTACAATAGTGTCTGCTGAATAAAGGTAGCTGTCTGGGTAGAGACTTTCTTCAAGATGATCATCTTAAAAGGACTACGCACTTGTTAGTATCTTACAGAGACAGTACATCAGACTCTGCCTTGTCTTGAAAAATCTATTACTGTGCAGTTGTTAGGGGTTCCTTTGCAGACCCATAAGCTTTCTAACAGACAATTCAGGACCTAAATTTCAGTGACTTCACTAGATAAGGGAAAGTGAACTGCTACTTTTTCATTTGTTGATGTTCAAATGCCAGTACTGTGGCTCCCCTTTATTTGATATTCCACTCCAGTTATTGAACCTGTTGCGCTATTTGCCTTAACTATATCTCTTATCATCAGAATGTTCACTCTGTCATGGGATTTCAAGGTTGTCACCAGACTCATGTAGAAAATGTACATATATACAGTATTTATCAAAGTCATGACTGAAGGACCTGCAGAGTGTAGAGGCTCTGATTATCTAAAAAACATTAAACACTTGACCAATCCCTCCTTCCAAAATGACCAGACGACACATTTTATTTGGAGCCGAATGGCCAAAGCAGCCTTTTATTACAAACCATTAAATACAACATTCACAAGAAAACAAGTTCAAGGCATATAATACAGTCAATGCATAACAAATAAACCAACTTCAGCTTATGCCCGGACCGGTTATATCTGCCACCCAATCAAAGGCCCCGAGCCGCAACTACACCGGCTCAGGGACAATTAACAACTTAGGTACTACAAGATACAACCTGATTAATACCCCGATGTTACCACCGTATTGTTAGGAATGGACACCCATACCTCAGATGGGCCCAACCCACAATTTCCCACAATTATTTAACCAGCACCGCCTTCAAAGACCCAATAGACCCCCTGCTATGACAAGAAAATAAGGACTAAGGTCTTAGAGAGCCTATATACTCACGATTAACCGGTTGTATCAGTCACCCAATCAAAGGCCCCCAGCCGCAACTACACCGGCTCAGGGACAATTAACCACTTATGTACTACCAGATACAACCTAATTAATGATAAAACAATAGCTGTGCTAAATGATTAACACAATATATGAAAAAATCGTCAAATCAATAACAATATAATGAAAAGTGAATAAGGTTGTGGGTATGAAAAAGGGGCCAAATAAAGTGATATGTAGTGAAGGTAAGCTTGACATAAGAGTCCAAACAATCAGCCAATTGCTGTATTCAAAACAAAAAAGTGCAGTCTTCCATCACCATTGAGTGTGAATCACCAGAAAAAATGCACGCTTACCAGAGGCAAGCAAGAGTAAGCTTGCGGCTATAAACCCAGCCAGGGCCTTTCCTTGGAGAATCTGAGATACCCACCCAGAGAACACTGATCCAGGATCGGCACACTGCTCAGATAAATGGAAGGGACCAAGCATAGGTAGAAAACGATCAAAGGTAGCCGGCTGGCTTGCGAGTGCCCGTACACTCCGGGAACCACACGCGGTACGTCAGTGCGTCCTGTCCGTCCGACACGCATTTCGTCACACAATGACATTGTCTGGGGTACTACCGGATACAACCTAATTAATACCCTGATGTTACCAACGTATTTCTAGGAAGAGACACCCATACCTCAGATGCAACGTATTTCTAGGAAGGGACACCCATACCTCAGATAGGCACAACCCACAGTTTTCCATAGTTAGGAATGGACACCCATACCTCAGATGGGCCCAACCCACTATCTTCCACGGTTAGGAAGGGACACCCATACCTCAGATGGACCCAACCCGCTATTTTCCACAGTTAGGAAGGGACACCCATACCTCAGATGGGCCCAACCCACTATCTTCCACAGTTAGGAAGGGACACTCATACCTCAGATGGGCCCAATCCACTATTTTCCACAGTTTTAAAGGGACACCTGTAACGAGCCCCTTGCTCGCTCGGTTCCACTCTCCCGACACTCCTCTGCAGCTATAGAATCAGATTGCAGATCGCAACATCTGATGGTTCGGTCATCCGATGCTCCAGGACTAGAACTACAGCTATGTACTAATCCAGTTGTGTAGCTCAGAACAAACACCAGGCAGGCTGTATGTAAGTTCAACCAGGAATCTCCTTTATTAAAAAATACAGGCTCTTTTATACAATAAAAGAGGAGGTGCGTACCTCCGGCTCATATTACTCTGAACATACACCTGTGACCAGAAACCTAATTAACAAGGGCTAATTAACTAATCCCTTTAGATAGCCTAGATGACTCAGACATGACCTTAAGGCCAGACTGGCCATCTTGTAGCTCAGAGAACCCAATCAACATTATCACAATAGCAGAGTTAATTAACACAAACAACAATGGGGATCTAATGACTCTTAGATCCCATACTAGAGACTTATTTACAATACACATTCTAGCAGGCAACAGACAGACAGGCAGCTGGAATTGACATCAGCATCTCCTAACAGTATTTGTCCCAGCATTATGAATCAGCCGCTATTTCTAATATGGCAAATCCAGGGTCCCCAGAGTCTGTGTGTCCTGGGGGACCAGGACCCGAATCCACAGTAATACCACCTCAAGGGTCCCCAGGCATACAGCTCACAAAGAGCACCGTTCCCCCAAATGCCAGGGCCCACGATCGATCGGCAAGAGGCTAGCATTCAGTCCCCTCCAAAAGTCTCTCTCCCGGCTAGGTCTGTCACATTACACCTATACCTCAGATGGGCCCAACCTGCTATTTTGCACGGTTAGGAAGGGACACCCATATCTCAGATGGGCCCAACCGATATTTAACCAGCACTGCCTTCAAATACCCAATAGACCCACTGCCTACTGCTATGACAAGAAAATAAATAAACCAAGAAATTGAATGGCAAGCTAACATAAAGCCCGAAAACCCACTACAAATACCCCAGCACCTTGAGAAAGTAGGAGGCTCCCCAAAACCAAAACAAACAAGGGAGGGTGGGAGAAAACTGTCTGATGCTGTGATGAGCTCTGACCAGGGGCGGACTGACAACTCATGGGGCTCCCGGGCAGTGCCCGAGTGCCCGAATGGTCAGTCCGCCCCTGGCTCTGACTGAGCTGTGACACGATCCCCCTGGTAGCAGAGTATTGAAATCATGCTGGAAGTTTGTTGTATGCAGTAATACGGCTTATCAATGCATGTCTTTACAGAATGGAGAAACATAAACACAGGAACAGGAGCATCCAAGTACATAGAGAGAGGCTAGACAAACATCCTGTTATATCATAGATAATGTAACTATACACTATAATATTACAGCGCCACCTGCTGCTCAGACAGGCATAATGCATATGCAGTATATAGTCAGTTTATAAACAACTTTTCTGTTGCACTTTTCCAACACCCCTCTCCTCTCTACCCACTACAGGACACACACTTTGCCTTGAACTCTGCTAAGCAGACTGCAGCATATTAAAATCACCCACTAATACTTCGCTTCTTCTGCAGGCCCCAGTCATGCTGGCCCTCCTCCTAGTTTCACTCATCTCCAGGCCATGTACTATACTTAGAGGTGCCCTATACATGCCTATAACACTTAGAGAATTAATAGCATGTTGTATATTTTACCACACCCCTTAAAACCACACACATTTTGGATACATCCCTAATTTAAATGGCTATTGGTGCGCTGTTCCTTTAAATAGTGAACTGATGTGATAATGAACAAAATAAAGTGAATAAACAAAATATCTACCTAAGTGTATGTATGAACAATATGATAGCAACTTAGTGATGCAAATAACAGATGTCATAACAAATGTATTGTTCAAAATATCAATGTGCAAAAAATTGCAAAATTCCATGTATAAAAAAATGATAGGCTAAACTGAAAAAGATCAAGTCCATAAGAACATCCATACACTTAATAAAGGTTGTGACAAGTGAAAATGGTATTCAACTCCGTGGCTACCAGCGTTCAAGAAAAACAGTAAAGTGTTCCATTCACAAGTAAAGAGAATGGCCTCTTACCAGATCTGATCCCTATTACAGAGATCAGGGAAGCTTGCGCTGGGATGATCACAAGTGTGGAGATTTCAAACGTGTCTTGATACACTTGCAAGGATGAGCTACATGTGTTCAAAGATCATATATAAAAAGGGAGACACCTCATAGTGTAAATCAGCGAATTTTATTTTAAAAATACTGTATATAGATGAACTTACATAAAGGTTAAAAAATTCCAGCATGAATGATATCTCTAGTGGCGGTGTCAGTCTGCCAACTAGATAGAATAGCATTGTAAGTGCTCTCCGATCCATCCCTAATTTGTTCATTGCTCCAGTGGTGCCCCAGTCTGTCCCTGGACTTTGAGAATCCATGAAAGATTCCTATACTGATGATTTCTTCTTTAGCACACCCCCATAGGAGCCACTGATGAATGAAATCCTATTTCCCCTTGGAGCAAACACAGCCAAGTGCACAACATCTTCCTCACTTTTCCACTGGCTCAAAAAACAGTCTAGGGGTTCATTTTAAGGTTTGATGGGGTGGAGGAGCATGGGATAACCACAGAAAATAAATTATAGAACTGAATAACTTAAAGTGATTGTAAAGTTTCGTTTTTTGATAAACTATATTGCAGATTTTGTCAGTAAGTAAACACAATCTGCCTTCACTATGAGAGTTGGCTAGTTAATGATTAGGGGTTGAAGATTAGGGAACAGCATAGAAAGTGCTGAATTTGATGGTGACTTTATGTTTTTATATGCAAACTATATTTATATAATGTGAACTTTATCGCATATTCACATTTTACTGCTATGTTGTTCTGAGAAAAAGCTTCTAGAGAATATATGATGATTTCTAAAATATAAAATTGATAGAAAGTGATACATTGTAACACTACTCCATCTACTGGATGTTACAGGAAATACACTTGGGCTCAATTGGCACAAATTTCACTATTTTATTTTTCCTTGTTCCCAAAATATATATTTTTTACACAAAAACCATCAGAAGAGGATGTCATGATATTTAAATATTTGTTGACGTTTTACTGTGTACAGAGAAATTGAGTAAAAAACGTTTTGTTATATATAAAAAGATTTGTTATTTTTTTAGGGAACATCTAGAAATGTTCATTGTCCCTAAACATTACCCTGAAAAAGTACCCTTTATCAGTCATTCCTTCTGGAAAAATAGCAGTGAGCTTCCTGGGATGTCAGTGTACCTAAGCATACTGCCTCATAACTGTAAATCTGCAGTTGGAGATCTAAGGCACAGCTTTATATCACTACTGTGCTTCTCACTGTTCTCCTTGCTCTAGGTTCTGACATAAGGAAACAAAGACCTGCCTCTACCAAGTTGGCAGCCTCTATTCAGAGACATCCTTCAGAACAAGGCATGGCAAGTTAGCAATGTGGAAACAATCAGGGAGACCACAGCCAATAGTGGTGCCTAGTCCTTTGTCCTCTACCTGCCTTTTTGCTATCACAACTTCCGCAGTTCAGTTAATCTGTAATGCTCATATGTAAAAATGTTTGCTTACCTAAATCACTACTTGCCAACCAGGCTTTTTCTGGCACTTTTTGTTTAAAGTTTAAATCAATATTTTTTGCTAGAAATTTACTTAGAACCCAAAAATTATACATTTTTTTAGCAAAGACCCTAAGGAATAAAATGGCAATTGTTGCAAATTTCTATGTCACACGGTATTTGCACAACGGGTTTTCAAATGCAATTTTTGGGGAAAAAATACATTTTAATGAATTAAAAAAAAAACAATATATACCCCAATTGTTTTGTAAAATGTGAAAGATGAAGTTAAGCCGAGTAAGTAGATACTTAACACGTCACGCTTTAAAATTGTGCTCGTTCGCTGGATGGTGACAAACTATGGCACTTAAAAATCTCCATAGGCAACGTTTTAAACACCTTTACAGGTTAGAATTACAGAGGAGGTCTAGTGCTAGAATTATTGCTCTCACTCTAACGTTGGCGGTGATACCTCACATGTGTGGTGCAAACGCCATTTACATATGCGTGCACGACTTACATATACGTTCGCTTCTACGCAGGAGCACGGAAGGATGGGGGAGCTTTAATTATTTTTTTTTCATTATTCGTTATTATTTTTTCATTATTATTATTATTAGGAATGTAAACTTGCGTAGCAATATAAATAAGGATGACAGGATCTCTTTAGAGATGATTTTTAAAATAAAGAAGCTTTATATAAAAAAAAATTATTTACTTCCAGCCTGGGTCAGAAGTGAAGTCATGATGTCGCTCCGGTCCTCAAAGGTCATAGAAAAGACAGCAGTCACAGGGAGGCCTCCCATCGATGCGGAGCTTTTTCCTGTTTTTTTTTTTCTATTTTTCGGGTCCATTAGGCGGCATGATTGACGATGGATGTACATCGCGGGACATTTTTTTTTCTTTTTTAGTGAAGGAATTGTCAAAAACTGTCTGTTGATTTTTTACTTTTTGGTGAATGGGTTGGGGTACAATGTACCCAATACCCATTCACATAGGGAGTGGGGGGGAGTCTGGAGGTCCCCTTGTTAAAGGGGGCTTCCAGATTCCGTTAAGCCCCCCACCTGCAGACCCCGACAACCAATGGCTAGGGTTGTCAGAAAGAGGCTCTTGGAGACAAGGTGCTTTGAAAGGGAACCCCCACGCCAATTTTTAAAAACATTTTGGCATCCAAAGGGCCTGGTATGGACTGGGGGGTGGAACTCTACGCTGTTTTTTTCCTTGATTTTTCATGTATATTGCCGGAAGACGGCAATACATTACAGCCGCAAGCAAGTTTAAATGACATTTTTTTCCTTTAGAAATGTCATTTTGCTGCAGCACTGTTCTACACATCGCACAGATGCACCACTTTACAGGCAGACTAAGGGGACCCCCCAGATACGATATTTAAAGGAATATTTAATTTTTATTGTTTCACTTTAAGCATTATTAAAATCACTGCTCCTGAAAAAACTGTCTTTTTAAAAACTTTTTTTGCGTTGATATTGATATATTGTCCCCTGGGGCAGTAACTGGGTCCCCATACATTTTTTATGGCAATAACTTGCATATAAACCTTTAAAATGAGCAGTTTTGATTTTTCATGTTCGTGTCCCATAGACTTTATTAGGGTTCGCATATTTGCTAGAACTTTTGCCTGTTCGCGGTGTTCTTTTGCGAACCGAACCGAGGGGTGTTCAGACCATCCCTAGTAAACAGGAATGGCAAAAGCTCTCCATTTCCCTTCTCATATCAGGCCAATAGAACCTATCTCTAACTAAGTGAAAAGTCCTTTCTATGCCCAAATGTCCATGTTCATCGTGCAAAGCTACTAATACCGAAGTGCGTTGCTTTTCAGGGAGGAAAGTTGCCATGGTTCCTCGGATTCTTCAGCGTGACCCCTCCTATATAGCAGACCATCTCTCAACTGCAGCCAATTCCACTCTATGTGTAATACCTTGGCGTTGACTACAGGACTCTTCAACAGCAGTGCTGGATCTTGCTTGGCCAGAGCTTCAAGGGCTAAGTGGTATTGAGGATCCTGCTCTTGATCAGTTTTTATATCTCTCTTTGATAAGTGAGGAAGACCCTCACAAGCACTCCAGAGGGAGGAACTCCTATAGACTCGGCTCCTACAGTTCCTTTCAGGCATTGAACCAGACCTCTGCATAAAGCTTGCACTCCTGTAGGCAGAAAAGTCCATTCTCCGAATTCTTCTACTGTCCCTAAGGGACAGTGCATCCGCATCTCTATTGCCAATTCCAGGTCGATACTTCAAGCTAAACTGGAACCCAGCCAATGCAACTAACTATCGATGTCCAGTATCATCTAGCTTAGCAGAAGTCATGAGGTAGGTCAAAGGGTTATTGTCTGTTTTCACTACAAACTTGGCCCCATACAAATAATCCTTCAACTTGTCAACTACCACCCATTTCAGAGCCAAAAACTCCAATTTGCATACTGGGTAGTTCTCAGAGGGAACAAGGCTGCGGCTCACATATGTCACCACCTTGTTCTTGGTAAAGGACTCCTCACAACCCATCTTGACTAGCATCCACATGGAGCTCATAGGGCTTGGAAGGATCAGCGTATGCCAAGATCGGGGCTTCTGTAAGACTCCTTTTTAAATGATGATAAGCCTCCTCACATGGACAAGTCCATTGTTCTCTGATGGATTCTTTTTTTCCTCTCATTCCTGGCTTCTTCGCCTTCATTTTTCCTTCCTCCTCACCCGAAACCACTCGTAGCAACTCGTTAAGGGGTCTGGCAATATTTGCAAAGTTAGCTACAAAACTTCGGTATTAGGAACAAAACCCTAGGAAGAACCTTAGTTCCATTACATTCTCGAGTCTAGGACATACAGTGACTGCTTCCAACTTCTTTGGATTGGTAGCCACTCCATTGGCAAAAACAATAATGCCTAAATAAGTGACCGAAGTTCTGTAAAACTGACACTTTTCCAGAGATAATTTACCGTAAGCCCGTCCTCGTGTAGTCTTTCAAACACTCTCCAATCGTGCCTCATGTTCTTCTAATGTCTTTCCAAACACTATGATGTTGTCCAGTTATACCAGAACTTCAATCAGATTCATATTTCCTACAGTTCTCTCCATTAATCGTTGGAATGTGGCTGGTGCCCCCAAAAGTCCTTGAGGCATCTGATTAAATTCAAAGAAACCAAGTGGGCAGATGAAAGCAATATTCTCTTTATCTTCAGCGCGCATCGATATTTGATAATACTCACTTTTCAAATCCAGGACACTAAACCCCTGCAAGACACTGAAGAGCATCCTCGAACCAAGGAGTTGTACAGGAACAGTCCATCGATTATGTGTCCAATAGTCTTTACACATCCGCAGTATCCCATTCTTCTTCCATACCACTACGATGGGTGAAGCATAGGAACTTCTGGAATCTTGACTTACTCCTGAAAGGTTTGTCTTCTTGTAACCGTATTCAATGTTGGGCACTTTTAGCACAACCTACATCAAAATTATTATCAGAACAGATCTTCTCCCAATGGAACAGCAGTAACGTCATCCTTCTTCTCTATGCAGGAGGCAACACTTCAGCACACTCCTCCATCGATACTTCTCACCTTTCACAATTTCTGCTGGAGGTACTGGGGTGGCTACACTCACTTGCCCCACCAGCATTCGAGCCCCTAGCACCACAAGGTGATCAGTGACATTTCAGAGGCTGATAGATACCTTCTTCCCAATTCAGGGCTTTGGTGAAAACCAACTCTGGAACCATTGCTATCCCAGCAGCTTCTACTTGTGTGTCAGTCTCCGAAACAAAAAAAGATGCAGGGTGATCCCAAGTGAGTTTAACAGTAGCCTTCAGGCAAGTGATCTCTTCAGGTTGTAGCACCTTTTCTCTTGTGTCTAACTTCTAACCGCCCCACTCCCTCGACAGGGGCATTTTTCTCCTTAATCACTTGTTGACAGGCCTGGTATAGTCATGGATGGATCCCAGTTGGCACAAAACCATCTTCTCCCACCACAGTTGCTAACAACACTGAAGAAATGGCTGCAGTCCAAGATCCATCAAAATTCTTATTTAATAAATGAACATCCCAAGTGTTACAAACAGTTCAAATGGTAGAAGTGTTTCACACACTAACAGGTGCGCTTATTCATTACCTAATTCATTATTATTCATTACTGATGAATAAGCACACCTGTTAGTGTGTGAAACGCGTCTACCATTTGAACTGTTTGTAACACTTGGGATGTTCGTTTATTAAATAAGAATTTTGATGGATCTTGGAGTGTAGCCATTTCTTCAGTGTTGATCGTATGCGGAGGCGAGCCGAAGCGGGCACCCGTGATATCCTTAGGCTTCCTGTCTCACCTGGAGCAGCGAGTTCTTTTGTTTGGATATACAGTTGCTAACAGTCTTCCCACTAAATTGGTGTTAGTCCCAATCAACAGAGAGTTCTGTTGAGCTCCAGGAGGCCTGGGACACACCACGGGCAAGGTGTCAAATGTTTCCATCTTCCCTGTAGCTGCTGGCCCAAAAGAAATCTTCATGGGAATATATCCATCATATGGAAACTTAGTCCCAATTCCCAAATTTCCAGCTTCTCAAGGTTGCTTAAAAGAATGTGCTTCAAATATTGATCATAGAAGTCTTGATAAAGTAAAGTGACTTGAGCCCCTGTATCTAACAGTGCCCTGGTATAAACACCTTCTACTTGTACAGACACAATTGGGGATGGCCCCACTAACTTTTCAGGTAATCTTCCCACTTAGGCACTCCTGAGGTCCTTTCTATTTCCACTTTGAGAAGACCTAACTATAGCCTTGAGTAGTGATAGAACATTGACTCCCTGTGCCCGAGTCCTAGACCCCGGTGAAGGGTTATTTGACTTGGGAGATGTTCCACTGTTCTTCCTCTCTTTCTTCTCATTTTGTTTTTTCTCTTTTGACTCTTGGAGCTTGGTTCCTTCTTATGGCTCTCAGTTGGCTCCCTCACTGAGACCCCCTGAAGCTTCCCACCTTCTGAGTGGTTAGCAACTGCTGTAATGATCTCAGCAATTCTGCAAGGAAGTTTGACTCTCCATTTCTTTGAGGGCACTGCCTTCAAAAATGCTCAGGCTCCCCGCACTGACAGCACTTCCTGGGATCAGTCATGTCCAGCTAAGCTGTAGCTTCAGCTTCCATCATCCGCAGCAATTTCTGTTGCATCTGATCTTGAGCTTGAGCTACTAAGGTAAGCAATTTGACCAGGGTGTTCTCAGGAACAGGTGGTACTGAAGGGGTCTTAGGGTACTCCCCCCTCTCTGATTCTTTGTCACTGTCCACTTTTGGAACCCCCTTCTCTATTTGCACAGGCTGGGCTGACACTTTCCCTGTCTTCGGGGGGACTTTAGTCCCTTCTCGTGATCCTTGATTTTTTAATCCAACAAGGCTTCATCCTCCCTGACCAGTTTCAATAATTCTGGGTAGCTTGGGGCCATCTGTGTCCCCTTTAACAGCAGACGAAGCACAATTGGGTATAATAATAATAATCTGATGCAGAATTCGATCCACTCTAACAACATACGTGGACAGTTTCTCTCCTCTGTACTGATGAGTGTGCTCAAACTTGTACATCAAGTTGGGGATCTTCTCAAACCTCCCATAGACAGCACACTAAGCTTTAATAGAGTCCATGGCTACACAGTCAGGCTTCCCTCTCTTCAAACTCTGAATAACATGCGCCACAGGGCTTCTAAGGCTCTCACTTATCCTCTGTTTTTTACTGCCTCTGGCACACTCCATTATTCCACTGTTTGGATAGCTTGATCCATCCAATTTTCAAACTCCTCTTCACCTTCTGGGGTAGGTGTGCAACCCGAGAAGAACTGCAGCTTTCGGTACCCTTGATTTGTCGAAATATTAGTGCTTTTTATCAGAGTCTCAACCAGCTGGCTCATATCCATATAAAAAGAAGCAGGAGGCATTCCCATCCCCAAAGCATCTACTTCTACCTCTATCTCAGGACTCATGGAACCACTTCTGGAATGCTCTTCTCCTGAATTTCCCACTGTCAGCAAGGGTATTACTTGAGCCTCCAGCCCATCAGCTAAGCACACAGTCTCTTTCCGAAAACCAGCCGGAACACTCTCTCACTACTCTATCAGGGCATAGGTGTAATCTTCCTCAAATTTAAGTTTCACATCCACAACATAGGATCCTTGCTCTGGAACAGCCCTTCTTATCAGCTGTCTCACCTCCCTCTTAGACCATCCAATTCCGGGCATCTTCACAACACTGGCCAGCTCCAGTTGACTCCCTTGCTCTTGTGCCCAACTGGTGGCAGTGACTGAGTCCATCTTCCCCTTTTTTCTGGGTTGGTCACAGGACTTCCTTGGGCTTGCCATGAGGGGTATCCCGGACGAGCCCCCAAATGTAGCGCTGCCCTCTTGTGGGTCGCAAGATAAATCAATACCCCTCTGGTTGCCCTGACCCTGTGAGTCCTCTGTCACCTCTGGGTTCAAACATTTTTCCTTTAAATAATAGCAGCAATAAGGAAATACACCAAAATGTGTTAAATCAAGAATAGTTTACTCAATGAGATGAATAGGGAAAGAATCAAAGAACAAACCTGAATTTTAACCCAAAAAAGGTTGTCTTACAAATGATATTGTTGGTAGCAAAATAACTATCATCTTTATGATTCAAATATTCAACAGCGCACACTATATTTCCTTTACCAAAATAAGTGCATATATGTCTATGTGAGTGGGCTACAGGAGAGCAAAGGAATGACTCTTATGAGTGTCTGACCCCTCTCTACTGCTCCTTCACATAAAAACAGGAAAATGACAGATAGACAAATACAACTTCAACAAACAGTAACTGTAGCACAATTCAACCTGCGCTTACAGAGAGTTCTTGGTGAAATTCAACTTTAACAGCTTTAGCAAACAATTCCCTGAAGTAGAAAGTGAAAGTAGTACAATATTGCTGTGTGGCAATCCGGTTCATCATCAGCTAGCTCTCATGGTTTAATTGCATGCAAAGAATGTTGATTGATAAAGCAGAATAGCTTATGCTTATTCAATAAATGGTGTATAACCAGGAGACAATATTCATGTGCAAATCAGAACTGTAATTAAATTCACAGTGATCACTGACATTAAGATGTTAAACTCTGTGGAACTACAAGCAATAGCAGAATAATGGATGTCTGTGTATAGTATCTATGATATGCTGGAATAGATCTTTAGACTAAAGATGGTAATGGGTGCAGGAAACAATGATGTCGGACATCAGCCCACTGAGGGTTCCCGCCGTCGTCGTCCTCTCTCTCGCTCCTCCTCCTCTGGTAACCAAAGAGACGGTCTCTTTGGTTACCAGAGGAGGAGGAGCGAGAGAGAGGACGACGACGGCGGGAACCCTCAGTGGGCTGATGTCCGAGTACCTGTCAGTGTGAACACCTCTAGCACGGTACCAAGTTCCCTGATATTTCATCCCAGTATAAGGCTTCTGGTCCATTGGTTGTGATCCGAATCAATATTGACAAACAGCTCTCTTTGATCCTCTGTAACGGGGGATCATGAGTTTCTGGTAAGCAGCCAGTCTTATTCATGGTGGTGGAACAAGCACTTTGTCCTCCTACAGCAAGATTCTATGTCCATATGATTCTTTGGAATTTCTTGAGTTCTCATTTCTTTCATCACTTGGGTGGTCTACTCACTTTTTTGTATATGGACTTTTTTATATATATCATTTTATATTTGATGGAACATTATTTTGTTAGTATGTTTTGAATTTTTATGTTTAATACACTAATAGGTATTTTCACCTAATTTTCAATATTTGGTTTGGCGACCATATGTATGGTCGCTAATCCTCTTTAGCGATTCAACTTTTTCCCATTTGATCTTTACTGTGTTTGTGTTACATAGAGGAATCGCAGCTCTATTTGATATTGTTTTGTTCACTTCACCAATGCGCAGTTTCTTTTTTCTCTTTTTCCACTATGTTCTCTTATAGTCCCTCCCAGCGGTCTGCTCTTCTCCATCAGCCAACTGGTAGTTGTAGTTTCACATAATTCAGCCAGAGGACGAATCCTAACCGTATGGACTACATGTCCCAAGATGCTCTTTTCTGTCTTGTCTCTGATTTAGACATCCCACACTGGAACACTAGAGGGAAACAGCTTCCTCTGAAACAATGCCACACAGCATCTTCTGATTGCAGGAATCAACATATATCCATCTCCTGGCTACGAATGCATGGACTGCTACTGCAGACTTTCTTTGATAAATGCTACTTTTCTGGCTGAGTCTGACTATAATACTCTGTGTTACTGGCCTGTAACAAGCATGCAGTAAGTACAATCCTTTGGGATTTAAATACATAAAATAAATTATGAATGATTTTAAATAGAAATGTCCTATTTACTTAAACCTCCAAAACATATTATAAATTCTCTTTAACAGGCAGAGGTATCCCTTTAACCTGTCATAAGCACTCTCTGGAACTTAGCCTCAAAAATCAGCTCTTTCATCTTCATTAGCACTCCCTTATACACTAATATACTGCAAACTTCTCTACTTTTTGCACTGTTTCCTTGTATACTAATAGATTGTAAGCTTTTCCACTATCTGTAGCTCTACCTATTAATACATTGTAAGTTCCTCACCCTATTACTTACTTACTAACGACAATAACTGTCTTCTATATTCATTAACTTTTACAGTGGAAATAAACCCAAAGCAGGTTTGATGGCAGCACAGTACGACCCACAACAAACAGTGAATATGTGGCAAGCCCTAATTTAAAAGGAAGACAAGGAAGATCCAGAATTCTGCACTCCAACAATCCACTATATTTGGTATAAACCTTAAAACCAAATGACAGATGGAACAAGTACATTGGGGAACAAGCAGGTAGACGTGTTTCGCACTGGAGTCAGTGCTTAATCGTTACCGAGTGGACCATGCGTAACAGACACCACTTTTAAAGTTTAACCACTACAATACAGGGCACTTCCCCCACTTCCTGCCCAGGACAATTTTCAGCTTTCAGCTTTCTCACACTTCGAATGACAATTGCTCGGTCATGCAATACTGTACCCAAACAAAATCATTATAATTTTTTTGAGACAGATAGAGCTTTCTTTTGGTGGTATTTAATCAAAACTGGGTTTTTTTGCTAAACAAATAAAAAAGACTAAAAATGTTGAAAAAAAGTCTTTTTTTATTCTGATATAAAATTTTGTAAATAAGTAACTTTTCTGCTTCATTGATGTGCGCTGACAAGGCTGCACTGATGAGCACTAATAGGTTGCACTGATGAGGAGACACTGATGGGCACCGAGGTGGCACTGATAAGGAGGTACTAATATGCAGCACTGATAGTCAGCACTGATATACAGCATGAATGGGCATTGATAGGCAGCACTGATGGGCACTGATACGTGGCACTGATACGTGGCACTGATGGGTGGCACTGATAGATGGCACTGATAGATGGCACTGATAGGCGACACTGATAGGCGGCACTGATGAGGAAGCGCTGATGAGCACTGATAGATGGTACTAAGAGGGGGAACTGAATAGGAAGCACTGATGGGCTCTGACAGGCATCACTGATGGGCACTGAAAGGCAGCATTGATGGGTATTGACAGGCATCAGTGAATGTCCCCAAAAAGGAATGCCACTTATCGGCTACTTCTCAGCTAACAGCTGTACTTGTCCCATCTGTCATTTGGTTTTAATGTTATTCCAAATATATGTGTCAAAGCAGTGCTATAGATCTAACAAATAATGTGCAAATATTTGCAATATGAAACAGCAAACTATGAGTGCAATACGAAACAGCAAATATTTAAACATGCATGTTCCAATAAGAAACAATAAAGTGCCAGAGAGTGCAATATGGAATAGCATTCAATAAATTGTGACTATACATCCAACACGTAACCGTGCATAAAAGTAACAACAAATGTGCAAACAAACACGGTGCATATATAAATGTCCTTATGCCATAAATAAAAAGGGATTGTGATGTCCAGAGTGAGAACAAAGTCCATTAGTATATGTTCTTCCAACTCAGGTATAAAGAGATCCACCACCTGCTAGGAATAATCATCACGCCTCTTACCAGAAAAGATGGGCCAAAGGTTATAATGGCCAAAGGCGCATAATATTTTAACACAGGCTGGGCGGCCAACAAGAAAAATGATGGTCATTACTCCACAGTCAATACCAATGGAATGCAAGTAAAGAAATATAAATCTCTATCGTGAAATATCATAATATATACCGTATTTATCGGCGTATAACACACGCTGGCGTATAACACGCACCCCAACTTTAGGAGGGAATTTCAAGAAAAAAAAACTTTTAGGAGTAAAGTTTAAGGAAAAAAAACTTACATTAAAATGCCCATCAATGCAGCGTTATCGGTGTCCATCTGCAGCCTTGTCAGTGTCAGTGCAGCCTTGCCCCAGTGTCCATTGCAGCCTTGTCAGTGCAGCCTTGTCAGTGCAGCTTTGCCCCAGTGCAGCCTTGTCAGTGCAGCCTTGTCAGTGCAGCTTTTGCCCCAGTGCAGCCTTGTCAGTGCAGCCTTCTCAGTGCAGCCTTGTCAGTGCAGCTTTGCCCCAGTGCAGCTTTGCCCCAGTGCAGCTGCTTTGTGTGTTCGCCGAAATCACCGCCGACATACACAGCCGTGTGTAGATTCAAATATGGCGCCGAGACTGCAGGGACTCGGCGGAGCCGAGATACACATAGCCGAGTGTTCTCGGCTCTTCTCGGCGCTGCTCATAGTCATGCCCAGTCCCGCCATTGGACCTGTGTTATGTCCATCATAGGGCGGGACTGGGCGTGACTGTGAGCGGCGCCGAGAAGAGCCGAGAACACTCGGCTATGTGTATATCGGCTCCGCCGAGTCCCTGCAGTCTTGGCGCCATATTTGAATCTACACACGGCTGTGTATGTCCGCGGCGATCAAACAAAATTGGCGGGGATCGGCCTATAACAAGCACCCACGATTTTCCCCTGATTTTAAGGAGAAAAAAGTGTGTGTTATACGCCGATAAATACGGTAATTATAAACATAATAAACATCCAAGTTCATTGAAAGCTTACAGAGTTCACTGACAAGCTTCAGAGCAGGGTGGATCAGCAGGCTGATAGTGTAGAGCAGGGAGCACTAGATGGTGCTTGATGGCTAATGCAGACAGACACCAAGAGTAGCCACGCTTCCTGCAGGTTTCTTATAACACCAAATAAAGTGGATTGTTGGAGTGCAGCCGTTGGGATCTACCATGTCTTCCATTGTGCAGCACGGGAGCTGGGCTGGCATCTGACTTGAGGAGTTGGGAAGGGATCATTAGAGGCTACTTACCTGGGATAGCGATACAGTGTGTTGATGTTCCCTAATTTAAAGGGACAGGGTTTCATTTTACAGGGATTCTAACACATAAATAAGATCTTTGTCTGATATTTAATTTGCGCTCAGCATCTACCTCCACTACAGTATCAGAGGTGTAATGTAGTTGCGCCAACATTAAGGAAGTATCATAAGACACCTAAGACTCAAATCACAAAGCAAACACACCAAATTAAGGATTCTTATTTTAAAAAGTAATTATTATCAGAAGTGTTCACTATTATATGAAAATCACAGTCAAATATATGAAAAGATCATTATCCTTGCAAAAAATGTAATGAATTGAGTCTTCAAAGCCTAGTACACTCCGGTTAAGAGCACTGATCGGGAGCCAATCGGCAGACCTTTTTCGGTCATGCCCCATCGACAGAAGCTGTCCAAATGACCAGCTGCAGTATACACAGGCTGAATGTCGGCCAGTTTCTATTTAACCGGCAAATGCCGCCGACAATCCACCCGCGTATACAGGGATTTAGGCTCAATAGAGTTTTGTTAAAGGTTTTACAAAAATACAATGCACACAACATAGTTATATGCAGACATTATAAGTCATTGTACAAGATACTAAATAAATCTAAGAATATACTGCATATGGATGTGGCAAGCATTCAGATTTATGTGTTGCAGGGTATAGTAAAAATATATGTTAGCAGTTATTACAAGTGTGGTAGGTGATAAATATCAGGAGCAGATTACTAAAGGTCAGAACCTGAATCATGCCATAAGGACATATAGAGAGATAACATCTATAACTATTTTTAGGAAACAAGTGTGCGGCATAAGTGGTACACATGTAGAAGATAGAAGGCTTCTGGAAGAGATACAGCCAAACCCAGAAGCCAAAGGTAAGGTGTTGTGGAAGGGGGAGATAAGAGATTGAGAAAAAAAACAGTACAAAAAGTGAGGACCCATGCATGAGAAGCTTGTAAATGTCATGAATTGCATTTACATTGGTTGAGCAATGGTCATAGGAGTTCCAAATCTGTTTCCAATACTCAGGATCAATAGTCATGCCTAGATTTGTTTCCCAATGTCTAAGATAAGGCAGGGGGTTCAGAGCTTGACAGTCTAGTCAGAATTTTGGATCATGGAAATAATACCATTACAGAGTGGGTTTAGGAATAACATCAGATGTGTTCATATATCAGAGTTTTGGGAGAGTCTATGTGATAAAGTGGGGAATGGCATGGGAAGTCTGCAAGGACAGAAGACCTTGCATTTTATCAAGTATGATTAAGTAATTTATATTTTTCAGCTTGTTTTAGGCCACCACCAGAAAGTAGCAGGTTCTTGGAACCCATAGGGAAGGAAGGATTGGAAGATAAGGCTGCCAGGGGGTTATACATAGATGTAAGGCTACTAGAGTATTTTGTGCTGTCCCATAAGTGCAGTGAATGTTTACTTATAGGGATGTCAATGTACCAGAGCAGGTTGATAGGTGTCCATAAGAAAAAGGCAATGGCACCTGGTTCTACTTCCAATGCCTCCGGGGGTGTCCAAAGAAGCACTATAGTCCAAGGGTTGCACAGCTCTAAGCAGCAGTAAATTGACATAAGGGACCTAAGAGACCATGCTTTGGACCTGATGGAATTTATACATGTATATGCTATTGGAATTTAGATATTTGATACTATTCCTAAGACTCTGAAATTCTGTAAATTCACACTGTAAATCTACTGTGTATTGTAGTTAGGCTAATAAACTTTATCATAGGAGGATGAAGTGAATATTTCCAAATAGAGTACTTGTGGACTCCCATTAGAAGGAGAAACAGGTTGAACCTGAGGTAGAAAGGTTTGTGGAAGGTTTAAGTTGCTTGTTGATCTGTAGACCCGAAAGGCACGCAAAAGTATCAAATATCTGTATGAGAATGGGCAGGAAGATGAGGGTTTGGTTAGAAGAATTATAATGCCATCCACAAACAGACATAACCTGTGTTTGTGGCCTGCTAAGTCAAGTCTTTTTATGTTATAGCTGCGTCAGATGAAAATAGCCAGGAACACTAGGGCCAAGGCAATCATTGATGTCTCATAGGATACAGTAGTGGAGTGATCTAAAACTAAGATATTGGATGAAGCCTTTGGATTTGTATGTAAAGTTGAAACCAGTTGTCTAAGATGAGGACACAATCACCATGCTTTGAGATCAAACATAATGTAGAGCTAGAGGACTATATGAAAAGCCTATTTGGATTATTTAGAGGATGCAATAGACATTATTACTTGCCTGTCGGTGGGTGAATTGAGTTTAATAAATGGCACACCTGATTTATTATCATTCAAGCTAGTGAGGTGACTAAGGTATGATGATAAGGCCTGAATAGGTGCTGGAGATCAGTAAAGTATTGCATTCAGATGTGTCCCCTGCAGCAAGCGATATCACAGCTCTTCATTCATTAAACCCTGCCACCTGGACACTAGTTAGACCAAAATTAAAGGGTTGAATTAGGTGATTAGATAAGGGTCTGTGCTGCAAGAGGCCTCTACTGAGTTTCCTGTCACCCTGACTGCAAACAATTTGTATTTATTATGGATAGAGTAGGGAAGAGTTAGAGCCTTTGTTGGGTTTTTATTGCCATTTGTGTCTCTATTGGCACATTAATGCTACAGTATACTTCATGTAAGGACAGGAAGTAACCAGAAGATCTCCAACAGGGACAGCGACAAAAAAAGAGGGAGGTGGGCTTTCAGGTATGGGAAGCATGTAACCTCCCCCATGTAAAAGTGCTTGGGTCTAAGTGGCCAATTGCAAGCAAGAATACCATCACTTGGGAGATTACTAGTGACTAGGGGTGAGGCGAACACCCCATGGTTCGGTTCGCGGAAGAACATGCGAACAGGCAAAAAATGAGTGCGAACACATGAACACCGTTAAAGTCTATGGGACACGAACGTGAAAAATCAAAAGTGCTAATTTTAAAGGCTAATATGCAAGTTATTGTCATAAAAAGTGTTTGGTGACCCGGGTCCGGCCCCAGGAGACATGTATCAATGCAAAAAAAAGTTTTAAAAATGGTAGTTTTTTGGGGAGCAGTGATTTTAATAATGCTTAAAGTGAAACAATAAAAGTGAAATATTCCTTTAAATATCATGCCTGGGGGGGTGACTATAGTATGCCTGTAAAGTGGCATTTTTCCAGTGTTTGGAACAGTCCCTGCAGCAAAATTACATTTCTAAAGGAATAAAAGTAATTTAAAACTGCTTGTGGCTGTAATGTAATGTCGGGTCCTGGCAATATAGATGAAAATCATTGAGAAAAACGGCATGGGTCCCCCCCCCAGCCCATTACCAGGCCCTTTGGGTCTGGTATGGATATTAAGGGGAATCCCGCACCCAAATTTAAAAAAAAGGAGGCGTGGGGCCCCCAGGCCCTATATACTCTGAACAGCAGCATGCAGGCAGTCCCCGGGTTACAAACAAGATAGGGACTGTAGGTTTGTTCTTAAGTTGAATCTATTTGTAATTTGGAACAGGTATATTTTTTAAGTGTAGCTCCAGCCAAAAAATCAATTTTTAAGCTTTTTGGATAACATAGGGAAGGGTTATCACCCCTGTAACATTTGTTTTGCTGTCTGTGCCCCTGTTCAGAAGATTTCACCTCACTTTCTGTCCCAATGACAATTGGATTTTGAAAATGTAGGGTTATTAGGGAAACAATGATTGGTGATAAAGCATCAGTGAAGACACCTTTTTCCCATATTAACTCTTACAGGAGAAAATTTCCCTTCCTAGGGGTAGATTTCTTCTCATTTCCTGTTGTCTCCCTCCGTTTGTAAGTTGGAGTCCTTTGTAAGTCAGACGTTTGAAAATAGGGGACCGTCTGTATATACTATACGGCCTGCCCTATACAGTCTGCGGAAAATTGGGCCCTAGGTGTTGGTGGTACCAGAACACTGTAAGCCCTCACAGTTACTCTTGGTGGGCATTGGAACAGGCCCTGCTGTGAAATATTATATCAAGAATTGTAATTACATGCCCCTGTTAAACAGGGGCAGAAAAATTGGGTCTTAGGCGGTGGTGGTGGTGGTGGTGGTGGTGGCACAACACTGCAAAGCCTCACAGATACTCTTGTTGAGTGCAGGAATGGGCCCTGTTGTGAAAAATTAAATCAGAAATTGTAATTATGCGCCCCTGTTGAACGGGGCAGAAAAATTGGGCCTTAGGCAGTGGTGGTGCAAAATGGTGAAAAATGTAGCGCTAACTACTATACACAAATATCGTGATATATCTGCCAAGTAACAATAAGTATTGGAAAAGACTCAAAAGTCCATCTGCAGAAAAACGTCCATCTACAAATAATAGTGATAAACCAGGGAAGAAAACTCTAGCATTCAATAATGTAAAAAGGCTGGAAAGTAACTGTCCAACTGTGTAAACAAAATTATCCAACACCAGATGGTAAAAATCCAAGAGCGGTGAAAATGGGAATACAACACCGTCAGTAGAGGCAACATCAAATGGAAAATCTTCAACAACTGAATGACATATGATTGTTCTTACCGGAACGGGTGGACTCTAATGTCAGCGACATAGAGTCATATAGGCACTGTGCCGCACAGGGCAGATGTATGGAAATCCAGATGGTTCGAACCTCTAGGGTGGGATCCGGTGGAACCGAGGGTGACCTCTTGATGGTAAGTTCACCAAAACAATGTATCCACTCACATCAGGAGTGGATGTGGGTCAAAAGGGGTATTTTATTTCTAAAAACCGACTTACAGATAAAAAGTGATCACAAATAAATGAGGGCAATGTGGAGAGTGATAAAACGGCCCTATGCGTTTTGACCAATGGGTCTTCAACAGGGGCATGAGTACTGCAACCCCTCACAGAGGTGGTGCCCTGAACGAAAAATATTCTTAGAAGCTATCATCATGAAGATTGAGGAGGAACAGGATAGTCACTCAGCATAATAGGATAGTCACTCAGCATATGCAGTCTTCAAGGGATCCCACATCCATAGAAAAATCAACCGGTTACATCAGCATCAGGTGCTTGGTAGCTGGTGATCCAAGACTGATTCATTGTTATGAATGTGGGCCGATCAACAGAGTCCGTGGACAGGCACACTCTATGATCAGTTACAAAGCCTCCAGCAGCACTGAATGTGCATTCAGAAAGAACACTAGATGCAGGACAGGCCAGTAGCTCAATTGCATATTGAGCAAGCTCTGGCCTGTGGTCCATCCTCAAGACCCAGTAACCAAGTGGATGTTCTTTTGGAAAGATCTCCAAGTCTGATCTTGCCCCTAGATATTCCTGCACCATGTAATACAGACGCTGGCCATGGTTGCTGGAACCAATCAGACCTTGGCGCTGAGGACTGAAGAATTGTCTGAAGGCATTGGTCAGCCGGCCACCTTCTCCACTGCTCTTTTTGTGACTGAACGAAGCTTCAGCAACACATTGTTCAGCACCAGGAAGTTGTAACCACCCAGGCTCTGGAAGCGCGTTGCTCAAATTTTTCTGCAAGGCCTCCCAAAGATGTTTCATCCTCTGCTCCCTCTGCGAAGGCTGGATAAGTTCTGCAACCTTACCCTTGTAACATGGATCAAGAAGGGTTGCCAGCCAGTAATGATCCCTCTCCTTGATACCACGAATCCTCGGGTCTTTTCGCAGGCTTTGCAAGATCAGGGAGGCCATGCAGCGTATTTGCAGAGGCATTCGATCCGGAGTGCTGTGGGTCACTAAGGATCACATGATCCTCAACCACCTCTTCCCAGCCACCTACAACTCCATGAGTTTCTGGGGACTGAAAACGATCCCTTGAAGACTGCTGTTTATGCTGAGTATTATCCTCCACCTCCATGCTGACACAATCCTCCTCCTCCTCTTCTTCTTCCTATGTGATTGGCGGGCCTGCAGGAATACTATCTGGATAAAGGGGGCCTTGAGAGGTAAGGAAGTCCTCCTCTTCCTCCCGCTGTTCTGCCTCAAGTGCCCGGTCCATTATTCCACAAAGCGTGTGCTCCAACAGGAAGACAAGGGAGAGTATCACTGATGCAAGCACTGTCACTGCTTACCATCCTTGTGGCCTCCTCAAATGGTGACAGGACAGTGCATGCATCCTTGATCAGTAGCCAATGGCGTGGGGAAAAAAAGCCAAGCTCCCCTGTCCTGGTGCCATACTCACACAGGTACTCATTAATGGCCCTCTGCTGCGTGTGCAGCCGCTGCAGCATTGCCAATGTTGAATTCCACCTGGTGGGCATGTCACAAATGAGGCGGTTCTTGGGCAGGTTGCATTCCCTTTGAAGGTCAGCCAGCCAAGCACTGGCATTATATGACCGGTGAAAATTACCACAGACTTTCCTGGCCTGCCTCAGGAGATACTGTAAGCCTGGGTACCTGCTCAAGAACCGCTGCACCACCAAATTTAGGACATGAACCAAACAGGGAACATGGGTCAAGTGTCCCTGTCAGAGGGCGGAGAGGAAGTTGGTGCCATTGTCGCATACAACCATTCCTGGCTGAAGCTGGTGTGGCGTCAACCACCTCTGAGCCGGCCCCTGCAGAGCTGACAGAATCTCTGACTCAGTGTGGCTCCTGTCCCCTAACCTAAGCAGACCAACTCAAGCAACACATGGCATCTTTTTTCCTGAGTGCTTGCGTAGCCCCTTGAATGCCTACGGAGCACTGCAGGTTCAGAGAACAAATCTGCAGAGGAAGAGGCCATAGAGGAAGAAGAAGAGGCGGGGGTGGAGGAGAGAGCTGTGGCAGAATCACCACTAGCATTTTGGAGGCATGGTGGCGGAACAAGCTCCAACAATACTGAACCCTGTCTGCATCCTTCCCAGCTGCCAGCAGAGTTTCCCAGTGTGCTGTGAAAGAAAGGTAACGTCCCTGTCCATACCTGCTGGACCATGAGTCAGCGGTAATATGCACCTTACTGCTGACCTCCCTGTCCAACAAGGCCAAGACATTGCCTTTCACATGCTGGTAGAGAGCCAGAATGGCCTTCCGTGAAAAAAAATGTCGTTTGGGAACCTGCCACATTCCACAAATTCACGTAAGGGGGCAGAGTTACCAGCTGAAAAGGCAGCAGTTGCAGTGTTAACAATTTGGCCAAGCTAGCATTCAGACGCTGAGCATGTGGATGGCTGGGACTGAATTTCTTTTGACGGTTTAGCACCTGGGGTAGGGAAATTTGCTTGGTAAAATCGGATGTTGGTGTACCGCTAGCAGATTACTTAGGACACCTATTTCTATACCTTCATTCCTCTCAGTGCAGGTTTCTGAGAGGACTGGAGGTATAGTGGGGTTGGAGATCCCAGCTGATGAGGAGCAAGGAGAGGTCCACCTTGTTCTTTCATGTGGGTCTTTTAAATGCTGTTGCCAACGGACTGCATGGGAGGTCATTATATGTCTGGTCAAGCATGTGGTGCCCAAGCGGCTGCTGTTTTGGTCATGCTTGATACACTTCAGACATATGTTGCAAACAGCAACAGTGCGATCTGCTGCACATGTGTCAAAAAAAGCCCACACCAAAGAACTTTTCAAAATATGTGGGGAGTCAGCAGCACCCTGCACCTGCTTAGCTCTGCGGTGTGATGCAATAGGGTGGCTGCCCCTGGAGGGCATCCTGCCTCATTGGAGATGTGCCTCCTCCTCCTCCTCCTCTCTTCTATCAGGCACCAAAGTACAGTCAGTGACCTCATCATCCCCTCCCTCCTCGTCACTGGAGCAAACTTGGCAGTATGCTGAAGCTGGGGGAACATGATTGCCAGTTTCTTGCCCTTCTTGGAGCACCCCCTCTCTCTAGGCTCATGTTACTCCCTTCCTCAACCTGGGTACCATCATTGGAGCCTTCAAATCATTGCACATCCTCCTGCAGCATGTACCCGACACTGTGGTCACATAGTTCAGGGGACTCCTCCGTGCATGATGGTGGGGCTAGGGAAGGAGTGACTGTTGACATGGAGCCCATGGAATAGGCCACTTTGGCAGCTGCATTGGCAGGCTAACTGCTCTGAGCCTGGGTGACAGAGGATGAGGAGGATGAGGACAGCTTTGTTATCCATTCCACCAACTCTTCTGCATGTTGTGGCTCAATAACATGGCCAGCTGCAGAACAAAAGGACAAGAGCGCCCCACGCCTACGTGCTGAGGATGCACCGTGTCCAAGACCAGCAATGTTGACTGTAGACACAGAGCCTGCTTGCCCTCTTTTAGTGGCCTGTGAGCATCTGCTTCTCCTTGGTGGCCTTCCGGACATGCTGTAAATTTTGTTTAGCAAAACCACACTACACTGTATTGTGTACTGTGTACACCACCAGAAAAGTAGTAGCAACTGCACTAGGGGTGCACGGTACTGTGTACACCAACAGAAGTGCAATAACAACTATGGGTGCACTGTATTTATTGTGTATACCACCAGAAAAGTAGTAGCAACTGCACTAGGGGTGCACGGTATTGCGTACACCAACAGAAGTGTAATAACAACTATGGGTGCACTGTATGTATTGTTTACTGTGTACACCACCAGAAAAGTAGTAGCAACTGCACTATGGGTGCACGATACTGTGTACACCAACAGAAGTGTAATAACAACTATGGGTGCACTGTATGTATTGTGTACTGTGTACACCACCAGAAAAGTAGTAGCAACTCCCCTAGGGGTGCACGTTATTGTGTACACCACCGAAAGTCTAATAGCAACTATGGGTGCACTGTATGTATTGTGTACTGTGTACACCACCAGAAAAGTATTAACAACTGCACTATGGGTGTACGGTACTGTGTACACCAACAGAAGTGTAATAACTATGGGTGCACTGTATGTATTGTGTACACCACCAGAAAAGTAGTAGAAACTGCACTATGGGTGCACCAGTACACCAGGAATGGCCTGAAGACAAATATAGCTAAACTGGATGCAGTATATATATATATATATATATATATATATATATATATATATATATATACGAGACTGACTGTATATATGGATTAAATATAGATTAAATACACTGCAGCTAACTGAATAACCTGCCTGCCTGAAGTATATTAGAAAAAGTACACCAGGAATGGCCTGCAGGCAGATATAGCTAAACTGGATGCAGTATATATATATCTATATATATATATATATATATATATATATATATATCATACTGACTGTATATATATATATTAAATACACTGCAGATAAATGATAAATGAATAACCTGCCTGCCTGCTCAATCTAAAAGACACACTCTCTCCGTTCATGCCAACAACACACTACACGGGGCCGACGTGCAGGCAGCCTTATATAGTGTGGGGCGTGGACTTAGTCCCCCTGAGCCATGATTGGCCAAAGGCACCCTTTGGCCAATGATTGCATTATGTCATGGAAATATGAGCAGATGTAGCTGGAAAGATGAGCAGCTGAACCTAGACTCTCAGCATTTCTATACTCACCATAATTATTTGTTACATTATAATAGTGGAAAAAAAGAATTCTATCAATTAAAAAACAAACACATTCATGGAGTTCTGATGTTCCTAATCTTGTGGAAAATGTTATAAATGTGTGTTGTCAAATGTCCCCCAGTGTCGGTTTTACTGTAATGTGATTATGTGAGCGTATTTGCACATACAGACGTTGGTGGAGGACCATCGGCTGCGAAAACCTTCCTGTGGACATGGCAGATCTGTTGCTCTTTTAGGGATGTTAGTTTATGCCTCACCAAGAGACTGGCCACCTCATGGCGACTGCATTAATGACTCCGAGCATACATGTCTGCGTATATGGGAACTATAGCACAACTATATGAAAATTATGGCTCACTGAGCCATAGTTTTGTATGGTTCGCATCACTGTTAATAGGGAGTGTGCACACGGTCGTGTTCAAAGCCATGTGCTTGCCACATGGTTTTGCACACCACCATCTGCACACGTCACTACTGTATTTCTATTTGAATGTATACATATCTTTGATTGGTTCTGTATTTACCCTGTTGGAAGGGCTTCTGTATTGTCACATCCTGTTACATCCTTATATGGTCATTTGCTCTGTGATATTAATTTCCTGTGAGGTCACAAACTTTGTAGGAAGCGTTTGGCTGTTGGAGGCACAACCCTCAAGTTTGGGACTTCCTGTTGATGTGTAAATAAAAGGGCTTGCTGGCTGAGAAAAGCCAGAGATGCTGAGATGAGAACGTAAGAATGTGTTAATGTCTGTTTACTGGGGAATGGGGAACCAGAGGGGAGACATACGATCAAAAGGTACGTCATATCATTAAGACGGAAATGGTTGCTTATTAGCACAGGAGATATGGCTGTGTGCGTAGCTTACAGCCAAATTTCCCAAACTGCCATCCACACATGCAGAGACTGAATCCTTAGGGGTTCATAAACATTTGTTGAACAATTATCACAAACTTTTTTGCATGCTATACCAGTTCTGTCTGTAATTTCTCTAATAGATTAATTCCTATGATCGTCTGTTCCATCTAGGGGCCAAAATGCAGTATAATTTCCTGAAATACCTCAATGAGAAAATATATCACATTTTGGCTATTTAATTGACCTAACAATTATAGGGATTACTCTATTAGAGGATTTACAGCCAGAATTTGTGCAATATGCATTAATGTGTCTGGCATTTGTCTAACAAATGTTTTACAAATAGCCCCTTTAGTGTTTCTCCATTTCTACTTCCTCTCAGCATATTCCACCTGAAAGTCTAAACCAGGAAAAAAAATCGAAGTACCCATGAGCCTTGTTTATTTTTATTTGCTATAGTTATTCTGGTACTTGGGAGCTACCATATCTGCTCATTGCATACCCTGGCACTGCTTTCTTTTAACGCAAAACAGTAATTTTGCACCTTCTTACCATGCAAGGCTATGAATTATCTGGTTAGCTGATCAGTGCACTCCCAGTTGGGCTAATATCTTTTCTCAACAGCTGCCAATTTTGGAAACACATTGAGCCTGGGTTCATGTGAGATGCTGTGTGAATTCACAGCAAATTTGCTGCGGATTCGGCACTGCATCTTAATCGCAATCCATCCATACGAACTGATTGTGAAGTGTATGTTACAGTGCCTTGAAAAAGTATTCACACCCCTTGAAATTTTCCACATTTTATCATGTTACAGACAAAAACGTAAATGCATTTTATTGGGATTTTATGTGATAGACCAACACAAAGTGGCACATAATTGTGAAGTGGAATGAAAATGATAAATGGTTTTCGAATGTTTTTACAAATAAATATCTGAAAAGTGTGGCATGCATTTGTATTCAGCCCCCTTTATTCTGATACCCCTAACTATAATCTATTGGAACCAATTGCCTTCAGAAGTCACTGAATTAGTAAATAGAGTCCACTTGTGTGTAATTTAATCTCAGTATTAATACATCTGTTCTGTAAAGCCCTCAAAGGTTTGTTAGAGAACCTTAGTGAACAAACAGCATCATGAAGGCCAAGGAACACACCAGACAGTTCAGGCATGAAGTTGTGAAGTTTAAAGCAGGGTTAGGTTATAATAAATATCCCAAGCTTTGAACATCTCACAGAACACTGTTCAATCCATCATCCAAAAATGGAAAGAGTATGGCACAACTGCAAACCTACCAACCTAGCGGTCCACCTAAACTGACAGGCCAGGCAAGGAGAGCATTAATCAGAAAAGCAGCCAAGGGGCCCATGGTAACTCTGGAGGAGCTGCAGAGATCCACAACTCAGGTGGGAGAATCTGTCTACAGGACAACTATTAGTTATGCACTCCACAAATCTGGCCTTTATGGAAGAGTGGCAAGAAGAAAGCCATTGTTGAAAGAAAGCCATAAGAAGTCCCGTTTGCAGTTTGGGAGAAGCCATGTGGGGGACACAGCAAGCATGTTGAAGAAGGTGCTCTGGTCAGATGAGACTAAAATTGAACTTTTTGGCCTAAAAGCAAAACGCTATGTGTGGTGTTAAACTAACACTGCACATCACCCTGAACACACCATCCCCACCGTGAAACATGGTGGTGGCAGCATGATGTTGTGGGGATGATTTTCTTCAGTAGGGACAGGGAAGCTGGTCAGAGTTGATGGGAAGATGGATGGAGCCAAATACAGGGCAATCTTAGAAGAAAACCTGTTAGAGTCTGCAAAAGATTTGAGACTGGGGCGGAAGTTCAGCTTCTAGGTGGACAACGACCCTAAACATATGAAAATATGGGTGGGATTTTGGGACTTTGAATGATGCACATAGAAATGTGCCTCCATCCCTGGTTCAGATACACAAGAAAAGGGAGGTTGGGACTTTAGATGAGGCCATTGACTAGTGGAGGTATTGATTGTAAAAGCATTTAATTGGCATAGATGGATGTATAAATACATTACAATTATGAACAGACAAGAAAAACTGTTAATTTAATTTATATACACACACATGCATTCAAAATAATATTACGATAGCATACATATTGGCTTCACGGTATAGGATATAAAATGAATTGATAAGTAAATGTTTGTTGTAAATTCACATATACATACATACATACATATATATACACATGTCATCTGAGCGGCACATTGCAATGTTATAAAAGATATGTATACATTGTAAACATCATTGGTTGTAGATAGTGGGTCTAGATAGATTCCCATTGGCAGGGATATGTCTGGACAAAAAAGGGTCCTAAACCAGTGTGGAGCAAATACGGTGTGATTTGAGCCATACAAATCACACAACGCAGCAGTGTGAACCCAGGCTAAGATTTTAGTTAAATACAGATTTTCCTCTAATAATTAATTTACAAATCTCTATACTGTATACAATTGCAAACATATGAAAGGACAACATCATAACAATGTGAAAGTCATACCCAAGATGACTTTAATGTAATCTCTTTAATTATAAATACTATCCGATACCTTGTGAAAATACACTTTACTTGCCCTTTAAAGGCATGTTAATGTAATTCCAATAATGAGCCACTAGAGGGCAGTAGCAGACTAAGCAAAGGTTTCAATCAGTCATTGAAAGCTTTTTATTTCCTAACTTCCTTTGCACAGACCTGCAACAATTTTAGTGTGCCATGCAAAATAGGAGGATGTGCACATGTAAAGAAATACATGAAAAATAAATAATTGCTCATCATGTATTTTAGTTACTTCTTGCTTCTTTAGTTACTCCTTTAGTTAAAGGTGAGCCAAAAGGAGGTATTCTTAATTCTTAATATTATTTTATTTTGGTAAGGTTGGTGTGTCCAAGAGTAGGAAAAAACTACCTGTCAGCTAGAAAAAATAGTTCCCACAGGGGACTGGATCACGTGACCTACAGTAGTAATGCAGTGTGAGCACCAGTATTAGCAATCTTTATTGACTTTCAGCTAAGCCATGGCCTAAGGACACATGATGGAAAACCAAAAAGTCACAGGTCCAGTTTTCTCTGACAGCTGTGTTTTTTTTCACCAATGTACACACTGACACTGTGTTCATGCTGCTGTGCTATGTTTCTGAAGCAGGCCTGAACTTAGGGGTGTATTTATAAAAACATTTGCATAGCTATTCATAGTTACATAGTTACATAGTAGGCGAAGTTGAAAAAAGACACAAGTCCATCAAGTCCACCCTATGTGTGATTATGTGTCAGTATTACATTGTATATCCCTGTATGTTGCATTCATTTAGGTGCTTATCTAATAGTTTCTTGAAACTATCGATGCTCCCCGCTGAGACCACTGCCTGTGAAAGGGAATTCCACATCCTTGCCGCTCTTACAGTAAAGAACCCTCTACGTAGTTTAAGGTTAAACCTCTTTTCTTCTAATTTTAATGAGTGGCCACGAGTCTTGTTAAACTCTCTTCTGCAAAAAAGTTTTATTTCTATTGTAGGGTCACCAGTACAGTATTTATCTATTGAAATCATATCCCCTCTCAAGCGTCTCTTCTCCAGAGAGAATAAGTTCAGTGCTTGCAACCTTTCCTCATAACTAAGATCCTCCAGACCCTTTATTAGCTTTGTTGCCCTTCTTTGTACTCGCTCCATTTCCACTACATCCTTCCTGAGGACTGGTGCCCAGAACTGGACAGCATACTCTAGGTGCGGCCGGACTAGAGTCTTGTAGAGTGGGAGAATTATCGTTTTATCTCTGGAGTTGATCCCCTTTTTAATGCATGCCAATATTCTGTTTGCTTTGTTAGCAGCAGCTTGGCATTACATGCCATTGCTGAGCCTACCATCTAATAGGACCCCCAGGTCCTTTTCCATCCTAGATTCCCCCAGAGGTTCTCCCCCCATTGTATAGATTGCATTCATATTTTTGCCACCCAAATGCATTATTTTACATTTTTCTACATTGAACCTCATCTGCCATGTAGTTGCCCACCCCATTAATTTGTTCAGATCTTTTTGCAAGGTTTTCACATCCTGCAGGGAAGTTATTGCCCTGCTTAGCTTAGTATCATCTGCAAATACAGAGATTGAACTGTTTATCCCATCCTCCAGGTCGTTTATAAACAAATTAAATAGGAATGGTCCCAGCACACAACCCTGGGGAACCCCACTACCCACCCCTGACCATTCCGAGTACTCCCCATTTATCACCACCCTCTGAACTCGCCCTTGTAGCCAGTTTTCAATCCATGTACTCACCCTATGGTCCATGCCAACGGACCTTATTTTGTACAGTAAACGTTTATGGGGAACTGTGTCAAATGCTTTTGCAAAATCCAGGTACACCACGTCTACGGGCCTTCCTTTATCTAGATGGCAACTCACCTCCTCATAGAAGGTTAGTAGATTAGTTTGGCAAGAACGATTCTTCATGAATCCATGCTGATTACTGCTAATGATACCGTTCTCATTACTAAAATCTTGTATATAGTCCCTTATCATCCCCTCCAAGAGTTTACATACTATTGATGTTAGGCTAACTGGTCTGTAATTCCCAGTGATGTATTTTGGGCCCTTTTTAAATATTTGTGCTACATTGGCTTTTTTCCTATCAGCTGATACCATTTCAGTCGGTAGACTGTCTGTAAAAATTAGGAACAATGGTCTGGCAATCACTTGACTGAGTTCCCTAAGTACCCTCGGATGCAAGCCATCTGGTCCCGGTGATTTATTAATGTTAAGTTTCTCAAGTCTAATTTTAATTCTGTCCTCTGTTAACCATGGAGGTGCTTCCTGTGTTGTGTCATGAGGATAAACACTGCAGTTTTGGTTACCGAAGCCCCCCCTATTCACTCATGAAGACTGAGGAGAAGAATAAATTCAATACCTTCGCCATCTCCCTATCCTTTGTAACCAGATGTCCTTCCTCATTCTTTATGGGGCCAATATGGTCAGTCCTCCCTTTTTTACTGTTTACATACTTAAAGAATTTCTTGGGATTTTTTTGCTTTCCTCCGCTATGTGTCTTTCATGTTCTATCTTATGCCGCGTACACACGAGCGGACTTTACGGCGGACTTTGCCCGGCGGACTGGATTTCGTCGGACAATTCGATGTGTGTGGGCTCCAGCGGACTTTGTTTTCTAAAAAGTTGGACGGAATTAGATTTGAAACTTGTTTAAAATTTATCCGACGGACTCTTCTTTCTAGCGGACAAACCGATCGTCTGTGTGCTAGTCCGACGAACTCAAACTGACGCATGCTCTGAAGCAATTACAAGACGGAAGCGCTCGGTCTGGTAAAACTAGCCTTCGTCTTGAAGCTAGCACATTCCTCTTCTGTCGTCTTTTAATACAGCCTTTTTTTAGGATTGATAATGCGAGAGGAATGAAGTTGTTTTTCTGCTTTATATTCACACAGAGTTCTCACAAACTTCTTTCTTCGTGATTTATCCTCCTGCCATGACTAATATAATATTTTGTAACAGCCAGATCTCCATAAATTTTTAATTGTAAAATATTTTATTTTTTTTTTGATTTTTTTTATTTCAACACTTTAGCTATTTTACAATGTGTGTTAAATGCTAACCACATTTTTGGTGTGTATTTTCAAGTTACCACAATTAACATTCATATTTTGTGTTGTTTTAAAGAACCTTAATGAGGTTGTTGTCCCTTGTTCATTAGACATAGGGGGGTGTATTTAACAAATGCAAAATCATTTTTCACTCCAATTGCTAATTATACATATAATTCCACATAAAGAGCATTTTGAAGTGTGTTCGCTGTGGATCCGAGGGGCACATGCAAGGAAGCCCAAACCAAAACAATTAATTTTTATTTGACATGTTTTTCGGAAAAAATCAGCAGAGCTTCCCCCGAGCTTGTTTTTGACAAAAGGCTTAAATCATTTAAGAATATCAAGTGAAACGTTCACTTGAGAAATTGCACACCAAGTGCACTTGTTGGAAGTGCAGTCGCATAAAAACTGAGGGCAAGAGCTTAAATTCGGGGAAGCTCTGCTGATTGATTCCTAAAATCATGTAAAATCAAAATAAATTCTTTTTATTTGACAAAAACACACATAGGGGTTGCTTTCCTAAAGGTAAAAAGGCTGTGCATTTTTGAAATTGCATTTGCCCTCTGCAAGAGCAGTTGCTCCCAAGCTTTATTAAATGTGAAGCAGCTCTGCTGACTTCCATCATCCAATCATGTGCAAGCAAAAAGGTTATTTTTTTGGTTTTACTTGCACAGGATTGGGTACTCTTTGCAAAGTCAAGCTTTTAACTAATTTCTGATGCTCTGGAGCAATTGCACTTGCAGAGGGCAACTGCCCTCTGCAAAGTGCACAGACTATTTGCTTTTCTAAAATCAACCCCATAGTCTTTTCGACCTGTACCTGCCTACTCCCAAACAAAATGGCGTCTTTTAATCCAAAGACATAGGCAAGAATGTAAGGTAAACCCAAAAGTATTTTTTTAATAAACACAAAAATTAGGAAGGCAACACTGGACACACTTTTAGAATCTGGGAAGCCTTTCGTCCCCCAGGACACACATCAAGTTTCAGGACAAGAAAATAGGTATCTTGCGACTATAGGGAGCACAGGGAGCACAGTCAGAACAGACAGAAACCAGGCAATCACTTTCGACTCTTCCGTGTAGCCTTCCCTCCACGCTTTTCTGCAGCCTTCCCTCCACGCTTCTCTGCAGCCTTCCTCATGGGTTGTGCCTCTGGTGGTGTACTTGGGGCAGGAGGAGGAGGAGGAGTAGGAGTGGCTTCATCTGCTATATATGTGTTAGCAGTAAGCTCCCCTCTCAAGCCCTTCTGGTAAGCCTGGAAAAATAGACCCTCACAGAGGAGGCGTTGGCCCTTTTCCAACTCCTGTAATCTGCCGGCTATATAGGTGCCATACGCCTCCTCTACATTGGGAGGTTTACTCAGGATCCGGCTTGCTTCCCGTATGAGCTCTAGGGATTCCTGCTCTGTTGCAGTCATCCTCCTGGGCCTTTGGTGGAGAATGCGGAGGGGAGGCACCTGACACTCTGTGCGGCTTCTACTTGGCCCAGCCACAGCCTCCTCCTCTCTCCCACTGGGCAAGGCCTCCTCCTCTCTCCCACTGGGCAAGGCCTCCTCCTCTCTCCCACTGGGCAAGGCCTCCTCCTGGCTGAGGTCATCCTGTGTAAAAAAAAGGGACATAGTTGTAATTTTCGGTTATGCAATCACACACAATTTTCAGCTCCTAACTTTCAAAGATAATTACACAAAATAGTAAAGGCTATCTATTTGACCACACCATTATTTCAGATGATCAACAAGATCAGAAGTTACGTATATATTTGGCCACTACTGTCTAGTGATATGTCTACATATTACTCTTTGTGCAGAAGTGATTTTTGATGAAGCACTTTCAAAATTAACACCTTAACATCATTAATAACATTTACACAATCCCAAAATGTTCCAAAAAAGTATACCTGGCTGAAGCTGGGCGCATCCACTTCATCTATGGTGAAAAGGCCCAGTTCATCCTGGGACTCCTCAGCTGGGGTGGAGGTGGATGGAAGGCTGGAGGGAAGGCTGGAGGGAAGGGTGGAAAGGGATTGCCTGGCTTCGGTCTGCTCATCCAGGAATTGCAGTTTGTGGTAATACCACAACTTGGGTACATAAACTTGGTCAGCTGCTGCCCCGGATCTCAGCGACTCCTGGATTTTTCTGTGTTCCCGCTTATACATATTACGCAAGATACCTATTTTCCTGTCCACAAACTTGAGGTCTGCCTGGGGGAGTCGAGTCTTCACAAACTCTAAAAGTGTGCCCAGTGTTGCCTTCCTAACATCACGATTATAATATTGGGGGTGTTTGACCTCCCAGAGGTTTTTCTTCTGCTCATAGAGATCAATGAAATGTGTCAAAAACTCTTCCTCTTTAAAGGGATTCATTATTTCTGCAAGACAAGACACAAGATCAAAACTTAAATGTCAGTCCCAAATCTCAGGATTAGTTTGTGTTGTAATCTAGGGGACACACACGGGGACACACACAAACACACACACACACACACTTTAATCTTACCTTCGTTTGTTCCGCTCGCTACTTCCGCACGGACATACATAGGCCATCGTACTAGCTTTATATACACTGCGCATGTGTCATGCTCCGCCTGCGTCGCCCGCCCCTGACGTTCGTAAGTACGATTTGGCCCCGCCCCTTCACTCTTCGTTGCGCAGTGGGAGTAGATAGCAAAAGATGGCGGAGCGATTAAGTGCAAGTAGCGCAGAGGAAAGCCCGGAGCCCCAAACATCCACATCCCGGAGGAGATATAAGGCCACCAACATGGCTTTTGGAGAGATGGTGGAGATGGTGTCCATATTAAGAAGGGAGGACTACGATGGCAAAAAAGGACCGTACACACGACCCAATCTGAGAAAGGACAAAATAATGTCCTCAGTTGTCACCGCTCTGGAAGAGAAATTTGGGACAAAACGTTCGAAAGAACAATTGCGGAAGCGGTGGTCTGACATAAAAAGTCGTGAGCCAGAGCAATATTGGCGAATAAAGAAGCTGCTGAAAAAAAGTAAGTACTTGTGTTTTACTATTGAGATACAGAACTTGCATGCTGATCCTTATTTTTGGCGGTTTTTCAGCATCGTTCGTAAATACCGTTCTTTGGAATAGATCGGATACTTTAGAAAGTGACGTTATTTTTTCGCCAAATACGATGGTACAGGGTTGGATATACATTTATGGCTTGATAATTTTGCGAATTCCCACAATGAGTTGATGTGGTGTAGATGTGTTTGAAAATATAATGCTTCATCCAAAATGATTCAGTGTAATGTAGGGACAGGACACAGCAGCTGTTTCCACATCTGGACTCACGAGCACTATAGTTAGTGGGAATGATTTAGCAGTCCCACTATTGTTCTTCGATTTTATTTGTGTATAAATTTACTTAGACTTTTCTTCCGTACGTTTTTTGGCTCTGCGTAACTTCTGCATACTTTCAGCTATTAAAACCATTCAACTATTAAAATGTTCGTCTCTTTTAGCTGATGTGTGGTCATTTTCAAATTTGTTAATAACATTTATACTTTCTTAAATAATAATTTTTTATTCACTTTTTTCAACATTGAATTCAATGGGAGCATGCTTGAAATCCTCAAATTCTTCTTCCGCTCCCAAAAGTTTCCGGTCCTTCATACTTTCACCTAGAGACACCAAACAAACTTTACAATGTTCACTAAATATTCATCTATCTGGCTATATCCTTTCTGTTTGATATTTTTTTTAATTTTGGAGAAAAACCTTTTTGTTTAGAGGTCATTTCGTGACATTTTAGACATTAATCAGAGTGTACTGTGTTTGTTTTGTTGCCATGGTTACCCAAGCTTCTGTTATACACAGGGGGGAGGTGGCTGGAGCATCTCAGCTCTGATTACAGAGCCCAGGGGGAGGGGACAGACACACCATGTACTGATTTATAATATAGGAATATGATGGGGCAGTTTTGATGGCGGTCATTTTAGCCATGTAGCTATTCAGCATTCCCACGCATTTTGCTAAGGAAATGCATTTTCTAGTGTACTATGTGACCATAACGAAATTTTTGAGGGGTAATACACATAGGAGATCATTGAGGTGTCAGCATCTGTGAAAATTTCCAAAAAATATTAACCAACGTTCTACTTTATTTATTAAAACATAAAAGATCAGTGTTTTTTAACTATACCTTTTTTTCTAATCTCATAGGGGAGAAAAGACTCAGACAACAGTCCAAGGATCTCAGGACCCCCCCAAGTCACCAGCCTGAGGCCGAACCTACCCCAAGCCCCAGCCCAAGACCACGCCCACCCGACGACCTTGAGGAAGGAGAGGTGGAGGAAGTGTGCGAGGTTTCAAGCCCACCAAGTGAGTGACTGACACCCCAGCTTCAGTTTTACTGTATTTTGGCGTGCATATTGTAAACCTTGTTTTTATTCACTCGTTTTAGGTGAGTTTCTGGTTGTGGAAGGCCAAGCGGCAGAGCACTTCACCACAGACAGTGCACAAAGATTAATTGGCCAGATTATGCTGTGGAATGGCCACATAGATCAAATGCGTGAACAAATTCACAGCATGAAACTTCGCCTGGACTCCATGCAACAGGAAATGAAGAACATGATTGATGTTTTGGGCCGAATATAATCACGTTTGGCCTAAAAACATCAATCATGTTCTTCATTTCCTTGTGAAGTTATTTTGTTATCAAAAATTTTTTGAATATTTTGGGGGTATACCCAAATTTAAAATGTGTGATGCACACGGTGTGTCATCATGTGCTATCTTCCATCATGGGTTAGCAATGTACTTGTTTTGTGTTTGCAAACCCTTCATCCTGAAAATTCTTTGGTGGTGAGAGGAACCAAAAATGGGATTGCACACACAAAACACGTACATTGCTCTCCCATGATAGGAGATAGCACATGTTGACTTGACCCTTTCTTAAAGCTCAATTTTGAGCATCTTATAAATGAACAATTTCCAAGGGTGACATTACATGCACCGTTCTCGAAATATTGTTGAACTTTGTAAGTTCATTTATATTCTAATTTTTGTTTCTAAAAACACTGTTGTGTATGTAAATCTTGTTAGATAAAGGTCTATATTTTTGAGAAAAAATGGCTTGAATAATTTACTAAAATAGTATTTTTTTACACAACGTAAAATATTTTTGAAAAAAAATAAACAAAAAAAAAAATAAAACATATGGTAAAAAATGCACCTTTCAATGTGCACCAAGTAAAATTTTTTACCCTATACAATGTGTGTGGCTGTTTCTTGAAGTCAAAATTTAGGGGTTGTTTTTGTGGGCCTGATTAACTAAAGCGAAACGCACTTGACACTACTACAAGTGCACTAGGATACAGACATAACTTAAAGGTAAACAACAATAAAAACAAGATATTTAGATAAACCAATTTTCTTTTTTCTTTTTGATATAAACTTACAGCTGTTGCTGAATAGCAATGGCCCCCCGACCATTAAAATAATTGACATAACGGTCACGCACTTGACGTGCGGTTCGGGGGGCCAAGCCAATACGCCCAATTTCTAGGCCTGTGAAAGTGCTACTAGACTCTTCCAGTCTGGGCTCAGGCCCAACAGAGGATAGATATGTAGCTGAATGTCTCCTTAAAAAGTTATGCAAGATGCAGCAAGCAAGGATGACGTGGTTGATTTTATAGTCCGCCAAATTAATAGCCGTAAGGAAGATACGGAACCGGCTGGCCAGAATACCAAAGGCATTCTCCACAACCCTTCTTGCTCTGGCCAGCCGATAATTAAATACCCTCCTCTCAGGGGTGAGTGTCCTTTGGGGGAACGGCCTCATCAAGTTCTCACAGAGAGCAAATGCTTCATCAGCAATAAAAACTGAGGGGAGTCCATCCACATTATCGTCATCAGGTGGCAATTCCAGGCCACCGGTCTGGAGACGATGGCACAGCTCGGTCTGTGCAAAGACTCCTCCATCAGACATCCGGCCGTTCTTCCCCACATCCACAAACATAAACTCCAAATGTGCCGAGACCACCGCCATCAAAACTACACTATGGAACCCCTTGTAGTTAAAGAAATAAGACCCCGAATGCGGTGGTGGCACAATCCGGACATGTTTCCCGTCAATCGCCCCGACACAGTTGGGAAAGTCCCAACGGTCAGCGAACTGGGAGGCCACAGTCTGCCATTCCTGTGGACTTGTAGGAAACTGTGGAGTGCAAAAAAAAAAGATAAGGACTTTAATAACAAAAATTTTATTTCAGATTACACCAAAACATTAGTAAACAACAGCAGTCAAATATTATGAATATGTGTGTTTGTAATTGAAATGTTGAAAAACATAAGGCACACTTATAAGATTAATCACCCCCTATGATGGCCCATTGATACATTTGAATGTGGGGGAGGGGTTCTAATTAGGTTAACAAACACACCTGACTGGCTGAAACATTAGTGGGGTGGGGGAGGGGTTCTTATTAGGTTAACAAACACACCTGACTGGCTGAAACATTAGTGGGGTGGGGGAGGGGTTCTAATTAGGTTAACAAACACACCTGACTGGCTGAAACATTAGTGGGGTGGGGGAGGGGTTCTAATTAGGTTAACAAACACACCTGACTGGCTGAAACATTAGTGGGGTGGGGGAGGGGTTCTAATTAGGTTAACAAACACACCTGACTGGCTGAAACATTAGTGGGGTGGGGGAGGGGTTCTAATTAGGTTAACAAACACACCTGACTGGCTGAAACATTAGTGGGGTGGGGGAGGGACAAACAAGACAATGGAGCAGACAATATACATTGTTCAATGGACTATAGTCTAGAGATAAAAATGCACCCAGCATTGCATGGTGGGGAGGTTAATGAAATAAATTAGGCATGTATAGGGCAATAAATTATTAAAATAGGCATTCACAAAGATAAAGGGGACATTCACAGCAGATTGAAAGCATGGCAATTAGGTAAAGAGGACAGTTCTACAATACATCAAAAAACATTTAATACATATCATGTAATGTTAAAGGATAAAACTTACCTTCATATATTCCTTCTGCAGGACCTGAATAATAGCAGAACAGGTCTCAGGGATTATGATCCCCAGAGCCTGGGGGGAGATGCCTGTCGAGAACTTTAAGTCCTGAAGACTTCTCCCTGTCGCCAAATAACGTAACGTGGCAACTAGCCTCTGCTCCGCACTGATGGCTTGCCTCATGCAGGTATCCTGCCTGCTAATATAGGGGGTCAGCATAGCCAGCAGACGCTCAAAGATGGGGTCCGTCATCCTGAGAAAATTCCTGAAATCATCAGGATTGTTCTCACGGAGCTCACGGAGCAAAGGCATATGACAGAACTGGTCACGCTGGCGCAACCAATTCTTGGTCCATGAACTCCTCCTCGCCCTGTTCATGGACTGGACTCGGGTCAAAGTATTAACCCCAACACCAAGTCCCCACAAAGCACGAACTCGAGAACGAGAACGTCCACTCGACATGGCTTCAAAACGGTCGGCTGCTCAAACAAACAAACTTATAACAAACGCACTGAAGAACAGCAAGGCCTATGAAGAACGACCTGAAAATCAGGAACGAGCGGAGCAGAACGGCCTGCAAGGCAGGTTACGAACTGACCAACACGCACTGAAAAGCAGATACAAACCTCACAAGCACAAACTGAACCGCAGAAAACGAACGAAATAAGCTGAAGTGTGAAAAGCGCGAATCGTCTCTAACCAAACTTCTACTAACACGAGATTAGCAGAAGGAGCCCAAAGGGTGCCGGAGTGGGGCTTGGACTTCCTTTTTCTAGTCCCGTCGTACGTGCTATACGTCACCGCGTTCAAAACCAGCGGACTTTTGCAGTGACCGTGTGTGGCCAAGTCCGTTCGTTTTTAAGTCCGGCGCAAGGAGCAAACAAAGTCCGACGAAAAGTCCGCCGGGCAAAGTCCGCCGTAAAGTCCGCTCGTGTGTACGCGGCATTAGCCGTCCTAATTGCACCCTTATGCCCCGTACACACGGTCGGATTTTCTGACGGAAAATGTGTGATAGGACCTTGTTGTCAGAAATTCCGACCGTGTGTGGGCTCCATCACACATTTTCCATCGGATTTTCCGACACACAAAGTTTGAGAGCAGGCTATAAAATTTTCCAACAACAAAATCCGTTGTCGGAAATTCCGATCGTGTGTACACAAATCCGACGGACAAAGTGCCACGCATGCTCAGAATAAATAAAGAGATGAAAGCTATTGGTCACTGCCCCGTTTATAGTCCCGACGTACGTGTTTTACGTCACCGCGTTCAGAACGATCAGATTTTCTGACAACTTTGTGTGACCGTGTGTATGCAAGACAAGTTTGAGCCAACATCTGTCGGAAAAAATCCTAGGATTTTGTTGTCGGAATGTCCAAACAAAGTCCGACCGTGTGTACGGGGCATTACGTTTCTTGTTGCATTCTTTATAAAGTCTGAATGCTGATGATGATCCCTCAACCTTGTATTTTTTGAAGGCATTCTCCTTTGCTTTTATATGCATTTTTACATTGGAGTTAAGCCATCCAGGACTTTTGTTCGCCCTTTTAAATTTATTACCCAATTGGATACATTGGCTAATGCCCTTATTTAATATACTCTTAAAGCAAACCCATCTCTCCTCCGTATTCTTTGTTCCTAATATTTTATCCCAATTTATGCCTTTTAGCAAGGTTTGTAGTTTAGGGAAGTTGGCTCTTTTGAAATTCAGTGTCTTTGTATTCCCTTTATGTTTCCTATTTGTGTGATTTATACTGAAAATAATTGACCTGTGATCGCTTTTACCTAAATTGCCCCATATTTCCACATCCGTGATCAGGTCTGTATTGTTGGTAATCAGTAGATCTAGTAATGTTTTATTTCTAGTTGATGCGTCTATCATCTGACCCATAAAATTGTCCTGCAAGACATTAAGGAACTGGCGAGCCTTAAATGAATGCGCGGTTCCCTCCGCCCAGTCTATGTCTGGATAATTAAAATCCCTCATTATGATAACGCTTCCCATCCTTGCTGCTAATCCAAATTGTGATAGGAAATCTGTCTCCGCTTCCTACCTCAGGTTAGGGGGCCTATAGCATACTCCCAGTATTATTTTCCCCTTACCTTCATCCCTTTGGAGCTCTACCCAAAAGGATTCCACCTCCTCCCTAGCTCCCTCAGTGATGTCATCTCTCACATTCACTTGTACATTATTCTTGATATATAGGCATACCCCTCCCCCTTTTTTACCCTCTCTATCCTTGCGGTAAAGGGTATACCCTTGAATGTTTGCCAGCCCATCATGAGAGCTGTTGAACCAGGTCTCTGAAATTCCCACAAAATCCAAATCCTCCTTGTACAACAGTATCTCTAGTTCACCCATCTTGTCCGCCATGCTCCTGGCATTGGTGAACATGCTACATAGTTTAGACCGGTCGCATATTGTCCTCGTTTTGAGATTGCAACTAGGACTTGCTACTATACTTACCTTGTGTTTTTTTGCTTTGGTCAACCTACCACTAATGCCCCCAATACTACCCTCTGGAATATCTTCCACGCTGACTATCTCTACCTCTGGACCCTCCCCCCCATCGCCTAGTTTAAAAACCCCTCTAACTTTTTGGCCATCTTCATTCCCAGCAGATCTGCACCCTCCTCATTTAGGTCCAGTCCGTCCCTTCTATAGTACCAGTTATCGACTGAGAAGTCGGCCCAGTCCTCCAGGAACCCAAACCCCTCCTTACTACACCAGCTCTTCAGCCACTTGTTCACTTCCCTAATCTCCCTCTGCCTTTCTGGTGTTGCTCGATGTACCGGTAGTATTCCTGAGAATACTACCTTGGAGGTCCTTTAACTCAATTTAGCTCCTAAGTCCCTAAAATCGTTCTTTAGGACACTCCATCTGCCTCAGACTTTGTCGTTGGTGCCAACGTGCACCATGACAACTGAGTCTTTCCCAGCCCCTCCCAGTAATCTGTCCATAAGATCTATGATGTGCAGAACCCGAGCGCCCGGTAGACAACATACTGTTAGGCGCTTCAGGTCTTGGTTACAGATTGCCCTCTCTGTCCTTCTAAGAATTGAGTCCCCTACTACCAGAATCTGTCTTTCCTTTCCCTTCGCTGCCCCCCCACTCTCACTGGAGGAGTTCTACCCCCGGCAGCTAGGAGAGTCCCTCAGCTCCAGCAGTGCTGGTCCCTGACTGGTTTCACCAATGTCACTCAATGGAGCGTACTTATTGGGATGCTCCAGTCCTGGATCGGCCTCCCTGTCACTTCCCCCTCTACCCTTCCTGACTGTCACCCATCTACTCTTTGCTAGTGCCTGCACCTCTTTGTCTCCACCCGCCTCTGTGCTGGCCCCTGCCGGCCCCTGCCGTGTACGTTCCTGGCTCTCCTTTAGTATGGAGGGATTTCTCAGTGCTGACAGTTGCTTCCCCAGATTCAGAACCTGGGCTTCCAGGGAAACAATGTGCTTACATTTTGCACAGCAGTATTCGCCCTCGATCGGATGATCAAGGAACGCATACATGCAGCAAGATGTATAAAGAGTCGCCTCTCCACACCCGCCGACCTACGGGCACTCGCAGGCCACTTGCAGACCTACATGCACCCGCAGGCCACTCGCAGACCTACGTGCACTCGCAGACCTATGTGCACTCGCAGGCCACTTGCACACCTACATGCAATCGCAGGCCACACACAGACCTACATGCACTTGCAGGCCACACGCAGACCTACGTGCACTCGTAATACACAAGTATACAGTACACAAGTACTAACGATCCACACACACTACTCAGACAACACTCAGGTACTCACACTACACAGGTACTATGACCCCTGTTATAACCTCCTGTTTTAAACTCTGGTTTTAACTCACCACTTAGACTGGTTCCACTTACACAGAGTTCCAATAGCCTCACAAATGAGCAGGCTCAGTATGAGTCCTACACCAGGTTATATAGGCCTCAAGCACCTGTGAGCAATTAACCACTCCCCTTAATTGGTAGTCTGAAGGAACCAAAGAAAAAAAATATATATATATTATTCATCCAGTGATCTACTGGCACATTCGTTTTGTGTGAATTGGGCAAAATTGAATACTCTTATGCCCCGTACACACGGTCAGATTTTCCGATGGAAAATGTCCGATCGGAGCGTGTTGTCGGACATTCCGACCGTGTGTGGGCTCCATCGGACATTTTCCATCGGATTTTCCAACACACAAAGTTTGAGGGCAGGCTATAACATTTTCTGACAACAAAATCTGATCGCGTCAATTCCGACCGTGTGTGGCCTGTTCCGACACACAAAGTGCCACGCATGCTCAGAAGAAATTCCGACACGGAACAGCTCGGTCTGGTAAAATTATGCTGCAATGTTAAAAATGGCTTCTTCTTTATAATGTGACAAGAATTAAGTAGTTTTGCTGCTCATATTCACACACACTTCTCACAAACTTTTTTTTTTTTTCTTGGGATTCCCTGAATATATTGTTATTTGTCACATCTGACATAAATTTTTTTTTTATTTTTTTTTTTTATTTAAAGAGATTTTTCTTTTAGATTTTATGTTTGTATTTTTTCAAAGGCTGATCTTTGTTTAATGTTATTTTTAGTTTTACTCTAGACTATTTTTGTGTGTGCTTTGTGTGTCAAGTTACCACAACACCATTGATATCTTTTATTATTTAATCTCAAGGAGATTGTTTGTTGTTGGTGTCCCTTGTTAATTTCACATTGTATTTTTGAAATGTACCTGAATCCTCACAAACAAACTGTCCTTTTTGAAGTAAAACAAACATAGGCAAGTATAATTCAAACAAAAAATCCTTTATTAAGGGCTCAGAACCAAACAAAGAGGGAGGCAACGCTGGATAAACAGGAGAAATTAGCGAAGCCTGGGACCCCCAGGGCAGACATCAATTCTTAAACATCAGAAGTCCCAGAGATCCGGATAGCAGCAGATGACATCTGTGTCCCCAGGCTGTGGTACCACAAGAGGCTGCATCTTTTGGCCGACCAGACTGGATCCAGGGTCCTCACTTTCTGGTCTTCCTTCCACACTTCCTTCCTGGCTGTGGCTCTGCTGTTGGAGATGTGGCAGGAGGAGGAGTAGAACCTGGAGGAGGAGGAGGACTAGGAGGACCTGGAGGAGAAGGAGGAGGAGGAGGAGGAGGACCTGCAGGAGGAGGAGGAGGACCATGTGTGAGTTCACAAAGGTGTGTATCAGATGTAATTTGGGCCCTCATCCCCTTATTAAGAGCCTCCAATATTAACGACTCACACATGAGTTGTTGTCCCTCCTCCATCCTCTGCATTTTAGAGGCAATGATGGCAGCGAAGTCATCCTCCACCGTGTGTGGTGCTCCCAGGGCCTCTGTAGCCCTCCAAAAGAGGCCTATGGCAGCCTCCTCTAGGGCACTCCTCCTCCTGCCACTTTCTCTTTCCAGGTGTAGGGGAGGGACCTGCAGATCAGGCAGCCGGCTCGGCCTGGCCACCTCCTGGCTGAGACTTCCCTGTGTATGAAAAAGGGACATGCTTTTAGTTTTTGCATCATCAATCACAATCATAAATTAGTACTCCAAACTAACATCTAGTTAACATCATTGATTGGACATCCAGCAATATTTAGAGGAATGCTATACCTGGCTCAATCTGGGCTCCAACACATGTTGCTGCCTGGAAGGCCCAGGTTGGGCGTCAGAAGCCTCAGCTGGGGGGGAAGGAAGTGTGGAAGGAAGACTGGAGAGTGATGACCTGGGTTCAGTCTGGCCTGCCAGAAAATGCAGCCTGTCATAGTACCACATCCTGGGGACATAGATGTCATCTGCTGCTCCGGATCTATGTGAATCAAGGACTTTCTGGCGCTTCCTTAAATATGTGCTCCTCAGGCCACCAATTAGGATCTTCAAATATGTGATGTTTGCCGTGGGGATCACCTGCTTCACAATTTCCAACAATTGATCCAGCGCTGCCTTCCTCTTTGTTTGGTTCCTGTAATTTGGGTGGTTGATCTCCCACAGACAGGGCAGCTCCCTGAACATGTCAATGAATATTGCCATGAAGTCATTATCTTGTAAGATATCCATTTTCACTGCAAGACACAACACAAGACAAACCCTAATGTCAGGCCAAACTCTACTAATCTTGTTACAATATAGGCCTCAATGTAGAAGCAGTATAGGCACAAGTATGTCTCTTACCTTCGTTCTTACGATCGGCGCCTCCAATGCTCCTTCCTCCGCTCACAGATCGTACGTAATACGCACGTGTGGTACGCTTTATACACACTGCGCATGCATGTAACTGCGCCCGCCCCTGACGTTCTTTCTAGTCTATTCCCCGCCCCTTTTCGTTCTGCGAAGTGGGGGAAGAGCACATGGCGGATACACAGCAGGTGCGTGCTAATTACAGGAACGAGGAGGAGAAGGAGGAAAGCCTGGATCCGGACACGTCCCGATCCAGAAGTAGAAAATTTAAGGCCACAAATATGTCCTTTGGGGAGATGTTGGAGATGGTGGACATCCTGAAGAAGGCCGACTATGATGGAAAGTATGGACCTTACCACAACCCCAATATCAGAAAGGCCAAGATCATTGCGAAAGTGGTCAAAAGTCTGCACCGGAATTTCGGGGTACGACGATCGAAAGATCAGCTCAGGAAGCAGTGGTCGGACCTAAAATTAAGAGAGCCCGAGCAGTAGAGAAAGATCCGGAGAGTGCTGCAAAACAGTAAGTAATTGTGCTGTGTTCCTATTCTTTTTGTCTTTATTACGTTCGTGCTGCTCCATATGCTTTTCTTAATTGTTGTACAGTTTAAAATGGCAATTTTAATGTTCATGGAACCATTATTTGTTCGTATCAAACATTTTTATTTCGGCCTCTAAAACACCATTGTTTAGGCCATATGCACTTTCCTACATTTTTTAAGGCCTACTTGTATGAAAAATTTTTGGTTGTGTAGATGGCTTTGTTACTAGAATGAAATGCAAACTAGATTCTGTGTGATGAGAGGACACTGAGCATCTGTTTTCACATCTGGACACTGGAGCACTAGTGTGGGACACAAGAACACAATTTTTATTAGGGGGGGCACACAGGTGCTCCAGTGTATACTATAGGGGGGTCTCCATCTGTGAAGCTTGTACAAAACAGGTAAAGTATTGCAGGTTGACAAAGGACACTAAAAAAGCTACATCTTGGAACTCTGCTAAAATTGACAATTGTACCCCACTTCCAAGCAATGTTTCCTATTTATAGTTCTGCCATCAAATATCTGTGTGCTAATTATACCATTTGTGTTTTACATAGGGGAGAAAAGACTCGGAGGACACCACTCATATGAGGAGACCAGAGACACCCCACCTCTGGAAGAAGGGGAAATACCCCAAACACAAGCTGAGCAGGAGGAGGAAGAAGATGTGGTGGAAATTGGCACCACAACAGGTGAGAGTCTGCGACTACAGACTCAGGTAAGAGATGGATGCTGGCAGATTTTTGATACCTGTTTTTGTTTGGTCACTCTCTTTTTAGGTGATCGTGATGTTATGGATCGAGATCCTTTCACATCAGAAAGTGCCCAGATCCTGATCGGGGAGATCATGGGGTGTAATTTACAATTGGAAAACCTCAAGAAAAAAATCAATGATAAGAAATAAAAAGGATGCGGCGCTAACCAATATTATAAAACTAAAAACAAAAAGAACAAAAGCTAATGACAGATCTGATCCCCATCCAAACCAATGTAAAATAAAGTGAGGTAGGTATATATACAAAATAAATAGTACTGCAATAAATGACAATTGAATATATATAAATGAACACTGCTATTCAAAAGAATGATATATATAGCGTTATCCAAAAGAATAATATATAGCGATAACAAAAAATTATTGAAAGAAAAGGAGAGGAAAAAAAACCCCAAGATATAAAGTCCAATAAGTATCAAAAATAATCCGTGATTGGAAAAGGAAGATGTGCCAAAAAAAGAACAAATGCAGGTAAGGATGCAGGTGAAGAGGTCTTCCGAGTCTTGTCACACACAGAGTGGATAATCAAATGCGCTTACCAGATCCTGGTGACTGCTATTACGGCAGTCTTAGACAGCACAGGGAAATCGGTCTCCCCACAACCTTGCCATGCAGCGACCGTAAGCAACGGATTGTTCAGAGCGCTTCACCCCTGCAGGGGTACAAGCGTGAAGTAAAGATGGTGTGATCCCGGTCACGGAGTTACGATATCCCCCTAGTTCCCAGCTTCAGGGCAAAGGACCATCCACGGACGAAAGGAAAGGAGATTCCACTGTCTCCCCTCAAAAGCGTAATTCCCAGGCCAGGAGAAGTTCAAAGCAGAGAGTATAGGTGAGCTGAAAGTACCAGGAGCTTTCAGTGCTATGTGAGTACAGACTGCATACAGATTACTAGAACACTGTTTACTGTTTTTCCACCAAAAAATCAATGATGTTATTCAAAAAAATAATAACATCATTGATGTTTTGGGGCGAATTTAAAACCCCACAAAATCACTTTCTTTTTTTGTGTGCTACAATCTTTAAAATTTTTGAGCGATTCGAAAATCCAAATTTGGAGGATGCACACAGTGTGCCAACATGTGCTAGCTGCCATCACGGGAGATGAATGGACACGTTTTGGGGGTGCAACCCCTTCCTCAATAATAAAGTAGCGGTGAGGAAGGGGTTGCTCCCACAAAACACGTCCCTTGATCCCCCGTGATGGCAGCTAGCACATGTTGACATTCGTAAATTGATGTGCATCTTCCAAATTTGGCTTTTCAAGGGGTGACTTCACCCCATCTGAACGCAATATCAAACACAGTTCCTAAATACTCATGTTTGACATTGCCTTCAAGTTTTACCATATGTGAACTTTGTAAGTTCAAGATTTTTGTCTTTCTTGTTGGTTTTACACAGGCCTGTTTTATCGTAAATGGACATTTCTATTTTTGATAATGCCACCCCAAAAATTGTTATACAACAAACATGTTGGTTTGTTTTAAAAACCTTTTCAAAATGCGCATGTGATTGTGCAGGTATTAAAAAGTTTGTTAATCAAGAATGTGTGGATTATTGTCTCAATGCTACAACACTTTTGTGGTGATGTAATTGCTGTTTTCTGAGAAAATGGTGGTTATTTCCTAAGGGCAAATCCTCTTTGCACTACAAGTGCAGTTTCAGTGCAGTTTCAAGTGCACTTGTAGTATAAAAAGTGTCTACGCCTTTAGTAAATAACACCCAACAGTGCTTTGTATAAGGTTACACAATCACGCCATTTTCAGGACTCCCCACATTGCTGTCAGGGTGTGATGCTGTCTGGCATATTGATGGCCCCCCTACCCGCAAAGAACTCAAGGTATCTTAACCGGACATCATGAGCACTCAGGGAGGGCAAGCCAGGACGGCCACTTTCAAGCGCCGTCAGGGTTGGATCATGTAGAATTCCGGCCTCAGGCCCAACTGAGCCAGCATAGTTGGCAGAATGTTTGCGTAAAAAGTTATGGAGAACACAGCACACCAGTATAGATGCCTATTTCTGACACCCATATGGATGGGTGTCAGAAATAGGCAGAACCGGCTGGCCATGATTCCAAATGTGTTCTCCACCACTCTTCTGGCTCTGGCCAGCCGGTAATTAAAAACCCTCTGTTCCGGGGTGAGGGTCCTCATCGGGAATGGCCGCATAAGATAGTCCCCCAGCGCAAATGCTTCATCCGCAATGAAGACGAATGGGAGTCCTTCCACATTGTCCTCTGGAGGTGGCAAGTCCAAGCTGCCATTCTGGAGATGCCTGTAGAACTCCGTCTGGGCGATGACTCCATCATCGGACATCCAGCCATTCTTCCCCACATCCACAAGTCGTAATTAGCCTACACCACCGCCAACATCACAATACTATTGAACCCCTTATAGTTGAAATAGTACGACCCCGTGTTGGGTGGTGGGATGATGTGGATGTGTTTCCCATCAATTGCCCCTCCGCAGTTAGGAAAGTCCCCCTGCTGGGCAAAGTGGGAGGCCACAGTCTGCCATTCCTGTGGCATGGAAGGAAACTGTTGAGGAAAACAAAAATAAATTACTATTTTTGCACATAAACATGGCAAGCAGATTAGGCACAAACATTCTTGGCCAACCTCCAGATAGCATTTATTAAGGGGAAATTAACACCAAAGTATAAGGGACACCTATCATATTCAACCCCCCCTCTCATTGGCCATTTCTAACATTATGGGGGGGGGGTGGAATCTTGGACAGGTAACCCTCTTCACTTCATTGAGAGATGAATGCCTAAATACAGGGTATTACTTGGAACAGCCCCTCCTTAGTTACACTATTGGCAGCCCACTGGACAGGTAAGAAGTGTCATAATACAAAGATATAAATACACACTGTACACATTTGAGGACATTTGGACATTCTGATATTACCTATCAAGATAATAATAGAATACAAAAACTTTAAACAGTACCATTGGAAAGTATACAGGCAGGCCCTTGCACTACATGCTTTGGGGAATTCATCTATAAATCTGACCAGTAAAGAGATGGGTATAGTGTGTATGGGTTTGGCAAAGTCAGCAGATAGATGATTGAGGATAGATAGAGAATTGGGATCAGCTGACTTAGCTGTTGGGGGGAGGGAGGGTTTAGAAAAATGATTTGGGGACACTACAAAAAAAATCCTCTGGCACTCTGCCTGAATTTAAAGCACAAATCACATCTCTAAACATTTTAGGGGGTGTTTGGGGTAAAGCACTACTATGGAGCTGATAAAATGCATTGTTAAGTGACTACATGAGGTGAATATAGGGGCAGGAGAGCATGTTGGGGAGGTAAGTGAAGGCAGATATGTATGAAGGACTAAAAAAATAATTACATAAAAATCCAGCATGAATGAGGACAAAGGGGACATTCACAGCATATTACAATCATGGTAATTAGGGAATGAGGAAAGAAATACAAGATATTGGCAAACATTAAATACAATAAAATGTGATATTAAAGGATAAAAATCTTACCTTCTTATACTCCTTCTGCAGGACCTGGATGATGGCAGAACAGGTCTCTGGGATGATGATCCCCAGAGCCTGGGGGGAGATGCCTGTCGAGAACTTGAGGTCCTGCAGGCTTCTCCCTGTCGCCAAGTACCGCAGGGTAGCGACCAGCCTCTGCTCCGGAGTGATGGCTTGCCTGCTGATATAGGGGGTCAGCGAAGCCAGCAGACAGTGAAATACGGGGTCCGTCATCCTGAGAAAGTTCCTGAAATCAACAGGATTATTCTCACGGAGCAAAGGCATATGAGAGAACTGGTCACGCTGAAGCAACCAATTCTTGGTCCATGAACTCCTCCCCACCCTGTTCATGGACTGGACTTGTGTCAAGGTCAGGACCCCAACACCAAGCCCCCGCACAGCACGAACTCTACGAGGAGTACGCATACGAAACATGGCTATAAAACGGTCGGCTGCTCAGAACGAAGTAACAGAACGCACTGAAGAACAGCAAGGCCTGTGAAGAGCGACCTGAAAACCAGTAACGAACGAACAAGAATACAGTGACTAAAGTCACGCGGAACTTGCCTTGCTTGCACGCACTGAAGAGCAGATACAAACCCACAAGCACAAACTGAACTGCAGAAAACGATCTGAAAGCCACGAGTCTGAAAAAGCACGAATCGTCTCTCACCAAACTTTTACTAACACGAGATTAGCAAAAGGAGCCCAAAGGGTGCCGCGCTTGGTTCTGAACTGGCCTTTTCTAGTCTCGTTGTACGTGGTTGACGTCACCGCGTTGTTAGCGATCGGAAATTCCGACAACTTTGTGCGACTGTGTGTACGCAAAACAAGTTTGAGCCAACATCCGTCGGAAAAAATCCTAGGATTTTGTTGTCGGAATGTCCGAACAAAGTCCGACCGTGTGTACGGGGCATTAGGCTATTTACTCCACTGGTTGAATGTTATGTGTTCATAAAAAAACAGTGGTTTGGGAAAATACCATATTATGGCCACTAGATGGAGATAATGATCATAGCAAACAAGCATCTATTTCCTATTATTTTTTAAGACCCCTAATGGCTCAAAAAAAAAAAAAATCTGTCGCAACCAAATAGTATAAAAAATAAAGTTTAGTAAAACAAAATGTATAAACCCAAGTTACACTAAAGCACTTACACCCCCACCCCCCAAAGAAAAGTTAACCCCCCACCTCCACCCCACTTGCATGCACATATGATTGTAGTTCACGTAGTGTTCTGGCACCTACACATGAAGCCATCGATTGCGCTACGCATATTACATATCTCTGCACATGCCAGGGTGAGAGCAATCATTTTAGAGTCATTATGCACAGGTACCTCTAATCTGGGGGCTTTTAGGCTTATGGGAAATTTAGGGTACTGAAGTTTTGTGGGTGCACGTAATTTCGTAATTTTAATGCTTGACATGTTGGGCATCTATTTACTCATTTTTTATATTTTACCAAAAAAATTGAGTAATGAAGTGTGTATTACCTTTTATTGTTTTTTTTTTTTTTTTACTGAAATTGTGTGCTGGATGAACCATTGACAAATATCGAGATAAAAAAAAATTGTAACTACCGCTCTTTTAAGCTCTGCGGACTATGCTTTCAGAAAATGTAAAATATTTTTTTTTTTTGGGGGGGGGGGGGGGGGTGGTTTCAGTAATCTTCAGGCCTAAAATGATTTTTTTTTTAACAAAATGCTAAATGGCTTTGGCAGCCAAAGGGTTAAAGTGTTGTACGTCATTTTGTTTTTGTGTTTTCATCAGGATTATGTCAGAACTTCGAGTATTCTTTATATCATGTAAATGTAACAAAGCATTATCAAACTGTGTTTTCAGGGAGAACACCTTTGAGAATGATTCAAAAGTTTATCTGAAAGTCAATGTTAATGTAACATTTATATTTTTCATACATGCGGTGACATACAAGTATGATACGCTCCTCTATTATGGAGGAGATGCTCCCTCTAGTGGTTATAATTCAAGCAGTGTATGTGGCATCCATAAGATACAGACACTGGTGGTCAGATGGTAGTATCATACTGGAACAATCCAGCTGCCAGAAAATCTTTTATACATATGTCCACATTAATTGATACAAAAGAGCAGGCATCTGAATGTGCCAAAGTCATCTGTTTCAGAAGACTTTTATCTTGTGTCTCTAAGTACCTTTAATGAATGACTGCTGAGATAAAATCAGTTTCAGCAAGGGACACAAAGGCTCTATTGTGTTCCCTAAATCATTATAAATCCAAGCTGCCCATACACTTTATTGAGATAGAGGAAGCATAAGAGAAGGGTTTATGTGTATCCATTCATGACGTACGTCGATACACATTGAGGGGCCCAGTGGAATCAATGGAAGTGTATGAAGATATGTGTCAATGCACTTCACAATGCTAATTAGAATCACAATAATGAGAACACATAGGTGTGAAGCCATCTCAAAGCACAATTCCTGCACCGTAATACTAAAGAGCATTGTGTGTACAGGGAAATATAATTACAAACTATACACAGAAACATATTTAAGACATCTTATTGGATAATATTTTATATGTGTGGTAACTGCACAGCAGTTAAAGTACTGAACAAAAGAAAGATCACGGTGGAGACCATAAATTATATATGACTGGGTTGACCTCCCATTATTAAAATTAATACAGTACCACTAATCTCTGAGATTTTACTTTCACAATACGGTATTTATTGTCAATTTTGCAAATAGATAATACAAAAGAGCGGCCGTCAGCAGAACAAGTAAAGAAAGCATATACAATACATAAGATATTGAAACCCACAATGTCAATTCCAAAACAGGTATCAACCCTCTAAGTAAGGGCCAGGACCTCAACACCTGATACAACTAGCTGAGGGTGACATACCCAATTAAGACTGCCCCAAAATCAGGGTGCGAAAGATGTGGGCCAAAACAGTAAAGGTATCAACTCTCTAAGTAAGGGCCAGGACCTCAACACCCGATACAACTAGCTGAGGGGGACATACCCACCTAAGTCTGCCCCAAAATCAGGGTGCTAAAGGTGTGAATATAAACTCTTGGGTAACCAAGCATACATTAGAAAAAAAAATGTGCAAAAAAAATAAAGAATGGAAAAAAAGAGCACAGAACAGAGAGGACAGGTCTGAGCCAGGGTCAGGGGGGATGGAAAATCCAGAGTGCTGTGTTAAGTTAATGTACCAGGGAGATATGCATATACAGCAACAAAAGTGAGTACACCCCTAAGTAAAAATGTCCAAATTGGGCCCAAAGTGTCAATATTTTGTGTGGCCACCGTTATTTTACAGCACTGCCTTAACCCCCTTGGGCATGGAGTTTACTAGAGCTTCACAGGTTGCCACTGGAGTCCTCTTCCACTCCTTCATGATGGCATCACGGAGCTGGTGGATGTTAGAGACATTGCTCCTCCACCTTCCGTTTGAGGATGCCCCACAGATGCTCAATAGGGTTTAGGTCTGGAGACATGCTTGGCCAGTCCATCACGTTTACCCCCAGCTTCTTTAGCAAGGCAGTGGTCCTCTTGGAGGTGTGTTTGGGGTCGTTATGTTGGAATACTGCCTTGCGGCCCAGTCTCCGAAGGGAGGGGATCATGCTCTGCTTCAGTATGTCACAGCACATGTTGTCATTCATGGTTTCCTCAATGAACTGTAGCTCCCAGTGCCGGCAGCACTCATGCAGCCCCAGACCATGACACTCCCACCACCATGCTTGACTGTAGGCAAAACGCACTTGTATTTTTACTCCTCACTTGGTTGACGCCACACACGCTTGACACAATCTGAACCAAACAAGTTTATCTTGGTCTCATCAGACCACAGGACATGGTTCCAGTAATCCATGTCCTTAGACTGCTTGTCTTCGGCAAACTGTTTGCAGGCTTTCTTGTGCATCATCTTTAGAAGAGGCTTCCTTCTGGGATGACAACCATGCAGACCAATTTGATGCAGTGTGTGGCGTATAGTCTGAGCACTGACAAGCTGACACCCCACCTCTTCAACCTCTGCAGTAATGCTGGCAGCACTCATACGTATATTTCCCAAAGACAACCTCTGGATATGACGCTGAGCACGTGCACTCAACTTCTTTGGTCGACCATGGCATGTTTTAAATGGAACCTGTCCTGTTAAACCACTGTATGGTCTTGGCCATCATGCTGCAGCTCAGTTTCAGGGTCTTGGCAATCTTCTTACAGCCTAGGCCACCTTTATGTAGAGCAACAATTCTTTTTTTTCAGAACCTCAGAGAGTTATTTGCCATGAGGTGCCATGTTGAACTTCCAGTGACCAGTGTGAGAGAGTGAGAGCGATAACACCAAATTTAACACACCTGCTCCCCATTCACACCTGAGACCTTATAACACTAACGAGTCACATGACACCGGGGAGGGAAAATGGCTAATTGGGCCCAATTTGGATATTTTCACTTAGGGGTGTACTCGCTTTTGTTGCCAGCAGTTTAGACATTAATGGCTGTGTGCCGAGTTATTTTGAAGGGACAGCAAATGTACACTGTTATACAAGCTGTACACTCACTACTTTACATTGTAGCAAAGTGTAATTTCTTCAGTGTTGTCACATGAAAAGATATAATAAAATATTAACAAAAATAGAAGGGGTGTACTTACTTTTGTGAGATACTGTATGCGGCCCACGATTTCCAGGTCCGTTCAAATTGTTCAACAGTGTCCTGCAAGATGATCTCTGAGATTTTATTGTCAACTCATATGTAGTATGTACGCATATAACAGGGAAATATATACAACAATAATACTTTTTTCTCAAAAAATCAGTCAGTAGCTACACATTTTGTACTGTAGCTGCTGACTTTAAAAAAATCTGGTATTTACCAATCCATGGAGTCCAGGGCTGTCTTCTTGCAGGTGAATCTTCTCACTGCTGCGGGTTCCCAGCACCGCCATCTTAGCTTTGAAGCTGACTGTGACTCCTCTGCTGGTTCTCCACTGCACATGTGCGAGATCACGTGATGCAACAAGGCTGGTTCTGCAGTCTCCTGGGACATATAACCCTGCTTAGTGTCTTAGAGCTCCAAGCACCCATCCGATGTCCCACTACTCTGGGATGCTGGCATCTGAAATGCTCATTCTGGCCTGCTATGCAAAATGTGACTCGGTAACTCTGCACTCCTAAGCAGCCTGTGTGCTGCAAAAGTGAATAAAGAGAGGTCTCAGTCTATGCCAGGCCATGCTGACGTGTTTCACCCCCTACAGGACTTACTCGTAGACACTATAGGGGTTGATTTACTAAAGTCAAATAGCACTCTGCAGGTGCATTTTCTCCAGAGCTTAGTAAATGAGGTAAAGTTTCACTTTGCAAAGAATACCCAGTGACATGCAAGGAAAATTATAAAAAAAAACATTTTTGCTTGCATGTGATTGGATGGTGGAAATCAGCAGAGCTTCTGCTCATTAACTAAGCTCTGGAGCAACTGCACTTGCAGAGTGCAACTGCAGTTTGTGCACAGTCCATTTGCTTGTAGTAAATCAACCCCTATGACTAAGCCAACCCTATGGGCGGGGCAAAACATATCAGGGGGCGTGGCCTGGGTGGAGCCCATGCTTCATTGACTTATTTAGCACACAGACTGAATAAGGAGTGTGGCTTCTTTAAATAACATTTTGCATAGCAAGCTCCTGGGACTGGTAACACGCAAGGGGGGGGGTTGAAAGAAGAGGGACATCAAAAAAAGTATCTGCCCCCTATAACAAAAAAACTCAAATGTGTTAGGAATGGGAGTGGAAAGGAAAATGAGTGGTACTTTCACTTTTGAGTGCCCATTTTAATACATTTTATTCATAAATAATATATTTGATTAAAGATTAAAAACTACACTACATATTATAAATAAGAAAAAAAAAACATAAATTGTCAATCCATTTTATTACAAAGCCATCCCAGCTCTGACCTGTCCCTTTGTTGTCAGGTAACGGAGACAGCCATACACGTTTCATGGAAATCACCTCTTCATCGTAGTCTGAATGCTAAGTAGTGTGACTTAATTAGGCATATCAGGGTTTCTTGACCAGGGTTCCTCCAGAGGTTGCTAGGGCTTCCTTGAACAATGAGCAATTTCTGCTTTTCAGACAAGTTCCCACTGACACCAGGGCCACTGACAGGGGGTACCACTGTGCCTCCTGTAGGGGGCCCAGGCACACAGGAGATACCGGACAGCAGGATCAGTGCAGTGGGATGGGAGGACAATTACATAACAATGCACTGTGTCTGTGTATCTCCCTCCAGTAGCTGAAAGCCGGTTTCTTCCACTCTCCCTCTGGCTGGCTTTCAGCTGCTGGAGGGAGAGACATAGACACAGTGCATCATTCTGTAATTGTCCTCCTGTCCCACCACACCAATCCCCCTCCCTGGACTTCCCACATCTGATTCCCCCCAGTGTGCCCCAGGTCCCCCCATCCCCCTGCAGGGCTGCCTGCTGCAGGCACACAGGCAAATGGGAGAGTGGAGGAAGGGACAGGTAAACATTTCATTTATTGGCCTCTTCTTTTTCTGAATTAAACACAGTGAGCGATCTGTACCAATCGCTCCTGTGTCCATTGATAATTGTTTACTATGCTTCAGTTGATGAATGAACAGGAGCCTTTGTGTCATTTTCATTAAACTTCAGTGCAATCGAGGCTACAGAGAAATGAATTGAGGAACCGGTGTCCTAAATTCCTTTCTCTGTCTCAAAGGTGAGATGTCAGGGATCTGTTTAGACCCCTGAGACTTCATCTAAAAAATTGTAAAAATCATTTAAATGATGTAAAAAATAAATATACGTATTTTTTAAATTGTAAAAAAAACATTTTTAAACATTGGAACAAATAATTTTGAAAATTTGTAATTTTAGTAATTTGGGGTGGGGGGCTGTCAGGTAGACTGTACGGGGCACCGTAATTTCTAACAGCGCCCTGACTGACACCATTGATCTTTTTACCTATCTGTAATGGAGTGTCATGGTCATTCTTCCCACTGACCATCACACTAATGTATCATTTGTGGATATAGTAATGTTTAGCAGGAGTTAAGAAAGTTATTTCAAGGGTTTCTCTGTGTTGAAAAGGTTGAGAAAGGTTGAAATATATGATGTACATATGAATACAATATGATATATGAATGCAAAATATTTTTGCATTTTTTTCTCTTTTCTGTGTGAAGTTCTATTGTATAGCCACAGGAAATATAGCCTGGAGCACAATTATAATTGTCCGATGTATTTACACCTTGCACTTTGGGGAATAAAAACTGATAAACAGGTAATTTATGGACCATAGCTTCCCGGAAAGTGTTACAATGGCTTCCCCCATGCGTGGGTCATGCGGGTGATTTGCAATAATAAATGTGCACATATTTGTTTCATTTGGGTGCTTAGCTCTCCTCGGTCAATATGCGTTCACTAATCATGAGACATTATGATAAGACATGCAGATGTGCCTGGCATTATGGTCGCCTAGATACACATCACTGTTGCCTGACAACTCCCCATGGCTGCCGATGTCTTTTCTGCAACCAAAGCATTCTGTAATGACAGAATACACAATGTCTGGTAATTAGTGTTTACCTATACAGATATATTGCCTGATGTTAAACAGTGTGACGTGATGAAGTATAGTACAGCCTAAGGTCCCCTTCACACAGGCATCACCCTTTGTCTAGTATAAAGAGCATCTTGTATGGAAACATCAACAAAGCCTTCAAGAACCTGCAAAAATCTCTTTAGCAATCCTTGAACAATTTGTAAAGCCAAAATTTTTATATTTTCAGGTACAAAATGGACCCCTGTTAGTTTTTATATTTTTTTTGCGATCTTTGTCCCAGTGGGGAAACTTCCTTCCTGTCCTAGAGAGACAACAGGATGATATCTCTCCAAAGAGAGTGGAAATCCACTCTAAGGACTTACAGAGGGGTGTGCACATGCCTCAGCCTCGATGCTGGAATTATACCCTCTGTTGTGCTCATCGGGCACTACCGCCCACCAAGCGTGACCCATTCAAGTAAACCCTGCAGTTGTGGCGTAGTAACCCAGCATTCAGGGGGTTAAAACAGGCAGTGTGGGGGTATTGTGTCATCAGTCAAAATGCTCTTCGAAGAGAGATCCAAATGAAGATCACTCTTCAGAGAGAGAAGCAATTTTAAATGAGCCCTTAGGCAGTTGTCAATGAAATGGTGTTCCAATTGGAAGATTTTTCCCTCTCACCTCCTGTTCCACTGACAACTCTAATATTTTGGATTTCCTCTCACGTTCTGCATCACAAATATTGTAATTAGGATAACGAGAGAGGGTGAATCTTCCCTGCAGTGACATAGACAGCAAAAAAACCTGATAGGGGTTTAAAAGGAGAAGTGTGGGAATACAAATTTCATAATAAGCATATAATAATGCAATATATGTCACCCAAGTATACATTAAATGTTAAAAAAAGAATTAAATAAAGTCCCAAATGTCCATGTGTTCCTAAATTCATGGAGTAATAAAGATGCCAAAAGAATGTCAAATTCTTGATGCATTTGTATTCCTTCACTTTAAATTGCTATTACCACGTGTTTTTATTCCATCACCAACTTCCATATGCTCTAACGTTAGAGTTTTGACCTTTTATCAGGTCTAATGCACCTACCCCTTAAGCTGGTGTCTCCTTTATCACAGTTAGGGCTAGTTTACACTTGCTTCAAAACATGGCTTCGGACATACTTTGTTAAAGCTCTCTGAGCACCAGTCAAAGCCCCTGTCACTAAATAAATTGGTTAGCTTACAGTCCTGTTTACACATTGCTTTTGCTTGGTCCTTTGATGAGGCTTTGATGAGGCTTTGATGAGGCTTTAAGTTCACATAAAATATGTGGCGCTTCTCTATCATCCAGTACCAAACCAGCAATTCTGATCCAATCAGTGATCTCCTATAACAAAAATAAAGGGATAAGCAATGTGCCTAACGGTAACTCCACAATACTAATTCCTAACAAAAAGATATAAACTCTGAACTGATAATTGTCCCATGCTGAAATCCATCAAAAAATATTCATCAGTGCCAAATAATAAAATGTATGAGTGAACGTCAGCTATTAAAGTGCCAAGTGCAGCGTGAAATTCCTGATGTATTGGCCACCAAGCATAGAAGGAGGGAGTGACACTATAAAAATATATAAGAAACTGAATGTGGCTGGAATAATAGCCCCCCAAAATAGCTGAGAAGCAGATAATAATTCCTGGTGCTAAAAAGTGTAAAATAATATCAAATAAATAGCTCTTTAAGCAAATAATATTCTAAATAGCAAACTAACCCCCTGTGCATGAAAAATAAAAAATAAAAATAAAAACATATGAACTGTGATACAAGATGCGAGAAGGATCCCCGCATCAATATGAATCCACAATACCTAAATCAAAATTTAAACAGTGATAATTGTCAATCATGCCATCATCAACGCACAAATGCGCTGTAAAATATATGCATAAATATATAGACAGACACCCCACATGCAGAGGTGTCGTCCCAAAGTGATAGTAGTGCACTAAAGTCCACAAAATGTATATAAAAACGTGCAACTGTGATAAGTAGTGTCCACACCAGCAGTCTTTAAATAAAGTGCAGATATAAAGTGACTGGTGCTTTTCTTCTATTAATATTCTGGTGCACACGCCAAGTGTTTCCCCCAGCCTCTCACCTCCAGCAGCGGCCCCCAATGGGCCAAATAAAGCAGATGGATAGTCCTGGGGTAGAGAGGATGGGTGTCCTGGAACAATGTCCGTGGATCCGGCTCTCTGGCTCTCCTCCCGCCGCTCACAGTAATCCCAGCAATGGTAGTTAGGAAGAAAGGAAAGGTCCCATAGTGTAGTAATTTCAAGTAAGTTTTATTAGGAAAAACGTGATAACTTACATTCAAATAAACAGCGAACAATGGATGATAATGTAAGCTTCCGGGTTCGGCCGTCCCCGAGAAGCGTCGGCACCTGGCTCCTCAGGTGCCGGCGGGTAGGAGGAGTCAGGTGCCGACGCTTCTCGGCACCTTCTATTTGATGAGGCTTTCATGGGGCTTCGATGGGCCTTTGGTGGGGCTTTGGTGGGGCTTTGATGGGGCTTCGGTGGGGCTTCAGGGGGGCTTGGAGCGAGCTTTGCCATTGACTTCTATAGAGGCTTTGAAAACTATTTGAAGCCCTACTAAAACGACATGGGATATAGACATGTGCAGAACGAAAAAATGTGTTTTGTTTAGTTTTGTTATTTACATAAATTTGTTTAGTTAAATTAGTTTCATTTTGTTTTTATTATTCTCGGGATTCGTTTCATTTATTCGTTTTTGTACCAATTAGAAAAGTTTCGAATCAATTTCGAATAGTTTTCAAATCAATTTCGAATAGTTTTTGAATCAATTTCGAATAGTTTTTGAATCAATTTCGAATAATTTTCAATTTGAAACTTTTTTCAAATTTGAATTTCATTATTTTGGATTTGTTTAAATTCGGTAATATTCTAATTCGGAAATTCGGATACATCTGAATTTCCGATTATAACAAAAATTCGTCTGAATTTGAATTCGGAATGAAACAAACCGCACATGTCTAATGGGGTATCATTTTTGAAGCGAAGCCGAAGCAAAGCAAAGCAAAAGCAAGGTGTAAACAGGACTGTAAGCTAACCATTTTATTTAGTGACAGGAGCTTTGACTGGCGTTCAGAGAGCTTTAACAAAGCCTGACCGAAGCCTTGTTTTGAAGCAAGTGTAAACTAGCTGGTAATTTGTGTTGAAACCGAAGCAAGTGTAAATGAGCCCTTACTGTGCCTTACACTGGTGATCTCAATCTGTCTCCATCCTCTGTAATCCCTCGATATACGTATAGAATTCTCTCAAAAATAATAAAGTATATAGTTATCTCCATATGGGTAACTGTATTTTTATTAAAAGCTAAAATATACTCAACTTATATTGTGCACTTACAGTATTGGTGGAGATGAATATCCAGACATATATTATGGATAATATCCAACAAAATGGCCGTCCGGGTTAGTGATGCCAGTGTTGCATCATCAAATCAAGTAAATTCTTCAGGGGTCATCACGTGACTTCTTCCTTATAGTCTGGGCAATCACAGGAGTGATATAAGAAGGATAAAGAGTAAGGGTTTTTCAGTCACTGCTCTCTGATATGCCCCTACAGGGCTCACTGGAGCGCCAGACTGGGGAGGCTAAGGGAACAGCTGGCTCAGGCTGCCAGAAGTGTGCTAAGAGACTGAGCCAGCTGCCCATCAAGCATCTGGGTGGATCCCGACATTATTGTCAGGATCCTTCCAGAGCCTGGATAAGCTCTGTGACGTCAGCCAACAGCAGACCTTAGCCTGCTGTTAACTGATTCTGGGTCACAGGAAAGCACAAGAGGTAAGTGAATTCCTGACAGAAAAAGCTTTGGCCATACGTTTCTTTTAAAAAAACTATCACCACAACATAAAAAATTCTAGTTGAATCCCCCAAGGGACTAAGTGCATCAGCTCTCACTGATCATTCACAACATAAGCACCAGTAAAATAATTTTTAGAGCTTTTGGGGCTGTGTGATCTATCTGCTGGTACTGTGAATGTTCACAAGCAGCTGACAGATAGATCACACATCTCTGACTGATCTTTTACTACCATGAATGAACAGTCAGCACTGTTGGGGTCGTGTGATCTATCTGCGGCTGCTAGTAAACATACACAGTACTGGCAGATAGATTACACAGTCCCAACAGTTCTGTTCCTTCACAATGGTAAACGTTATGGCTGCGGAGCTGTGTGATCTGCTGTTGCTGTGTATGTTTGCTAGAAGTGACAGCTAAATAACACGGTGCCAACAGCACTGAATGATCTTGTACTAGTGCTTGTGTTGTGGATGGAGTTAACCCCACCCCCTGCTGTACTGAGTGCTGGCACTTATCTCCAGTATGCACCTGCTGTCAGACACAATCTGCATCAATCAGCCCTCATTTATTTTTTGTTTTCTTTATAGTACCCTGCAGGGCCGTCTTTAAGGCAGGGCAAAAGGGACAGCTGCCCTGGGCCCTGTCATTGTTGAGGGGCCCAAAGCAGCTGCCTCATATTTGCCAACTATCCTGGTTTAAATTCCCTGTTCCTTGAAGTTTTAGTTCTGTGCTGTGTCCCAATATCTCAGTGTGAAGTGCTGCTACTAATGCTGCCCAGCTCTGCCCTATTGTTGTGTACAGATGACTCACCTGCAGACCCTGTGTTTACGTGTAAATAACCAGCATTAATATGTAAATAGTGGCAGCATTTATACGTATATCATCCCCCCCCAGGTCAAATCCACCATCACCTATACTGAATCCTGCCCACCGGGGAGGTAAAGAGGCATGCTTGAAAGCCCTGCCTACAACTGTGGTCATTAAGCCTAACATCTGCCTGTTCTGCAAAGGAAAGCAAATTGGTGGGGGGGGGGGGGTAGTGTGAGGTGTGCAGAGGTAGGCAGAGAAGGAATTACAGTTTGGGTGCACAGGTGAACAAGGAGGGGATGTATGGAGGTAAGGAAGGTGGGTCTAAAGATGAGCAGAGGAGGCAGGTAGAGTTAAAGGGGTGGAGGGTTGGAGTGGAGAGGATGGGGGAGGTTTGGGGTGCAGAGGTTAGTAGGGGTTTTAGGATGCAAAGGTGTACTGACAGGGTGGATAAAGTTGTAGGTAGCGTGTAGGGCAGCCCATTAATTTCAAAGGGCTGCTCTATGCGCTAGAAATGCAGAAGAAAATCCTTAACCCTTTTTCAAAATCACACGGTGCCAAGGCACATGTCAGCAGATGTGTGAGGGTGTCATTAACAATTGATGGCATTGCTGTGTATCTGCTAAAGGGCAGCACGTTTATGTGGTGTCGGAAAAGTGATTTTGCATGCATTCCTGACACACACAAATGTGAACGCAGGTTAAATGTCTCACTTACATTGGTGGTCAGTGTAAATCTTCTCATTACATTGGTGCTTGGTGCATCCTTTCAATCCTTTCATTCACTAGTGGCCAGTGTGAATGTTCCCCTTATATTGCTGGTCGGTGTAAGTCCCTTCTTACATTAGTGGTTACTGTGAATGCTTCTATTACATTAGAGGTCAGTGTAAATTCCTCCCTACATTGGTGGTTACTGTGAATGCCTCTATTACATTAGTGGTTAGTGTATATCCCTATTACATTGGTGGCCAGTGTTAAAACTCTTCTTTATAATGGTAGTTGGTAAAAAAATCAGCATTGCCACTGATCACACCCTCCCCTCCCCCCAGCACTGCCACTGATCCCAGTAGTTCTAGGATCCCTAGGAGTTTTCTCTCTATTGATGGGTCCCTCACCTCCCCAGTCCATGGTGTGCAGGCAGTGAGGAGATGATGTGCTGTAACTTCTAGCAACCAATCAGAGAGCAGTATTACTGTACAGTAATCTCTAGCAACCAATCAACAAGCAGAAATCATGTGCTGTAACCTCTAGCAAATACTCACTGAGCCGTAATGTGTGCTGTAACCTCTAGCAACCAGTCAGTAAGTGGTAATGATATGCTGTAACTGTAACCTCTGACAACCAATCGCAATCGCTGCCTGGTCTGATACAGTAAACTGATTTTGCGTCTAGCTGCTATTTATTGTATGTCTCAGAGCAGGTGGAGAACGAAATTGCATGGGGAGTGGGGGGGGGGGGCTGGCGGGGGTCCCAAGAAAATTTTTGCCCAGGGTCCAATCAATATTAAAGATGGCCCTGGCACCGTGGTTAGATGACATTGTGTGGAAGGGGGCAGGAGTGTAAATAAGGGGGGTATGGGGGTCCAGAACCACATGGGAGCATCCTGGCTGGTGGCCACTTTGAGACTCCTGAGTCACACAGCCTGGGCATCCTCCTGTGTCTCCCCACCTCTTACAGGAAGAGTGGAGAACACTGATTGGCTGTTACACTGGCAAGGAGGACATGAAGGGGACTATATGGGACACTGGAGATGATCAGCGGGACCTGCAACGGGCAGAAAGAGCTGAATCATGCTGAGACTCTTTGTTGATTTAGTGCCACTGCTGCTGACCTCTCATCAATCGTCTGGTATTTTAAGTGAATACATATAATACATTAAGTGTTTTTTGAATTTTAAAAATTGTGAAAGAAAGTTTACTTTTGATGTAGAATTCTGAAAATGTTAGAGCTTTGACTAACTTCATTCTTTCAGGAGGTTAAAGCATTGAAAGGACACTATTACTCAAAAATGAAAAAAAAACATTAAGTTCAATTTATACATGACTCAAACATTTCTTTGCCAGATTTGTGCAGATATATCTTTTTTAATAAACATTTTCATTTAAAGTGGAGTTCCACCCAAAAATGGAACTTCCGCTTTAAGTACTGGTGACCTGCTGACATGCCACATTTGGCATGTCATTTTTTTTTTGGGAGGGGGGAGCGGGTACCCAGTTTTGACAGGCACCCAGCTCCCACTTCCGTCCCTGGTGCCATGGCACCGGAAAGGAAGTTCACCTCTCCCTCCTTAATGCAACCTTCTGGGACATGTCACAGGTCCCAGAAGATTGCCCGGACAATCACAACATGCAGCGCAGCTCGCACATGTGCAGTGCGTACCCGACTGCTAAGCCACAGCCGGGCGCCCACAGTCACAATGCCAGAGCTGAGGAGAGGTGCAGGTGCAGGGCTTAGTTCGCCCGCATCGCTGGACCGTTGGACAGGTGGGTGTCTGTTTATGAAAAGTCAGCAGCTACACTTTTTGTAGCTGCTGACTTTTAAATGGGTGGAACTCCGCTTTAAGAGAATAATTAGAATCTTTCAGTAGTATAAGCATCATCAGCAAACCCTTTCATATTTTTAATAGTATCCAGCACCAGCAAAAAGTTTGACCAAAAGACTGTTTTTTACAGATAGCAGTCTCCAATGGAAAAAAATGGTAGTTGTTTCATTTTTTTTTTATAAATACCAACCAGCAATTGGAGGCCAAGGCTACATTCAGATGGTCGCACTGGGGCAACCACCAGTGAATATTTGTAGATTCTTGCAGGCAATACTAAATCCTGGCCAACGCCACTGCTGTTTGCATGTAACTGCTCATCTCTGCAGAAAACATGTGAACACAGCCTCCAACCAACCCTGGATGCAGAGAGTGTGCATTCAGGGTTCGTGTTTCTTTGGAGTTCTCACTCCAGAGACTGGCCGCAGCTAATCGGTCAGTTTGTATACAGCCATAGCACACAATGTTGCCACATCTAGAGGTGGCATTTAGCTGCCTCTGAATGCAGCAAACTATCTGCACCCACAAGGTTGTGTGAATGCAGCCTAATGCTCTGTACACATGGTCAGATTTTCCGACGGAAAATGTGTGATAGGACCTTGTTGTCGGAAATTCCGACCGTGTGTAGGCTCCATCACACATTTTCCATCGGAATTTCTGACACACAAAGTTTGAGAACTTGCTATAAAATTTTCCGACAACAAAATCTATTGTCGGAAATTCCAATCGTGTGTACACAAATCCGACGCACAAAGTGCCACGCATGCTCAGAATAAATAAGGAGGCCGAAAGCTATTGGCTACATCCCCATTTATAGTCCCGACGTACGTGTTTTACGTCACCACGTTTAGAACGATGGGAAATTCCGACAACTTTGTGTGACCGTTTGTAGGCAAAACAAGTTTGAGCCAACATCCGTCGGAAAAAATCCATGGATTTTGTTGTCGGATTTTCCGATCAATGTCTGACCGTGTGTACGGGGCATTAGACTTGCCCTTACTAGTGATATGCAACTTAATTAAACAAGCTTATGTAAAGAGTGTAATGCCAGAATAACAGAATAACTGTGATAATTGCCTCAATCATAAGGTAAATGTGAGAATAGAAATTGTGAAAGAACATCAATATAGTCAGTGAAATTGATATGAGTATCCACAAAGGTATTCAAAATAAACTTCAATACTCCAAATACATATAGAAATAAAGGAAAGGTACCTGGTGCGTCCACTCCAGTGCACAAAAATTGATCAATAGTGTCCAAATCACTGTACCACCACCACCGAGTGAATTTCAAACTCACCAAAACAAATGGCTGCTGTTACAGCAGCATGTGCTACTTACAGCAAACATGGAAATCTCTCTGGATGTAACACAGCATTGTCCTTGCACTGACCGCTGTAAGCAAAGTCCAACTGGGAATAAAGAAAGCTCACCAGGAGCCCAGATAGATTTTCCAAACTGCAGTGAGGTTTATTGAACCAATGGTATAAAACAGCATGAAGTTGAAGGTAAAATCACTCACATAAACAGCTGCTGGTGACCCGGAATCACACAGCAGAAAGACGTCAGTGTCAAATTGCCTACACTGATGTGTTTCGTCCAATGGGACGTTATCAAGGGGTCATTTGGTCTTGACATCTCATCTTTCATACAAGTTTAAGTGTCCCCATTTGCAGGTGTTCCGAATTTTGTTGTAATGCCGCTCCCGGAAATGGTAAAGTGGCCTTTTTTTTGCCGGAGCACCGTAAGTGAGCCGGCGTCCATGTTTGCGGCAAGCTGTAAGTGGCTCAGCGGCCATGACTGCAAAGCTTATAAGTATAGCTGTGGGGACTTATCATGATTGCACATTTCTACCTGACTCAAATATTTGACTGTTGTAGATGCATAGTAAAAGGATCATTTTCTTTTCTAATGTACAATAGAAAATTATTAATCAATTGCTAACATTTTCTAGTAAGTTGTTTTCTTATATTATTACTTATATTATTATTATGTTATATTATTTTATTATGACAAAGGAGGCTCTTCTTTACATAAAGTTTTTTGTGTTTATAGGAACGGAGGAATTGGGCGCAAGGTAGCAGGGCTAGAGGGGGTAGTATAAAGCCATTTATACGTGCTTACATTTAGGAAATTAAGTATAGGGCATTCTGAGGATTGAGGAGTCAGGAGGCTCACTATAAGTCAAGAAACATAGGACTTATTTGTCATTTCTCTTATTTTTTTTTATCTATCTGTATAGTTTAAAAAAAAGCTTTAAATAAAGGTCAAATATCATTCTTCCTCCGATAGCACATTCTAGCAGTAGTTTTACTAAAATAATCACATAGTACAAGAGGCAGAGCTTGTACAAATGGGCATCATCACTGATGTGTGCCTAGGGCAGCATGGTGTCTAAATAATCACCTGACCCCAAGGGGTTGAGTTAACAATAATTTTAGGCTGTAATATCAACAAGTCTAATAATTATTTTCTTGATCAGCCTGGGGCAAGTGCCCTTTTTACTCCTGGACCTTGGGCTCACCGACTTTGAGTTTGGCTCCTTACTTCTTCTTTATACAAAGTAACTTAATGACAATTTAGCTTGCTGGCTGTATAATGTTGCACAAAATAAATTCCATTGATTGCAACATATAAGACAGGCTAAGTGTTTTTTTTTTTTCTTTCTCCTTTCCTTGATCCAAGTGGAATTTTACAGACCTAATTTACATGCGTTTGAATTAAACACTGTAGAACAAGCCTTGAAGCTTTACCAAACCGTGACAGTTTGTAACTAGTTTACCAGCCAGTTGATTGTCCTTGTACATTTTAATGCTGTGCCTAAGCTCAGTAAATCATGTTTTGATTGACTGCTTTCGACTTATTACCATATAAATTTCAACAGGAGCATTGTAAGATGCAGATGGTATGGATGCCAGGGTCACACAGGTTATCAGAATATTAGACAGGCATGTTTGTTAGAGAAACACTTCCAATGTAATCATGTTATTTTTTCCCTCAAATAACCCTCAAAGATCCTTCATTTTGTGTCATTCAGGCTGTCAGATCTCAATGTTGGCTCTGCCTTTTCATCTATTCCAATAAATGTTCTGTGCTAGTTAGATGAGATACTACTCGTGATAAGCAGCTCAATGCTATCCAGATTGGGCTGGGGATCACTGATCTGCTTGTAAACTGGTATAGGAGATGTTTAGAAGCCTTATTAGTTTACATCTGTATTGCAGAGTGCAAACGTTTTCCCCTGGTCCACCTATGGTCATTGTGTGAATGTGCAAAATGTATGCCTAATCTATAAGATGTTTCTGTATAGAGGCCACATTATGAGTCATTTAATATATTCATACATGCATGCTGGGGAAGCAGACTTAGGGTAGCTGACACCAACAGACTCAACAAACGGATTTGCAAGGCAAGTGATGTTGTTGGATTGAAGTTGCAGTCTTTAACAACAGTGCTGGATAGGAGTATGTTGTCCAAGATTCAGTGCCTTGAGTGTGTTCATACCCCTTGAAATTTTCCACATTTTCTCATGTTAAAACCAAAAATGTAAATGTATTTTACTGGGATTTCATGTGATAGAACAACACAAAGTGGCACATAATTCTGAAATGGAAGGAAAATGATAAATGGTTTTCCAAAATTTCTTTACAAATAAATATCTGAAAAAAGTGGCATGCATGTTATTCAGCCCCCTTTACTCTGATACCGCTAACTAAAATGTAGTGGAACCAATTGCCTCCAAAAGTCACCTAATTAGTAAATAGAGTTCACCTGTGTGTAATTTAATGTCATTATAAATGCAGCTGATTTGTGAAGCCCTCAGAGGTATTTTATAGAATCTTAGTGAACAAACAGCAAAGTGAAGGCCAAAGAACACACCAGACAGGTCAGGGATAAAGTTGTGGAAAAGTTTAAAGCAGGGTTAGGTTTAAAAAAATAATCTCAAGCTTTGAACATCTCAAGTAGCACTGTTCAATCCATCATCCGAAAATGGAAAGAGTATGGCACAACTGCAAACCTACCAAGAGATGGCCATCAAACTAAACCAATAAACAGGCAAGGAGAGCAATAATCAGAGAAGCAGCCAAGAGGCCCATGGTAACTCTGGAGGAGCTGTAGAGATCCACAGCTCAGGTGAGAGAATCTGTCCACAGGACACTCCACAAATCTGGCCTTCATGGAAGAGTGGCAAGAAGAAAGCCATTGCTGAAAGAAAGCCATAAGGAGTCCTGTTTGCAGTTTGCGAGAAGCCATGTGGGGGACACAGCAAACATGTGGAAGAAGGTGCTCTGGTCAGATGAGACCAAAATTGAACTTTTTGGCCTAAAAGCAAAACGCTATGTGTGGCGGAATACACATCACCCTGAACACACTATCCCCACTGTGAAACATAGTGGTGGCAGAATCATGTTGTGGGGATTCTTTTCTTCAGCAGGGATAGGAAAGCTGGTCAGAGTTGATGGGAAGGGGGATGGAGCCAAATACAGGGCAATCTTAGAAGAAAACCTGTTAACCACTTGCCGACCGCCTACCGCATATATACTGCGGCAGAATGGCACGGGCAGGCAGAATCACGTACCCGTACGTGATCTGCCTCCCGCGGGCGGGGGGTCCGATGCCAGCGGCGGTCGGCATTTGACTGGGAGCGTCGGGAGGCGAGGGGGAGACCATCCGATCGTGGCCCCCCCCTCGCGATCGCTCCCAGCCAATGGGAATCCTCCTCTGCCTGTGTGTAGTTTCACACAGGCAGAGGAAGTGATGTCATCTCTCCTCGGTCTGGCAGTTTCCGTTCCAGCGCCGAGGAGAGAAGACAAGTGAGTGCACACAACACACACACACACAGTAGAACATGCCAGGCATACCTTACACCCCCGATCCCCCCCCGATCGCCCCCCGATCCCCCCCCAATCACCCCCCCCCTGTCACAAACTGACATTAGCAGTATTTTTTTTTTTTTTCTGATTACTGTATAGTGTCAGTTTGTGACAGTTACAGTGTTAGGGCAGTGAGTATTACCCCCCTTTAGGTCTAGGATACCCCCCTAACCCCCCCTAATAAAGTTTTAACCCCTTGATCACCCCCCCTCACCAGTGTCGCTAAGCGATCATTTTTCTGATCGCTGTATTAGTGTCGCTGGTGACGGTAGTTAGGGACGTAAATATTTAGGTTCGCCGTCAGTGTTTTATAGCGACAGGGACCCCCATATACTATCTAATAAAGGTTTTAACCCCTTGATTGCCCCCTAGTTAACCCTTTCACCACTGATCACCGTATAACTGTTACGGGTGACGCTGGTTAGTTCGTTTATTTTTTATAGTGTCAGGGCACCCGCCGTTTATCACCGAATAAAGGTTTAGCCCCCTGATCGCCCGGCGGTGATATGCGTCGCCCCAGGCAGCGTCAGATTAGCGCCAGTACCGCTAACATCCACGCACGCAGCATACGCCTCCCTTAGTGGTATAGTATCTGTACGGATCAATATCTGATCCAATCAGATCTATACTAGCGTCCCCAGCAGTTTAGGGTTCCCGAAAACGCAGTGTTAGCGGGATCAGCCCAGATACCCGCTAGCACCTGCGTTTTGCCCCTCTGCCCGGCCCAGCCCACCCAAGTGCAGTATCGATCGATCACTGTCACTTACAAAACACTAAACGCATAACTGCAGCGTTCGCAGAGTCAGGCCTGATCCCTGCGATCGCTAACAGTTTTTTTTTGGTAGCGTTTTGGTGAACTGGCAAGCACCAGCCCCAGGCAGCGTCAGGTTAGCGCCAGTACCGCTAACACCCACGCACGCAGCATACACCTCCCTTAGTGGTATAGTATCTGATCGGATCAATATCTGATCCGATCAGATCTATACTAGCGTCCCCAGCAGTTTAGGGTTCCCAAACACGCAGTGTTAGCGGGATCAGCCCAGATACCCGCTAGCACCTGCGTTTTGCCCCTCCGCCTGGCCCAGCCCAGCCCACCCAAGTGCAGTATCGATCGATCACTGACACTTACAAAACACTAACCGCATAACTGCAGCGTTCGCAGAGTCAGGCCTGATCCCTGCGATCGCTAACAGTTTTTTTGGTAGCGTTTTGGTGAACTGGCAAGCACCAGCCCCAGGCAGCGTCAGATTAGCGCCAGTACCGCTAACACCCACGCACGCAGCATATGCCTCCCTTAGTGGTATAGTATCTGATCGGATCAATATCTGATCCGATCAGATCTATACTAGCGTCCCCAGCAGTTTAGGGTTCCCAAACACGCAGTGTTAGCGGGATCAGCCCAGATACCTGCTAGCACCTGCGTTTTGCCCCTCCGCCCGGCCCAGCCCAGCCCACCCAAGTGCAGTATTGATCGATCACTGTCACTTACAAAACACTAAACGCATAACTGCAGCGTTCGCAGAGTCAGGCCTGATCCCTGCGATCGCTAAAAGTTTTTTTGGTAGCGTTTTGGTGAACTGGCAAGCACCAGCGGCCTAGTACACCCCGGTCGTAGTCAAACCAGCACTGCAGTAACACTTGGTGACGTGGCGAGTCCCATAAGTGCAGTTCAAGCTGGTGAGGTGGCAAGCACAAGTAGTGTCCCGCTGCCACCAAAAAGACAAACACAGGCCCGTCGTGCCCATAGTGCCCTTCCTGCTGCATTCGCCAATCCTAATTGGGAACCCACCACTTCTGCAGCACCCGTACTTCCCCCATTCACATCCCCAACCAAATGCAGTCGGCTGCATGAGAGGCATTTTCTTTATGTCCTCCCGAGTACCCCTACCCAGCGAACGCCCCCAAAAAAGATATTGTGTCTGCAGCTAGCGCGGATATAGGCGTGACACCCGCTATTATTGTCCCTCCTGTCCTGACAATCCTGGTCTTTGCATTGGTGAATATTTTGAACGCTACCATTTACTAGTTGAGTATTAGCGTAGGGTACAGCATTGCACAGACTAGGCACACTTTCACAGGGTCTCCCAAGATGCCATCGCATTTTGAGAGACCCGAACCTGGAACCGGTTACAGTTATAAAAGTTACAGTTACAAAAAAAAAGTGTAAAAAAAAAAAAAAAACACATACAAAAATATAAAATAAAAAAAAATAGTTGTCGTTTTATTGTTCTCTCTCTCTCTATTCTCTCTCTCTATTGTTCTGCTCTTTTTTACTGTATTCTATTCTGCAATGTTTTATTGTTATTATGTTTTATCATGTTTGCTTTTCAGGTATGCAATTTTTTATACCTTACCGTTTACTGTGCTTTATTGTTAACCATTTTTTTGTCTTCAGGTACGCCATTCACGACTTTGAGTGGTTATACCAGAATGATGCCTGCAGGTTTAGGTATCATCTTGGTATCATTCTTTTCAGCCAGCGGTCGGCTTTCATGTAAAAGCAATCCTAGTGGCTAATTAGCCTCTAGACTGCTTTTACAAGCAGTGGGAGGGAATGCCCCCCCCACAGTCTTCCGTGTTTTTCTCTGGCTCTCCTGTCTCAACAGGGAACCTGAAAATGCAGCCGGTGATTCAGCCAGCTGACCATAGAGCTGATCAGAGACCAGAGTGGCTCCAAACATCTCTATGACCTAAGAAACCGGAAGCTACGAGCATTTTATGACTTAGATTTCGCCGGATGTAAATAGCGCCATTGGGAAATTGGGAAAGCATTTTATCACACCGATCTTGGTGTGGTCAGATGCTTTGAGGGCAGAGGAGAAATCTAGGGTCTAATAGACCCCAATTTTTGCAAAAAAGAGTACCTGTCACTACCTATTGCTATCATAGGGGATATTTACATTCCCTGAGATAACAATAAAAATGATTAAAAAAAAAAAAAATGAAAGGAACAGTTTAAAAATAAGATAAAAAAATAATAATAATAAAGAAAAAAAAAAAAAAAAAGCACCCCTGTCCCCCCTGCTCTCGCGCTAAGGCGAACGCAAGCGTCGGTCTGGCGTCAAATGTAAACAGCAATTGCACCATGCATGTGAGGTATCGCCGCGAAGGTCAGATCGAGGGCAGTAAGTTTAGCAGTAGACCTCCTCTGTAAATCTAAAGTGGTAACCTGTAAAGGCTTTTAAAGGCTTTTAAAAATGTATTTAGTTTGTCGCCACTGCACGTTTGTGCGCAATTTTAAAGCATGTCATGTTTGGTATCCATGTACTCGGCCTAAGATCATCTTTTTTATTTCATCCAACATTTGGGCAATATAGTGTGTTTTAGTGCATTAAAATGTAAAAAAGTGTGTTTTTTCCCCAAAAAATGCGTTTGAAAAATCGCTGCGCAAATACTGTGTGAAAAAAAAAATGAAACACCCACCATTTTAATCTGTAGGGCATTTGCTTTAAAAAAAAAATCTAATGTTTGGGGGTTCAAAGTAATTTTCTTGCAAAAAAAAATTATTTTTTTATGTAAACAATAAGTGTCAGAAAGGGCTTTGTCTTCAAGTGGTTAGAAGAGTGGGTGATGTGTGACATAAGCTTCTAGATGTTGTGCATAAAATGCCAGGACAGTTCAAACCCCCCCCAAATGACCCCATTTTGGAAAGTAGACACCCCAAGCTATTTGCTGAGAGTCATGTTGAGTCCATGGAATAATTTATATTGTGACACAAGTTGCGGGAAAGAGACAATTTTTTATTTTTTTTTATTTTTTTTGCGCAAAGTTGTCACTAAATGATATATTGCTCAAACATGCCATGGGAACATGTGAAATTACACCCCAAAATACATTCTGTTGCTTCTCCTGAGTACGGGGATACCACATGTGTGGGACTTTTTGGGAGCCTAGCCGCGTACGGGACCCCGAAAACCAAGCACCGCCTTCAGGCTTTCTAAGGCCGTAAATTTTTGATTTCACTCTTCACTGCCTATCACAGTTTCGGAGGCCATGGAATGCCCAGGTGGCACAAAACCCCCCCAAATGACCCAATTTTGGAAAGTAGACACCCCAAGCTATTTGATGAGAGGTATAGTGAGTATTTTGCAGACCTCACTTTTTGTCACAAAGTTTTGAAAATTGAAAAAAGAAAAAAAAAATTTTTTTTCTCGTCTTTCTTTATTTTCAAAAACAAATGAGAGCTGCAAAATACTCACCATGCCTCTCAGCAAATAGCTTGGGGTGTCTACTTTCCAAAATGGGGTCATTTGGGGGGGGTTTGTGCCACCTGGGCATTCCATGGCCTCCGAAACTGTGATAGGCAGTGAGGAGTAAAATCAAAAATGTACGCCCTTAGAAATCCTGAAGGCAGTGATTGGTTTTCGGGGTCCCGTACGCGGCTAGGCTCCCAAAAAGTCCCACACATGTGGTATCCCCATACTCAGGAGAAGCAACTAAATGTATTTTGGGGTGCAATTCCACATATGCCCATGGCCTGTGTGAGCAATATATCATTTAGTGACAACTTTGTGCAAAAAAAAAAAAAAATTGTCACTTTCCCGCAACTTGTGTCAAAATATAAAACATTCCATGGACTCAACATGCCTCAAAGCAAATAGCTTGGGGTGTCTACTTTCCAAAATGGGGTCATTTGGGGGGGGTTTATGTCATCTGGGCATTTTATGGCCTTCAAAACTGTGATAGGTAGTGAGGAGTAAAATCAAAAATGTACGCCCTTAGAAATCCTGAAGGCGGTGCTTGGTTTTCGTGGCCCCGTACGCGGCTAGGCTCCCAAAAAGTCCCACACATGTGGTATCCCCGTACTCAGAAGAAGCAGCTAAATGTATTTTGGGGTGCAATTCCACATATGCCCATGGCCTGTGTGAGCAATATATCATTTAGTGACAACTTTTTGTAATTTTTTTTTTTTTTTTTTTTGTCATTATTCAATCACTTGGGACAAAAAAAATGAATATTCAATGGGCTCAACATGCCTCTCAGCAAATTCCTTGGGGTGTCCACTTTCCAAAATGGGGTCATTTGTGGGGGTTTTGTACTGCCCTGCCATTTTAGCACCTCAAGAAACGACATAGGCAGTCATAAATTAAAGGCTGTGTAAATTCCAGAAAATGTACCCTAGTTTGTAGACGCTATAACTTTTGCGCAAACCAATAAATATACACTTATTGACATTTTTTTTACCAAAGACATGTGGCCGAATACATTTTGGCCTAATAGTATGACTAAAATTGAGTTTATTGGATTTTTTTTAGAAGAAAAAGTAGAAAATATCATTTTTTTTCAAAATGTTCGGTCTTTTTCCGTGTATAGCGCAAAAAATAAAAACGGCAGAGGTGATCAAATACCATCAAAAGAAAGCTCTATTTGTGGGAAGAAAAGGACGCAAATTTCGTTTGGGTACAGCATTGCATGACCGCGCAATTAGCAGTTAAAGCGACGCAGTGCCGAATTGTAAAAAGTGCTCTGGTCAGGAAGGGGGTAAAACCTTCCGGGGCTGAAGTGGTTAAAGTCGGCAAAAGACTTGAAACTGGGGCAGAGGTTCACCTTCCAGCAGGACAACAATCCTAAACATACAGACAGAGCTACAATGGAATGGTTTAGATCAAAGCATATTCATGTGTTAGAATGGCCCAAAGTCCAGACCTAAATCCAATTGAGAATCTGTGGCAAGACTTGGAAATTGCTGTTCACAGACGCTCTCCATCCAATCTGACAGAGCTTGAGCTATTTTACAAAAGGGAATGGGCAAAAATGTCACTCTCTAGATGTTCAAAGCTGGTAGAGACATCCCCAAAAAGACTTACAGCTGTAATTGCAGTGAAAGGCGGTTCTAAGAAGTATTGGCTCAGGGGGGATGAATACAAATGCATGTCACACTTTTCAGATATTTATTTGTAAAAAGTTTTGAAAAACATTTATCATTTTCCTTCCACTTCACAATTATGTGCCACTTTGTGTTGGTCTGTCACATAAAATCTCAATAATAAAAACATTAATGTTTTTGGTTGTAACATGACAAAATGTTGAAAATTTCAAGGGGTGTGAATACTTTTTCAAGGCACTATATGTTTAGTCTTGGACAACTCCTCCCACCCACTCCACAATATTTTAGTTAGTCTGAGGAGTACCTTAAGGCTTCATGCACACTAGCATTTTTATAAGCTCAAAAAACGCTAGATGAGAAACACAGATAATAGCATTTTCGTGTCGGCCGGCCTGTAGTAGCGTTTTAGTAGCTCTTAGAAGCTTTTAGAAGTGTTTAGGAGAGGATTTACAATACATGAGGAAATAAAAAAAAAAACACTTGGAAAAAGCTGTTAGCAGCATTTTAGTAGCGTTTAGAAGCATTTAGGAACATTCAGCATTTTGTTTCTGCCAGCAAACCTCCAAAAGCTTGCAAAAACTCTACAAAAACAATGTTTTTTTCTAAATGCTTGAAAAATGCTTCTAGCATAAAATAATGTACATGGACAAATAGGATAACACTATTAGCGTCTAGGAGCAGAAACAAATGCTCATAATAGCTTCTAGGAGCTAAAAAAAACACTAGTGTGCATGGGGCCTCAATTATAGATTGTCACAACCGCGATGCACCACAGAGCGACACAAATCATTTTTGCCTGTGGCCATCAAATTGTATCATTCATCTCTGAGAGTGCTGAATGTGAGGATTAAATCTGGTTTATGATTCAGATTTTTATTTAGTTTTTATATTATGTGGTACTAGGTTAACTATGTATAATTTTTGGGTAATGTTAGAGAAAGTGGTATACTTTGCATGTTGGTAGTTTGATTTTCTGCTATTTTTTAATCAGTGTTATTTATTCTATGTAGTATTTTAGTAGGATGGTATGGTTGATTACAGTACAGTATTATATTTAGTTTTATTATTATTGGGGATTTATATAGCGCCAACAGCTTGCGCAGCACTTTACAACGTTAGGGCACACAGTACAGTTACAATACAATTCAATACAGGAGGAATCAGAGGGCCCTGCTCATTAGAGCTTACAATCTAAGAGGGAGGGTCAAGTGATACGAAAGGTAATAACTGTGGGGGATGAACTGATGAAGAAAATATAAGTACAGTTGTTAGGTGGAGGCAGGATAGGCTTCTCTGAAGAGAAAAGTTTTCAGGGATCGCCTAAAAGTGGATAGAGTTGTAGATAGTTGGACAGATTGGAGTAGGGAATTCCAAGGGATGGGAAAGGCTTGGAAGAAGTTTATGTGGCATTAATTGCTGTTATTGGTAATATTATTGTTCTTGTGCCTTGGTATTGTGATATTTGTGTAGTCTTTGTAGAATGTAATTGTATTTTAGTAATTTCTCTTTGGGATTAACAAAGTATTAATAAAGTATTCTGAATCCAAATTCCATAAATTAATGGATTTTTGGTAAATTCCCCCATTCAAAGGAAAACTGGTAAGGGGTCCAAAGATCTTATACTGAACCTGTGGTCAGGATATGGACATTCAAGATTTAGATATTTTTAACGTACAGTAAAGAAGCTTTAAAACCAGCCCTCGCTGACCACTGTAGCTGTATGCACTGTGGAGCGACTGGTGCTCCAATTCACAGCAGAAGCACTAAACTTTAGGTGAATGTGTAAGTTACTGGTTATCACTTGTGTATGATTTCTGGTTGTGAGCATTCAATTTGGGAAGTCAGCTTATCGTATTCACAGATTCACTATTTTTTCACCTGATGAGGGGTGACATATATATGTATTTCACCAAGCACTGAGTCAGTTTGTATTCAATTGCAGTTATTCATATATTCATTTTTTTCATATTGCAGAACTGATTCTCTCTTTTTTGATTTACTCTTGTATGGTGACATTTATTCCTAGGCTATTATTTACTTTTTCCTGGCATTTATTATATGAGGTGGAGCTTTTTCTGCCCACCTCATCTCACATTTTTATTTGTTACTGATTGATGGAATAGCGCCACATATCTTTATTTAATATACTAAACTTTAGGTAATTCTCCCAGGAAGTGTAAAAAAATGCAATGCAAGAACCAAGAAATGGAATGAGCTACATTTTAAAAGGCTAAGAACCAGAGCCATTCAGAAGACCACTTCACGCCAATGTAATGCAAATACGTAGTCTTTGGCTTGAAGGGGTTGTACTGGGGTGATGCCGACAGCTGCCGGCATCATCATGGTACCAGTTTTTAGAGCTGACGGTCGTCTTTCTTGTGATAACAACCGATGCAGCTAAGCAATTGCTCTGTTATCCCAAGCAACAGAAGGAGACATTAGCCTCCTCAGGCCACCTTCCGTGGCTCGCTCAGGCTCTCCCGTCCCACCGGTAGGCCCTAGTGACCAGCCGGCACCTCCACCGGCTGGCCAGAGACCTGAGCAAAGCCGGAATCGGTAACCCGGACATCACTTTACATCACTTCCGGTTTACTGAAGACTTAAAGATGCCAAGTTTAAAAAAATGGCAGTATTCAAAACTGCCAAACTTGGTGTTTTGAATGCTTTGCAAGGAGGGATTTGGGGCCTTTTAGTCCCCAGATCTCACCACAAAGAGTACCTGTCACCGCATATTACTGTCACAAGGGATGTTTACATTCCTTGTAAAAAGCCATAAAAGTGATAAGATTTTTTTTTTTAAGGGACAATGTAAAAAAAAAGAAAAAAAAATGTAAAGTGTCCCATCCCTATGAGCTTGCACGATAGGAAGCTACCACATACGTAAGTCACGTCTGCAAATGTAAACAGTGTTTAAACCACACATGTGAGGTATCGCCCTGATCATTAGAGCAAGAGCAATAATTCTAGCACAAGACCCCCTCTGTAACTCTAAACTGGTAACCTATAAAAAATAGTAAAGCGTTGCCTATGGAGATTTTTTAGTACCATAGTTTGTCTCCATTCCACGATTGTGTGCAATTTTAAAGCATGACATGATAGGTATCTATTTACTCAACATAACATCATCTTTCATATTATATAAAAAAAAAGGGCTAACTTACCTTACAGTTTTTTTTTTTTGTTTTTTTTTTAACTAATGAAAGTGTATTTCTTCCAAATAAATTGCATTTGAAAGACTGCTGGGCAATACAGTATGTAATAAAATATTGCAATGATCGACAATTTATTCTCTAGGGTCTCTGCTAATTTTCTAGCAAAAATTACTGATTTTAACTTGTAAGCAACAAGTGTCAGAAAAAGGCTTAGACATGAAGGGGTTAAATTAAATCACAACCAGGGCAAACAGAATTAGAAAATAAGCCCCCAAACCTAAATTATAACCACCCAGTAACCACCCAGTAACATTCTTGTACTTCTGAATGTTCGTGTTTTATTTGCATGTACCTTTCCCAACATGCGCATAAAGACCTACTATGGTGAATAATATTTCATGCCATTAACTGTATGTATGTAATACCTGTAATGATAGTATTCAGTCAACGAATATGTTTTTGTATTTATTATACCTCTGTTTATATTTTTTTCTCCACCCTTACATGCAGACTATGCTGTTCAGCAAAAGTGACTATATAATTCCTGTCGGGAGTACTTGCAACAGTCTCCTTTTATTCAAATAGTTCAAATCCTACTATCAAAATAAAAAAAAATTGAAAACTACTCTAAAGTGTTAGGTAGAATTGGGCTTTAATTTGTTTGCCACTTGCTTATTGCTTAAACAACATGTGTCGCATGTTCAGAAGATGGCAAAGAAGTAGTGTGGGGGTAGAGTGTGGTATGAATTAATATGCCAAAATCCTATATACCAATAGAACAAAGATATGCACAAAGTGCAACAAGACCCCTCATGGACTTTAAGGCAAAAACACATATAAGAGTATATTAATAAAAACTTATAAAAAAGTTTTATTTCAGAAACATCCAATAAGAAGAACATACATCCTGGTAAAATGACATTACAAAAAATAACCATACATGTGTTGACATAACATCATGGAATAGTGTTCAAATTACCCTACAAACATCAGATACATCCAGAAGGCTGCCAATGCATAGGACCAAGGTCAGTCCAAGTGAATTATATTGATAAATTCCAACATGTTTCAGACCTGTAGTCCTTCATCAGGAGAGATAATGAGTATTTGTACTTCTAAAACATAAATATATAACAATCATTAAATACATAGAAAATCATACTTAATTGTACATATATATATGTTATATCTTAATCAATTACATATTACAGGCTGCTGTAGGTACTTATAAAGGTCGACCATATATGCGTAAAAGGCCAATAGACCCCATTCAGTCCTGCTCGATAGGGTAACTGCATAGTACCACTCTAAAAAGGGTGGGGGAATGCCAATGATGCCCAATATACATTCACATGCATGCAGCTACCCTATTGAGCAGGACTGAATGGGGTCTATTGACCTTTTACACATGTACGATTGACCTTTGTAAGTACATACAGCAACCTGTATGTAATTGATTAAGATATTATATATATATATGTACAATTAAGTATAATTTTCTATGTATTTAAAGATTGTTATATATTTGTGTTTTATAAGCACAAATACCTATTATCTCCAATGAGGAAGCACTACAGGTCTGAAACATGTTGGGATTCATCAATATAATTCACTTGGGCTGTCCTTGGTCTCATGTATTGGCAGCCCTCTGGATGTATCTGATGTTTGTAGGGTATTTTGGGTACATTTCCATGATGTTATGTCAACATATGTGTGGTTAATTCTTGTAATGTAATTTTACCAGGATGTATGTTCTTCTTATTGGATGTTTCTGAAACAAAACGTATGTTTTTTAATACACTCTTATATGAGGTTCTGCCTTCAAAGTCCACTAGGGGTCTCGTTTGCACTTTGTGCATATCTTGTACAGAAGATGGGTTCCGCAAGATTCAGTAGATGAGATTGCTTTGTACAAAGAACATTTGCACAAAATATTTAAAATATAGGCAAGCAGTGTATTTTGTCTATGTGTAGCCTTAGTTTTAGTTAATGTTGGAGTTGGGGCAGAGTTAGGGTATGGTTAGAATATGGTTTAGGGTAAAGTCAGGTTAGTGTGGTTAGGTCTATGTCTCTATCTGTTTTCCTCCTATTTTGTGTTTATGGTTTGATTAAACTTTTTTCACCAAAATATCTAAGACCAAAGGTTCCAGTTCTAGAGGGACTACTTTATGAAGTCATATTTGGGTTGTTCCTAACACGCTAGCACTTACCAGCCTCTCAAGACAAAGCATGGAGCAACTAAGGAAAGCCTGTCCCAGATAAGCAAAATGTACTCCATAAAGGTAGGTCCTTTTTTAAATACTAGCACTAAATACACATATACTGTAGGTGTTTTTGCAAATGGCAAAGGCTGTCAAAATTATTTTGGTGTTTTTGTTCTAGTGCCTCATTTCCTTGTAAAATATAGACTGTAAAAAAAAAAAGGAATTATAAAAACAAAAAAAAAAGCCTAATTATTTTAGGACTCCCATTTTTCTTTTTTTTTTTAAATCAAAAAGGTTTTTATTGAACATTTTAAATAAATACATCTTCCGGTGTACAATTTTCTACATTTCAGTGTCATATTCATACAATGTAGATCATAGGTTCTTATAGTGTTACTACACAGCCTTCTGATTTCCATTATACCATGTTGAGAAATATAATTGACATCCATCCTCCCTCCAATTCGCATGTATTGTATCTCCTTTCCATATTCATTTATATTATTTATCTAAGGACCCTGTAAGAGTCTCGTCATGACTAGTTCTCTCGGACTAAGTCCAGGCGTGTCCAACCAGCTGGACCAAATGCGTTCAAACCTGTGTGGACAGCCTCTGTGTTGGTATATGTACTTTTCCATAATTAGAGTTTTACCCATATGCGTTATCCACATTTTAACAGAGGGTGGTACTGCAGACTTCCACGCCATTAATATAAGTTTTCTAGCTTGGAATAAAGCCCTGGATACAGCCACTTTAGTTTGTTCCTCTGGGATTACCTCATCCAATACCCCCAGCAAGCAGTGCATAGGATCCACCGGTACTGTCGTCTGGAACACTCCGTTTAGTGTACCTATCACCTCGTGCCAGTACCGATGGAGCTTCGGACATCGCCACAGAAGATGTATAAGATCCGCATTGTGCTGCCGACATCGGCAGCATATGGGGTCCGCCACTCTGCCCATCTTGTGCAACTTGGATGGAGTGTAATGCACTCTAAGTATTATATAAAGTTGGGACACTTTTTGTGCAACATTGAGGGAACACGTGGGTATGGCCTGTAACGCTTCCTCCCATTGATCCTCAGTTATCTGACCTAGGTCCCTTCTCCATGCGTCAATTGCCTTACATGGGTAGGCATCCAGGTGCTTGGCAAGTAGCATCTGGTAACACGTGGAAATGATCCCTTTAGTTATAGTGGATGATTGCAACACATGGAACACCGGCGTGGGACAGAGTTCCCACTCCCCAGCGTCTCCCTGTGCCACAATTGCATGCCGAAGCTGCAAATATGGGTAATACATAGTGTCTGGGAGCCCAAATGTGTTCTGCAGTTCTGTAAAGGACATCAGTTTACCATTCTTAAATATGTGAGAGAGCATGGTCACCCCGTGGGCCTTCCATCTGGGCTCACGTTGTAACTTAGCCAGTTCCACATAAGAGCGGTTTCCCCATATCGGGCTGTAATCTGTAAATCCCTGCACCCCTTGTAATTGTCTACTCTTGTTCCATATTTTCTGTACCAGGGAAAGTGTCGGGTTTTTTTTGTTTGACTTCGCAAATAATTGAGCCTCTAGACCCATAGGAATGGTCTCAGCGCCCGTAGCAAAAAGCATCAGTCGTGCTGCCGAGCCCATTGGTTCATGCGTCATAGATCCCACAAGGTGTTGCAACTGTGCCGCAATATAGTACAGCCAAGGGTTGGGGACCGCCAACCCTCCGCCATCCTTTGGACACTGCAACTGCTCTATCCGGACTCTGGGTGCTTTGTTGTGCCATAGCAGTTTTCGAAAAAGGGTATTGACTACTCTGAAAATTTTTAAATGTATCACTACTGGTGAGTTGTGAAGGAAATACAATAGTTGGGGCATTAAAATCATTTTAATGAGATTTGCCTTACCCGCTAGTGACATCATTAAGTTGTTCCATGTATTTATTTTGTCACGAAAGCGAGATAGCAATGGGAATATGTTTAAAGAACAGAAGTCCCCAACACAGGGGGATATCTGGACGCCCAGGTATTTAAATCCAGTGGTAGTTGGAATGGGGCAAGAGTCAGGCAGACTCACATCCCGGCTCCCATCCAGCAACATCAGAGACGATTTAGACCAATTTATAGTCAGGCCCGAGAAATGTCCAAATTGCTCTATTATATCCATTACCCCCAGTAGTGATTGACTAGTGTCTCCCAGGAACAGCAACATGTCATCCGCGTATAACATGAGCTTTTCGTGCAAGTCACCATACCTGAATCCTTCTATCCGTGGACTGTCCCTTATTTGAGCCGCCAGAGGTTCTATTGCGATCGCAAAGAGCAGGGGGGACAGCGGGCATCCCTGCCTTGTCCCCCTACCCAGAGCAAAAGCTTCTGACATCCTATTCGCTATTCTAATGTTGGCCTGGGGAGCCGCATACAGCAGTTTCGTCCATGCTACAAACCGCCTCCCAAAGCCAAATTTGTCCAGTGTCGCCCATAAGTATCTCCAACTAACACTGTCAAACGCCTTATTGGCGTCTAATGATAGAAGAGCTCTGTGTCCCTCATTGTCAGCCTGTATTTGCATATTCATATATAGCCTTCGAAGATTTGTAGCTGTGGACTTATGTGGCATAAAGCCGGCCTGGTCTGGGTGAATGATTGAGGATATTATCCCATTGACCCGGATTGCTAGGACCTTAGCAAGGATTTTTACATCACTTTGGAGTAAGGATATGGGCCTATATGAGCCCGGGTCGACAGGATCCTTCCCTGGCTTAAGCAGTAAAATCACATTTGCTCTGGACATGGAATCTGGCAATCCACCCCTGTCCAAGCTGGTATTGAAGACCTTTAGTAGTTCAGGCAACAGTTTTTCTCCATATTGAGAGTATACCTCCATTGGGAGACCATCCTCCCCTGGCGCCTTACAGGTAGGGAAAGTACTCACCGCCACCTGGAGCTCCTCTATAGTTATTGGAGCGTCCAGGTGTCGTCTCGCCTCAGCAGACAGTGTGGGCAGATTTATGTTAGCCATAAAAGCATTGAGATCGTCATCAGAGTAGGTCTCTCTAGATTTGTACAGATCCCTATAGAAATTTGCCAGCTCAGAGATGATATCATCAGGAGCATTGACTATCCTGCCATTGGCAGCTCGTATGGCTCCTATAGCCGGTGATTGTTGTTGTGATTTTGCAATTTTTGCTAATAGGCGGCCTGTCTTTTCCCCCTCCTCATAAAACGCCAGTTTTGAAAAAAATCTCTTACGTTCTGCAGCGGAGGATCGCACGCGGTCTAAGGAATCCTGAGCCGCGATCCATGCCTCCCTTGCAGAGTCGGTAGGATCATTCACAAATGCCAACTCTAGATGACTCACCAAGTCCTCCGCCTGCTCTAGCAGGACCGAGGAGTTTTGTTTAACTATATTTATTTCCTGAATAAATATTCCTTTACAATATGCTTTAAGTTGTTCCCATTTGTACAGGATATCTGTGTGCTGTCTATGTATTCTGAGAAATTTATGGATCTGAGCCTCTATCCGTTCATGTGAAGTGAATAGTTTAAGCCAGAAGGCGTTTAGTTTCCATGGGGCCCTAGATAGTAGACTGGAGGGTTGGGCATTCAGCCAAGTGACTAGAGGGGAATGATCAGATACTCCCCGTGGGTAGTATTCCACCCTCGAGGTGTATCCCACCATGTCTTGGGTGCCGATACAGAGGTCTATACGGGACAGAGAACCATGTGTCTTGGAGAAGCATGAAAACTGCTTATGGTGTGGGTAGCGAACCCGCCACAAGTCAGTCCATCCCACTTCCATTAAGAGACGGCTAAGGGCAGTTCCCCGACCTCCCCTAGGTGGGACCATAGGGGGATGTCTGTCTATTCTTGGGTCTAGGCAGCAGTTAAAGTCCCCCATAATTAGTATTGGAATGTCAGGTTTATTAGTTACATATGAAACCAGTAGCTGTAACACTTCCCGTGAGAACGGGGGTGGTATATATACAAATGCCATAATCATGGTAACTGTATATATTTTGCAATGGAGAAAGATAAATCTACCGGATATATCTATCAGGGAGTCTAGCTCTTGGTATGCTATGGCCTTATGTATCAGTACACTTACTCCACGGGAAAAAGCAGAGTATGTGGAATGATATGCCTTCCCCACCCATGCATACTGCAGAAAGCTAACCGTATTGTCCTGCAGGTGAGTCTCCTGCAGGCCAATTATGGCAGGGTGGATTCTGCGCATGACTGTAGATATCATTGTTCTCTTCAAAGGATCATTTACCCCCCGCACATTCCAAGACATTATAGGTGTACTAGCCATACCAATACATTGTGAATTGATCTATGCATATAAAACATTCCTGTATCCACATTTATATTTCCCTTAATGCCCCTAATGCGGGCTGTATTGAGTTCAGACGTGGTTGTTACACGGCCTAGCACCTTATGGGTCATGTGAAAGAGACCCGTACACCGGAGATGTAGAAAAAAACTAATAAACAAACATCTGCGCCACTGCGCTTTCCTGCGGTTATGCTGTTGAATCAGTAGATGAGTTATAGTCAGTGTTCCTGTGGTTTCTAACTTGATGTAGTAGAAGATTCCCAGCATCCACAGGTTTTGATCGTTGACCTTCAACTTCTCGCCAACAGGGCAGAGATATCTGTGCCACAGCAACCTGAACAGTAGGTCGAGTGCGCACCTTGCACTGACATGCACGCCAAATAGGCGGTTAAACTTATGAGTGTTGGAATACATGTTGCAATTAAACTGCTATTCGCTGGTGGTGAAATTTTTATCATACTTCCTCTTTAAACTCTGTAAAACTGCACAAGTGATAGGGCGCCCTTTTTTGCCCAATTAGTGAGAATTTGACTACGTCATCCGTCTCCATTTTCCCTTCGTGGTCTTCGGAGGCCCTGCTCATTGCGGTCCAGCCACTCCGCTGCATCCTGGGCGTTTTCAAAAAAGTGATTTTGATCTCCTGCTGTGATGCGCAGCTTAGCCGGAAAAAGCATGGCGTACTTTAACTGTAGACGTTGTAGCCTTTTCTTAACCTCCATGAATTTAGACCTTTTTCGCTGCACTTCTGCGGAAAAGTCCGGGTAGAAGGATATTTTAGCTCCATTAAAGTGTATTGCTCCCTTTTCTCTGGCCAATCGGAGCACCACCTCACGATCCCTGTAGTTCAGGAGTCTGGCAAGCACCGACCTCGGGGGACTGCCGGGTGGAAGAGGACGCGGCGGCACCCGATGTGCCCTTTCCACCGCGTATAGGGGTGAGAACGCCTCTTTCCCAAAGATTTCCTGCAGCCAGCCTTCCACAAAATTAGTGGGGTCCCTTCCCTCCACCTTCTCGGGGAGCCCCACAATGCGAACGTTGTTACGTCTCAGGCGGTTCTCGATGTCATCTGTTTTATCAAATGCCTGGTGGGCCTGCTGAGCTGCCACCCTCACTTCTCTGTTCAGATGGGGCATGTGATCCTCCATGTCACTCACTCTCCCTTCTACTGCAGTGGTTCTCTCTCTGATCTTTTGCAAATCATGGCGTAATAAAGAGACTGTCTCCCGCAGACCCCCAAATTTCTCTTTAAGATCATCCACCGATGCTGTACATTTATGAACAGCCTGCAGAATATCACTCAGTGATGGTTGGGGACTGTCCTCTGTCTGCATATCAAACAAGGCAGGCATAGGATCAGGTACAGATTCCATGAAATCAGTGTCTTCCAGCCTGTCTGTAGTGTCTCTGTCTGCCTGCACCGCTGACACTGCTGTGTGCTGTGGATCATTCAGTGTAGCTTCTAGGGTTCCTGCCATTTTCTGAGCATAATATAACATGTCTTTGGGCTGGTCTTTCGTTTTAGGGGGTTTAGGTAGCTTACCCCCTTGCTCCGGTTTCTTGTCCTGGCCTCGTGGAGTTCTCTGCGGCTGAGGGTGCCCGGCGCCATCTTGGAATTCCTGGGAGGCCGAAGCTGCGGCGTCTCCCCGGTTCCCCCGAGTCATCATACCCGTTCTGATTGCCGATTTCGGGTCTGCCGGCTTCTGGTAGCTGTTAGGGGTCAGTACCGTGTGTTTGCGGGCGCTGTGTGTGACGAGGATAGGATTCTCTGTAGGATCAACAGCGGGAGCTCCGTCGAACACGACTGTTCACATGCCCTGCTAGGCCACGCCCCCAGGACTCCCATTTTTCTGATCTAACACTTCTTCCCAGGTTTGTAAATGGGTGTTTCCAATGATTTGGAAACTAAGGGAATCCCTAGGTACAAAGTACTCTATCAATTTTAGTTTTTTTGTCTGGCATTGAACGTCAAACATGCGGGTAAGAAGTGCCTTATTTAGGATGAATTTGTAAAATTAAAGAGCTCCAAAGAACAAAAAAAGACTCAAAGACCACAGTTACTTGTATTTGTAATTCAAAATCTTACAGGTAAGAAGGTACGTTTATTGACTGTAAACCAATAAACTCTGTGCTAATGACAAAATAAAAACTTTCAAAAAACGTTTTAATTGTGAACAGAAAGCTGCTTACACAAATATCCACATATTTCTAAAAATTTAGATCATCTCTTATGCATGGCGTTATCCATTTAAATCACCAAATATGAATTCATTAATGTTCAAAAATTATATAGTACCCTTTTAGGTGAATGATAAACAATGAATGTTCAGAGCAAATGAATATTACCCCTTTAAATGAAATAAATATTGCCACATTATGTCTTCAAAAATACGAATACAAACAGATACAAGTTCTTTACATATTTTGTATATATATTTTTATATTTACTTGGGCAGTCAAGTTAGTCCAAGATACAACCTATTAAAATGTAGTCAAGTGAGGTGTCACTTTCTGGTATTAAGAGAGTCTATGTGGCTTGATCTATAGATGGGCCTGAAAACATACTCAAGTTGCCTATTAATCCTGAATTTACCGGACAGACACAAATAGGGAGAGTGGTCTTGCAAGTTACTATTGGAATCAGATGCAAATTGGACTGTCTCTCATTTTATGTGATACAATTTTTCACTCCAATATATGCACAAGTAAGAAGAGGTCAGGGGCAGGTTTTATATGTGTGTACCAGAGAGGAATTTATGACTCGTACTGCAATCTCGTAGCAGATCTGTCTCATTATCTATCTCACAGATTTTGTTTTTCATGGCCTTGCTGTACAGAATACTTGATAAATCTCTTCCAAATAAACAAACTCAAATAAAGGGAAGGATACGTACAGTGTAGTGGTTTTGGATGTAGTTTCTTATTTCAAGAATAAAATATAATAAATACATGTTTTCCTAAATATTGTACAGTAATTATTTTTGCATATAAATATTTAATACTTTAATTTCAAGCCCTATTAGAGGGGTCAATGACTCAAGTTAGAATTTACACACACAGCTAATGGCCTTGTGATACTAACAATACTGTCATTGCCAAGAACTCACCAGCAACAGGTTTACTAAGTAACTGCATGGAAAATAGTTACCTGCTTTCATATGTTAGTTTCCTCAGGACTGATGAGCGAGGCATTATTCCCTCATTGAGTGAGCAACACTTCCTTGATCCATTCAGAGCTTGCGGGGATAGCTGTCCTATTGTTGAGGGAACACTGTTTCATTGATCCATTCAGACCTTGTTAGGACCTTTCCTAGTCGCTACCATTGAGGAAGCAGCATTTCATCCATCCATTCAGAGCTTGCCAGGACTTCACCTGGCGGCTGTTACTATGTGTTACTATCCTCTGGTGGGCACTGGGCATTTGTGCCAGCACCCAAACTGACCAGAGGCAAGAACCAGGCACTGCTTTTTATTTACTCTTTGTGGAGAAGTTTCTATTCTGGTTATTGTAATAAAAGTGTAGCATTCTCCCAGATAGGCTGCTGGGTAAATTTCGTTTTGTTTGGTTCCATTGTCATCAGTAGAGCAGTTTGTGATTGCTTTGGGCTATTCTGGGCTCTGAAGGCTGGCGGTTCGATTGCTCTCCTCTACTTGCTGTAGGATTCCAAGATATAGTGGGTTGGGAAAATGCAAACTAGCAGTCTGAGTACTTATGTGGTCTCAACCAATCTCTGGGGGAGGATACCCAGAAGGTGGCTGGGAGTGCATAAATATTCTGGGGCATCAGGCAACCCTTTTCTTGTCCAGAAGGATAAGTTCCCAGCCTGAGTGGCTAGAGCCCTTCCAGGTAGCTCAGCTGAAATTATGTCTGTGTTCTCAGAGGTTCCAGCTTCTGCTGGGGGGGGTTGCTGCTTGCTGAGACTTGCTGCAGCTATAGAAGGGATTTTCTTCTGAGAAACCGGTCTGCAAGGTCCTGTGAGGAAAGTCTTCAGATATTGGAAGGTGGCATCCAAGTATCCAAGGACATTGTGATTACAGACCTGTGTGCAGGATCCTAGTGTCTACTGCTGCTACTGCAACTCTTGTGTATTAAGGCTAAAGTTTGCCTGGCCTGGGACACTGCATATGGTGTCTCAGTGTTGTCCATAGCTGGGTCCACCACTGAAGAAACTGTTCCAAGGAGTAGCCATACAGGGAAAAGTTTCCTTTTTACTACTGCTCTGGGTTCTGGAGTATCCCACAGCTCTCTATATCCTATCTTAGTTATTCAAAAATACGTTTAAAAGAAAAGCAACCCCTAGAATGTTTATTGAGCCTTGAGAGTGACTGTTGCTATGTGCCTGGCTGCTGTTACCCAGAACTGGAGAAGGAACCCGAGGCAAATTAGCGGCCCTTTTGGGGGATGAGCGCTATAAAAGTTAGAAATAAAGTGATCTCTTAGCAGGGTTGAAATATTCTCTGTGTCCTTCTCTGGGTCGAGAACTACCATTTTAAACTTGGCATCATGAACAGGTTGTGTTTCAACCTCCTAGAGTGAGCCTGGAGACTAAAGGACGAATGCTTGGTCATCGTCCAGACAGAATGTGTTGGGAATAAGTAAAGGTTTGGTACCTGCATGTGATCTGGGCATACTGAGAATGTGTGGCCCTTGAGGCTCCCATTATGCTTTGTGTCATAGCTCTGATAAAAAATGTCCCATGAGGATGAGGTGCTTTGTAACATTAAGAGCAAGTAAAGTAGGTACAGCTTATGGTTTTCTGACACAAAGGTGGCCAACTAAGGGATACAAAGCAAGGAAAAAAATTACAAGATGTAACTTGTGAGGTTTGCTGCTGACCCCTTTACCCTGCTGCCCTAGGCATTGTTTATTAAGCCCCATTATGGTATTACAGCCCTAATCAAATGTTATTTATTATCATTTTGAAAATGTTGTCCCTTATTGTTTCTACTTAAACTGCCTAACAAAAAATGACTTTGTTAAATAGCAGGCTGAAAGTTTGCCAAAATTAAACAAAAGAAAGCAATCCTATGCCGTTATGTGCATGACTCACAAGTTCATAATAGTTACCAATTAGAACCAGACCGCCCCTTTAATGTTCCTTGGCTGGTGCTGTTCAACTTATTTAAATTACACTTTGTAAAAAGGAATTGGTGTTCACATTGTTAAGTTGTACCATAAATCCGGCAGAATGTTTGCACTGCAGGTGGCTTGTTACAGGGAAGAAAAAGTTTGCTAATCTCTTGGCGGTAATGACATTTGTTCTTTTAGCAGAGGATTAATTTATGACATTTTGAAACGAGTTAAACTAAGTCCGTCAGCTTGGTTTATTTAATATTGGCTTGGCCGCTTGTTAGTCATTATTAGGAACAAAGAACATCCTGTAAAATTTGAAAACCTGTGCTAAGATAATGAGACAGAAAAAAATTAAATGCTGTTATAACTGTAGAACCAACACTTTAAACAAATTCTAGAGAACTGGCACGTCAAATCCCAATAAAATAGAGTGCTGAATTGAGTGGGATCAATCTCTAAATGGCTGTATTAATGCTATTAGTTACTTTGTTCAGGACCAGTTGAAAAAATAAAGCAGTATTATGTCATAGCAATACATTAAATGATGACATTTATACAAGAACTGATATGAAATATAGTACTGTGTATCAGATCTTCTATGGGGTTCTGTCTCTGGGAGATATGATGATGTGCAAATAAACATTATCTACAATTCCCAACTAGGGAAGCGATTTTGGCAAAATTTATTTAGCCACCACCAAAATTTTGTTGCCATTTTTCTCAAATTTCACCATGTGGACTGCTCCGCTCTGACATCTTTGTTGATAAACAAAGCCAACTTTAACACAAAATATTAACCCCAACATTTGCTCATACAGTATGGTAACAATAACACTAACCCATCCGCAACATTTGACTCTGATGAAATCAGGTGTAATCGGCAAAGCCAGTTGGGTCACTTTGAACCCCCACACAATCCTCTTTTATGGGACAGTCCCTTGGACTTAGGGCTCTATCCACAAATGCAGCAATGAAAGCATAGCGGTCATGAGTATGTACACAAGAACACTGTTTTGCTGCAACTTTTTACACTGTGGATCTCTTATATGAAAATATACTTTAATACAGGAGGATCTGGTCCTGATAACTGTTTAAAGTGCCAGTTTGCTTTTTGAACTGAGATATCTCTTTCCCCCTCTTAGTTGGAAGTGTGGGATATATCCATACTCAATAAGGGCGATCAATCTGGCAGGAGATATTGAATGTCCCTTGTGAGGGCGCACTAAGCACACTTAGGAGTGAACCTGATACCTCAAAGTGGCCCTAGGGACTTCATTTGATATCCACTCCTGTGTGGATTCATAGGACATACAGTATCTCACAAAAGTGAGTACACCCCTTACATTTTTGTAAATATGTTATTATATCTTTTTATGCGACAACACTGAAGAAATTACACTTTGCTACAATGTAAAGTAGTGAGTGTACAGCTTGTATAAAAATGTAAATTTGCTATCCTCTCAAAATAACTCAGCACACAGCCATTAATGTCTAAACTTTTGGCAACAAAAGTGAGTACACCCCTAAGTGAAAATGTCTACATTGGGCCCAATTGGCCATTTCCCCTCCCCGGTGTCATGTGACTCATTAGTGTTATAAGGTCTTAGGTGTGTTAAATTTGGTGTTATCGCTCTCACTCTCTCATACTGGTCACTGAAAGTTCAACATGGCACCTCATGACAAAGAACTCTCTGAGGATCTGTAAAAAAGAATTGTTGCTTTACATAAAGATGGTCTAGGCTATAAAAAAATTACCAAGACCCTGAAACTGAGCGGCAGCATGGTGGCCTAGACCATACAGCAGTTTAACAGGACAGGTTACACTCAGAACAGACCTCGCCATGGTCGACCAAAGAAGTTGAGTGCACATGCTCAGCGTCATATCCAGAGGTTGTCTTTGGGAAATAGACGTATGAGTGCTGCCAGCATTGCTGCAGGGGTTGATGGGGTGGGGGGTCAGCCTGTCAGTGCTCAGACCATACGCCGAACACTGCATCAAATTGGTCTGCATTTATGTCGTCCCAGAAAGTAGCCTCTTCTAAAGATGATGCACAAGAAAGCCTGCAAACAGTTTGCTGAAGACAAGCAGACTAAAGATATGGATTACTGGAACCATGTCCTGTGGTCTGATGAGACCAAGATAAACTTTTTTGGTTCAGATGGTGTCAAGCGTGTGGTAGCAACCAGATGAGGAGTACAAAGACAAGTGTGTCTTGCCTACAGTCAAGCATGGTGGTGGGAGTGTCATGGTCTGGGGCTGCATGAGTACTGCCGGCACTGAGAGCTACAGTTCATTGAGGGAACCATGAATGCCAACATGTACTGTGACATACTGAAGCAGAGCATGACCCCTTCCCTTTGGTAACTGGGCTGCAGGGCAGTATTGCAACATGATAACGACCGCAAACACACCTCCAAGATGGCCACTGCCTTGCTAAAAAAGCTGAGGGTAAAGGTGATGGACTGGCCAAGCATGTCTCCAGACCTAAACCTTATTGAGCATCTGTGGGGCATCCTCAAATGGAAGGTGGAGGAGCGCAAGCTCTCTAACTCCAGTGGCAACCTGTGAAGCTCTGGTGAACTCCATGCCCAAGAGGGTTAAGACACTGCTGGAAAATAATGGTGGTCACACAAAATATTGAGACTTTGGGCCCAATTTGGACATTTTCACTTAGGGGTGTACTCACTTTTGTTGCCAGTGGTTTAGGCATTAATGACTGTGTGTTGAGTTATTTTGAGGGGAGGGCACATTTACACTGTTATACAAGCTGTACACTCACTACGTTTTATTGTAGCAAAGTGTCATTTCTTCAGTGTTGTCACATGAAAAGATATAATAAAATATTTACAAAAATGTGAGGGGTGTACTCACTTTTTTGAGATACTGTATATGGGATCTGTGTGATTTACCAACCATGCTTAAGGATTTTCACGTCAGATATTCACAGCTCTTTTTACATCTAGTAGAAATTATGTTGCAGAATTTGTTCTGGGCAGAAACAAGAATGCGTTGGTCTGCTATTGTTTTAATATTATCATCTGCTGATGCACAATTTATATATACGTTATCTTGTCTTTCATGTACCTTCCCAAATAACAGGGATAACTTGCCACAAATTTGTGGCGGTGTTTAATTGTAAGTCTGTTAACTTGCTACACATTTCCCTGGCAAGTTGTACATTTGCAGAGCACTTGAAACACAAATTCTAGTTGATACTTTTCCAATTTGTAGCAAACTTGCATGGCAAGCTCTAGGAAGAGCAAAGTTGCAGTGGTGAGTCTACAGCAAGAGCTCTGCAAGTCTACAACATTAAAATTCAGCCACAGTGACCCCTGTGGTGGGATGACTATTGCACAACATAACTAAACCAGAACTTGCAGCAGACTTGCAGAATGCTTGCAAAGAAAGTTGATCTGGAGTCATGCAATGCGGACTTGTGAAGTGAACTTGTGAAGCCTGGCAAGTCTAGCAATAGCTTAGCATGTCATTTTCAAAGTTGCAGCACAATTGCTTTTGCTATCTGGGCTGGTGTTTTCACACTTCATGAGGAATGGTGGATTTACAATTATCTGTCAAACTGACTGTCCATGCTAGGCATACTCAGTTTTGGACTTCACAAGGTGTAATATGGGCTTTAAATTGCCCTCCAATCCCAGACCATGCCATTTTTGGGGAAACGCGTCGGTAGGAGAGAGTGTGTGTGACGTGGCCAGATGCTAGTGGAGTGTGAAGCACCGCGGCCATAGCGTGTTATGTGAAGCTCGTGTAATTTTTCTTTGATGTACTTTACTACAACAGTTTTTTAATAAACCTTTAAGCTGTATTGCACTATAAGATTCTCCCTGTTTATTTTGTATGGATACTTCTGATGAGCAATCCAAGGAGTTTGGAAACTGGAATGCTCTACCCCAATCTGTCCGATTTTCTCCTACTTTATCCACTTTCAGACGATCCCTGAAAACTCATCTCTTCAGAGAAGCCTATCTGGCCCCACCTAACAACTGTACATTTATCTTCTCAATCAGCACATCACCCGCAGTTATTACCTCTACTGTATCAAATTGTATTGTATTTGTACTGTTTACCCTCAAGTTGTAAAGCGCTACGTAAACTGTTGGTGCTATATAAATACTATATAATAATAAGTATAATAATAATAATCTATGCTGTTTGTTTATACAGAGTCAACGTTCCAGGATGGAATTGTGACATTGATATTATGCAGGCTTGTTTGACCCCTGTATCTCAGGATCCACATTGTGGGGTAAGCGGCCAACCTTTAATGAAGCACTTTTAAGCACTCTGCACTTTGGAAATACCTACTGCACATCAAGCACCTTTTTTTTCCACCTATGGAATATTAATCATTGTTTATTACAAAATTATTATTTTTTGCATTGATTAATTTTTTTGCATCAGTTTTTGTATATTTATAAATGTTTGTGTACCTTTTTGCAGCACTTTATTGTTTGATAACATAATTTATGTGGTTTAATTCATCAAAAGTTTTTTTACACATTATCTGCATGAATTGTTTGTTGATATGTTATGGGATAGCGCACCATTTGCTGTAAAGAATTTAAATTGCTGTGTTTTGCAATTTGTGATTTATAGATATTTGCATTATATTATTTGTTATTTTTGAATATTTCTGTGTGTGTCCAGATCAACTTGACTTTTAGAAATCATAAGGCCATTGTATACATTTATTGAGGGTGCATTTTGGTGATCCTCTAGATATAGGGCGAGCAGTTGGGGGGGTATATTGGGGATTAAAAATATCTATATGGTTTTAACACTGTTGCCAAATAAATGCTAATTAAGGGGACATGACATTTGTCTGGTTTGTTTTAATTGTTATGTATTATTAAAAGGATATTCTAATACCTAGAATTAAGTCCAAAGTAGTCCATTAATGGTAGTTTTTGCTTGTGGTTGTTTAGTCATAACAATTACCCTTTATAAACAAATCACGTGGTCCCCATGTCTGCACTCACAGTGATTTAAAGTTGAATTCCAATTCTTTACAGCCAAAGAAGCTGCCATCTTAGCCTCTCTTTGATCTGCAGTTTCCATGGTGCTGCACATGTGATCAGCAACGACACTCACTATTTGATGGCTTGACATTTTAATTGACATAAGTACACTGGCAACTGTAACAGTCACCACTCAATGCATGCCTTGAATTTATTAATTGTTTTGAGGAACCATTAAATAGGTGGGTTTAGTTACCACTTTAAGTGCAATCACTCTGTCTATTTCTCTTCATAACTGTGGAGTTAAAATGAGTCATATAGAGAGCGTTTTTATTTTATTTTTTTAAAGATTTGGCCAAATTGCACATTTGCATAGTAAAAGTGCCCATTGACATTACATGAGACTTTTTTGGCCAAATTGTACAACGATTGAAAGTTCATAACAAACCTAGCCATGCCTTCTGAGAGGAAAAAAATGATCAGACAGAGAAGACAACCTTGTTTGATTGCTATTGTTTTTCATCACCCCAGGGCAACCTTTTTTCCTTCCTCCTCCATTACTCTAAACAGAAGTTTTTCATCTAGAACACTCCTGTGTGGGGGAGAAACTGGCCCAGAGACAGAATAAAGCAGTTGGATCATGCATACACGTTTGGATATTCACTAATGGTCCACAAAGGAGCAGTAAATCACAGCCATTGTGTAGCAATTCAAAGCAGGAATCATAACCTGCATCTGTTATGAGCAAATATAGCTGCCCCCCCAATATACATATAATTATAAATTATACATAAAAACAAGGCTGTAAAGAAAAAAAAACATATTGATAAAATTATCTACATCAATATATATATATATATATATATATATATATATATATATATATATATATATATAATACTACAAGGTGCCTCTTTAAACAATGCTTCATTTACAGAAAATATTTCCCTGCAATATAATTGCTTATGTAATTGTTTCCAACACATTGCTTTGAACGTAGAATTTGCTCTCCATATGAAATTGATTTATGGAAATAGCTGACCTGGAGGTTGCATCGCATATCATTATTCTTGGTTCTAGTTCGCTTTAGGATAGCAAAATGCCTAGGGGTCAAGGCCCTCTACGTCAATGCATTTTAATCTTTCGTAACATTTTATGCTATGATGAAATTCGTTTGCAAAGCTGAACATTGCCCGGACTTAATTATGATTAGTTACAATAGGCGGTCATGGTTTGGTAATGTAAACTGACGCGTGACAATGCAGAAAAAAATGTTAATTTAAATAAATTTAAATGAGAAACAGATTATTGGTGTGCGGGGGGTAAATTCCTCCGTAGTGTGAGTATATGCTGCAGGAATGTATACTAAAATTATGCAGATATTGTTTCAATTCTCTGCAAATGAAATTCATCAAAAGACTAAAATGTATTAAAGGATCTTTGGAGTTTTAATAAATGGTTCATATATATAAAAAAAAAAACAGTCATTAAATAAAGGTCTAAAGATATACAAGCTGTTTCCTGGCACATAAGAATACATTTTTAACTTTCAGCAGATTATTAAAAATGAATAGATTTAAAGCTGAACTCCAAAACAGCAACATAAAGAAATTAAAAAAATATAAGGGAAGGGAGCTGTTTTACCTTTAAAAGCATTTTTGGATTTATGCCCATCCAGTCCTGACCCAGTGCTACCACACAACACAGCCTGGTCTGGTAGAGCAGCAGACCTGATTTTCTGTGTTACAGTTAAGTAAAACCCACAGTCAGGCCCGGACTGGCCATAGGGCACACCGGGCATGTGCCCGGTGGGCCGGGGGCCACCGGGCCATGTGTCACGTCTGAGTCTCCAGTCCCGACTGTCAGCTGCTTGGGCCGGCCCTGTTCATCCGCCGCTGGCCTCTCTGCGGCCACCTCTGCGCACGGCTCTGCGGAGATGGCTGCATTCCTTTCTAGCAGAGTCATTGTCCAGTCAAAAGCTGGGAGAATTGAGGTGACCATGCTGTGTTGTTTAATGGCAGCAGAGAAAGGTCAGGCTGACTGTGCTATATGGTAGGGCTGTGTAAATCACAGGAGTGCATGGATACAAATTCAAATCCTTTGCAACAAAAGTCAGTCCTTTTTATATGGAGTTCAGCTGGAGTTCAGCTTAACCGCTTGCCGACCAGCCGCCATCATTTTACTGCGTCAGGTCGGCACAATCCCGCGAACCGTCGTAGCTATACGTCGGTTCGCGGGATCGGGATAGCAAGCACATACACGCGCCTGCTGCACTGTGGGGGTGCCGATGCTCGTGGGTGATGGTCGCGATGGCCGCTGGCCACGACCGATCGCGAGCACGAGAGGCAGAACAGGGACATGTGTGTGTGTGTAAGCACACAAATCCCTGTTCTGTGAGGAATGACAGATCGTATGTTCCTAATAGCTAGGAACCACGATCCGTCACTTCCTCTAGTCAGTCCCCTCCCCCTTCAGTTAGAAACATGTAGCAGGGAACACAGTTAACCCCTTGATCGCCCCCTAGTGTTAACCCCTTCCCTGCCAGTGACATTTTTACAGTAATCAGTGCATTTTAATAGCACCGATTGCTGTATAAATGTCAATGGTCCCAAAAATGTGCTTAAAGTGTCCGATGTGTCCGCCATAATGTCGCAGTCCCGATAAAAATCACATTTTTTTTAAATGGGTTGCTCAGCTTAGAATGTCCGGGCCTATTTTTTGTCCCAGTCCGGGCCTGCCTACAGGTCTTGTCCCTCCCAAAGCCTGTTAAACAGTGAACGGAGAAGCAACACAAGCTTGTTTCTCCATCCCACAGATCTCTCCTCTGTGCTCCTTGCACTGCAGCACAGCTGATTGGCCTTTTATGCTGTTTCTCCCTACCCCAATCTTAGATCTGCTGTACAGGGACTGCAAGTGGGTGATACCAAGTCGAATTTAGTTGCTTACACTGCTTGCATTTTCAAATTATATTTGAGGATAAACTAAAGCAACAGTGGTTTTGCACAGAGCAGCCTGTTTCTTCCTCTTCTCAGGTCTCAAGCCGGCGCATCCTGGCTCCTCCCTCCTCCTGTGTGCCCCACATCAAGCAGCTTGCTCTGGGGGCACCCAAGTAGGCATGCTCCTGAGCCAAAGCTCTGTGTATCCATTCACACATGAAGCCGCAGCTCTACCCTGCCCCCGCAGCTCTACTCCCGCTGCTGCCAAAAGCTAATCAGATGTGGGAGTCCCCGGAAAGGCAAGGCTCTCTTGGACATCGCTGGATCGAGAGGGGGCTCAGGTAAGTATTAGGATAAAATACTTACCTGAGCCTTTATTCGATCCAGCACTGTGGACATCTGCAGCTGTTCTCTCCCCTCACTTCCAGGTCTCGCTGGCTTTGCTGGGGCACTGGGAGCTATTGGCTCCCAGTGCTATCAATCAATCAATCAAACAAGTCGGTGATGAGGGAGCAGGGGTGGGGCTATGTCCCGCTATCTGTGTCAATGGAAACAGCCCCGGGGCATGGGTGCAAGCACGCATTAGTTCCCCAATGGGGAGCGGCTTCCCAGGTAGGAGCGCCGGTGACGGACCCGAAAAGAAGAGGTTTGTGGCCGCTCTGTGCAATTCAATTGCACAGAGCAGGTAAGTATAGACATGTTTGTTTTTGTTTTTTCAATTTACCTTTACAATCACTTTAAGGTCCATTTATGTTTGTAATGCATTAATGCATGTGCAGACGTGTCACAAAACTTTTGCCACAAGGCACAATGGTTCATTGCAGCATGTTGGAACTCCTGTGCGTTGCCTTAGTGTGTTGGTGTGCTATTCAAAATGAATAGCACCACAATGCATCAACATACGTTAAATGCAGTGCCTTGTGTTGCAGTAATAGGGCGGCACAGTGGTGTAGTGGATAGCACTTACCTAGCAGTAAGAAGGGTGGTTGGTTCGAATCCCAACCACGACACTACCTGCCTGGAGTTTGCATGTTCTCCCTGTGCCTGCGTGGGTTTCCTCTGGGTACTCCGGTTTCCTACCACACTCCAAAGACATGCTGGTAGGTTAATTGGATCCTATCTAAATTGTCCCTAGTATGTATGAATGTGAGTTAGGGACCTTAGAGTGTAAGCTCCTTGAGGGTAGGGACTGATGTGAATGCACAATGTATATGTAAAGCGCTGCGTAAATTTACGGCGCTATATAAGTATTATAAAACGTGAGCAGCGCTAAAAATAAGTGAACAAGCATATAGAGTGATATATATGTAAACAAAAAGGCCCTGAAGGACTCGGAAATAGCATATATGAAACACAATTAAGGTCACAGAAAAAAAAAGGGGGGGTAAAAATATGTCCAAATAGTGAAAAAATGTGAGTAAATGGATATTCAGTCCAGATAGAAGCCCTGAAGGACTCGGAAATAACATATATGAAACACAATTAAGGTCACAGAAAAAAAACAAAAAAAGGGGGGTAAAAATAAGTCCAAATAGTGAAAAAATGTGAGTAAATGGATATTCAGTCCAGATAGAAGGGGGAAAGGAGTCCAACCAAAGATGTACGGATAAAAATAATTCAATCACAAAACACCAGCATGTGAGGGGATCCACCACCGTGTGTATTATGCGCTTACCAGATGGCAAGCTTTAGTAAGCTTGTACAGCAACCTGATGGTCAATACAGGAACCGTCACACCACGGCTTCCAATGAGGGACCAGGACTCAAAACAAGGCAGCTCAATCCAGCCCGACATTCAATAGGCAGGACCCAGAAATATAAAACAACGGCTCTCCATAGTGAAATCATTAAGACCAAGATTTAATGTAAATAAAGATTGCACTTACATGTGAACCAGAGATAAAAGCATATAAAAACACTGCAGCCGGCCGGCTAATGGACACCCATTCAGGACGAGGTACAAGATATACTGTTGACGTCAGCGCGTCTAACATCCGACATACGTTTCGTCTCACGAAGACATCGTCAAGGGAATATAAGTAACTGAAATAAATAAAAAGAAATGTGTGCATTGATACAGTGCAAAGATGTAAATGTGCCCTGAATTAATGAATTTTATATCTGCTTGGAGATTTAAAATTATGGTTTAGTTTGAATAAAAAGCTGGCATGTTGGATAGACAACATTAGTAAAAATCCAAATAGGACAATCTTGATCATGGTGGCTATTCACCATATCATCATATTCTGCATCACTGTTGTAATGGTCCTGTAGCAAGCATAAGCAGGAGTCCAGGAGGCATCCAAACATAAACAGAATGGGGACCTGTGCTCCTAAGCAGTGCAGCACATATAAATAGACCGTAGCCCATAGGATCATTTACCAGTGTACAGAATACTGGCAATCTGTCATTGCAAAGTGGAGATCAGATTGTATGCAAAGAAAATATAAGCTGCTGTAGTTAACAGGACCCTTGGGAGCCAGGTTTACTCCCTGCAATGTCTTGTGCCCATGTGCAGGAGTTGTACAAACAGAGAAAGGTAATTTACAGCATGTCTAGAACATGACTGGCAGAGGAATGGGCCCCTAATACATAATGTTTTAGCCCTTAATGTGGTTGTAAACCCACATGGAAAAAAAAAAAACCTGCAAGACAAAGGCATAATGAGCTAGTATGCATAGCATACTAGCTCATTATGTAATACATGCCAGAGATCTAAGCCCCCCCTGCATTGCCCGTACACAGCACCGGCCGGCGACATTTCTCCCCGGAGTTACTTCCGGGTATCGCGGCTCCGGCGTTGTGATTGGACAGAGCCGTGATGACGTCACTCCCGCGCATGTGCGCGGAAGCCGCCGGTAACGGCACACTCACTGAAGCAAATGGCATGTACATGCCATTGCTTCAGTGCGCATGTACCGATGACGTTGGCACATGCAGATACATGGGATATCTCCTAAACCGTGCAGGTTTAGGAGATATCCGGGGTAGCTACAGGTAAGACTTATTATAGGCTTACCTGTAGCAAAAAGTGGATTGCAAGGGTTTACAACCACTTTAAGGACTAATTTATCCAGGGGCTTACTCTATGACCATATTAATATCATCCTTACCGACGTCTGTCTTTAAGTTATACCCCATTAGAAGAGAAACAGTTTCTCATTAAACATGCCCTGGCACCATTGGCCGATTTATAACATCTCACGCTGAACTCTAGACATGCAGTTCCTACATGAGAAATTGTGTATCTATTACAGTTCTAAGCTGTAAAATACAATGTAAACATAAAAGGTCTGTTAGTCGGTCACCACCGGCCTCTTGTCTAACCTGAGACTCTCACAACATCTAACATTTCAATTCTACAGTTAGAATATTAAACATTGAGAAGTTTAATTGGCTGCAGATGTGAAAAATGTCTGTGGTTCCTCTGTGTGCTGTACAATATTTTTTGCTTTTTTTTTTTGGTCTAAAAAGCATGAAAAATACAAGACAAATAAATGTAGATTGCTTTATAAACCGCTAAGTGATCCTCTGTGTTATGGCATTTCCTTTCATGGGCGATGGAATGTTCAGAGATTATTGAGGGAATATATAATAGGAGCATTAGATCACATATACAGTAACATTCAAAGAAGAATAAGGGAAATAATTTCTACTCTGTTTTACTTTTTAAAGTTATAATCTTATTAACATAATTAAGATTTTGAACAACCCCTGATGCTACTACACCAGTGGTTGGAGGGGTGTGGTAAAAACATGTCTCAACTATGGGGTTTAACCACACCCCGAACTGCAAATGTAAATAAGCCCTTACTGTGTTGAGCTGCCTATAAGGCTGCTTTCATACTGATGTGCTGCAGTTTACCCACATCGGGTTGCACATGCAGCTTTTCTGCTAGTTAGCTGAGCTTTGCCATAGAATTCTATTACATCTTACAGGTGTGGTGTACTTTCTGAAAGCGCACCAAAACTCCTGCATTCACAATATCTGCACCCGCAGAATATAACAGAAGTCTATGGCTCAGTGAAGCTAACACGCAGGAAAGCTGCAGGTGCATTGCGCTGCACCTGCAATGTGGGTAAACTGCAGTGCATCAATGTGAAAGCAGCTTTATAGTCATTAACCCTTTTATAGGCGCTGATATTCCCATTGCAAAAGTGTAGTATATGTGTTGTTTAATACACTGACCTTCTTTTCCTGCTCCAGCTTCTGCTGGCATCATTCTCCAGGCTGCTATAAAGGAGCCAACCAAAGTACACTTAGTATCACTCCGCCTAGGACAGGATCCGGAGCTACAGAGGAAGCATCGGCTTATGCGGCTCCTGCTCTCTCCGTGGCAGCCTGCTTCCTCCGCTGTGGGTGCTGGCTTGATGCACTTTCAAATGGCGGGTCGGCCATTGATCATGATCTGGGCTTGCAGACCCTCCATCCCAGAACATGGGCATGCCCTTTTCTGGTTTGGCATCACGGTCTGCATTTGAGAATTGAGCACCCCTGTCCAATATTATAAAGGTGGTTAAAGGGTTCAACTTCTTTAGGGTTTGGTACTGTTGACTAAACTGGACTGGTAAAATTGGAGGGATCTTGAGGGATAATAAGTGTGATTGCTCCAGAGATTTAACTGGCATCTGGAATATTCTTTATCCCTCAGGATCCCTCAAAAAAAAAAAAAAAACAAAGCTTAGTACATACTTCATTCAACATTACCAAGGCCTGATGAATGGGGACCCTTTGAAACCCTGAAAAAAGTTGTATTTTTATGACATAAAAGTCTAAATAAAATTATATCTAGACTCAAGATTCTTTTTCTGCTTTTCTCCTTGCACATCCAGGCCAATAAATAACTTGAAAGAAGCATGTACTCTGAGTCCTCCCATGTTTATCCAAAACTAGAGAAATAAGTTCTGCCTGGAGTTGGGTTTCATTGCCTGCCCCTTTTTTACTGCCTGCTTGAACCAGCACGGAGACATACAGGGTGATTTCCTCTAAAGCCCTATTTGAATGCATTTTTGTTACACTTTAAATTCATAATATAATTCTGTTGCCTGCTTGCCGAGGTAACAAATGTACAGTTGATAATTCTCCTCTTTTGCTTTCTGAAGTAATACTAAATGATGTCCTTATTCTCCAGGAACAGTAATACACATTTACTACTTAATGGCCTTATAATCTATTTTCCATTAAATTGTTTCTTGTTTTTCTGCCTCTTTATAATGTTCTCTGTGGGCTCCTGAATCTCTCCTTTTCTCTATCACTTCTGTAGGTTTGAAACAAGCAGTGCAGGTTAGTTGTGGTCATGTGCACTGCTCTCGGCACACTACAAATCCCATAGTCCATATTTTATCTCGGGAGCAAACAGGAGAGAGTGGCACCATTCCTACCTACAATGGGACCATGAAGTCACCCTCTAACATAAAGTTACACCACAGCAGCAAAAAGAGGAGACTGAGAGCAAAAGAAGGTACTTTTTTGAGTTAAGAATACATACTTGAATGGAATTGTATTTTAAATCAAAGTTTGCAAATTACTGCTGCTTGATCCACATTTCCTATCAACAAAATTAGGACTACAGGCTCCTGGCCCCCATGATAACTGTAGCTTCCTCATACTATACATACACGTTTGATGTTTTAACTTCTGTTTTTCTACACTCCAGCCTGGGAGCTCCAACCAAAGCAATTTGGAGTCAGATTTATCAGTGCTTAGTGAACTCAAGCACATCAAATTGACCTGAGTTGGCCAGAGCCTGGCAAAAGAGTAAGAGCACCCTAGCAGAGCATTGCTAGACTTCATCATTCGGTTTAACTCTTTTGTGGGCAGATATATAGGTTCCTGGGCCAAATTTAGCAGTGTTAGTGTATCTGTTAATAATAAATCTATGACTAATTTGCATACCTAAATAATTTTCATACATATTTTAAAGGACTACACAAAAAACCCTAACAAACTAAATTGAAGGACTATAAAGTTACCAAATGGATAAAAAATATTTAAAAAAAATATTTATACAAATTTTTAAATATATGGACATTGAAAATGTACAAGTGTACCACAAACATAGAAACTAAAGCAATATTGTGCTCCTCTTAGTACTGATTCTCATCAACCCCACTGCAGTCAGGGGATGAGAGGCGCGCTGTAGCTTTGACGCAGTTGCGTTTCACGGGTCATAGCCCGCTTCTTCAGGAAGTTATATTGCAGCCGAGCACTAAATTAGGAAATAGTGTAAACATCAGTTCCAGTCTCAGTTCATCAGTAAGTGTATTGGCTCAATAAATTGTTGCCACATACCTCAGAGTTCATACAAAAATACATAAACAGAGTAACAGTATATGGTCATCCTACAGCCAGCCACTGCCAACCCTCTGGTCACATGGGGTAGTCCACATATGTTTCTTTGGAAATATAAAACTCCCATTCACAGTTGCAGGTGTCTATAAAAAATATCATATAAAGATCCTGATACCAACATGTGACAATGGGACACAACAATAAATCCAAATAACAATATAAATTAGATTAATAGGGCAGAGGAATAAACTAGTGTGGGACCCTTTCAATTTACAAACTACACCCCTACTCAACAGGTGGCGAAAGACATCTACTAGGATCACTGTTACTGCATATGGTCTTTTGCAGTAGAAGGGAATTTTACCCACAATCCTTCTCAAGCCCTAATACAGATAGTCAAACATATCCCAGAATCAAATATACATATAAATGCATCCTGTATCGGACACTTACCCAAAGTCTATGTTGTTGGACCCGCTGACCTCATATTTGGATGAACAGTATTCAGATATGAGGAGTACAGTGAGGAATGGCAGAGAAGGGGCCCCAGCATGACATTACCTTGGGCCAGAACCAAATTACTTCTCTACGACTCCTGCAGTGGGGAGTCCTAAATAGGGGGGGGGGGCAGTGCCTGCCTGTGGGTGTGTTGAGATGCACACTCACGTTTACAGGCAGAGATCTTAAATTTGGCACCATTGCCCCATAGAGTCATTGACAATGTACTACGTCCCGGTCATAGCGTCATTAAACTTGCAACCAATCGGTGTGCTGCGGGAGCACAACATGCATCACCCGCGTGTCAACCAATTAGAACCTGTCAGCGACGATGAACTACCCCTCCTTTAGAGGCAGCGCCGCCCACTCTCCATACAGGGGACACAGATAAACAAGGCCACAAGGGGAGAAGACAACCCAGACAGAGGAACCCAGCTATGCTCACTAGAGCTGGCACGCTGTGCGGCCCATTCAAGGGGACTCCCCTAACATCCAACCCATAACGTGCCCCACTAGGTATCCACGCGGGCAAGCCTATGAACTCCGGACAGGCAAAAAAAAGAATAAAAGAAAGGTAAGGAACATGGGTTGTGCTAAAGCACCCCAATACATATATATTATTATTATTATACAGGATTTATATAGTGCCAACAGTTTGCGCAGCGCTTAACAAAATGAAGGCAGACATTACAGTTACGTTGCAATTTGGTACAAGAGGAATCAGAGGGCCCTGCTCGCTAGAGCTTACAATCTAGGAGGAATATATATATAGAGGGACGTTTCAGACCTGCCCATCTCCACAGGAGGACAGTAGCTGGCTGTTTACAAATTGGGGACCACAAAAATATATAATATCAAAGAAGTTCAACCATAGACATATTCACAAAAGACAAGGTGCACAAACAGATAAAATACAACCCTCCCTCACCCCTCCAAAAAAAAACCTATATCCCAATTCACCAGAGAATCTTATTTCTCACCATCTTGGAGTCCTTCAGATGTTTTTTAGCAAACTCCATGCAGGCTTTCCTGTGTCTTGCACTGAGGACAGGCTTCCGTCGGGCCACTCCGCCATAAAACCCCGACTGGTGGAGGGCTGCAGTGGTGGTTGACTTTCTACAACTTTCTCCCATCTCCCGACTGCAACTCTGGAGCTCAGCCACAGTGATCTTTGGGTTCTTCTTTAACTCTCTCACCAAGGCTCTTCTCCCCAGATAGCTCTGGGAAGGGTTCTGGTCGTCCCAAACATCTTCCATTTAAGGATCATGGAGGCCACTGTGCTCTTAGGAACCTTAAGTGCAGCTGAAATTTTTTTGTAACCTTGGCCAGATCTGTGCCTTGCCACAATTCTGTCTCTGAGCTCTTCAGGCAGTTCCTTTGACCTTATGATTCTTATTTGCTCTGACATGCACCGTGAGCTGTAAGGTTTTATATAAACAGGTGTGTGGCTTTCATAATCAATTCCAATCAGTATAATAAAACACAGCTGGACTCAAATGAAGGTGTAGAACCATCTCAAAGTTGATCAGAAGAAATGGACAGCACCTGAGTTAAATATATGAGTGCCACAGCAAAGGGTCTGAATACTTAGGACCATTTGATATTTCAGTTTTTCTTTTTTAATAAATCTGCAAAAATGTCAACAATTCATGTTTTTCTGTCACTATGGGGTGCTGTGTGTACATTAATGAGGAAAAAAATGAACTTAAATGATTTTAGCAAATGGCTGCAATATAACAAAAAGTGAAAAATTTAAGGGGGTCTGAATACTTTCCGTCCCCACTGTAGGTCAGGTGAGAGATGATGAAGAGATTTGATCAGAATTCGGATGGGAGGGGTGTTAGGTGTGTTGCGGAGTAGTCATTTCCAGGCCGTGACTAACGCTATCATGGTGGGAGGTGTTGCGGACGATAGTTTTGGGCCCCAAGGTGAGCTCATTACCCACCATTTTAGATTTGGACGCAGTAAAGTCAAAGTTTAGATTGAACTCCAGAGCTTACCAGGGCTTGACTGGAACCACTCAGTGATTTGATCCAGCACCGACGCAGTGTGGTAATCTTCGAAGACTATCGTTCCTGAGCCGCCCACCGATTTATGGTTTCTAAGTGACGAGTGTGCACTTATAGGTTTGGCTCCTTTCCATATGGATTTGTTAAACAGAGTTTGTAGAGATTTGAAGTAGTGTTTGGGGATGGGGATGGGGAGAGTTCTGAACAGGTAGAGAACTTGAGGCAGATGCAGCATTTTAAATGCTGCGAGTCTGCCGGACCATGAAAGGCTGTGTTTGGTTAAGGCTTTGGTTTCTACTTTTAATTTGGCAAGGAGAGGTTTGAAGTTGGCTGTGAAGAGGTGTTTGACCAATTTTGTGAGATCTACTCCCAGATATGAGATGCTATCATCTGCCCAGGCGAAGGGGAATTGGGCCTGTAGTAGGTATCTGGTTGTGGCGTCCACTTTAATATCTAAGATATGTGATTTAGTTACATTCATTTTGTAGTATGATATTCGTCCAAACCAATCAAGCGTTTTTTGGGCTTCAGTCAGGGAGGAAGTTGGGTTAGTGGGTATCAGTAGGACATCGTCTTCAAAGAGGCTCTTGTGTGAGGTTTTGCCTATCGTTATACCTGTGATTAGATGGGTCGAGCGTACGTGTTCCGCTAATGGTTCCATCAGCATATTCAAAATCAGTGGGGACAAAGGGCACCCCTGTCAAGTGCCATTCGTTATGTTAAATGGTTGGGATAGCATATCTGAGGAGTAGACCTGTGCTGATGAGGTAGTATATAGTGCCATTATAGCATGGTAGATGAGATCTTTGAATCCGAACTTGGCTAACACTTCCTGTAAGTATGTCCAATGGACTCTGTTGAACGCCTTCTCTGCATCTAGAGAGAGAAGCAGAGAAGTCGTTCCGCTGGACTCAATATGGTGTATCAGGTTGATCATCCGTCTTGTGGCATCTGGTGCTTGTCTACCCTTAATAAACCCTGATTGGTCCTTATGAATGAGATCAGGCATAACTGTCACCAGGCGTCTGGCAATCGTTTTGGCATATATTTTCAGGTCGAGGTTCAGTAGGGAGATAGGGCAGAAATTTTGAGGGGAGATTGGATCTTTCCCTGGCTTTGGAATTGTGATTATAATTGTGATTATAAGGGCATTTAGTGATTCGTCAGTGAACTTTGAAGAGGAGGCAGCAATATTGAAAAATTCCATCAGATGGGAAAGTAAGTGGCTCGAGAAATGTTTATAATATTCTCCCGATAGACGGTTGGTAGGTATTAGGGTCATGTCTGATGTTGTACAGGTTGCTATAATATTCACTAAAGGCGTTCGCTATGTCCTGGGCTTTAGTCAAATTGTCATTGGAGTGGGGGTGGAATAGGTGGGTGGATTTGATTCTTTGCCCCTTGAGACGTTGCGCTAGTCTCTTACCGGCCTTGTTGGATGTGGAGTTAGCTTTGATTTTGCGTTGGATTCGTTTGTATGAATGTAGGAGTAACAAACTTAATTCCTGTCGCAGGGTCAGCAGTTGGGCCAGGAGTGTCGGGTTTGGTTTGGTCTTGTGTTGGGATTCAAGAGTTTTGATTTGGGATGTAAGGGTATCTATTTGTTGCGTTCTCTTCTTCTTACATATGGAACTTAGTTTCATTATTGTACCTCTAATAACTGCTTTGTGTGCATTCCACACCATGACGGGGTCCCCCACTGATCATTTATTTAAATCAAAGTATTCTTGCAGGTGTTTTTTGATCTCTTGGGAGTAGGTGGGGTGTTGCAGTATGCAATTGTTTTTGCCTGGCAGAGGAACGTATTCCGCTGGGGTGCAGTGTCGTTAATGGAAATAGTGATTGGAGCGTGGTCCGACCACGTTAGGGAGTGGATTACAGATGTGCCAATATTTTGTCTGAGAGAAACATATCAATTCTGGAGTACGATTTGTGGTGGGGAAAGAAGTAGGTGTAGTCTTTCTCAGACCGGTGATGACACCTCCACAAATCAAAGACATCATGTGATGCAAGGAGTTGTTTCAGGGGGGATTCTCTTCTTTTCGCTGCTGAAGTAGTGTCCATGTGAATGTCCGCCACTATATTGAAATCGCTGCAAATTAACAAATGGCCCTGACAAACCACTTGTGCTTTGCTTAGAGCTTTTCTGAAGAAGCTGATCTGTCAGATATTGGGGGCATAAACATACAGTAGGGTATAATTGACCTTGTTGAGGGTAAATATTATAATTAGGTAGCGACCATTGGGGTCAGTGATTTCTTGGAGCAAGTGGAAATCAAGTCCATTTTTTATTGCTATGAGTACTCCTCTTTCCTTGGAGTTGTAGGTGGCATGGTAAATTTGGGGATATTTGCTGTTGGAGCTGTTTTGTCCTTTATGCATATTTGCCTTCACTAACCTCCCCAGGATGCTATCCTGGGCCCATACACACCTAGCCTAGTCACTTAACAATGTATTTTGTCAGCTCCATAGTAGTGCTTTACCCTAAACACCCCCTAAAATATGTCCAAATGTTATTTGTGTCCTTAAATTCAGGCAGAGTGCCAGAGGCTTTTTTTTGGAGTCCCAAAATCATTTGGAACCCTCCCTCCCCCCCAACCGCTAAGTCAACTGGTACCAATCCTCTATCTGCTGACTTTGCCAAACCCATAAACACTATACTTACCTCTTTTGTGGTCATATTTATGGAGTAATTCACCAAACCATGTAGTGCAAGGGCCTGCCTGAATACTTTCAAATGGTACTGTTTAAAAAGTTTTGTTCTCCTATTTTCTTGATAGGTAATTTCAGAATGTAAAAAAGTGCTTCAATTTGTACAGTGTGTATTAATATTTTTGTATTCTGACACTTCTTACCTGTCCAGTGGGCTGCTAATAGTGTAAGTAAGGAGCGGCTGGCCAAAGTTAAACACATTATTTATGCATTCAGCTCTCAATGAAGATGAGAGGGTTACCTGTCCAGACCCCCCCCCCCCTAAAATTTTTACAATGGGCCACCAGAGAGGGTGAGGAATCTGATAAGTGTACTTTATATATTTGTCTTTAAATACTCCTTCAAATAAATGTTAATACTGATGTTGGCCAAGAATGTTTGTGTCTAATCTGCTTGCAATGTTTATGTGCAAAATTACTATTTTTTTGTTTTCGTGTTTGACTCCACAGTTTCCTTCAACGCCACAGGAATGGCAGACTGACAGACTATGTGTGGAGTGCTGCGTAAATTGACAGTGCTATATAGGTACCTTAAATAAATAGGGATAATTGTAGACATGCACCCACACTCACTCAGGTTGAACTGGATGGACTAGTGTCTTTATTCAACATTACTAACTATGTAACTATGTAACTGTGGCTTCCCAATTTGCCCAGTGGTGGGACTTTCCCAACTGCGGAGGGGCAATTGATGGGAAACACGTCCACATAGTCCCACCCCCCAACTCTGGGTCATACTATTACAACTATAAGGGGTATAATTGTATTGTGATGTTGGCGGTGGTGTCAGCAACATATGAGTTTCTCTATGTGGATGTGGGGAATCATGGCCGGATGTCGGATGGTGGAGTCATCACCCAGATCGAGTTCTACAGACGGCTCCAGAATGGTGGCTTGGGATTGCCACCTGCTGAAGATAACGTGGAAGGCCTGAGGCCGGACTTCAAGAAGAAACCTTGACGGCGCTTGAAACTGGCCATCCTGGCTTGCCCTCCCAAAGCGCCCGCGAGGTCCGTATCAAATATATGGAGTAATTTGCGGGTAGGGGGGCCATTGATATGACAGAAAATGTTTAATAAGCATTTTAAAAATACATTTTTTTAGTTTAACTGAAATAAGATTTCCTTTAATTTACTGCTTGTGTTTCTTTTAGCTGTCTCCTAGGTTATCCAATGGGCTTTTCTTTTTGACCATTTTTCTCAATAGTGCAAACGTAATTTATTTGATACATGAGGTGACAATCTCTTCTTCAGCCAACTATTATGTTGTGGGTCTGCTACACACACACCTTGTTTTTGTTGTTAATGTATGTAATGCATTACTGCTAAAAATATTCATCATTTTCAGCACCATGATTGAATTTTTCACACAGTCACAAAAATGGCATGATTGTGGCAAATTATAAAGCACTGTGGGAGTTATTTACTAGAGGAAAATCCACTTTGCACTCCAAAGGCACTGCAAAAGTGCATTTGAAACTGCACTTGAAACTGCACTGAAAGTGCACTACAAGTGCACTAAAAGTGCACTTGCAGTGCAAAGTGGATTTGCCTTTAGTAAATAACCCCCATTGTCACTGTAAACACCAACTTAGTCCAAAAACTGCTATTGAGCATTGAAAGAAGAAGCCACACATTGTTGAGTAGAAAACTTTTTACTCTGTGCACATTCACATGTGCGTTAGAAAATGTTTTTTTAACAAACCAACATATTTTTGTAATAACATTTTTGGTTTTGACAGTACAAATAGCCTTTTTGTTGTGAAACAGGCATGTTTAAAACCATAAAACAACACACAACTCAGGAATTTACAAAGTTCAACTTCGATAATTTGAAGGCAATATTAGACATTAGTATGTCCAAACTGTGTTGATCTTGCCTTCATCAGATGGGGTGATGTCACCCCTGTGAAAGCCAAATTTTGAAGATGCACACAAATCGAGAGTCAAAATGTGGATTTCCCTCCTGATCCCATGCCTAATGTCAACATGTGCTAGCTCCCATCATGGGAGATCAACGGACGTGTTTCGGGGGTGCAACCCCCTTTCTCTCACCTACTTGAGTTGCGAGGAAGGGGTTGCACCCACAAAACGCGTACATTGATATCCCGTGATGGCAGATAGCACATGTTGACACACTGTGTGCATCTTCAAAATTTGGCTTTCAAACTTCAAAAAAGATTCTAAAATCTTAAAAATTTAAACAAATTGAAGAATTTTGGTGTGTTTTAGATTCTGCCTAAAACATCATGATGTTTTTAAGTCTTTTTTCGACATCATTGCTGTCTTCCTGGATCTTCTGTAAATCACGATTGCACACCATGATCTCCCCGATGAGGATGTGTGCACTTGCACTTGTGAAATGTGTTTCTTCTTCCACAACATCCACATCACCTAAAATTCAAAAACACAACATGTATTAAAAATATGCATGCATACATCTATTACCTGAAGCTGTGATCTCAGACACTCACCTGTTGTGGTCACTATTTTGCCCACTTCATAAACCTCTCCTTCCTCAACATCCTCTGGTTGTGGTGTTGGTATTTCCCCTTCTTTAGGAGGTTGGGGGTCCCTGGTGTCCTCAGATGTCCCGAGTCTTTTCTCCCCTATGTGAATAAAAAAAGGTATACTTAGCACACAGATATACGAGGCCAGAAATAGGAATTGGAAACATTGCTTGGAAGTGTCGTACAATTGTCTTTTTGGGCAGAGTTCCAAGATGAATACATTTTTTTCCCTTTCTAAAGCTGGAATACTTACCTTTTTTGTACAATTTTCACACATGTAGACACCACTAGTATCCACTGGAGCACCTGTGTGGGACACCCTAAAAAGAGTGTTCTGGTGTCCCACACTAGTGCTTCTGCATCCAACTGTGTAAACAGCTGCTGAGTGTCCTCTCCTTACACTGAATCAAGTGTACATTTCATTCTAGTTACAAACCCATCTAGAAAACAATTTGCTAAACAAATAATACAAATAGGCCTGAACAAATGTAGTTAACCCGGATCTGCCAAAAACATTGTATTAGTGGACGAACGAACAATGTTTACTATGAATGATTACTATGGCCACAAACCTGAAAGTTGCCATTTTAAACTGTACAACAGTAAAGAAAAACACATGGAGCAGCATGCAAGTAATAATAATAATAGAAACACAGGACAAATACTTACTTTTTAGAAGCAGTTTCCTGATCTTTCTGTACTGATCCTACTCCCTCAATTTGAGGTCTGACCAGCGTTTCCTCAATTGATCCTTGGATCGTCGTACCCCAAAATTCCTGTGCAGACTTTTCACAACTTTAGTCATGATTTTGACCTTTCTCACATTTGGGTTTGGGTTAGGTCAATACTTCCCATCATAGTTGGCCCTCTTCAAAATGTCCACCATCTCCACCATCTCTACAAAGGACATATTTGAGGCCTTAAATCTCCTCCGGGATCGGGACGGTCGTGGCTCCGACCTTTCGTCATTGCTGCTGTCTGCATGCACTTGTTCTTTCTCCGTCATGTGCTCTCCCACTGCGCCGAAAGAGAAGGGGCGGGGAATATACTAGATAGAAGGTCAGGGGCGGGCGGAGTTTAACGCTTATGCAGTGTATGAAAAGTGGAACACGTGTGCGTGCGTCGTACATACGATCTGTGAGCGGAGGAAGGAGTAGCGGAAGCACCAATCGTGATAATGAAGGTACAATTTGAACTTGGTGCATCAGTGCCCTATACTGCTGATAGATTGAGGCTTATATTGGGACAAGATTAGAAGAGTTTAGCCTGACATTAGGGTTTGTCTTGTGTTGTATCTTGCAGAGAAAATGGATCCCTTCAATGATAGGGAATTTCTACCAATATTCATTGACATGTTCAAGGAGCTGCCCTGTCTGTGGCAGGTGAACCACCCATTTTTTAATAAGTTAAGAAAGAGGAAGGCAGCGCTGGAGAAACTGCTTGAATTTGTGAAGCCAATGATCCCCATGGCAGACATCACCTATTTAAAGGCCAAAATTGGTGGCATGAGGAGTACTTATCTTAGGGAGCGAAAGAAGGTCCAGAATTCCCAGAGATCAGGAGCAGCAGATGATGTTTATGTACCCAGGCTGTGGTACTATGACAGACTGCATTTTCTGTCAGACCAGAGTGAACCCAGGCCAGCACTCTCCACTCTTCCTTCAAGGCTTACTTTCACCTCAGCTGAGGCTTCCGATGTCCAACCTGGGCCTTCCAGGCAGGAAGATGTGGAGGAGCCCAACTTGAGTCAGGTAGAGCATTGTTCAACATATTTCTTGTCGTAAAATTAATGATGTTAACTAGATGTTATTATTGATCACTAATTTTTGATTTAACAAAGTGGTTTACACATCAATAGACAGTAGTGGCCAAAAAGGATTGGGACAAGAATGAAAAATGCTGGGCTCAGAATGATAGTCTTTTCTATTTGTTAACATTCAGTTTACAACAGTCATGAGCTCAAAATTGTGTGTGATTGATGAACAAAAAACTAAAACTATGTCCCTTTTTCATACTCAGGAAAGCCTTAGCCAGGAGGTAGCGGGGGTAAGTGGCAACAGGAGGTCGACCATCGTCGTCCTCCTCCTCCTCCACCTCCTGTCACAACTCCAACAGCAGAGCCACAGCCTTGAAGGAAGCGTCTAAGTAAGACAAGAGAGTGATGGCCTGGGTTCAGTCTGGTCTGGCAAAAGACGCAGGCTGTTGTATGACCACAGCCTGGGGACATATATGTCATCTGCTGCTGTTCCTGATCTCTTGGACTCCTGGACCGGATTGTGCTCACTATTATATGGACTCCTCAGGTCACCAATTTTGCCTGTAAAATAGTTTTGATGTGTGCCCTGGGGTACAAAGGCTTCGCAAATTTCCCCAGTTTATCCAGCGTTGCCTTCCTCTTTATTTTGTTATGACCCATAATAAAAGTCTATTTTTTTGGACAAATACTTGCCTATGTGTTTTACTTCAAAAAGGACAGTTCGTTTGTAAATAGGCAGGTACAGTTAAAAAATACAATGTCAAATTAACAAGGGACACCAACCAACCTCCTTTAGGTTAAAAAATACAAGATAATAATGGTGTTGTGGTAACTTGACACACAAAACAAAAAAAATAGTATAGAGATCGCAAGACCTGCTCAGCCTGCTGGTGACTCGTGCCTCTTTGTGCCCTTCACCACCTGTACCATCTCCAGGAGTGGAATGTGCTTATTCGCAAGAGGTTACCGCTCTCAGCATCTCGGCCTCGGTGAGTACCCTTATCTGACAGGATTCCACATCCTTCCTAGCTCCCTTAGTAATGTAATTTCTCACATTCACTTGTGCATTATTCTTGATATATAGGCATACTCCTCCCCCTTTTTTACCCTCTCTATCCCTGAGATAAAGGGTATACCCTTGAATGGTTGCCAGGCAATCATGAGAGGTCTCCCACAAAATCCAAATCCTCCTCGTACAACAGTATCTCTAGTTCGCCCATCTTGTCCGCCGGGCTCCTGGCATTGGTGAACATGCCACGTAGTTTAGATTGGTCGCATACTATCCTCTTATTGGGTGTTCCAAGATTGTAACTAGGACTTGTTACTATACTTACCTTGGTTTTATGTGCTTTAGTCAAGCTACCACTAATGCCCTCAATATTACCCTCTGGAATATGTTCCGCACTGACTATCTCTACCTCTTGCCCCCCCATCACCTAGTTTAAAAACCCCTCTAACTTTTTGGCCATCTTCACTCCCAGCAGATCTGCACCCTCCTCATTTAGGTGTAGTCTGTCCCTTCTAAAGTACTGATGACTCGCTGAGAAGTCGGCCCAGTCCTCCAGGAACCCAAACCCCTCCTTACTACACTAGCTCCGCAGCCACTTGTTTACTTCCCTAGTCTCCCTCTGCCTTTCTGGTGTGGCTCGAGGCTCCTTTTCCTCAATTTAGCTCACAAGTCCCTAAAATCATTCTTTAGGACACTCTATCTGCCTCTGACTTGTCATTTGGGCCAACATGCAGCATGACAGCTCTGTCTTCCCCAGCCCCTTCCAGTAATCTATCCACAGATATGTGACGTGCCGAGCCTGAGCGCCTAGTAGACAACATACAGTTCGGCGCTTCAGATCTTTGTTACAGATTCCCCTACCACCAGAGTCTGTCTTTCCTTTCCCTTCGCTTCCCCACCACACTCACTGTAGGAGTTCTTCTCCTGGCAGCTAGGAGAGTCCCTCAGCTCCAGTAGTGCTGGTCCCTGTCTGTTCTTTTTAATAATTTTTATCCATTTAGTACCGTTATATTTCTTCAATTTAATATGTTAGGGGTTTTTTTGTAGTCTATTTTCAGGTTGCTGTACCGGACATATATTATCCATCACTAGAGGGTTCTCCATTAAGGCCACTCCTCCCAATTTCTCTTCCAATATTTTAAAGGACATATAAGGTTTTTATTTGATACACAAAAAACTGTTTTGATTTTATTATAGTCTTACAACTTTGCAAAAATGTAAAGAAAAAAAATAAATCCTTTTTAGTTTCTATTTTGTAATGAATGTATTTATATTTTTAATAGTATAACTGTATCAGACAATTGAATCAATAAACTGATGGCACTACAGATAAACAATGTAGTTTGTAATTGGTGGTGCTCATCTGCAGGCTTTCATTTTTGTCAGTGGTGCCTTCAGCCTGCATAAGAGCGCTATGTCAGAGCTGAATGGTTCTCGATCATCGATGGGGACCCAGCTATGATTAAGAGCCAGGATTGAGAACAAGAAGTGTTGCCTGCTGGTTTCCAAAGGAGATCATGCTGGGAAAGGAAATTTACAGAATGCAGATGATAAAGGGTTAAAGAAAAAATGCAACGAATACCACACAAAGAAGGGTGGATTGGAATATTGAAATGGAATGAGGAGAGGTATATGAAGTAATAGGGGGAGGTTACACTGAATAAAACCACCAAATATAATATAACACAATAATAGTAATATGAAATTATACACCTTTTTGTTCTCTTTCTTTTGTGTCTGTTTTCTTTTTGTAGACTGTTTGATACACGTAATAGGGTGCTGTAAAGCCTCCTTAATAAGTATATTTTGAATAATGTGTTGCACAAAATGAGTTTTGGTTATGAATAGATAAATGGGTGTGGGATCATTATTTATTTATTTTTTTCTTCTTCCTGAAGACGATATGTTCAGGGACCCGGTGTGTTTTCTCGGGGAGGGGGGTTTCTGTAGTTTGTGTTAATGAAAGGATTTATATAGATATCTTGTGCAATGTGTACCTTTATGTTGTATGTTGGAATTTGTCTTTATAAAGAAAAAGTAATTATAAAAAAAAAGAGAAAATGCAATGACATCACCTGTAATTTCTCAACTCTTTCAATCTGCCAATTGACTTTTTAAATCTTTCTGGAACCACACTGAGATCTCCCATTCATTATGGTGGACAAAGCACTCTCACTACACCTGCTGAAATCTGTGTAATGTATAATAAATAAGTAATTAAATAAATAAAACACACAGAAACAAAGGAAGCTCAGAATTCTGAACAGATTTCCTGCCGCAGTCCCAGAGAAATATATGAAAAAAGCTGTGGTGAGTCATCTCATTTAAACATGAACAATGTATAGTGCTGTGTACCCTTTCCTTGCTGACACCTATTTTCAGTTAAACTCTACTGACAATCTGATCCATATTGCTGTGGATGGAGAGTGCTGTTCCCCTAAACAGGAAGCGTGATTTATATATATGGTATCTCACAAAAGTGAGTACACCCCTCACATTTTTGTAATTACTTTATTATATCTTTTCATGTGACAACACTGAAGAAATTACACGTTGCTACAATGTAAAGTAGTGAGTGTACAGCTTGTATAACAGTGTAAATTTGCTGTCCCCTAAAAATAACTCAACACACAGCCACTAATGTCTAAACCGCTGGCAACAAAAGTGAGTACACCCCTAAGTGAAAATGTCCAAATTGGGCCCAAAGTGTCAATATTTTGTGTGACCACCATTATTTTACAGCACTGCCTTAACCCTCTTGGGCATGGAGTTCACCAGAGCTTCACAGGTTGCCACTGGAGTCCTCTTCCACTCCTCCATGACGACATCACAGAGCTGGTGGATGTTAGAGACCTTGTGCTTCTCCACCTTCCGTTGAGGATGCCCCACAGATGCTCAATAGAGTTCAGGTCTGGAGACATGCTTAGCCAGTCCATCACCTTTACCCTTAGCTTCTTTAGCAAGGCAGTGGTCGTCTTGTAGGTGTGTTTGGGGTCGCTATCATGTTGGAATACTGCCCTGCGGCCCAGTCTCAGTAGGACGGGGATTGTGCTCTGCTTCAGTATGTCACAGTACATGTTAGCATTCATGGTTCCCTCAATGAACTGTAGCTCTCCAGTGCTGGTAGCACTCATGCACCCCCAGACCATGACACTCCCACCACCATGCTTGACTTTGTACTCCTCACCTGGTTGTCGCCACACATGCTTGACACCATCTGAACCAAATAAGTTTATCTTTGTCTCATCAGACCACAGGTTCCAGTAATCCATGTCCTTGGTCTGTTTGTCTTCAGCAAACTGTTTGCAGGCTTTCTTGTGCATCATTTTTAGAAGAGGCTTCCTTCTGGGACGACGCAGACCAATTTGATGCAGTGTGCGGCCTATGTTCTGAGGACGGACAGGCTGACTCCCCACCCCTTCAACCTCTGCAGCAATGCTAGCAGCACTCATACGCCAGTTTCCCAAAGACAACCTCTGGATAGGACGCTGAGCACGTGCACTCAACTCCTTTGGTCGACCATGACGAGGCCTGTTCTGAGTGGAACCTGTCCTGTTAAACCGCTGTATGGTCTTGGCCACTGTGCTGCAGCTCAGTTTCAGGGTCTTGGCAATCTTCTTATAGCCTAGGCCATCTTCATGTAGAGCAACAATTATTTTTTTAGATCCTCAGAGAGTCCTTTGCCATAAGGTGCCATGTTGAATGTCCAGTGACCAGTATGAGAGAGTGAGAGCGATAACACCAAATTTAACACACCTGCTCCCCATTCACACTTGAGACCTTGTAACACTAATGAGTCACGAGGGAGGATAAATGGCTATTTGGGCCCAATTTGGAAATTTTCACTTGGGGGTGTACTGACTTTTGTTGCTAGCGGCTTAGACATTAATGTGTGTGTTGACTTATTTTGAGAGGACAGCACATTTACACTGTTACAAAAGCTGTACACACTACTTTACATTGTACCAAAGTGTTATTTCTTCAGTGTTATCACATGAAAAGATATAATAAAATATTTACAAAAATGTGAGGGGTGTACTCACTTTTGTGAGATACTGTATATATACACTGAATACACTAGACTAGACTTGGGAAGAGAGTTCTCTTTTGTCAAGTTTAAGGCCTCATGGACCTCATGCACACAGGACGTTATAAAAAAGCCAGTAATGTTAGCTTTAGAAAGCTGTAGAGTGAGTTTTTCAGCGTTTTTAAAGAAAAAAGAAAAAGTACCCGCGCAATGGGATGTGTATTAGAGACAGAAAGTTATCTGTTAGAACTGCTGCCACTACCAATTACTTCCACTAGGTGGAGTGTAATGTTGAAAGAGGGAAAAAAAGGAGTAGATATGGCGCTGTTCCAGACCTGGTGGATCCAGGTGTGTGCTGCTCCCTTGATTGGGAGGGAGATATTAGGTGGGGAAAGGGATAGTATGTGGTTCCTATTAATATGTGTATTTTACTCAAAATCAATATAGAGGTTAATGTGAAGCCTTGTAGTAGACTCCTAAGTGTGCATTAGTGTCAAGTTGTATACCTGATACAATAAAGTGCAATGTGTATGGCACCAACTTGTTTCATGTATAAATAAATTAATGAATAAAATTGTGACATAAAGTGCAATATTCCTAATTAATATACATTTGTATCAACCATATAAACAATATAAACAACGTAGATTAAAGTGCTGGTATGGATAAACAGGTGAGCATCTGATTAATAAGGTGCTATAGTGTCAGTGAAAGAGTCTGTTTAAATTCTGGTGAACTTTTCAATGAATAAATCCTCGGTGCGTGCCTTATTTGTGCTCTTATAATGACTGCACTCACCAGATCCTTCACCCGCTCTTGGGGTCTCACACATTCACAGTATATGCCACTGTGTAGCAATGCAAGATATCTCCGTCCTTAATGTACACTCTGAGAGGATTCTATTATGAAAAGAGAAAAGGGAGCCCACATAGCGTAATACTGTAAAAAAACTTGTTTATTGTGCAAACGTTTAAAAAGGTACTCACATTCGGTAAGGATAAAAAAAGCCTATATTGCTGACACAAGCCTCTGAAACAGGAAGTGATGCAAGGACGTATGCTGACTCCGCCATATGCGTTTTGTCACTCTGAAGTCATCCATGCTCCAGATGACGTCAGAGTGACGAAACGCATAGGGCGGAGTCAGCATATGTCACACTTTATGCACTTTATGTCACAATTTTATTCATTAATTTATTTATTCATGGAACAAGTTGGTGCCATACACATTGCACTTTATTGTATCAGGTATACAACTTGACACTCATGCACACTTAGGAGTCTACTACAAGGCTTCACATTAACCTCTATATTGATTTTGAGTAAAATACACATATTAATAGGAACCACCTACTATCCCTTTCCCCACCTAATATCTCCCTCCCAATCAAGGGAGCAGCACACACCTGGATCCACCAGGTCTGGAACAGCGCCATATCTACTCCTTTTTTTCCCTCTTTTTTTCCATCTTTTAGCATTTTTACCCTAGCATTTTTAGCGTTTTTCTGCATTTTTAAGATGCTTTTTTTTAGCTTTTTTAGCAAAACTATACTCCCATAAAAGCTTATGGCTCAAAAACGCTGACAAACACAGAATAGCAGTATTTTTCAGCGTTTTTGGCATTTTTAAGCTGTTTTCAACTTTTATCAGAGATAGAGCTGTTTTACAGTTGAAAAACTCCTCTCAAAACCCACTAGTTCTGAAAAAAACTGCTGATAACAGCCTATGTGTGCACGTACACATAGGATAACATGCTGGGGAGTTTATTGGCTGCAGAAAAAAAGTCAAAAACAGCCTCTGTAAAAACATCCAATGTGCAGGAGGCCTAAGAAGTGCCCAGGCTTCATGTTTTGTCTGAAGTTGACCAAGTCATGTCTGTTGAACAGATTTAGGACTAGGTAAATAATGAAGTGGAGATATAGTCAAATTCAGACCATAGGTCAAAGCAGGCAGCAGTAAGAAATGGTCAAGACCAGGCAGATCCTTCCTTGACTAAATTATGGATGGTTTTGGAAGAAGGTAGGAGGAGGGGTAGGGAATGTTTTTAAGAATAGTTAGTGTTATGCCGCGTACACATGACCAGACTTTTCGACAGCAAAGGTCCAACGGAACGAATCCGTCAGACAATTCGATCGTGTGTGGGCTTCATCTGACCTTTTTTGTCAAAAAATTTGACGGACTTTAGAAACAGAACTTGTTTCAAATCTTTCTGACGGAACTCTGCCAGAACCAGTTCCTATTGAGAAATCCGCTCATCTGTATGCTGTTCCGACGGACCAAAAACAATGCATGCTCTGAAGCAAGTACGAGACAGAAGCACTCGGTCTGGTAAAACTAGTGATCGTATTGGAGCTAGCACATTCTTCAAGCTGCAAATTCTGTGATCGTTTAATGTTTACAAATTTTTTTTAGAGTCATCTTTTATTATTTTTGATTTCATCGAGAATTTTTTTTAGGATTATTTTAAAATTATTTTCTAGTGATCTCCATATTTTTTTTTTGTGTCAAGTTACCACAATAACATTATAATTTTTTTTTAACCTCAAGGAGGTTGGTGTCCCTTATTAATTTGACATTGTCTTTTAGAAATGTATTTGAATAAAAACACAGGCAAGTATTTTCAGAAAATAAAATATCAATTTATTCTGCTTAACAAAATAAAGATGAAGGCAACGCAGGAGAAACTTTCGAAATTTGTGAAGCCTTTTGGCCCCAGGGCACACATCAAGTCTGTGGAAAAGAAAATGGGGATCTTGAGGAGTCCATATAATAGGGAGCATAATCTGGTCCAGGAATCCCAGAGATCAAGACCAGCAGCAGATGACATATATGTCCCCAGGCTGTGGTACTACACCAGCCTGCGTCTTCTGTTAGACCAGACTGAACCCAGGTCATCACTTTCTTCTCTTCGCTGCAACCTTCCCTCCACGCTGCCTTGCAGCCTTCCCTGCACCCTTCCGTGCAGCCTTCCTTGGAGGCTGTGGCTCTGGTGGTGGACTTGTGGCAGGAGGAGGAGGAGGATGGGCTTGCTCATATATGTGCCTGCTCTCAGTTAGCTGGCCCCTCAGCTCCTTCTGAAGGGCCTCAGCAACAATTCCCTCACAGAGGAGGCGTTGGCCCTTCTCCAATTCTAGCAACCTAGTGGCTAGATAGCAGCCATAGGCCTCTTCAGCATCGGGGTGGCTCGTGAGGACATTTGTAGCTTACCTAATGAGGCGCAGTGATGCCTCCTCTGTCATCGTCCCCTTCCTGGGCCTTTTTGTATGAAGGTGGAGGGGAGGCGCCTGCGATTGGGTGAGGCTCCACTGGGTCCAGCCACCTCCTGGCTGACACTGGGCCCGCCCACCTCCTGGCTGTCACTGGGCCCGGCCTCCTCCTGCCTGCCACTTTCCATAACTTCCACCTGGATGAGCTCATCCTGTGTATAAAAAAGGGACATATTTTTAGTTTTTGGTTCAACAATCACACACAATTTTCAGTTCATGACTTGCAAATTCAATGTTAATACATATAAAAGAGTATCATTCTGACCCCAGCATTTTTTCAAGCTGGTGACAAACATTTTTGGCCACTACTGTCAATTGATATGTATACATAATTTTTTGGATAAAATCCTTAATAGGTAATCAATTATAACATCTAGTTAACATCATTAATATTAGGACACTAAATATGTATAAAAATAATGTACCTGGCTCAAGCTGGGCACATCCGCTTCTTCCAGGATGGAAGGCCCAGGTTGCTCCTCGTCAGCCTCTGCTGGGGTGGAGGGAAGGGTGGAGTGAAGGCTGCAGAGAAGGGTGAAGGGAAGGGTCGAAAGAGATTCCCTGGCTTCAGTTTGGTCATCAAGAAAATGCAGTTTTTTGAAGTATCACAGCCTGGGTACATACACATCATCTGCTGATGCTCCTGATCTCAGGGAAGCCTGGATCTCCCTATGCTCCCTCCTAAACATGTTCCTCAAGATCCCAATTTTACTTTCCAAAATCTTCATGGTTGCTTCTGGGATCAAAGTATGCACAAATTCCAGAAGTGGCTCCAGCGTTGCCTTCCTTGCTTGATTATTGTAATATAAACTGTGTTTGACCTCCCACAGATTTCTCAGCTCCCTGTACTTGTCAATAAATTTGCACATAAATCCAGGCTCCTTAAACTTATTATCATTTTTTCTGTAAGACAATACACAAGACAAAAACACTAATGTTTGCCTAAACTCTCATAATCTTATCCCAATATAGGCCTCAATCTTTAAGCAGTATAGGCCACTGATGTTCCAAAATAGTAAAAAAATTACCTTAGTTTCGGATGCTCGCAACTTCCGTTCCTCTTTCCTCTGCACACGTAATGATCCCCAGAGCCTGGGGGGAGATGCCTGTCGAGAACTTGAGGTCCTGCAGGCTTCTCCCAGTCGCCAAGTACCGCAACGTGGTGACTAGCCTCTGCTCCGGAGTGATGGCTTGCCTCATGCAGGTATCCTGCCTGCTGAGCAAGGGGTCAGCAAAGCCAACAGACGGTAAAAAACAGGGTCCGTCATCCTGAGAAAGTTCCTGAAATTCTCAGGATTATTCTCCTGGATCTCACGAAGCAAAGGCATATGAGAGAATTGGTCACGTTGGAGTAAGCTATTCTTGGTTCATGAACTTCTCTCCATCCTGTTCATGGACTGGGCCTGGGTCGAAGAATTAACTACAACACCAAGCCCAAGCAAAAGCACAAACTCTACAATGAGTATGTACACGCAACATGGCTTCAAAACGGTCGGCTGGTCAGAACGAACTTAACAGAACGCACTGAAGAACAGCAAGGCCTGTGAAGAGCGAACTGAAAATCAGCAATGAGTGGACAAGAATGCACTGAATTAACAAATGCAAACTCACTACACTGAAAAGCAGATACAAACCCCACAAGCACAAACTGAACAACAGTTAAACGATCTGAAAAAACACGAGTCTGAAAAGTGCGATTCGTCTCTCACCAAACTTCTACTAACACGAGATAAACACGGAATTAGCAGAAGGGGCCCAAAGGGTGGCGCACTAGCTATTTAACTTCTGTGTTATAGTCCCCTTCGGACCTGGTGTACGTCACCGCATTCTAGACGGTCAGACTTTGGTGTGATCGTGTATAGGCAAGTCTATTTCGGCGGAACTCCATTGGAACTCCGTCGAAAAGTCCTTCGGAGTTCAGTCCGACAGAAAGACCAGTCGTGTGTACACGGCATTAGGCTTTTCTTTTATTACCCAAGTCCAGCCAAAACTTTTTTTTCAAGCATTGGGTAGACTTGGGAAGAAAGTACTCTTTTTTTTTTCAACTTTAAGAAGTGCCCAGGCTTCATGTTTATCCCTGGCAAAGAGGCCTGGAATTGGCCATGTCATGGTTGTTGAACAGATTTAAGACTAGGTAAATCATGAAGTAGAGATATAGCCAAATACAGACCATAGGTCAAAGCAGGCAGCTGTCAGAAATGGTCAAGACCAGTCAGATCCCTCTTAGACTAAATTATGTAAAGTGTGAAATATTTATGCATAAAATTCATAATTTTGTATCTGTAAACCTAGTACAGAGCAGACAGTACAACATCAGGCTCATGGAAAATAAAAAGCAGAACCTTTGCCTGATGAAAATATTACAAACACTGATGCTCGTAGCAGTTAATACGTGTAGAGTAACATCAGGAAGGTCAAGTTGTAGAGGCCTGCCTTCAGGTGCATCATACGTAATCTAATTATATGTAACTAAGAACAGAAAAGTATGTGAACATTCCAGAGTAGAGCAGAGAGCAGACATCGCACATAAACACATAATTCAAATATACTTCCCAACCCCTCTTTATGAGCTGTTCTCTGAGGGGTTTACAGGATTGAACAAATTAACCTTAAAATGAAGAACACATTACTGTAGTCACATTTCTACACCTTACCATTAAATCGAACTAGAAGGTGAAAGTGTTGACATGTTTAAAAAATAAGAGAGCAGTCATTTTCATTTATTGTCTAATTCCACTACAGACATAATTGATTCAGTGTTTGTGCTTAGTTTGGCAAAGAAGTAATTTACGTTTATGTGAAGATGGAAGACTGGTAGAGACCACAGCTGCAAGTACTGCAAGCTTAGAGGGAGCCTATTAGGACAGCTGCCACATTTTTATCCTCATAAGTTCTATATTTAGGAGACATCTCTTAAAAAATGCTTAGTGTGTGTGTGTGAGTGTGTGTGTGTAGGATGATAATAATAATATGGGAATCCTCTCACACCAGGGGGAGATTAGAGAGCTGAATGCATGGCTTCAGATCCAGTGTGAGAAGGAAGGGTTTGGGTTTCTAGAGCACTGGGCTGACTTTTCATTGGGGTGCAAACTATATGCTAAAGATGGTTTGCACCTGAATGGAAGGGGGCTGCTGTGCTGGGGGAGAGGTTTATGGGAAGGTTGGAGGGGTATTTAAACTAGGATTGAGGGGGGAGGGTGAGCTAGGATTAAATCTGGCAGACAGGTCAGTTAGGGGTCAGTCATTTATCGAGGGTGGAATGGGGTTAGATGGGGGGAGGGTTTTGGCAGGTGACAAGAAATTTCCCATGTTGCACACAACCATTGGGAATTATAGTGCCATTTGTACTACTAAAAAAGATATGCAAAACAACAGAGAAAAATGTAATAATGAATTAAAGCGTTTGTTCATCAATGCCAGAAGTCTGCCAAGCAAAATAGGTGAGGTAGAGTAGGTAACTATAGACCTGTTAGTTTAACTTCTATAGTCAGGAAGATACTGGAGAGTTTAATAAAAGACCACATAGATGAGTTCTTGCTGGAAAAAAATATTTTAAGCAACAGACAGCATGAATTCATAAAAGACAGAGGTTGTCAAACAAATTTCATTTCTTTTTATGAAGAGGTAAGTAAAACCTTGGACAGAGGGGTGGCTGCGGACGTGGTATACTTGGATTTTGCAAAAGCGTTTAAAACAGTTCCCCACACACGTCTAATGTGTATGGTAAAGTCTAAAGGGTTGGAAATATCAGTTTGTAAATGGATAGAAAACTGTCTAAAAGACAGAATTCAGAGAGTAGTGGTTGATGATTCTTACTCTGAATGGTCTTAGGTTATTAGTGGTGTACCCCAAGTTTCAGTGTTGGGACCCTTACTTTTTAATATCTTTATAAATGATATAGGGTCTGGGATTAAAAGTACCATTTCAGTCTTTGCAGATGACACCAAACTAGGCAGTGGAATAACGTCCTTACATGATGTCTCCAATTTACAAGCCAGCCTCAATGCACTGTCCAAATGTGGCAGATGAGGTTCAATGTTGATAAATGTAAAGTTATGCACTTGGGGGCTAGGGAGAGTACAACTGGGGGAATCCATAGTGGAGAAGGATCTGAGAGTTTTGGTAGATCATAAGCTCAATAATAACATGCAATGCCAAGCTGCGGTTTCCAAAACCAGCAAAGTCCTTTCTTGTATTAAGAGAGGTATGGACTCCAGAGAACGAGATATCATTTTGCCTCTGTTCAAATCATTAGTAAGACCTCATCTGGAATATGCAGTTCAGTTTTGGGCACAAGTTCTCAAAAAAGATATCAGGGGAACTGGAGAAAGTGCAGAGAAGGGCAACCAAACTGATAAGAGGTATGAAGCAGCTCAGCTCTGAGGAAAGATTAGAGGAACTGAATTGATTCTCTCTCTTGAGAAGAGGAGATTTGGGGGAATATGATCAACATGTACAAATATATAAGGGGTCCATATAGTGAACTTGGTGTTGAGTTATTTACTTTACGGTCAACACAGAGGACAAGGGGGCACTCTTTACGCCTAGAGGAAAAGAGATTTCATCTCCAAATACAGAAAGGTTTCTACACAGTAAGAGCTTCGAAAATGTGGAATAGACTTCCTCCAGAGGTGGTTCTGGCCAGCTCAGTAGATTGCTTTAAGAAAGGCCTGGATTCTTTCCTAAATTCACATAATATGACTGGGTACTAACATTTATAGGTAGAAAAAAAGTTAGAAAAGATAGGTAGAAAAAAAGTTGATCCAGGGAAAATCCAATTGTCTCTTGGGGGTCAGGAATTATTTTTTTCCCCTGATGTAGCAAATTGGATCATGCTTTTCTAGGGTTTTTCGCCTTCCTCTGGATTAACTGTGGGTATAAGATTGGGTATATGGGATTGTTTGATATTATTTTTTATGTATTTATTTTTATGGTTGAACTGGATGGACTTGTGTCTTTTTTCAACCTAACTAACTACGTAACTATGTAACCTCCAAATATCTTAAGGTGGAGACTACCATCTTTAAAGTAGGCAGTCCCTTAAAGAGGCGCTGTCCTTTTAGTTCACCATCCCAGCAAGGTACTGTATACTCACCCATGCATGTTCCCTCGCAGAGCGTGCCTGCTGCAGCTATTTTGCTTCTGGGCATTGTGTCTTTTTTTTCATCAAACAAATGTGGTGTTTGTCAATTTTAGTCCTTTTGTAGCATATCTGAACCTCTCAAAATGCATAGGCTGTTTTGTATTGTGTTGCTAAAAGAATTCCAAAATTAAAAGTCTGTGGACCCTCAGCTCATTGGATTGTTTTTTGTTTTTTTTCTATGTGTCTCCTAAAAGTCCACCATCACAGTAAGGTATGCTCACCAATCCTTGCTCATTTGCCACCTCTTTACTACAGGAGTTCACTTTGCGTAAACTCAAGCACCAGGTGGTGTTGGCACTTACACAGGTAGATAAGAAAAAAAAATTGAGCTGTCACCAGAGCAGGAGTTTGTTTTGGCTTTAGATATACTCTATGTTAATTGAGGGAATATTCTAACTTTGCACATCTGAATCTTTTGCTGCATAGCATTAATAATTAAATCATTTTATTTGATACCTGGAATTTTTCTTTAACTACTTGAATCCTCAAGCCTTTGTCTCCCTAAATCCCCTTAGGTCCCAAAGTGTTCTTTTTGTTATCCTAACAGGTTATACATTGCCTTTTTTCCATGACAGATAATGCTTTTACTTTGTTGTAAATCTGGATACTTATTTTTTCACTTCCTTGGTTTTTATTGGGAATACATAAAAAAAAAGAATTTCCTGTAATTTTTCCCAATGCAACATTTATTTTTACAATCCCATAAATTTACTGCAAAATATAATAAATGTAGCGCTACCCCAGTAGGAGCCGCTGCATAGAATGGGTCCTCTGTTCTTTGCCTCAACCTTCTCAAGCCCCTCTGACACACCAGGTTGAATGTACAAACCTACATATCACAGGAGTTCACTGAAAGTAATACTTAGTACCCAATAGTAGAGCTATATCAAAGAACACAGGCACCAAACCAAGTAATAAAGGCAAACATAATATATTATATAAAAAATAAGAGTAGCGCTAAATATTCCTATCAAAGTGACAAAAAAAATAATGTGTATATGTATATATCTGAATCCAAAACACCTCAAGTGCATGGGCAAATTAAATACATGAAAATATAAAAGAAATATGTGACAGCAAAATTTAAAAAATTACGGAATGATGGCATCAAAGAAAAAAAGAAAAAAAAACAACCAAAAATCCACATGTGAGGTAAATATGTGACAGCAAAATAAACTTCAAAATAATGAAAGTCCACATGTGAGGTATCCAATAATAAGGGAATTTTCTCCTTAATCTTCAGTCAAAGAAGAAGTACCAAGGGCATGAAAGGCATTCAATTGAAAAGGTGGGTACCTTTACCAGATCAGTTGGACGCACATATCATATGACAGTGCATCAAAAAGGCTTTGAGACACTAAATCTCCAATAGTGAGGTGATGCCGGGACTGGACGGTATCCTGCAAGCCGCAGACGCCAATGGACACAAAATATTGCCCCTGTTGAAAACTTTTTAGTTGAAACGCATAGGGCTAGCACCTCTAGCTTCCCACATTGTCATTTTATCTATTTTTGTGGTTCGATATAATATGGTATAAGGTTGGTATATGTGTAATTTAGGGATAGTATAAGTGTGATATAGAGCAGTGGTCATCAACCCTGTCCTCAGGGCCCACTAATAGGCCAGGTTTTATGTATTACCTTGGGGAGATGCAGACTAGAATACTGAAATCAATGAGCAGCAAATTATATCACCTGTGATGTATTTCAATTATCTTGCAAACCCTGCCTGTTAGTGGGCCCTGAGGACATGGTTGATGACCACTGATATAGAGTGTAGCAATGATAACAAGCTGATTTGTAATTAATCCATATTAATGCCAGGAAATTCCAACCACCTCTCCAGTTTCCTGATCGGTAGTCTTGTTATCCCAATATCAGGTGGAGAGACGATTGCGAACCTTAAGCCAGAATAAAGGGACTGCAATAGATGGTGAAAACAGCCTAACAGGGAATCACCAATAAATAACTCACAGCTAGTAAAGGCTAAAGACAGGAACCCGATGGGTGAAAGGACAATCCTAGACAGTGGACCAAGCCAGAAGTGCAGAGGGGTCACCCAAAAGGAGGTTTCGGAAACAGGCAGGGTTAGCAACTAGATCAGCGTAAATCCAAGGGGTAATCCAGTAATCAGAGTCGGGAACAAGCAAAGTCAGCAACCAGAAGATCAGCGTAAATCCAAGGGGTAATCCAAGAATCAGAGTCGGGAACAAGCAAAAGTCAGCAACCAAAAGATCAGCGTAAATCCAAGGGATAATCCAATAATCAGAGTCAGGAACAAGCAAAGTCAGCAACCAGAAACAAATAGCATCCACCAAACTAGCACAAACAGGAACCTATACTAGGGCAAGGACAGGAAGGGGAAGTGAGGATTTATAGGGTCACTGATCAGGTGACTACCAACAGCTGGTCCCAGGGTGGAGCCAACATCCAAACTCATGGAGTAGAACCAAAGTTCCCTGGTGGTTCAGGCAATAGGAACCCGTCTGCAAACACCAGGTTCCAGGAGCAAATCCCGGACATGGCGTGACAATTAATGCATTTCATACGTAATTCAATATAATGTTGACCATATACAATCCAACTGTCAATACATGATTAAAACAAAAATTGCATACATAAACTCAACACATTTCGTGACTGTTTGTTCACTTCTTTTTTTTTTTTTATAAATTCTTTATTTTTTCACAAAAATAATAATACAATTTTACGTGGAAGTACATCAATACATCACATCCTCAATTTTACGCCTATCATCTTCTTCACAAAACGTAACTCATTCAAGAAATTAGAATATCTATTAGGCTAAATCATCGTTAATTTACTCTTCCATGTTAATAATATAACATAGTTTCTATTTTTGTTATATCTTCCTTAACCAGGGCTAACCCTGGTTTTCCTCCACCTAAGAAAAAGACACCACAAAGATTCCTAAAGACTAAAAAAAAACAAGAAAAGAGAAGAGAAAAAGGAAAAAAAAGAAGGAGAAACAAGAGAGACCAAAGGAAAAAAAAAAAAACAAACAAAAAAAAAGAAAAAGGGAGATCCTCTGCTCCCCCTCAATCTCCACCCTAACAGTTCCTGTATCGTTAATTAGAAAGTTACTTGTTACTACAGGATTTAGGGATTTTGTTCCCTATATATAATATAGGGAGTCCATATTTCCCAATACTTATCTTCTTGTTCTCTTAACATCATGGTAAGATTTTCCATTTGTTGGATTTCTGTTATTCTGGCAAGCCATTGTGATCTAGTTGGGGAGACGGTGCTTTTCAATAAGGCCGGAATACAGGCCTTCGCTGCAGTAATCAGATGCCTTAGAAGTGAATTTTTTTATTTTTCCATAGATAACGGAATATCATGCAATAGAAAGGCTGCTGGATTTTCTCCAAGAGACACATCCGTAATTTCTTTAACTGTTTCAGAAACCATCTTCCAGAAATCTTTTTCCCAAAATATATGTACCAAAGTGCCCTCCACACCGAGGTTAGATACCTGTGGAAATATCCAGTTCAGTACTGCTGGAGTTCAATACCACCTAGTCAAGATTTTATACCGCCCTTCTTGGTACCTAGTTGCCATTGATGCCTTATGTGTAAACATAAAGATCTTGTTTTTCTGTGCCTTAGAAAACGTGACTCCCAGATCCCTTTCCCAAGCTTGAAGAAATGCCACTTCTTGGGGAGCTTCCAATTATTTCAGCAGGGCATACAGATACGAAAGTGAATGTCTCAATGGTTCCCCATTTAAGCATATCTGCTCAAACTTAGATGGTGTATGTACTACTGACACTTACGATGTTATTGATCGAAGTAGGGCTTTAAGCTGTATTCACCTAAATGGATCTAGTTCCTCTGAGAACTCCCGTTCAATCTCCCCACTAGACATCACCTGATTGTCTGCCGAGAAATGCACGAGCCTGCTAAATCCCGTCGTCTTAGATTAATAATACTCCGATCTGTTAGGCCTGGTTCAAATTTCTGAGAGCCCAGGATTGGAATCATGGGGCTTGGATATTTTGACATTTCAGTTTTTTAAATATCTTTTTAATGGATCTGTGAGTGGCACCTACAGTAAGGTGTCTCTGTACAGCCTGAGGTATGTCTATATCCAGGAGCCATACTATTCCTTCCAAAGGTATGTCGATCATTGCCTGCTCCATGTGTATCCATGGTTTATCCTTTTGGAGTACATACCAATTCACTACCCGTGCTAGATGTGATGCTTCATAGTAACCAACCGGGTTGGGGAATCCAACCCCTCCCCTTTCTTTTGGTAACAAGAGAATCTCCCTATGGACCCTTGCTGGTTTTCTTGCCCATATAAACCTCAAAAAACTGGACCTCAAGTCCCGCAAAAATCCTGGGGAGAGCTTGATTAGTAGGGTCTGGAATAAATATAACAATCTTGGCATTACGTTAATTTTTATAATATTAATTCTGCCAAACCACGTAAAGACTTCCTTATCCCACTGCTGAAGGTCTAGTTTAATCTGTCGTGCCAAAGCGACGAAGTTAAGTTCAAACACTCTGTTTAGTTTGTTCGGTATTTTAGATAACATATATGGGAGTCTGTCCATCTAAAGGCAAAATGAGCTGATAATTGGCATTGCAGAGATGTATTCATCCCCACTCCCATTGCTTCTGACTTGCTGTAGTTTACCCTAAAGTTGGACATCCCACCGTATCTCTGTAGCTCCAATAGTATATGGAAAAGGGTTCAGACATTATGTCATTTGTCTTAACCCTTGCGCTCGGAGAAGAGTATAAACTTGTCATCCAATTCTGCATCCCTTTTCTCAGTCCTATGTAGTAGCGTGGCTCTCAGAAATGTCCAGTTTACCCTATCAAATGCTTTTTCTGCATCTGTGGATATAAGCGCTAAGGGTTTCTGGTTACACTGTGAGAAATGTATGGCACTTAGGACCCGTTCAGTATTTTCTCTGCCTTCTCTATTAGGTGTAAATCCCACTTGATCGGGATGTATTAGGGCGGGAATGTAGATCAATAATCTATTGACAAGTATTTTTGTGAGGATCTTAAGATCCACGTTTAACAAGGAAATTGGGCGATAACTAGAACACTGGGACGGGTCTTTTCCCTCCTTGGGGATTACCGTTATATGTGCCATTAATGTCTCCACAGGCATCTTTTGCCAATCACGTATCGAATTAAAGACAGCTAGGAATCTTGGTATCAACTTTTCGGAGAAGGTCTTATAACAACGCAGGATATACCCATCAGGGCCAGGGGCCTTACCTGATTTTAATGTTTTAAGGGCTTCTAGGACTTAAAAGGAGGTTCCCAGTACTTTTCATAGGGAGATACTGGTTGCCTAGTTCCAGACATAGTCAATCCCCACAGTCAGTGGCTCTATATCCTCTAAATTTGCTCCCATTCCCCTGTGAAAGTGTATAATGTTATTTCCTCAACTCTTTCCCACTGTGTTATTACACAACAAAAAAAAAAACAACAAAAAAAAACAGATGGTCTCTATCTTACCAAACCACCCCTGTGTATGGACATCTATCAGTCGTATCATTTCCTGTACTGATAGATGACAAGAAACGTCAAAATTGTAAAAAGTTGTAAAATGGTGTATTATACTTGGTCTACTGGCCCACCCATGTGTAAAAAAAAAAGGATTGAGAAAAAAAAAAAAAGAAATTAATATTTGTGCAATGTATATATGTGCCCCCGCCTTATCTATCTTACCCCAAAAAAAACCCCTATGTGTTCTTTTTAAAAATTCCATTCTTTCTTTCCTCACTTTCTTCCCCCACCAAAAAAAAAAAAAAATTTCTTATCCACCCAACCTGACTCTGTATCACGACCTGAATACTATACCCCTCCTCCCAGTCTCACAATAAATGGTTTGTCCCTAGCTTCCTCCTAATATAGTCGCTCCTAATATATACGGTAAGACAGATGGAGTCGACCAATATACCCTTGCACCATTTCTTACATTATTTGGAGGGGAAAAAACAAAAAACCCAATCACACACAATAAAAAACAATAAAACAACAATCCCCTACCCTCTACCCCTCCCCCATACCTTCTAGATGCACCATATTTAATTTTATTAATCAAAGTGTCAATAACCAATTCGGCCCATCAACCTCTCATTGAAAAAAAATAGGACGTGGTTAGAGAGAAAAAAAAAAGAAGCACCAAAAAGAGAAAGGAAAAATGGTAAGGGAGCCCACCAAAAAAGAAAAAAAAAAAAGAGGCAACCAATAAATATAATCTACATCATTCTATATACACACTGCATCATCCCCCTCCCTTTTTTTCTTTTACCTTGTTCCTTCCCCCTTTCCTTAATCCAAAAAAAAACATTCACCCAAAGACCTTCTCCACCCCAAAAAAAAAAAAAAATATGTCAGTCCCATAGAAAAAAATAGGGCAAACATATAGTGAGTGTGTGAAAGGTGCAGAAAGCTGAACCTGGTGGTATAAGGAATGGGAAAGGCACCTATGTCTCAAAGTTCAGTTCTCAGAAAAAAGAGTGTGCCAGTAAAAAGAAATAGACCACCAAGTACCCAGAGCCAAATATAGACAAAATAAGAACAGCCAAAGCCTAAATCAAAAAGAGCTTTCATTATACTATTACTATCACGATCCCCGCCGGCCACGTACGATTGTGTTAAAACACACAAATCCCTGCGCTGTCAGAGGAGAGGAGACATGTTGTTTGTTCCTAGTAAGTAGGAACAGCGAAATGTCTCCTCTCCTACTCAGTCCTATCTCTATACAGTTAGAACACACTGAGGGAGCACACATTTAACCCCTTGATCGCCCCCTAGTGTTAGCCCCTTCGCTACCAGTGTCAGAAATGTCAATGGTCCCAAAAATGTGTCAAAGGTGTCCGATCTGTCCGCCACAATGTCGCAATACCACTTAAAATCGGAGATCACCGCCATTACTAAAAAACAAAAAAAAAACAAAAAGATAACAAACATGCCATAAAAATGCCATAAATCTTTCTCATAGTTTGTAGACGCTATAACTTTTGCGCAAACCAATCAATGTATCCTTATTGCGATTTTTTTTTACCAAAAATATGTCGAAGAATATATATTGGCCTAAAGCAACACAGTGCAAAATTGTTAAAAGTGCTCTGGTCAGGAAGGGGGTAAAACCTTTGGGGGCTGAAGTGGTTAATACTGCTTTAACTAAACAAACATAATTTAATTTCAAATTATTATGTGGAACCATGTTTTTCTTTATTTAAAAAAAAAAATCTTTAGTATAAACAAATGTGTTATCTTCTATGTGGTCCTATCCTACTGGTAGGTATAGAAAACCGCAATTCTTTCCTTCTCCATCTTAACAGGCACCCTCTTCCCCCCCATATTCCTATTCAGTGATGGAGCTCACGTTGTAATATTATGCCTTTAGCAAACGAATTGCCCTAGTTAAGAGTCCGCTTTTTGGACCAATTAATTAACTGCATAATTATGCAGGGTTAAATAAATTAATCATGCATTTACTTTTCTTAAATCAATACAAGATGAATAGCTGTGTGTCTCATCAGAATGACCGAGGGGATTAGCATGATTGTAAGAGGAATTATTTTTTTAAATTGTTTTTAAAAAAAAGCTATAATGTTCTTCATATAAATAATATAAATGCTTTTACCATATCTCATACCATATAATCAGGGCTATTTAGAATACAATGCTGTCCAACACACATAATGACATAAAAATGATGGCTCTGCTCTTTAAGTCTAGGTTCACATCTAAGCGGTTGTGGTTGATGCTGTTTTCAGGGGCGTTTTGCATTTTTAAACCAGAGTTTTTTTATGCAGTTTTCATGCATTTTGCGTTTTGCATTTTTTTTCTCTCTTTAAACATACGTATATAGCTGGTTGCTAAGGAGCTGGGTGGCAAGCCAGTCACCACGTCCTTAGAGTGGATGTAAACCCTCACATATACCAAGTGAAGCGAACAGCCTCAGATGATACACAGGGACGAAACAAATCCTCCTATATAAGTTTTACATGTATATCTGCTGTCTTCATCTTTATATATTCTTTAGAATTCTTACATTGTGTTAGAAATGTTACCTTCCTCATTCAGCTGTAGGAGGGGAGTCTGGGCTTACACTGTGTGACAGCTGATTGGAGGAAAGGCACACACCCCACCTCCACATAGGCAAAGGAACGAAGATACTTTCAGAGCTCTGCTGTGACAAGACAAGCTCTCTGTTAATTTATAGCACCCACCCCGACACATTGCAGGCTGGTTTTATCTCCCGTCTCGGAGAACTTGTCAGAAGTTATTATGCCGATAACAGAGGAACGAAACAGCTGAAAGACATGGGACTTAGGGCTTTGGAAAGAAAAGTAAACACTACAGACATATGTGCCTAGGTCAAATTACATGAATCGGGTTTACATCCACTTTAACAACCGATGAGTCATCAGCTGTCAGCAGGATTCCCTGCTGACAGCTGAATGTAAAAAAATGCTTTTTCCAAGCATGCAGCCCGGCAGGTCAGGAAAGGGAGGTAACGAGCGAGCGCCACCCCCCCTCCTGAATCATACCAGGCTGCATGCACTCAACATGGGGGGTGCATTGGATTGGGGGGGCTCTGCCCCCCAACTCAAAGCACCTCATCCCTATGTTGATGGGGACAAGGGCCTCTTCCCCACAACCCCGTGGCAGTGGTTGTGGGTGTCTGTGGGTGGGGGGCTTATCGGAATCTGAAAGCCCCCGTTAACCACTTCCAGACCACCTTCCACACATTTACTGCGGCAGCCCGGCTGCGCAAACAATGTACCTGTACGCCGCTTCGTGCGGTAGCCTCTGGGGGTGCGCGCAATGATTGGACAGAGGAGGAGCAAATCAGAGGGTCCAGCGGACACAATGTCCTCCAGCCACCCAAGATTGTTCCCCAGAGAGGCATAACGGCAATCTGCCTATGTAAACAAGGCCGCTCTGACATGGGAGAACATAGAGATCTTGTGTTCCTGCTAAGTGGGAACACAGATCTCTGTGTTCTCCCAGTCAAAGCAATCCCCACACAGCTAGTAAGCATCCCCTAGGGGCACACTTAACCGTTTGATCGCCCCTAGTGTTAACTCCTTCCCTGCCAGTGTCATTAGTACAGTAGTAACAGTGCAGTTTTTAGCACTGATCACTGTATTAGTGTCAATGGTCCCCAAAAAGTGTCAAAAGTTTCAGTTAGGTGTCCGATTTGTCCACCACAATGTTGCAGTCCCGCTAAAAATCGTTGATTGCCAACATTACTATTACAAAAAAATAAAAATTTTAATTTCTTAAAAATATCCCATTATTTGTAGATGCTATAGCTTTTGCACAAACCAATTATTATACACCTATTGGGTTTGTTTTTACCAAAATTATGTAGCAGAATACTTTTGGGCCTAATAGACTTTTTAAATAAATTTTATTGGATATGTATCATAGCAGAAAGTAAACAGATATTGTTTTTTTTCAAACATTTTTTTGTTTATAGCGCAAAAAAAACCCCAAAGGTTATCAAATACCAAAAGAAAGCTCTATTTGTGGGGAAAATGTTTTATATCAAGGTACAATGTCGCACAACCGCGCAATTGTCAGTTAAAGTAACGCAATTCCGTATCACAGTGGTTAACAAGGGGGGCCCCAGATCCCGCCACCCCCTCATGTGAATGAGTATGAGGTAGAATGTACCTTTACTCATTCACCAAAATAAGTGCCAATAAGAAAAAAAAAGCACAAACACAGTTATTGACAATTCCTTTATTAACCACTTGAGCCCCGGACCATTATGCTGCCTAAGGACCAGAGGTCTTTTTCCAATTTGGCACTGCGTCGCTTTAACTGCTAATTGCGCGGTCATGCAATGCTGTACCCAAACGAAATTTGCGTCCTTTTCTTCCCACAAATAGAGCTTTCTTTTGATGGTATTTGATCACCTCTGCGGTTTTTATTTTTTGCGCTATAAACGGAAAAAGACCGAAAATTTTGAAAAAAAATGATATTTTCTACTTTTTGTTATAAAAAAAATCCAATAAACTAAATTTTAGTCATACATTTAGGCCAAAATGTATTCGGCCACATGTCTTTGGTAAAAAAAATGTCAATAAGCGTATATTTATTGGTTTGCGCAAAAGTTATAGCGTCTACAAACTAGGGTACATTTTCTGGAATTTACACAGCTTTTAGTTTATGACTGCCTATGTCATTTCTTGAGGTGCTAAAATGGCAGGGCAGTACAAAACCCCCCCAAATGACCCCATTTTGGAAAGTAGACACCCCAAGGAAATTGCTGAGAGGCATGTTGAACCCATTGAATATTTTTTTTTTTTGTCCCAAGTGATTGAAAAATGACAAAAAAAAAAAAAATATTTACAAAAAGTCGTCACTAAATGATATATTGCTCACACAGGCCATGGGCCTATGTGGAATTGCACCCCAAAATACATTCTGCTGCTTCTCCTGAGTATGGGGATACCACATGTGTGCGACTTTTTGGGAGCCTAGCCGCGTACGGGGCCCCGAAAACCAATCACCGCCTTCAGGATTTCTAAGGGTGTAAATTTTTGCTTTCACTCTTCACTGCCTATCACAGTTTCGGAGGCCATGGAATGCCAAGATGGCACAAAACCCCCCAAAATGACCCCATTTTGGAAAGTAGACACCCCAAGCTATTTGCTGAGAGGCATATTGAGTCCATGGAATATTTTATATTTTGACACAAGTTGCGGGAAAGTGACACTTTTTTTTTTTTTTTTTTTTTTTTTCATAAAGTTGTCACTAAATGATATATTGCTCACACAGGCCATGGGCATATGTGGAATTGCACCCCAAAATACATTTAGCTGCTTCTCCTGAGTATGGGGATACCACATGTGTGGGACTTTTTGGGAGCCTAGCCGCGTACTGGACCCCGAAAACCAATCACTGCCTTCAGGATTTCTAAGGGTGAAAATTTTTGATTTCACTCTTTACTGCCTATCACAGTTTCGGAGGCCATGGAATGCCCAGGTGGCACAAAACCCCCCCAAATGACCCCATTTTGGAAAGTAGACACCCCAAGCTATTTGCTGAAAGGCATGGTGAGTATTTTGCAGCTCTCATTTGTTTTTGAAAATGAAGAAAGACAAGAAAAAACATTTTTTTTTTTCTTTTTTCAATTTTCAAAACTTTGTGACAAAAAGTGAGGTCTGCAAAATACTCACTATACCTCTCAGCAAATAGCTTGGGGTGTCTACTTTCCAAAATGGGGTCATTTGGGGGGGTTTTGTGCCACCTGGGCATTCCATGGCCTCCGAAACTGTGATAGGCAGTGAAGAGTGAAATCAAAAATTCACGCCCTTAGAAAGCCTGAAGGCGGTGCTTGGTTTTCGGGGTCCCGTACGCGGCTAGGCTCCCAAAAAGTCTCACACATGTGGTATCCCCGTACTCAGGAGAAGCAGCAGAATGTATTTTGGGGTGTAATTTCACATATTTCCATGGCATGTTTGAGCAATATATCATTTAGTGACAACTTTGTGCAAAAAAAAAAAAAAAAAAAATTTGTCTCTTTCCCGCAACTTGTGTCGCAATATAAAATATTCCATGGACTCGACATGCCTCTCAGCAAATAGCTTGGGGTGTCTACTTTCCAAAATGGGGTCATTTGGGGGGGTTTTGAACTGTCCTGGCATTTTATGCACAACATTTAGAAGCTTATGTCACACATCACCCACTTTTCTAACCACTTGAAGACAAAGCCCTTTCTGACACTTATTGTTTACATGAAAAAGTTTTTTTTTTTTGCAAAAAAATTACTTTGAACCCCCAAACATTATATATTTTTTTAAAGCAAATGCCCTACAGATTAAAATGGTGGGTGTTTCATTTTTTTTTTTCACACAGTAATTGCGCAGCGATTTTTCAAACGCATTTTTTGGGGAAAAAACACACTTTTTTTAATTTTAATGCACTAAAACACACTATATTGCCCAAATGTTTGATGAAATAAAAAAGATGATCTTAGGCCGAGTACATGGATACCAAACATGACATGCTTTAAAATTGCGCACAAACGTGCAGTGGCAACAAAATAAATACATGTTTAAAAGCCTTCAAAAGCCTTTACAGGTTACCACTTTAGATTTACAGAGGAGGTCTACTGGAAAAATTACTGGACTCGATCTGGCCTTCGCGGTGATACCTCACATGCATGGTGCAATTGCTGTTTACGTTTGACGACAGACCGCCGCTTGCGTTCGCCTTAGCGCGAGAGCAGGGGGCGACAGGGGTGTTTTTTTTTTTTTTTTTTCTTTATTATTTTTTTGCTTTTTTAATCTTACTTTTAAACTGTTCCTTTCATATTTTTTTTTTTAATCATTTTTATTGTTATCTCGGGGAATGTAAATATCCCCTATGATAGCAATAGGTAGTGACAGGTACTCTTTTTTGAAAAAATTGTGGTCTATTAGACCCTAGATCTCTCCTCTGCCCTCAAAGCATCTGACCACACCAAGATCGGTGTGATAAAATGCTTCCCCAATTTCCCAATGGCGCTATTTACATCCGGCGAAATCTAAGTCATGAAATACTCGTAGCTTCCGGTTTCTTAGGCCATAGAGATGTTTGGAGCCACTCTGGTCTCTGATCAGCTCTATGGTCAGCTGGCTGAATCACCGGCTGCATTCTCAGGTTCCCTGTTGAGACAGGAGAGCCAGAGAAAAACACGGAAGACGGTGGGGGGGGGCATTCCCTCCCACGGCTTGTAAAAGCAGTCTAGAGGCTAATTAGCCGCTAGGATTGCTTTTACATGAAAGCCGACCGCTGGCTGAAAAGAATGATACCAAGATGATACCTAAACCTGCAGGCATCATTCTGGTATAACCACTCAAAGTCGTGAATGGCGTACCTGAAGACAAAAAAATGGTTAACAATGGTTAACAATAAAGCACAGTAAAGTGTAAATAATTACACACCTGAAAAACAAACATGATAAAACATAATAACAATAACAATAACAATAAAACATTGCAGAATAGAATACAGTAAAAAGAGCAGAACAATAGAGAGAGAGAATAGAGAGAGAGAGAACAATAAAACAACAACTATTTTTTTTTATTTCATATTTTTTTTTTTTTTTACACTTTTTTTGTAACTAACTTTTATAACGGTAACCGGTTCCAGGTTCGGGTCTCTCAAAATGCGATGGCATCTTGGGAGACCCTGTGAAATGGCGCCTAGTCTGTGCAATGCTGTACCCTACGCTAATACTCAACTAGTGAATGGTAGCGTTCAAAACATTCACCAATGCAAAGACCAGGATTGTCAGGACAGGAGGGACAATAATAGTCGGCGTCACGCCTATATCCGCGCTTGCTGCAGACACGACATCTTTTTTGGGGGGGTTCGTTGGGTAGGGGTACTCGGGAGGACATAAAAATGCCTCTCATGCAGCCGACTGCATTTGGTTGGGGATGTGAATGGGGGAAGTACGGGCGCTGCAGAAGTGGTGGGTTCCCAATTAGGATTGGCGAATGCAGCAGGAAGGGCACTATGGGCACGACGGGCCTGTGTTTGTCTTTTTGGTGGCAGCGGGACACTACTTGTGCTTGCCACCTCACCAGCTTCAATTGCACTTATGGGACTCGCCACGTCACCACGTGTTACTGCAGTGCTGGTTTGACTACGACCGGGGTGTACTAGGCCGCTGGCGCTTGCCAGTTCACCAAAACGCTACCAAAAAACTGTTAGCGATCGCAGGGATCAGGCCTGACTCTGCGAACGCTGCAGTTATGCGTTTAGTGTTTTGTAAGTGACAGTGATCGATCGATACTGCACTTGGGTGGGCTGGGCCGGGCCGGGCGGAGGGGCAAAACGCAGGTGCTAGCAGGTATCTGGGCTGATCCCGCTAACACTGCGTTTTTGGGAACCCTAAACTGCTGGTGACGCTAGTATAGATCTGATCGGATCAGATATTGATGCGATCAGATACTATACCACTAAGGGAGGTGTACGGTGTGTGCGTGGGTGTTAGCGGTACTGGCGCTAATCTGACGCTGCCTGGGGCTGGTGCTTGCCAGTTCACCAAAATACTACCAAAAAAACTGTTAGCGATCGCAGGGATCAGGCCTGACTCTGCGAACGCTGCAGTTATGCGTTTAGTGTTTTGTAAGTGTCAGTGATCGATCGATACTGCACTTGGGTGGGCTGGGCTGGGCCGGGCGGAGGGGCAAAACGCAGGTGCTAGCAGGTATCTGGGCTGATTCCGCTAACACTGCGTTTTTGGGAACCCTAAACTGCTGGGGACGCTAGTATAGATCTGATCGGATCAGATATTGATCCGTTCAGATACTATACCACTAAGGGAGGCGTATGCTGCGTGCGTGGGTGTTAGCGGTACTGGCGCTAATCTGACGCTGCCTGGGGCGACACATATCACCGTCGGGTGATCAGGGGGCTAAACCTTTATTCAGTAATAAACGGCGGGTGCCCTGACACTATAAAAAATAAACAAACTAACCAGCGTCAACCGTAACGGTTATACGGTGATCAGTGGTGAAAGGGTTAACTAGGGGGCAATCAAGGGGTTAAAACATTTATTAGGTAGTATATGGGGGTCCCTGTCGCTATAAAACGCTGACGGCGAACCTAAATATTTACCTCACTAACTAGCGTCACCAGCGACACTAATACAGCGATCAGAAAAATGATCGCTTAGTGACACTGGCGACAGGGGGTGATCAAGGGGTTAAAACTTTATTAGGGGGGGTTAGGGGGGTACCCTAGACCTAAAGGGGGGTAATACTAACTGCCCTAACACACTTACTGTCACAAGCTGGTGTCAGTTTGTGACAGGGGGGGGGTGATTGGGGGGGGATCGGGGGGCGATCGGGGGGCGATCGGGGGGGGGATCGGGGTGTTTTGTGTGCCTGGCATGTTCTACTGTGTGTGTGTGTGTTTGTGCACTCACATTGATGTCTTCTCTCCTCGGGCCGGAACGGAAAATACCGAGCCGAGGAGAGATGACATCATTTCCTTTGCTGCTGTTTAGCATACAGCAGCAAAGTAAGATTCTCATTGACCGGCGGCGATCGCGAGGGGGGGCCACGAACGGATGGTCTCCCCCTCATCACCGATCGCCGCTGGACAAAAGACGACCGCCTCGGGCACCGGGGGGGGGTCCGATCGGACCCCCCACCCGCGGAAGGCAAATCACGTACCCTGTACGTGATTTTGCCTGCCCGTGCCACTTTGCCGACGTACATCGGCGTGAGGCGGTCGTCAAGTGGTTAAAAATAAAAAAAAATGTCCACCCGATGTAGATCCATTGTCAACCACTCCCCCCGCTGCATTGCCGGACCCAAAAAAAAAAAGGGTAACTCCACTTTTGTGGGAAAAAAATAGCAAATAAAGAAAAAATAATATAGCGTGTGAGAGATGACATCAATAAGGGAGCTAGGGATGAGGTGGAATCCTTATGGGTAGAGCTCCAAAGGGATGAAGCTAAGGGGAAAATAATACAGGGAGTAGGCTATAGGCCCCCTAACCTGAAGGAGGAGGGGGAGAAGGTCCTCCTATCACAATCTGAATTAGCAGCAAGGATAGGAAGTGTTATCATAATAGGGGATTTTAATAATCCAAATATAGACCATGCATTCGTCTAATGCCGCGTACACACAAGCAGAATTTCTGACAGAAAGATTCCGATGGGAGCTTTACATCATATATTCCGATTGTATGTATGCCCCATCTGACTTTTTCCGTCGAAAATTCAGATGGATTTAGATAGAGAACATGTTCTATATTTTTCCGACGGAACAAATTACTATTGGAAAAAACGTTCATCTATATGCTGTTCCGTCGCACCAAAAATGACGCATGCTCTGAAGCAAGTATGAGATGGAAGCTATTGGGTGGTACTGGCTATTGAACTTCCATTTTCTAGTCCTGTTGTACATGTTGTACGTCACCGCGTTCTGGACGGTTGGAATTTGGTGTGACCGTGTGTATGCAAGACAGCTTGAGCGGAATTCCGTCGGAACTCCGTCTGAAAAACCTTCAGAGTTTATTCTGACGGCAAAAACGGTCGTATGTACAGGGCATAAGGCTCGCCAGTTCCTAAATATCTTGCAGGACAATTTCATGGGTCAGATGGTAGAAGCACCAGCTAGAAACAAGGCATTACTAGATCTACTGATTATCAACAATACAGACCTGATCACGGATGTGGAAATACGGGGCAATTTAGGAAACAGCGATCACAGGTCAATTGGCTTCAGTATAAATCACACAAATAGGAAACACAAGGGGAACACAAAGACACTGAATTTCAAAAGAGCCAACTTCCCTAAACTACGAACCTTGCTAGTAGATATAAATTGGGATAAAATCTTAGAAACAAAGAACACGGAGGAGAGATGGGTTTGCTTTAAGAGCATATTAAATAAGGGCATTAGCCAGTGCACCCCATAGGGATTATCATCAGCATTCATACTTTACAAAGAATGCAACAAGATATGTAAGGGTGCAATTAGGGAGGCTAAGATAGAACATGAAAGACACATAGTGGAGGAGAGCCAAAAAAAATCCCAAGAAATTCTTTAAGTATATAAACAGTAAAAAAGGGAGGACAGACCATATTGGCCCCATAAAGAATGAGGAAGGACATCTGGTTACAAAGGATGGGGAGATAGGCATGGCTTGCAGCTGAAGGAGTAAGCAACGTGGCATGAGAGCTCCGCCGAATCTCCGCCCAGTTATACTGATCCGGACATGCTGCTGCACCCAATCTGCTCCTAACCCGTACCAGAGGGACCTTAACACTGTCCCTGATCCAGTGGTGCTATTTTCGTCGGGATTCAGCTAACAGACATGTCCCGCAAAGGAGGTGAAGACTCTCTGCTTGTAGCAGAGCATGGAGGACAAGATGGCACCCGCTCTCAGCGTTCTGTTAAAGAAGCAGCTATGAGAATGTTTGGCGGTGCTCTGGGGAAAGGTACCCCCTCCAAACCACCTTCCTCTCACCTGGACCCTGCGGAGCAGGACAACAACCCTGAAGCACAGGAGCATGCCTGGCCTGAGGACATTGCAAACACCTCCACATGGGACACAGTGAGTACATTAGGCCCTGATAATAATGCCAGAGCTCTTGCAGACCAAGAGTTCCCTGCCCCTTAACCAACCCTTAGGGATATCTTTGCAGCAGTCACCTCATGCAACATGTCTATTACTACCCTAACTACTGAGATTAAAGGGGTTGTAAAGGTAAAAATTTTTTCACCTTAATGCATTCTATGCATTAAGGTGAAAAAACTTTTGACAGTACCGCCGCCCCCAGCCCCCCCCGTTTTACTTACCTGACGCCTCGAATCTTCGCTCCTCGTCCTCGTCAGCTTCATTGCAGCTCAGCCTGGTCGCTGATTGGCTGCAGTGGATGGATTGAAAGCAGCGCAGCCATTGGCTCGCGCTGCTGTCAATCACATCCAATGACGCGGCGCGCCGGGGGGCGGGGCCAAGTGATACAGCGAGCGGCTATAGCCGCCGGCTGTATCACGGGAGCGCGCCCGCAAGCACTCACCACCGTGCGAGGGAGCTCGCATGAAGGTGGTAAATGCTTGCGGGGAGGAGCTGAAACAGCCGCCGAGGGACCCCAGAAGACCAGGTTCGGGGCCACTCTGTGCAGAACGAGCTGCACAGTGAAGGTAAGTATAACATGTTTGTTATTTAAAAAAAAAAAAAAAAAACAACTTTACAACCCCTTTAAGGGGGTGAAACTGGAGCTGAATTTATTCAGACAGGACATGCAGAAGTTGCGAGACCGCACCGCTGCCCTGGAAGACAGAGTAAGCTATGTGGAGGATGATGTTGTACCACTGCAGAGAGAAGTGCACCATATGCAATCGATCATCACAGGTCACTCGGCCATTTAGAGTTTAGAGGACATGGAGAACAGGCAGAGGCGCAATAATGTTCGTGCAGTGGGCATACCAAATTACAACGCCGCAGGGCTAAGTTCACCAAAGTAAAAAAGCGCCTCCGAAAATATGTCGCATATGCTATGCTATACCAAGCCAAGCTTAGAATCACAGCAAATGGTGAAACACAATTTTTGATAATCCTGCAACCGCATCTCATTGGCTGGATCGTGCGGAGCATACCCTCAAGAAGGCACCAGCACCTATGGAATGAATACATCTTACCTACTATTTTTTGTTCCAGCCTAATACGCTGCCCCTGGGGGCAGAATCAAGGAAACTTTCCAAAACCTTTTTTCTTCCTGTTAGGCAGAGAGATAGAGGTAACTTTGCTTGGACTATATTTTTCCAATGACTTGGACTCAAAAGTCCCTTTAAATGAGAGCTAAACCGAGACGTTGGGCCCCCCCCATTATGCCCCGTACACACGGTCGGACTTTGTTCGGACATTCCGACAACAAAATCCTCGGATTTTTTCCGACGGATGTTGGCTCAAACTTGTTTTGCCTACACACGGTCGCACAAAGTTGTCGGAATTTCCGATTGCCAAGAACGCGGTGACGTCAAGCACGTACGACGAGACTAGAAAAGGCCGGTTCAGAACCAAGCGAGGCACCCTTTGGGCTCCTTTTGCTAATCTCGTGTTAGTAAAAGTTTGGTGAGAGACGATTTGCGCTTTTTCAGACTCGTGGCTTTCAGATCGTTTTCTGCCGTTCAGTTTGTGCTTGTGGGTTTGTATCTGCTCTTCAGTGCGTGCAGTCAGTTCGTATTGGAGTTTTCTGTGCGATCTTGTCCGCTCGTTGCTGTTTTTCAGGTCGCTCTTCACAGGCCTTGCTGTTCTTCAGTGCGTTCTGTTACTTCGTTCTGAGCAGCCGACCGTTTTCTAGCCATGTTGCGTATGCGTACTCCTCGTAGAGTTCGTGCTGTGCGGGTGCTTGGTGTTGGGGTCCTGACCTTGACACAAGTCCAGTCCATGAACAGGGTGGGGAGGAGTTCATGGACCAAGAATTGGTTGCTTCAGCGTGACCAGTTCTGTCATATGCCTTTGCTCCGTGAGATCCGTGAGAATAATCCTGATGATTTCAGGAACTTTCTCAGGATGACGGACCCCGTATTTCACCGTTTGTTGGCTTCGCTGACCCCCTATATTAGCAGGCAGGATACCTGCATGAGGCAAGCCATCACTCCGAAGCAGAGGTTGGTCGCTACCTTGCGGTATTTGGCCACAGGGAGAAGCCTGCAGGACCTCAAGTTCTCGACAGGCATCTCCCCCCAGGCTCTGGGGATCATTATCCCAGAGACCTGTTCTGCCATCATCCAGGTCCTACAGAAGGAGTATATGAAGGTAAGATTTTTATCCTTTTATATCACATTTTATTGTATTGAATGTTTGATAATATATTGTATTTCTTTCCTCATTCCCTAATTACCATGATTGTATTATGCTGTGAATGTCCCCTTTGTTCTCATGCATGCTGGATTTTTATGTAATTATTATTTTAGGTCCTTCATACATATTTGCCCTTCAATAACCTCCCCAGCATGGTGTCTTCTGCCCTATATTCACCTCATGTAGTTACTTAACAATGTATTTTATCAGCTCCATAGTAGTGCTTTACCCCAAACACCCCATAAAATGTTTTGAAATGTTATTTTTGATTTAAATTCAGGCAGAGGGCCAGAGGCTTTTTTTTGTGGTGTCCCCAAATTTTTTGTAACCCTCCCTCCCCCCAACTGCTAAGTCAGCTTATCACAATTCTCTATCCTCAATCATCTATCTGCTGACTTTGCCAAACCCATACACACTATACCCACCTCTTTAGTGCTCAGATTTATGGATGAATTCCCCAAAGCATGTAGTGCAAGGGCCTGCCTGTATACTTTCCAATGGTACTGTTTAAAGTTCTTGTATCCTATTATGATCTTGATAGGTAATAGCAGAATGTCCAAATGTGCTCAAATGTGTACAGTGTGTATTTATATCTTTGTATTATGACACTTCTTACCTGTCCAGTGGGCTGCCAATAGTGTAACTAAGGAGGGGCTGTTCCAAGTAATACCCATTATTTAGGCATTCATCTCTCAATGAAGTGAAGAGGGTTACCTGTCCAAGATTTCCACACACCCCCTATAATGTTAGAAATGGCCCATGAGAGGGGGGGGGGGAATATGATAGGTGTACCTTATACTTTGTTGTTGTTAAATTCCCCTTAATAAATGCTATCTGGAGGTTGACCCATAATGTTTGTGTCTAATCTGCTTGCCAGGTTTCTGTGAAAAAATAGTAATGTTTATTGTTTTTTCCTCAACAGTTTCCTTCCACGCCACAGGAATGGCAGACTGTGGCCTCCCACTTTGCCCAGCGGTGGGACTTTCCTAACTGCGGAGGGGCAATTGATGGGAAACACATCCACATCGTCCCACCACCCAACTCGGGGTCGTACTATTATAATTACAAGGGGTTTAATAGTATAGTGATGTTGGCGGTGGTGTCGGCTAATTACGACTTCTTGTATGTGGACGTGGGGAAGAATGGCCGGATGTCCGATGGTGGAGTGATCGCCCAGACGGAGTTCTACAGGCGTCTCCAGAATGGCAGCTTGGACTTGCCACCTCCAGAGGACAATGTTGAAGGTCTCCCATTTGTGTTCGTTGCTGATGAAGCATTTGCGCTGGGGGACCACCTGATGCGGCCATTCCCGATGAGGACCCTCACCCCGGAACAGAGGGTTTTTAATTACCGGCTGGCCAGAGCCTGAAGAGTGGTGGAGAACACATTTGGAATCCTGGCCAGCCGGTTCCGATTATTTATGACACCCATCCATATGGCGGAGTATAAACTGAACCATATAATACTTGCCTGCTGTGTTCTCCATAATTTTCTACGAAAACATTCAGCCAACTATGCTGGCTCAGTTGGGCCTGAGGCCGGAATCCCAAATACTTCAACAATGACGGCACTTGAAAGCGGCCGTCCTGGCTTGCCCTCCCTGAATGCCCGTGATGTCCGGTTACGATACCTGGAGTTCTTTGCGGGTAGGGGGGCTATCAATATGCCAGACAATATGTGACACCTTTTTCAAATAAAAAACAACCAAAAGAAATTCTTTGTGGACATTTACTGCTTGTGTTTGTTTTAGCTGACCCTGACAGAAATGTGTTGAGTGCAGAAAATGTCGTGATTGGGTAACCTTATAAAAAACAGTGTTGGCTGGTACTTCCTAAATGCAAAAACACATTTCACTACAAGTGCACTTGCAACTGCACTGAACCTGCACTTGTAGTGCAAAGAGGATTTGCCCTTAGGAAATAACCCCCATTTGTGCATAAAACAACAATTACATCACCCCAAAAGTGTTGTAGTGTTGAGACAATAATCCACACATTCTTGAGTAAGGCACTTTTTTATACCTGCACAATCACATGCGCATTTACCAAAGGTTTTTAAAACAAACCAACATGTTTGTTGTATAACAATGTTTGCAGTAGCATTATGAAAAATCAAAATATCCATTTCAGATAAAACAGGCCTGTGTAAAACCAACAAGAAAGCCAAAAAACTAGAACTTACAAAGTTCACATTAGGTAAAACCTGAAGGCTATATCAGACATCAGTATTTAGGAACTGGGTTTGATATAGCGTTCAGATGGGGGGAAATCACCCCTGGAAAAGCCAAATTTGGAAGATGCACACCAATTTACAAATGTCCACATGTGCTATCTGCCATCAGGGGGGATCAAGGGACATGTTTTGGGGGAGCAAGCCCTTCCTCAATGCTACTTTATAATTGAGGAAGGGGTTGCCCCCCCAAAACGCGTCCATTGATCTCCCGTGATGGCAGATAGCACATGTTGGCACACTGTGTGCATCCTCCAAATTTGGCTTTTCTAAACATTGGAAAAAGTTTGGTACCATAAAACAGGTGATTTTGTGGGGTTTAAATTCGCCCCAAAACATCAATGATGTTATTATTTTTTTTAATAACATCACTGATTTGTTGCTGGATGTTTTGCAATTGGAGATTACACCCCATGATCTCCCCTATCAGTATCTGGGCACTTTCAGATGTAAATCGTTCTGGATCCCTCACATCACGATCACCTAAAAAGAGATAAAGAACAAAAAAAAAGGTCTCAAAAATCTGCCACCAGCCATCTCTTTTACCTGAGTCTGTGGTTGCAGACACTCACCTGTTGTGGTGCCAATCTCCACCACGTCTTCTTCTTCCTCCTGCTCTTCTTCTTGTGTTGGTATTTCCCCTTCTTCCAGAGGGGGGGGTCTCTGGTCTCCTGGGATGAGGGGTGTCCTCCGAGTCTTTTCTCCCCTATGTAAAACAAAAATGGTATACTTAGCACACAGATATTTGATGGCAGAATGAGAAATAGGAAACATTGCTTGGAAGTGGGGTACAATTGTCTATTTTAGCCGAGTTCAAAGATGTCTTTTTTTTATTGCCCTTTGTCAAGCTGCAATACTTTACCTGTTTGGTACAAGCTTCACAGATGGAGACCCCCCTATAGTATTCACTGGAGCACCTGTGTGCCCCCCCTAATAAAAATGGTGTTCTTGTGTCCCACACTAGTGCTCCAGTGTCCAGATGTGAAAACAGCTGCTCAGTGTCCTCTCCTTACACACAATCTAGTTTGCATTTCATTCTAGTAACAAACCCATCTACACAAACAAGTATTTGGCATCCAAGTAGGCCCCCAAAAATGTGTGAAAATGCATATGGCCTAAACAATGGTGTTCTAGAGGCCGAAAGAAAAATGTTTGATACGAACGAATAATGTGCCCATGAACATTAAAGTTGACCTTTGGAAACGTTACAACTAATCAAAGCATATGGAGCAGAACGAACGTAATAAAGACAGAAAGAATAGGAACACAGCACAACTACTTACTTTTTTGCAGCACTCTCCGGATCTTTCGGTACTGCTCTGGCTCTCTCAACTTCAGGTCCGACCACCGCTTCCTGAGCTGATCTTTAGACCTTCGTACCCCGAAATTCCGCTCTAGACTCCGGACCACTTTACCAATGATTTTGGCCTTTCGGATGTTGGGGTGGGGGTAAGGCCCATATTTTCCGTCATAGTCGGACTTCCTCATGATGTCTACCATCTCCAACATCTCCCCAAACGACATATTTGTGGCCTTAAAACGTCTCCTTCTGGATCGGGACGTGCCTGGATCCGCCCTCTCCTCCTCCTCCTCCTCCTCGTTGCTACAATTAGCCCGCACCTACTGTATGTCCGCCATCATGCTCTTCCCCCACTGCGCCGAACGAAAAGGGGCGGGGAATACACTAGAAAGAACGTCAGGGGCGGGCGGAGTTACACGCATGCGCAGTGTATATAAAGCGCAACACGCGTGCGTATTACGTTTGATCTGTGAGCGGAGGAAGGAGCATTGAACGCGGCGATCGTAAGAACGAAGGTAAGAGACAAACTTGGGCCTATACTGCTTCTATAGATTGAGGCCTATATTGTAACAAGATTAGGAGAGTTTGGTGTGACATTAGGCTTTGTCTTGTGTTGTGTCTTGCAGTGAACATGGATATGGTACTGGAAGATCAGGACTTCATTTCAGTCTTCATAGAGATGCTAAGGGAGCTGCCCTGTCTGTGGGAGATTAAACACCCCCATTACAAGAACCAAGCAAAGAGGAAGGCAGCACTGGAGCAATTGTGTGAAATTGTGAAGCAGGTGATCCCCACGGCAGACATCACTTTTTTAAAGATTTTCATTGGTGGCCTGAGGAGCACATATCTGAGGGAGCGCACTAAAGTCCTTGATTCACAGAGATCCGGAGCAGCAGATGACATCTATGTCCCCAGGATGTTGTACTACGACAGGCTGCACTTTCTGGCAGGCCAGACTGAACCCAGGCCATCCCTCTCCAGTCTTCCTTCCACGTTTCCTTCCCCCCTGGCTGAGGCTTCTGACGCCCAACCTGGGCCTTCCAGGCCACATGTGGAGGAGCCCAGATTGAGCCAGGTATAGCATTCCTCTAAATATTTCTGCTTGTCCAATCAATGATGTTAACTAGATGTTAGTTGGGAGTACTAATTTATGATTGTGATTGATGATGCAAAAACTAAAACCATGTCCCCTTTTCATACACAGGGAAGTCTCAGCCAGGAGGTGGCCGGGCCGAGCCGGCTGGCTGATCTGCAGGTCCCTCCACCCCCCCTGAAAAGAGAAAGTGGCAGTAGGAGGAGTGCCCTAGAGGAGGCGGCTATCAGATTTTTTTGTAGGGCTACAGAGGTCCTGGGAGCACCACACACCAGGCAGGAGAACCTTGCTGCATTCATAGCCTATAAAATGCAGAGGATGGAGGAGGGCCAAAAAGCCATGTGTGAGGCCCTCATATCAGAGGCTCTGGCGAAAGGTGTGAGGGGCCAACTTACACCTCACACACAGCTTTGGGATGGTCCTCCTCCTCCTCCTGCAGGTCCTACTCCTCCTCCAGGTCCTACTCCTCCTCCTGCCACATCTCCAACTGCACAGCCACAGCCCGGAAGGAAGTGTGAAAGGAAGACCAGACAGTGAGAACCCTGGATCCAGTCTGGTCAGCCAAAAGATGCAGCCTCTTGTGGTACCACAGCCTGGGGACACTGATGTCATCTGCTGCTATCCGGATCTCTGTGAATCCCAGACCAGACTGCCCTCCCTTACATATGGACTCCTCAGGCCACCAATTTTGAGGTTTAAGAATTGATGTCTGCCGTGGGGGTCCCAGGCTTCACTAATTTCTCCTGTTGATCCAGTGTTGCCTTCCTCTTTGTTTGGTTCTGAGCCCTTAATAAAGGATTTTTGTTTTGAATTATACTCTCCTATGAGTTTTACTTCAAAAATGATGGTTTATTTGTGAGGATTCAGGTACATTTGTAATATACAATGTGAAATGAACAAGGGACACCAACACCAAAAAATCTAATGGAGATTAAATAATAAAAGATATCAATGGTGTTGGGGTAACTTGCCACACAAAACACACACAAAAATATTCTGGAGTAAAAATAAAAATAACATTGAACAAAGATCAGCCTTGGAAAAAATCCAAACATTAAAGAAAAAAAAAGGCTTAAAAACAAACAAAAAAAACCATAAAAAATATAAAACTGTCAGATGTGACAACTAATAACAATATATTGAGGGAATCCCACTAAAAAAACACAAATAAAACTTTGTGAGAAGTGTGTGTGAATATGAGCAGCAAAACTACTTAATTCTTGTCACATTATAAAGAAGAAGAGAGTGCGCTGTATTAAACCATTTTTTACATTGCAGCGTGACGAAAGTGCTGTATCCATTGCGAACGCTAAGTTTACCAGAACGAGCTGTCCCGTGTCGGAATTTCTTCTGAGCATGCGTGGCACTTTGTGCGTCGGAACAGGCCACACACGGTCGGAATTGACGCGATCGGATTTTGTTGTCGGAAAATGTTATCTCCTGCTGTCCAACTTTGTGTGTCGGAAAATCCGATGGAAAATGTCCGATGGAGCCCACACACGGTCGGAATTTTCCGACAACACGCTCGGATCGGACATTTTCCATCGGAAAATCCGACCGTGTGTACGGGGCATTACAGTCCAGCGTGGACATGCTCACTGTAACTGAGCTCCTGCACTTTCACCAGGATGCAAAATCTTTTTTCTTGTTCTTTTTTCTACTATCTTCCAGGTTTTTTTGAGTTACTTTATGTTGTTGTTATGCTCTCTAACCTGACCCTGCCGGTTGCAAGGGTCTTAATGTTTTTTCTCTTCTGTCCGCTGGTAAATCCAATGGAGAAATATGGCATAGGCAATCACCATCCCGTGTTCCCCTGAACCTGAACTGGAAATGTATATTTAATGGTCACACTATATGGAGATGTGAAGGGTCTCTTGACATTCCCATATACCTGTATAGTCTCCTGAAAGCTTCATACAAATTTATTAACAGATGTCTAATGAATGTACTTTAGTGTCATGGAATGTAAGGGGGCTGGGTGATGGAGTGAAAAGGGTGGGTTTTTTTTCTACGATAAAGGCTCACAAATCTTCTGTGGTATGTTTACAGGAAACTCACCTGCAGGCTACCTCTGTATCCAAACTTAAGAGCCGCAGCTACCCCACTCAGTTTCACTCCACCCACACAGCCTACTCCAGGGGAGTCAGCACACTTATCCCATGAAATGTCTCCTTTCAGTTGCTGCAATCCCTAATTGACGACCAAGGAATATACATGTTTTTGTTATGTAAATTAGCAGGTTTAACATGTATTATTGCTAATGTCTACATCCCTCCTCCCTTCTCCATTGATACCCTGAAATGTTTGGCACAATTTATAACACTCTACTCCAACACCCCCTTTTGGGTGTTTGGTGACTATAATAACGTAATGGATAAACAAATGGACAAATTTAAATCTGGAACTAGAGGTAGCCCTACACCGAGTGGCCCTACCCCCTTTGCTAGATTCCTTGTAGAACTAGGCCTACGAGATGTGTGGAGGGACCTCAATCCTAAGGTCCAGTGTTATTCCTGTTACTTAGTGTCATACAAATGCCTATTATGAATTGATCTCTGTCTGGGCAACAGCCTGGTGCATTCACTCACCACTTCAGTGATGTATGTGCCACACAACATATCAGACCATTCTCTCTTATGTGCTAAGATCATTACCGCCCCCCAGTCCCAGGTGTAGGCTGTGGAAGGTAAATCCTTTTTGGTTCACAATTTTTACAGAGTCTGACCAATCTCCCAAAGCCCTGAAGGAGTTTTTAGGTAAAAAAGGGAGGGTCTGCAGTGATTTGGGATGCTCTGAAGGCTCACTTAAGGGGTTTAATTATTGCACAGATTACCTCCATTAAAAATAAAACTAAAGAATGGGAGAACTTAGTGATGAGCGAGGCTGTCAAGGCTGAGGAAAGGTATATCTCTGCCCCCAACCCTGACTCCGAATGTAAATGGCAGGAAGCACAGGCCCTGTACCAACAGGTTTCTACCACTGAAGCGGAAAAAAAACGGGGAAAACACAGGTCATTTACTTGCTGTAATAGCTAGGACCCAACAGAGCAATACATATATTGATGCCATCCAGAACACAGCAGGTGATGCGGTTACTGAGGGATTATCTCTAGAATTTATACTCATCTTTTATCATATATACAAGCTCCTGACCTTTTACCATGTAGCGAGAAGTGGGAGAGAGATGTTGGCCCTATTGATGGGGAACAATAGGAGCAGATTTTGGAGGTGAGACCACTGGTGTCATTATCTGCAGCACAAAGACTATCCCATCTGTTCATATTGCATTGTGTGTATCGTACGCCAGAGCAATTGCACTAATGGGGCAGGAGGGACACCCCTATTTGTCCGAAGTGTCAAGCCCAATCAGGAGATCTTATCCAAATGCTCTGGAGATGTCCTAAATTGGTGAGGTATTTGAGCTCCATTGTGACCAAAATCAATAACATTTTCCAGGTGCAGTTGGAAGTAGACCCACTGACATGCCTATTGGGGAGCCTTGATGAGGAACTGTACTCCCATTTGGTGTGCATTGCCCTCATGGGGCTCCTATATATAGCCAAAAAGCTGATTGCCCCCTTGTGATGTCACCGATCCAGCATTCACCAATCTATGACAAGGAGGAACGGTGCCACCAGGTGATGTTACCAGGTGGCCCCGCCCTTACCTATATAAAAACTGTCAAATGGCAGAAAAACTGCCATCAGTCGGCCGTCAATAAGTGCAGACTGTTTTTTTTTTTTTTTTTCTGGTGCGGAGGTTGGCATGATTAACATTGGATTTACATCGGGGGACACTGTTTTTTTATTTTATTTTAATAAAGTAATTGTCAAAGACTGTCTCTGTGTTTTTATTACTTTTTGACACTTCTGGGCTTCCAGATTCCAATAAGCCCCCTGTCCAGATACCCCCACAGCCACAGCCCAGGGTTGTGGGGAAGAGACTCTTGTCCCCATCAGAGCCCCCTTGCCCAAAGCACCCCTCCATATTGAGGGCATGTGGCCAGCTATAGTTTAGGAGGTGGGGAGCGCTCGCTCGTCCCCCCTTTCCTGATGTGCTCGGAAAAGGGTCTGGTATGTATTTTGAGGGGGACCCCCCATGCTGTTTTTTCCTTAAATTTTGGTGTAGGGTTCCCCTTAAAGTCCATACCAGACCCAATTTTTTTTTAAATAGGTAATTGCAACCGCGAGTCAACTTAAATGCGATTTGACTTTTTTCTTTAGAAATTTTATTTTTGCTGCAGCATGTTCTATACGTGCTACAGATGCGCCACTTTATAGGCAGACTAAGGGGACCCCTCACCGCACTATATTTAATGGAATTTTTCATTTTTATTGTTTCACTTTAAGCATCCTAAAATCACTGCTCCTGAAAAAAACAATTGTTTAAAAAAAATTGCATTGATACCCCCAGGGTAGTACCCAGCCCCCAATACCCTATTTATGGCCAATTACTTGCATATAAGCCTTCAAAATGGGAACTTTAGATTTTTCCTGTTAGGCTACCATAGACTACAATGGGTTTCGCCATTCGGGTCAGAACTTTTCCCCTGTTTGGGAGTTCTGCTGCAAATTGATTTGGCTAGACTTGCCAGGCTTTACAAGTTTGTTGCACAATTGCAGCAAGTCCGCATTGCATGACTCCATCAACTTTCTGTCAGGAACCTTGAATCAGACTGAGACAGAAATGCAGTAAAAATCACACCTTTTAATATAATGGTAAGAATGGTACAGATCAGAAACGCAGTCAAAACATAAGCCAGGGATCAGTAACCAAAGCGGGTAGTAGACAGGCCAGTAATCAGGAAACCAGAGATCAGCGTAGTCAGAGGCAGAAGAACAGGATCAGGAACCAGAAGGGATCTTTCACAGGAACACAGCAGAGATTCTCCAGATATGTTGACCAAGGCGAAGACACGAAAGAACTGAACAAGGCAATTTAAATAGCCAGAAAGGGCTGGCTGTAGACGGGACTGACAAGAAGGAAATGATCACCAGGTGAGCCACTGTGGAACAATGAGTGCTGACAATTGTCCAACAGCTGAGCAGCCTGAGCAGCCTGAGCACAGAGAAGGGAGCTGCTGAGAGACCAGCCCTGACGCTTACTTTGCAAACATTCTGCAAATCTGCTGCAAGTACTGGTTCAGTTATGTTGTGCAATAGTCATCCCACCACATGGGTCACTGTGACTTGCAGAGCTCTTGCTGTAGATTCACCACATTACGTTACTTCTGAAGTTGTATTCTGTCTTATGAGAATTTTCGCATGGTGAGTAACCTCTTCACTTTCGACGTGAGACTGGCTTGCAACAAAAAACGGAAGAACAGTTGTATGAAAATCTGATCGCGTTTACAGGGCTTTATAATACACACTGCCACAAATTTGTGGCAAGTTATCCTTGCTATCTGGGAATGCACTCCTGATGTAAAAGCAATGTTTACATTCACTTTTGCAACACTCTCCTGTAGTGCAACCTGTAGATGCATTGGAAGAAAAGGAGTTGTTGGACCCTGGCTGTCACTGGCGACCACAGGAGCTTTTTTAATATGGTGGTGCCATCCCTGTACTGTTTTTAAATAGGCCCACAACTCAAGTGGTTAATAAGACCATTTCACATTATAAAATCTTTTAAATCAAAGCACAAACCTGTAACAATGTGTGTGCATACTTATCTCTCCTGCCACCCAGACCCATCAAGACTGCTCCATTGCAGAACACTGGAGTCCCAAAATCTGCTTGTAAACCAACATTTCTGGAAGTGTCGAATGCCTTGGACTCCCACAGTCCTCACCAGTTCCCCCTGCTGATTGTCACATTACTACTGGATACAGCAGTAACTTCAAGGTGACCAGGAGGAATCAGTGAGGGTTGTGGAGGACTCAGGAGTGTTAGTTTTCCAGTGGATTTTGAAGGACCAGTTCTCTGCAAGGGCGGCAAGAATGGTAAGTATGTACACTCTACTTTAAAGGTATGTTCTTTGGTTAACAGGTTTTATAATGTGTCAGGGACTTTTAAAAGTATGAGGATATTAAAATAGTTCTCATTGGGTAAAAATAAACAAAGGATTTTTACCAGTCCATTAATACTGTCAGACAGATCAGCCCTTTCAGAAGAAAGACATGATTGCTTGCTTGTAAGGTTATATTTCCCATAATGTCTTATTTGAATTTGTGTACATATTTTCATATTGACTCACTACAAATGCTATGGACCATAACATTTTAAAGCTGTTGGATTTCTCAACACCATGTACTAAGTGTTTTGAAAGTAAAATACGTTTTCTCTCTGGCCCATACATTGACTGGTCCCAGCAGGCTTACAAACAGCATGTGACAGTGTGTGCAATTTAATGCTATGGAAAAGTAATGAAAAACATTTCAGTTTATAAGACGGCAAGGCTGTGCTGGCGATGTTAAGAAAAAGCCGTCCATGGGGACAAGCAATCCAGACAGAAAAATAAATGATCCTTTTAGTGAAACTTATGGGTGTGAAAACAAAACACAAATCTGTAAGCTTTAAGAGAATCAGACTCATAAACATCAACAGCTTTGACAATATTACACGTTTTCTGACTAAAAGCACCTCTAGTGACAATCTAAAAGACAAAGTATGCTTGTGGTGTGGTATGTAAGTATTTTAAATGAAAGTATTAAAGTTATTAATATTTTGATCTCAACAATTTAACACATTTATGGCTTCTGAGCCAACCCTTGTTGTATTATCATTATTTTACTAAGAAAAAACCAATTGCAACAGGCTAATACAAGGATGTATCAGAAAGCAATGTCTGTTGTGATATAGAATGTTTAATTATACAGAGATGGAAACAATTAACATACTTACAGTTAGCCTATGAATACCTATTAGTTCATCTACTCAGAGTTACCCATCCACACAGCCCCTATCATGTTTGATCCCATTTCACCCAGGCCTCAAATCCAGTATGGAAAAATAGCATGCTTTATTCCACGTCTTTAGAGATGATTTGACTTTCTGCATCTCCTCAAACCTTGTGTCATGGATGTAATCCTTCATTGGCCCACACAGGTAGAAGTCAGACGGTGCCAAATCTGGGCTGTGAGTTGGAGCACTGACCAGCCCATTTTGTCAATCTGTTATGGTGGCATAACAGTATGCATTATCATGATGAGGCTGTATGGCATGGCGGGGGTCTTTTCCTCCTGATTCAGCTTTTAAAATGTACCAATATAGGTTTCACTGTTGACTGTTGCGTCACTTATGTTGTATCACTGCTTATGATGTAGGTTACATATTTATATAGTATTATCTTAGTCAGGGGAGCGCTATACCATCTTAAGCATTTTTTTTTATTCAAAAGAATGATGTCTTGGTCATCTCAGATGAGTCTTTATCCTCAAATGAGCTTATCAACCCTGTTGCATTTGTCAGCAGTGACTGAAGTTGATTAATAACCACCAATGTTAATTTTGTTGACTAAAACAGACTAAAAGATTTTAGTCGACTAACTTAATACCATTTTAGTCTACTAAAATATGACTAAAACTAAAACAATTGAGATGACTAAAATGGGACTAGAACTAAAATGCCATTTTAGTCAAAAGACTAAATCTAAATTGAAATTTGACATCAAAATTAACACTGGTCTGTAGTGCATGTTCATACCTCAATACCATAAATAACATATTTGATTTTTCACTCTAGCAGTATATAATGAGTTTGGAAATTGTAGAGAAATGCTTAAATAATGCATTATAATTTAACTACACCCATTCGATTTTAGATAACTAAAAGGAGTTTTAGTCAACTAAAATGTACTGGAGATTTTAGTCGACTAAAATGTCCTGGAGATTTAGTCGACTAAATATGACTAAAACTAAAACAATTGCAGAAGACTAAGATGGGACTAAAATTAAAATGCCATTTTAGTCCCAAGACTAATGCCGCGTACACACGATCTGACTTTCCCGCAGAAAAGGTCTGACGGAATCATTTCATTGGATATTCCGATCATGTGTGGGTTTCAGCGGACTTTTTTTCAAAAAGTCTGACGGACCTAGAAATAGAACGTTGTTCTATTTCGTTGTGTTAAATCTTTCTGACGAAATCAATTCCTATCAGGAAAACCGTTCGTCTGTATACTAGTCCGACGGACCAAATACAAACGCAAGGGCAGCTATTGGCTACTGGATATTGAACCTCCTTTTCTTGTCCTGTTGTACGTCGTCACGATCGTGTGTAGGCAAGTCTGTTCGGTCGGAACTCCGTCGGAAACTTTGTCGGAAAGACCGTCAGAGATTATTCTGACAGAAAGTCTGGTCGTGTGTACGCGGCATTAGACTAAAACTAAATCGAAATATGCTGCCAAAATTAACACTGATAACCACTACTTGGCTTGTGAAAAATTTCAGTTTCTCTCTTTTTAAACTTCTTTACCCAACACCTAATATCGCTCATGTCAAATACAACATCATTATGCACATTCTTTAGGAGTGTATGGATCTCAACAGCCGAAAAACCCTCTTTCACCAGAAACTCAGTTACTTCTCTTTTTTTCAACTTTTCATCCATGATTTGCTTAGTACAATCTAAAAAAAAGAAGCACGCAATGATTGAGTTGGACCATATGTACCGTATAGCATAAAATAGGCATTTTATTATGAGTTCACATGAACAGCATTCATTACTTTTTGATACTTCCTTGTAGATAGGGAAATTTTGAGTTTTTTAAGAGTGGAATGGACCTTAATTTGCTCTGGAGAGTTACAGAAGTTCCTTTCAACTTTCCTGGACCTATGCCTATGCCAAAATGAATTCTCATTGGCCTTATTCTATTAGTTGTTGTTTTTTTTCAAGCAAATTGTGCCTTAACAGCTCAAATTTGAGAGTTTCTAATTAAGCAAAATCTTGCTAAACTGAGTACACTTATCACTAGTACTGTACAGCATAGCTTACAGAATGGACCAGTTAGGATTATGCAACATAATGCCACTTGTAGTGCTAGTTAGTGTGGGTATAAAATGCCTTGGTGTTGGTGATTAGCAGAAGGAAAAAATATGCCCCATTGTCAGTGAGAGGAAACAATGCCCTGGTGTCGGTGGGAGGCTCAATATCTTTGTCAGTGCCAGTGGTAAGTGAGAATAAAATTGCCCCATTAACTCTGTCAGTGGTAGGAAAAATGTTATGGTGGCAGAGGGTCAGTGGCAGTAATAGTGCTGTGGTGATGGGATGCAAGCTGGGGCAGTGATGTCACAAGGGGGCGGGGTAACCAGATGACATCACTGGGTGGCCCCGCCCCTTAACTATTTTAAAACTGTCAGACGGAGGAGCGGGCAGTCGGTGGTTAGCCTTTGAGGTTTTTTTTTCAGGTCTGGCAGTCTGGCAGGTGGCATGATTGACAATGTATCTACATCGGAGGACATTATTTTTGGATTTTTAATAAAGGAATTTTTAATAAAGGAATTGTTAAAAACTGTGTTTGTAATTTTTTTTCTGTGACACTTTTTTTGATGACTGAATAGCGGTACAATGTACCCCATACTCATATACATGGAGGGATGGCAGGATCTGGGGACCCCCTTGCCAAAGGGGGTTTCCAGACTCTGATAAGCCCCCCGCCCACAGGCCCTTACAACCACAGCCCAGGATTGTGGGGAAAAGGCCCTTATTCCCATCAATATGGGGACAAGGTGCTTTGGGGTGGCCCCAAATCACTCCCCCCATGTTGAGGGTATGCAGTCTGGACCCCACGCCATTTTTTTTTACAAATTGTTTGGCCGGCAATTCTTTATTTTACATTCAGCTGTCAATGGGGGAACCCGGATGACAGCTGATGACTCATTGGTTGTTAAGGACATAGTGACCAGCTTCCCAGCCTGCTCCTTAGCAACCAGCTACTGTATACAGTATACAGTGTTTTTAAATTAAAAAAAACCACAAAACCAATAAAAAAAAACGCATCAAAAATGCAACACTTGTGTTCCTGGTGCAACTTCATTGAAATATAATACACGCAAAACGCAATCTGCTGCGGGGAAAAAAGTCACTAACCCTTTCCAAAAACACACTGGCTAAAAAATGCGTAGATGTGATACTATAGAAAACCATGTTAAACGGACTGTAGTGTGTTTCTGCAAAAAGCAAAATGCACCAAAAAGCGCATAAGTGTCAATGTAGGGTTAAGCTTTGACTAAATACCTGGAAGCTGATTTCTATGCACAGCTGCACCAGATTTTGCACTCTCCAGTTTTAGCAAATCAACCCAAACAGTGTGCTGATGCTGATACATTGTTTCATAAACACAGGTAGGGACGGCTGTAAAGTTGAAAATACAAATAGTGCTGTCATCAGCAAAGGCTGTACTGTGCGACAGAAGAGTGTGAATTACAAGGCTGTCTAAACAGAATTAGGGCTTGTGTTGAACAAATATGACATGCCCTCAGGTGCATTTACAGTATCTCACAAAAGTGAGTACACCCCTCACATTTTTGTAAATATTTTATTATATCTTTTCATGTGACAACACTGAAGAAATTACTACTTTACTTTGTAGCAAAGTGTGAGTGTACAGCTTATATAACAGTGTAAATTTGCTATCCCCTCAAAATAACTCAACACACAGCCATTAATGTCTAAACCACTGGCAACAAAAGTGAGTACACCTATAAGGGAAAATGTCCAAATTGGGCGCGAATTGCCATTTTTACTCCCCGGTGTCATGTGACTCGTTAGTGTTGCAAGGTCTCAGGTGTGAATGGGGTATGTTAAATTTTATGTTATTGCTCTTACTCTCTCATACTGGTCACTGAAAGTTCAACATGGCACCTCATGGCAAAGAACTCTCTGAGAATTGTTGCTCTACATAAAGATGGCCTAGGCTATAAGAAGATTGCCAAGACCCTTAGTCTGAACTGCAGCATGGTGGCCAAAACCATACAGCAGTAACAGAAAACAGGACAGGTTCCTCTCAGAACAGGCCTCACCATGATCGTCCAAAGAAGTTGAGTGCACGTGCTCAGCGTTCTATCCAGAGGTTGTCTTTGGGTAGTAGACGTATGAGTGCTGCCAGCATTGCTGCAGACGTGAAGGGGTGGGAGGACAGCCTGTCACTGCTAAGACCATACGCCACCCACTGCATCAAATTGGTCTGCATGACTGTCCTCCCAGAGGGAAGCCTCTTCTAAAGATGATGCACAAGAAAGCCTGCAAACAGTTTGCTGAAGACAAGCAGACTAAGGACATCGATTACTGGAACTGTGGTCTGATGAGACCAAAATAAACTTATTTGGTTCAGATGGTGTCAAGTTGTGTGGCGGCAACCAGGGGAGAAGTACAAAGACAAGTGTGTCTTGCCTACAGTGAACCATGGTGGTGGGAGTGTCATGGTCTGGGGCTGCATAAATGCTGCCGGCACTGGGAGCTTCAGTTCCTTGAGGGAACCATAAATGTCAGCATGTACTGTGACATACTGAAGCAGAGCATGATCCCCTCCCTTCAGAGACTGGGCCGCAGGGCAGTATTTCAACATGATAATGACCTCAAACACACCTCCAAGATGACCACTGCCTTGCTAAACAAGCTAAGGGTAAAGGTGATGGACTGACTAAGCATGTCTCCAGACCTAAACCCTATTGAGCATGTGTGGGGCATCCTCAAACTGAAGGTGTAGGAGCGCCAGGTCTCTAACATCCACCAGCTCCGTGGTGTTGTGATGGAGGAGTGGAAGAGGTCTGAAGTGGCAACCTGTGAAGCTCTGGTGAACTTCATGCCCAAGAGGGTTAAGGCAGTGCTGGAAAATAATGGTGGCCACACAAAATATTGAGACTTTGGGCCCAATTTGGACATTTTTACTTAGGGGTGTACTCACTTTTGTTGCCAGCGGTTTAGACATTAATGACTGTGTGTTGAGTTATTTTGAGGGGACAGCAAATTTACACTGTTATACAAGCTGTACACTCACTACTTTACATTGTAGCAAAGTGTCATTTTTTCAGTGTTGTCACACGAAAAGATATAATAAAATATTTAAAAAAATGTGAGGGGAGTACTCACTTTTGTGAGATACTGTAGCTTGCTTTTGAGGTCAGTTTGAGAAGCCTTTGAGAATCATCTGGTTTCCTTAACTTGTACATTCGACCTCCTTCTGACCTGTATTTGGCGTTCTTGTGAGCTGTGTTAAAGTGCTTTGGCATTCCCCCACTGACTTGTGTAGAGAGAAAAGCAGTTCTGACACTTAAGAAAGCTCATGTGCAAAGCCCCTTACCAACCTTCTGGCAGGTAAAGCAACTCACATAAATAGATTTTCGTGATGAATTTAGCTATTCCTGGATCTACTTTTAAGAAGCAGTCACACCATTGTGTTAAAAATGCCTTTTTAGTGTGTTGCATTAAACATGAAATGCTGCTCAAGACATTTTACACGCATTTCCTCCTGAAGGCTCATGGAAAATATTTGACATGAAAAACACATTAAGTAAAAAGCAAATTGTCTCTTTAGTGCATTTTCTAAGCGTTGTCAATGACTATTATGTAACATGCGTTTTTATTAAAATGCACAATAGATGAAGCAAGCAAGATTTTTCAGTAATGCAACACACAGACATCTAACACAACACATTGATGTAAAGAGCTTCATAGGTTATAATGGTAATTATTTTTTATGTGCTTTTAGCGCATTGGGGTTCTGCGCTGTAGTGCACATAACACTTTTGGGCTCTGGCCCCACACTTACCATATAATGCTGTTTTCTGCTGTATGTAAGTACCCAGGATTGACAATTTTGTTCTCTCCTGTTGTGTTCATCTAATATTAGACTTAACCATATTTTATTTTTTGTAGATATTCTATAGCATCCGTCCCTGAGGAAGTATTTTTTACATGAAACACGTCGGATTTCAGAATGTAACAATATGCTTTAACAGCAATTATCTAGAATTACCATCTTTTATTCTACAAACACAATTTACATTCAACTCATTTAATATTGCTATGTGCTGCTAAATTGATATGTGTTTATACATGCCTTTTTATAATATTACTATGTCTGCATTACTGTGTGCTTTTATATTTATATAATCGTGCATTATTTATGCAGTCCATGCCATTTATGCATGGTTATTTATATGACATTACTCTTATATATGCTATGTATCATTATAACTTATTTACAATTATGTTCTAATAAACATGTCCACATATCTTTTTACCTTTACCAGCCAATAACCTCATTTAAAGTCCCAATCTCCCTTTTTTATTTACTTGAACCCGGGATGGAGGCACATATATTTATGTGCCTCATTTAAAGTCCCAAACTTCCCCCCTTTATGTAGTGCACAAAAAATACAATGGCGTGAACAGGTCCTTAGCATGTCACAACCCATTTTAAAATGCAACGGATGAAAAAAAGAGAAACCTAAAAAATGTGAAGTCTGAACATCCAGCTTGTTACAAGAAATTCACATTAAAGAGAAGGAAGCGGGAAAAGGATTGTTTGCTTCTCCCCGGTGTTTTACCCTTTTGTCTTACTGAACCTATTTTCCTTAGATGTCTTATTAAGAATTCAGTATAGCCTGATTTGTCGATCAATGTAGAAACTCCCTGACTAATGACTATCCAGAAGTGATTATTTATTTTCATTAATTATCCTTCCTCTGACACCAGCCTTGAATTGTAAATTATTGCTGTGACCCTATGGTGCGTACTGTAAATATTTAAAGTGCTTTCATTTTGTTGATGATTCTAAATAGCCTGCAGCATGGTGCTGTAAATCATTTATCTATCCTGTCCTAACAACCTGTCCCACTGCAACCAGATGAGCAGGTTGTTTAGACCTCCAGGAATTCCACAGTGTACATTGGAGAGGGTACAGTGAGGAAATATCATCAGAAAAAATCTATGCTAGCAGGTTTGTTAAGAAAAAAAAAAACAAAACCCTAAGCAAGCACTTTGGGTTTAAAGTACACCAAGTCATGAGACAGAAGAATTTCTATTACAGATGGAACAAGCAATGATGGGGCCCCCAATCCTAATTCCTTGCAACTGTCAGGGGAAATTAAGCTGGCCATAGTCCAGTTGAATCTCGTTTGAACCTTTGTATGGAAGTTCTGAAAGTCGGAGTATTCCACTTTGCCATCATTCAGTCAACTAATTTTGGTTTGAAAGCCCTTAAAATGTCGACCTGACCTATTATATGGAATCCCAGCTGTATTAAACAGATTTCTTTTTTTGCCTAGAACATGTGCCTTACAATGTGTATGAGTTTGATGTATATTTAGTCACCCTTTATATCAAAATCTCCCCTTCACATCAGAAGTCCGACCTTTCACATCAGGTGTCCCCCTTCACATTAAAGTAAACTCCTTTCACACCCTGAGTCCCGTCTTTCACATCAGGAGTTCCCCCTTACATCAGCAGACCGCTCACATCAGGAGTCCCTTCTTCAAATTATCAGTCCCCCCTTCATATCAGGAGTTCCTTCGTTCACATCAGAGTCCTCCGTTCACATTAGGAGTGCCTTCCTTCACAACAGAATCCCCTGGACCTCAGAGTTCCCCTTTCACATCAGAAATCCCCTCTCACATCAAAAGTTCCCCCTTACATTAAGAGCCACCCTTTAAAGCAGGTGTTCCCCTTTCACATCAGAGTCCCCTTTTACAGTAGGAGTCCCGCCTTCACATCAGCAGTGACCCTTTAAATTAGGAGCCCCTATACCTAACATAAGGATTCCCCTTTCCCATTAGAGTCCCCCTTCACATCTGGAAACCCCATTACATCAGGAGCTCCATACTTAGCATATGGAGTCCTCTTTTCACATTAGAATCCCATCTTTACATGAGGGGGGGAGTGTTGGGAGGGGTGCCCCCCCCCCCCCCCAATTGTGTCCTTAGTGTCCCTAGTGCAGTCTCCCCTCCCTCAGACACACAGACCTCAGATACATGGCAGGAAACAGCAGTGTCTTGTCCTTCTTCCTAGGCTCCTTCTCTTGACATGTTAGAGCTGAGTAGGAGGCTAGGGGGAAGCCGATTTCTAACCCTTTCTATAGGCAGTTGGTGGGAGAGATGCCGCTGCTGAAGGGGTATGGGAGCGTGACTTGGATACACCACTGGATGTCAGATCAGCACTTTACAGAGTTTGCTTACCTTTCCTTTGCTGGGAGGAGATGGGGGCGGGCAAGTAAACTGTAAATTTCCGAAGTGACAGTGCCAGTGCAGGAGTGCTACAGCACATCCCGCACCTCCTCCGGGCTCTCTCCTGCTCTCCTGAATCAACTTTTCTCTAGCTGCCTCCGCACCTACCTAAAAAAAAAAAAAAAAAAAGAGTTCCCGCTGCCTCCTGGGGCCCCACTGATGGAAGGATGGGGCCCCGGAAAATGTTATTTAATGATCAGTCAATCTAGGAGCTGCTCATTTCAAGCATTTCTCCTGCCTCCTATGTGCTGTGCAGAAGAAGAATGAGTGGAAGCGGAGGTAATGCGGGAAACAGCTCAGCTGACCGGGGCTGCAAGACATAAGTCTGAAATGGGGGCTGTCCCACAGAATCCGGGTCTGTTGGGAGGTATGATTAACTGAACAGGGCTTGGTGATACAATGCATGCCACTAAAGGTGCTAGTGCACATCTTCAGATGACCACCTCACTGCTGGGGGAACCCCAAATTTGCTGGCATTTACAACGCTTTCTGAGGGCTGAGATGTTTGGCCCTCTTTCAATATGTCAGTACCCTATGGCTACTGAACAGGGCTTGGTGATACAATGCATGTCTCTAAAGGTGCCAGCGCATATCTTCAGATGACCACCTCACTCCTTGAGGAACCCCAAATTTGGGGGCTTTTACAACCCTTCCTTAGGGCTGAGATGTCTGCTCCTCAATCCAACCTGCTTCTGTTGGCCCATCATGGGCAACCTTACTGACCAATAGGAACAGGAGGGGCGGTTTAAACAAGCTGCAGACAAGTGGGTGGGATTGTGTTGGCTCATGGAGGATCCTGTCATGTGAGGGCCAGATCCCACCCACATGTCTGCAACCTGGGACAGCTTTCGAGTACAGCTTGGCAATGCACACATTAGAGAGGGCTGCAAATACTTAGCTGTGCAACACATCACTAAGGATGCAGGGCTGGCAGTGTAATTTTTATGGCCTACAAAATTTCCAAGGGATGCCATTGTTTTTTTTTAAGCACAGTTAAGCCTCTTACACACAGGCCGAATATCGGGTGGTATTGGCCAGTTCAATAGAAACTGACCGACATTCGGCCCCTGTGTAAGGCAGCCAGTCCGACAGATGGGGCATGACCGAAAAAGGTGTGCCACTTGGTATCTGATCACTGCTCTCAGCCAATGCCCATCCCCCTGCCAGAACACAAAAGCTCAGCGGGGGAGATCGCTGTACTAACATCAAATTGTTATTACAGGATCTCCTCCCGAGCTCTTCAGTTTTTTTTTCGTTCAGCCCGGTGGGTTGAATGAAAAGTAACTGTTAGTGTGTACTAGGCTTTAGCCTTTAAGTGCAGTAACCTGTATCACATAATCAAATGTCACACTGCTGATGTCAGACCAATACAAGATAGATTCTAATTAGTTACTAGCACTTCACAATAAGAACTTTTTACTAAATAAGGCCAGTGGAAAGTGCACAGTGCCCCCTTCCCCCTTAAAGGAACTTGTGTGAAAGCTGGAAATGAATCTTCCATCTACTAACACAAAGACGTCTCCTCCTCACATAGCTACCTAACATTATTCAAAGTGTAGTACTTACCCCCAAAGGAACCACTGATGTTTGGGTCCGCTGACTTCAGAAATCAACGACTTTCCTGACAGTGCCACACTATCTGAAACACCAAGGTTGAAGGGAAAATATTTATTTGTGCAATGCACAGTAAAACCAGAACCAAAAGATGTAAAAGCAGTAATAAACACTTTAACAAGAAAGAGTTAAAAATAATGTGTGACTCAGTAAATAGCAAGTGGACTAATGATTTTACCCCTAATGTCTACACTGTGGGGGGTCCTGACTAAGGGGGTAATGCACAAATAGTGGACTGACAGTCTCTGACCCTATTTCACTGGCCAATGAATTAGGGCTCAAATCTGGTGTTGAAGCACTCAAATGTGAGTCCCACAAACCTAGGTGTAGGTGCCTAAATGTTGACCGAACTGGCAATATTGTTCCTTTAAATAGTATGCAGACAGTATGGCCAGCGGCCTCTCACTGACACATAGGATGACAACTTATCTCCTCGCGCTTGCCATTTGGGACTCAGGGATACCAGCTGCTGTGACCAGCCAACAACCGGGTGGCAGCACCAGATTTGACAGTGGCATTCCTACAGACCAGAAGACATCAGCGACTCTGCTTCTCTGCCTCATGTCAGCAGCCTGCTGCACAGTGTGTGCTCTACAATGCCCTCCCGAGTCCCAATGACTGCCTGTGCCCAGAAACAGTCCTTTGTTTTCAAACTCTGCAGAGCTCTGGTACTTCTGAGATCTATGGACTACATATCTCACAATTCCTTACTCCTTCCAGAATGCTTTGTCCTCCCAGGGTGCACAGCATTACGTTACAGCTTCCTCTGCTCTCCCTGGTGGTGGGTGGGGCTTTTCTTTGGTTCCCTCTATGGCTGAACAAAGCCATGGAAATATTCAGTATTTTGTCTTTTTCTCTTCTTCCCACTGTCAGGCAAGCAGAGGGAGAACAGCTGCAGCACTGGGTGTGTGTGTGAGTGGGTGAAGCATGTGAGACACTGTCAGTGACAGCCTGGTATATGTAGCTGTAATGCAGAGTGTGTCTCGAACCAGGGCTAAACAAGTCTAATCTGTACTCCACAGATGTGTGTGATGTAAGACCGCCATTTTTATTTTATGGTTGGACTTAATGGAATGGAATTACATGTGTATGTAAATAGCTGCAGTCGCTTAGTCTGTGCCATTGTTGTATGCATGCATCCGCACATTCAGTGGTTACCTGGATGCATCTAGGGTTAGATATCTGTTTTCAACTGTTGGATGTGTGGATACATGTGAACAGCAATTGCTTAACTCTGTAATTGCTTTGTAAAGGCTGTGCGGCTGCAATTGTTCTCATATACCTGTAGGCAGGTGCAGTCTATTTTCTCCACTGCAGGTGGTGCTCAACTGCAGCGCCATTGCATGGGGAGAGGAAGCTGAGAGAAACGTGGTTGCGCTATGGTTTCCTAGGTCACTGGGGAAGCTATCTGGTTAGATGCTGCTGCCCCATGGGACTCTAGCAGCCATCTTGGGTCAGGTATAGCCTACTTAAGGTCCTGACTGTCCCTGTCTATCTGACAGGGACAGTGATTAACAGCAGGGAGAGATTCAAGAGGAGTACGGAAAGGATAGAGACATGCCATCTCACCTCAAGACCTCCCCATTTGGGTCTGGCAAGGCCACATTCCGCTCCCCAGACAGATGCCATCGGTACATCCGAAACCTGCTCTGCCACACCCCTGTGATTCTACAGGGCTAGCAGGAAAGTCCTATATTTCTGGGAAATCTCATTCTATAGTGTTTTTATATTTCTGATTTTTAATCCTAATTCACAGAGGCAATGACACATGTGCATTTATACAATATGTGTTCATAAGGCATTTCTAAATGCATATAAATGCATGTAATGATTTTAAATGGTATAATTCACACTGAGTTTACCTCCATTTAAGTGCATTCAGTTTAGCTGCATTTAACGAAAATATCATTTTGTTCCAGTTCCAGGGGCAGATTAGATACTCTAAATTCATCTGTATGTAAACGCATAAAACACATGTAAACGCAAATACTTTTAAACACTTAAAAACCTGATCTAGCAGGTATAAAGTTTGCTCAATTTTCCCAGATTTTACCTGCGTTTATTAAACCAAACACAAGAGGCTAATGTAAATGCAGCCTTATATACATATATAAGTGAACAAGATCAGCCTAAGGTATACATTCTATCATTATACTGTAAGTGTTAATGTTTAAAAAAAATATTGATACTATTTTTAGTGTTTAAATATGTGTATGTAAGCACCAGGTTCTAATGCAGTCAGGAAAATCTGCATATGCCTAGTGCCAATTTAAATAGATGTAATCAGTGTCCCATTTTCCAGGAATAACTCTCTCTGACACATGATATGGCTGTATATAACACAAGCAGATCATTGGTACATGTCTCATTGCTATAAGTGACAGACAATCACACAGACAAGAAATGAAGTATAACAGTTCTTCAGAAATGGCTCAGAGTAATAGCTTTAATAGGCAGTCCTTTCTAGCACTGGGCACCTAAAGCCTGGTACACACGTACTGAAAGTCAGCTGGTTTAGCAGGAACTAGGGAGACTTTTTTTTCTGTGTACCATTGTCTGTTCAACAGAAGTTTGTCCAATGACTGGCTTCTGTCAAACGGTCATACTGGAAAACCAGCAGTCATTCAGCACGTGCAGCCAATGGCTACAAACGCTAATCTGTGTATTCTGGCAGGGTAGAGGGAAGTCCCCCTGTCAGAATACAATGGGAGAGATTCCTGCATCAATTGCTTGTGTTGGTGTGGGGATCTGTCAGTTTTATTTTTGTTCAACCCGCTGGTTGAATGCAAAAAAGCTGTATGTGTGTACCCAGCTTAACACTACTTGGAGCAATCTGCATGTCTGTATCTCAGTGTCATTGGATAATTTCACCTAGACAACTGACACACTTACTTAACCAAGGATGAAGTATAGTTGTAGTTGTATACTGCTAGACACAAAACTGTCTTCTGTACCTTTCCCTCTATAATTTGTGAGTTGATAAGTGGACAGGGCTTCACTTGCTAAAGAGAAGTCCTTCCATTATAGCCATATGTTTTTATACTGTAAGATAAATAATCCTACTCACCCCGTATGTGCCTTGGCTCTCAGCACTATCGAAGCTCAATTTTCTGCCCCTTCTATCATGTTTCAGAGACCACTGACTTCTCAATTCTTGATTAGGAAGATGCAATCTGGTTCACTCTTGTTACGTTGGTCCCAGCTCTCTGCAGGTCATTCACTAGGTCCTCCCGTGTGGTTCTGGGATTTTTGCTCACCGTTCTTGTGATCATTTTGACCCCACGGGGTGAGATCTTGCATGGAGCCCCAGATCGAGGGAGATTATCAGTGGTCTTGTATGTCTTCCATTTCCTAATTATTGCTCCCACAGTTGATTTCTTCACAGCAAGCTGCTTGCCTATTGCAGATTCAGTCTTCCCAGCCTGATGCAGGTCTACAATTTTTTTTCAGGTGTCTTTCAACAGCTCTTTGGTCTTCACCATAGTGGAGTTTGGAGTGTGACTGTTTGAGGTTGTGGACAGGTGTCTTTTATACTGATAACAAGTTCAAACAGGTGCCATTTATACAGGTAATGAGTGGAGGACAGAGGAGCTTTTTAAAGAAGAAGATACAGGTCTGTGAGAGCCAGAAATCTTGCTTGTCTGTAGGTGACCAAATACAGTACTTATTTTATAATTATATTTATTTTTGTTTTTAAAGAACAAAGCACAAACTGGAGATTTTCGTTAGTTATACTGTAACTGTTTTGTAATTAGTTCATTACTTTAGACTTATACATAAGGTTTTATTACTGGCCTTTACAGGTTTCTTTATGCCTCCAACTGCCATTCAGTAGCTATCTTCCTGCCTGATGAAATGACCTCAGAAATGATGAAAAAGGTCTCACATTCATTAACGTCCTCTCCTATCTGCTTGGAAACTGTCAGCCTTAGGAAATAAGTGTTCAATATCTTCCAGCTATGTTAAGAGATAAAAAAATGTATTATTTTGGAGTCTTTATTGATTGTCAGGAAATAAAAAAGGAAGTAGCAAATACTGACAGACGATCCACACAGGGATCGACACCCCTAACTGTTCAATAATTTCTGTACGAGCTGACTGCAGCAACCTGCAAAAGGTCACCATTTACATTCATGATTTTCCATCATGTTTTATTAATTCTCTGCTTATACTGAACATTCATTATGCAATAAAAAATGGCATTTGTAATAATCTAAAATTAGTGCAATATAAATGATATTGGGAATTATTAAAAAAAAAAAAAACAGCATGGAAATGAAGCTTTTAGATTAGATACTGTATAAACCAAAATCAGCTTTATTGTGTTATTGTAATCTCAAAACTCATTCTCAGTGAGCCTTTATTAAAACATTGCCTGGTGATCCTGCCACAAAGGCCATTTTTAGGGGCACTTCCTGCTGTAGGGTGACAAAGCACTGTTCCTGTCTCCAAACTGCTTTACTATAGTCTGCAGCTATGCCAAAACTCATGGTCTGCTGTTGCCAAGAAACCAACCCTGAGCAACAATGTGCAGCTACCGATGTTGGAGTGCATGTGCATAGACAGGAAGTCACTGCACAGGGGCTGGAGGAGATCAGCTGCACTAAGATGTAAAAAAGGCACTAATAGTATTTTCTACAAGAAAAACTAAAGCATGATAATTGTTTATCATACATAGTACTTTAGAAAACTAAATGTCACCCCGTAAGTTGACCATTGCCAACTGCCGAAAAAACATTGATAAATAGAACCTTATTTTCTGAAGCCAGGTTCACTTTAATATTTGGCTCAGACACACCGGTCTGTTCAGACTGAGATTACCTGTGTCCCTTCACAATCTGCAGCTCTCAGAATCAGTCTGGCTCAGTGGCCTGTATGTAGGGATGGGGGAACGGTTCGGCCCGAGCATAAGTTTGGGCTGACTTTCGCTGTTCGACGAACAGCTGAACAAATGGGTCATTCGACCGTTTGTTCGCCCCCCCCCCGAACTGACCACAATGTATTGCAACACTAAACAGTGAATAGCAAGCCCTGATTGGGTGAAGCAGTGAAAGCTTCAGCCAATCACGGCACAAAGCACTGTCAGACTCATAATTGGACACCGTCATCATGACTTTATCCAATCATGGCTCATTCCCGCCCCACAGTATAAAAGTATTCTTTCAATGGCAGCCATTTTCAGTGTGATTTCGGCATGGAGAGAGATAGAACAGGGCTCTGTTCAGTGCTATTAGTTTTAGTTAGTGTGCCATACTGTGCTATTTTGCTTCAATTGTCAGTGTAGAATATTAGTTTAGTGTCAGTCTAGGGATAGTTTGAGTGTAGTGAGGAGGACCATTATTCACCTTTGCATAGTGTGCAGCTAGAGTAGGGACAGCTCAGATAGTTATGCCCCGTACACACGGTTGAATTTTCAGACGGAAAATGTGTGATAGGACCTTGTTGTCGGAAATTCCGACCGTGTGTAGGCTCCATCACACATTTTCCATCGGATTTTCCGACACACAAAGTTTGAGAGCAGGATATAAAATTTTCCGACAACAAAATCCGTTGCCGGAAATTCCGATCGTGTGTACACAAATCCGACGGACAAAGTGCCACGCATGCTCAGAATAAATAAAGAGATGAAAGCTATTGGCCACTGCCCCGTTTATAGTCCCGACGTACGTGTTTTATGTCACCGCGTTCAGAACGATTGGATTTTCCGACAACTTTGTGTGACCGTGTGTATGCAAGACAAGTTTGAGCCAACATCCGTCGGAAAAAATCCTAGGATTTTGTTGTCGGAATGTCCGAACAAAGTCCGACCGTGTGTACGGGGCATTACAGTGTAGTGTAGTGAGACCGTGTCAGTAATCTTTACATTAGTGTATAGCTAGAGTAGGGACAGTTCAGATAGCGTCAGTGTAGTGATGGTTCATTTGATTGAGTTACTGCCAGTTTAACGCCATTTACTTTTGTGTGCGTTACTGCCAATTTAATGTCATTTACTTCTGTGTGCGTTACTGCTAGTTTAATGCTATATAGTTCTGTGTGCGTAACTGCCAGTTTAACGCCATATAGTTCTGTGTGCGTTACTGCCAGTTTAACTCCATTTACTTCTGTGTGTGTTACTGGCAGTTTAACGCCATATAGTTTTGCATGCATTACTGCCAGTTTAACCGCCATATAGTTCTGTGTGCGTTACTGCCAGTTTAACACCATATAGTTCTGTGTGCGTTACTGCCAGTTTAACGCCATATCGTTTTGTGTGCATTACTACCAGTTTAACGCCATATCGTTTTGCATGCATTACTGAATGTGTAAAAAAACATTTACTTCTGTGTGCGTTACTGCCAGTTTAACGCCATTTTCTTCTGTGTGTGTTACTGCCAGTTTAACGCCATATAGTTTTGCATGCATTACTCCCAGTTAAATGCCATATAGTTCTGTGTCCATTACTGCCAGTTTAACACCATATAGTTCTGTGTGCGTTACTGCCAGTTTTACGCCATATGGTTCTGTGTGCGTTACTGCCAGTTTAATGCCATTTACTTCTGTGTGCGTTACTGCCAGTTTAACGCCATATCATTTGGGTGCATTACTGACAGTTTAACGCCATATAGTTTTGTGCGTTACTGCCAGTTTAACGCCATTAACTTCTGTGTGCGTTACTGCCAGTTTAACGCCATATAGTTATGCGTGCGTTACTGCCATTTTAACGCCATATAGTTCTGTGCGTCACTGTAGGTTTGGCGCATTATATTGCAGTATATTATAGTGTATCCATGGAGTGTGTCTGTGTAGTGTGAGTACTCAAATTAAAGTGCACCAAACAACACTACCTAGATTAAAGTGCATCTACGTACAGATTTCCACATCTTCTTTACATTTGCTTATAAGCACCGCCCCCTCCCATTACTGGGAGGTCAACAAGGAGAGGCAGATGTTCCCTTGGCACTGTAAGGGGGCCAGCAACAAATGTGTTCACAGGCAAAGGTGGACGTGGTGGTCATCAGTCCTCAGGCAGGGCATCATTTCCTCTGTTTAGTGAGTTTGCCCATGCTATCCAGCCACAGCATGCAGAGGAGGTGGTAGACTGGCTTACTAAACCTTCCTCATCCTCCTCATCCTATGTCACACAAGCAGAGACAAGTGTGCAGTCCCCTGCAGTTGCCAGAGTGGATAAACCTGCCTCCTTGTCCACAAAGAGTAATTTTTCTGCACTTTTTTGACAGGTGCATATCATTGCAATTTTTTACAGCAAGGGCAATTCTTGCTTTCATTAAGATTATCTCTATAGGGTTATGGTGGGAAGGCGCCACCGACACCCAAAGACCAATTTTTACGTACACGTTACTTCTATCCTAAGTCTGAGTGACACCAGAGTGTATCCAAAAAATCTCTAATCTTGTTCCCAGTGCATTACATTGTGGCCTCATCATACACACTGGCTCCCCAGCTGTTGCTGAGCAAAATAAAGGCAGCTTGCAGGATAAATTTCATTTTTTTGGGCTTTATAAATGCAATTATTGTTGCAGCAGATTCTAGACATGGTACAGATCTGCCACTTTACATGTAGACTAAGGGGATCCCCCAGGCACTATATTGAAAGGAATGTTTCATTTTTATGCTTTCACTTTAAAAATCAAAAAATCACTGCTCATTTAAAAATGATGTTTTTCACAAACTTTTTTTTTATTGATACATGTCCCCCAGGGCAGGACCTGGACCCCTATAACCATTGTATGCCCAATTACTTGCATATAAGCCTTCAAAATGGGCACTTTTGATTTTTGATGCTCGGGTCCCATTGACTTTAATGGGGTTCGTTATTTGGGTCTGAACATTCGCAGTGTTCAAAAGTTCTGGTGCGAACCGAACAGGGGTCCATTCGGGCCATCCCTACCTATATGTGCAGGCACAGACAGACCTGGAGCCGCAATCCCCACATGTGAGCCTTCACACTACCCTTGCAGCACATAGGAACCATTGCTGACTAGAGAATATTCTCTACCTGACTTCAATCAGTTTCAAATCTGTTCAGGGACCCTTTCCCTGCTGAAAGAAGTACTATCTGCATCTTTACCCAATGAAAGACATTCTTCCTGTAACAATATACTGTATATATACAGATACAGTGCCTTAAAATAGTATTCATGGGGGCGCATGCGTGGCGCAAAACTGACAGGAAGCTAGGAGTCAGAGCTCTGTGGGAAGCGGAGACATTTACTAACTCCCCAGGGCTTAAAAACTCTCATTTTACCACCTGAATGCCCTAGCACCCCTGCGGGACTAGAGGTGCATGTCGACAACCAAAAAAAACAAACAAAATCCACGCAGCGGTCCCTTACAAACTACCTCCTCCGGGTACAGGAACAGACCATGATGTCCCAAGATGGCGCCCACAAGAAGAGTCTACCTCCTGATGTCCTGGATGTGGCAGCTTCTCCTACAACCTCTGCTGAGCAAAGTGAGTACACACCGCACCTCATTAAAGCCCAAATTTGACAAAATTTGGACGCAAGTTCCAGGCTGAACTACATAAGTCCACCAACACCCTGACTCACGAGATTACAGCGCTGGGAGGGCGGACAGACATACTAGAAATCAAACATGACATGCTACACCTGGCATATTCAGACCTCCTTAAAAACCATGAGGTGCTCTCTGACATGGTTCTCCAGCTCCAGAATCATTTAGAGGTTATGGACAACCGTAACCGAAGAACCAACATCAGGGTCTGTGGGATACCAGAGACTGTCACTGACCTACCTACTCCCTGACCATCCAGATGCCTCATTTATATGTGACAGGCTGCATAGAGTCCTTTGACCCAAACCTCCACCTTAGAAACCCCCCAGAGACATTGTGATGTGCCTGAAGGATTTCCTAGTAAAGGAGGCGATCCTGCGAGCATCCCGCAACCACCCCGCATTCAGCTAGAATGGATCACAGTCCAAATCTACCCAGGCATTTCCCCAGCAAATCTGGAAAAAAGGCGACAGATGAAGGTCACCTCTGTCCTGCAAATGGCGAGAATCCGTTACAGATGTGGTTTCCCATTCAAGCTCTCTATCACCCACAATGGCACTACTTACACTGCCACCACGATCGTGGAGGGCAAATAAATTCTAGTGAAGCTAGGCCTCATGGATCCCCAGAATTTACCAAGGCTCCCCTCCACTCCTCGTACTGCTCCCATTTGGGCCACCCCATCACCGCAAGAGACAGGAGGAACTACCAACGTTCCAGGGACTTGACAGCCTGATTACAACCATCCACATCAGATCACCATACTCCCCCCTTCTACAAGAAATGGTTTGGAATTCAGCATTGTTTGTTTTCATTACGTTTTTTCTACTTACCACCCTTTCATTTTTTTGTCTACATTATGAGCAATTTGGTCTCCCATCCCAGGATGACTGTCTTTTCTCACCCGCTTGAGCAACCCCCCACCCACAACTGCTCTATTCCAGATACAGACTTCTCTCCCACCTTTAGTTTAAAGGGAGAGACCTTTAGAATCCCCCCTTCTTTTTTGAGGTGGGATTTTAAGAGCATGTGGAGTAAAGGACTGTATAGTCCGCTGACATTAGTTTTGCAGACCAGGATGATCTTTTCATCCTGACCCCTCAGATTTTGGTTATACACCTACAACTTAATTGTTTGCTTGTTATATTTTTTTTTATGTTACTGTGCTAACAGAGATGGAAACTCCCACATGTAAGTGCCTCATGCATATGGGTTATAAATTCTACTCTAAAACAGAGCCAGGCGCCCATGGTGTTGGACTCATTCTCGGTTACCCCTCAGTTCTACCCAAACTTTGCTAGCATGCTTCTATATACAACATCTATAGAGATCTCACACTCAATATGGGACTCTGTGTAATATCTCACAATGCGAGAGGCTTTAATTCACCACAGAAACGCAGAAAGGCCTTTAAATGTTATAAAAACATAGGGGCAGACGTCATACTGCTGCAAGAGACTCACTTCTCCTCTTCTACCCATCCCACATTCTTTGACAAATCTTTCAAAGCAAACTATTTTACAACCTTTGAGTCCAAGACCAGGGGATTCGAAATTTTCATTAAAAATACTATGCCATTTGATGTTAAGCATATTTATAAAGATCCAGGAAGTAGGTTCCTTATCCTAAAGGGCGAATTTCAGGGCAGAGCCCTTACAATATCTAACATATACGCCCCCAATAACTCACAGAGCACATTCTTCAGATCCCTCTTTCGCATATTAGATAGATATACCTCCCCACATATGCTAGTTTCTGGAGGCTTTAACCTGGTGGCCCACTCTGTCCTAGACAGGAGTAAGGTGGTGCACTCAGCCAACGCATTCCCCAAATCCAACTGATTGACACATGGAGGTCCCTGAATACCGGAGTGAGGGAATACCCACACCACTCCCACCCTCATGATAGCTACGCCAGGTTGGACTACATACTCAGCTCACCCATCCTACTAGCTAACTCATCCTCAGCAGCCATACATACATGCCCCTGGTCAGACCGCCATGTGGTGTCATTCCACACTTCTCATATAGGACTTTCCACCATGACGGCCTCCTGGAGACTGAAATACTCCTTGTTAGCCAACCCCGAAATCATATCACAGTTGACGGATCAATTAATACTTTAGACTAAATGATGTTGAAGACATATCCCCCTCCATACTGTGGGCAGCTCATAAGCCGGTCCTTTGCGGCCGCCTTATTGAATTAGCCACCATCAGAAAACGCCAAAAGATAGCGAAAATTAACTCATTCTCTTTTGAGCTTGACAAACTCTACCATGTCCATACCCAATCCCACTCCCCGGACACACTGAGGCAGATCAACTTGAAAAGGGTAGAATTGGTCAGAACAAGCCAAAAAATCCTTACGCTGGTCTAAGGCTCGGTTCCTCTTACATACAGCAGTAACTCAGCCTCTGGCAAGTTTACACGCAAACTTCACCAATCCCTACAACCGACACATGTCTACAAATTAGGAAACAGGTCAGACCAATTACTATCTCACCCGAAAGAGGTCCTTCAAATATTTACTTCTTTCTACAAATCCCTATTGTCCCCTTCAGACCACCCATCCCCCAAAAACCTAGACTCATGGCTGGGCTCTCTGTCCCTCCCAACATTATCAGAGGAGCAACTAAGTACACTTAATGCCCCCTGTACTGAGCAAGAGATTATCACCCTCATTAAATCATTAAAAACATCAACAGCCCCCGGCCCCAATGGTTACACCTCACTGTACTATAAAAAATTTGCCGGCATACTAGCCCCAAAAACTCATCAAATAGATTAACCACACCCTACAAGGCAACAAACTCCAAAAAGACATGCTCTTCGCAAACATGACACTTATCCTCAAACCTAATAAGGATCACTCCCTCCCACAAAACTATAGACCAATTTCGGTCCTCAATAACGACCTCAAAATACTAGGTCGGGTTTTAGCAGATAGATTAGCGCCCATCGTTTCCTCTCTAATTGGTCCAGAACAGACTGGCTTTATCCCAACAAGACAGATCACAGACAATATCTGCCTGGAAGCTAATATAATCCAATACGCCGACCTTTTCTCCCACAAAGTCCTAATCCTAGGCTAAGACATACATAAGGGGTTCGACAGTGTCCTCTGGCCATACATAGATGCCATCCTTACCAAATTCGGATTCTCAGGGGAATTTGTAAATGGGTTTAAAGTCCTGTATCACAATCCACACACCCAAATTAAACTACTTGGCTGCTCCTCAGAATATTTCCCCCTGGGCAGGGGTACTAGGCAGGGATGTCCCCTGCCCCCTTTGATATTGACCCTGGCGATAGAACCTTTGGCCAGGGCGATTATCACGAACCCGAATATTAAAGGATACCAGAAGGGAAAGGAAGAATTTAAAATGAGTTTGTACGCAGATGATGTACTCATGTTCCTACCAGACCTGACTGTATCACTTCCTAACTTGCTTTCCATCCTAAATGATTTCCACCCTATCTCTGGCCTAGGAGTAAATCCCGCAAAATGCTCGGCCCTTCCAATCAACATACTACAACACACTTTAACCACTCTCAAGGATTCATTTGATATTGCCCTCTCGGATAGCACCCTTCAATACCTAGGAATACGCCTGGCCCCTTCCCTTCAGGCTATGTATAATGCCAACTACCCATAAACCTTCTCCAAAGTTAAAAAATGGTTACACCTTTGGTCATCCTTCCCTAAATCTTTGTTAGGGAGGATTGCAGCAAAATGTCTATCCTCCTAAAACGTTTGTACTTTTTTTAGGGCCCTACCCATGCATGTATCTCGTCAAGCTATTGAACTGATCCAAAGGGCCATTAATAATTTTATTTGGAAAAACAAGCCACCGAAATATGGCAAATTACTCACTCACAGACCACTATCATGAGGAGGGTTGAGCCTACCCAATATATGGCTCTATTATTTAGCAGCTAGGTTGGCCCAAACAACTCAATGGCAAGCCCCCCAACACGAATTGCCTGGCTCTTGTTGGAGACAATCTCTGCTCACCCATTTTATATTCCAGGTCTGCTGTGGAGGTACGGGGCAAGACCCAGGGAACTAAGCACCTTAAATAGTATTGTAAGCCATACTATACATCTACTGAATTTATACCAACTGAAATTTAAACTAAGACCCCCCACCTAGCCTCTTTTGTGGGCGACGCAAAATTCCCCCCAGCATACGAATCACCTAACGAATTTCTCTGGTGGGAGGAAAGGGAACTCACAACACTCAAGGCCCTAACACAAGGAACACATTTTTGCACCTTTGCATTCCATTAGGAACAACATAATATCCCAAGGTCCAAGTTCTATAAGTACCTTCAAATAAGGAATTTTTATGAATCTATGTGCTCGTTGAGCGCTGACCCCAGACTCTCTCAATATGAAACAATCTGCCGTAACTTATCTAGAGAGAAAGGAGTCATCTTCTTGTTGTATGGATATCTCAACGACATGCACTTACCTAAAAAATCTACAGCTATGACCCACTTGGAAACAGACATAGGCCAATTTTTCCCAGAGGATTGGTTAGACATGTTAGAAAGCATGCATAAATGCTCGCGCTCTATGTCTATCAAAGAAACAGTTGTGAAACTTCACACTAGGTGGTACCTCACCCCAGATAAAGTACATAGATTCTACCCTGGGGTCCCCAACACTTGTCTTAGGGGTTGTTAGACCACGGGGACATTGCTCCACATTTTCTGAAGCTGTCCCCATCTTAAAAATATATGGAGTCTGACAGCCAATAAGGTGGCACAGATATCAGGATCCCTGATTACTCTAACGGCACCAATGCGCCTACTCTTTACCCCCATACCAAATATCCCCCCCACGAGCCAAAAATTAACACCCTATTCGGTGCTATCCTGTGGGCTATATCCTTAAACTGGCATTCACACACATGGTGCCTTGGGCTCAAGTACTTCAAAACATGGAAACCTTTAAACTTTTGGAGCGAATTCACCATACGATAATGGACACTATGCAGGTTTTCCATGGGTAATGGTCAGGCTGGTCTACATATGGCATCTTATAGTAAACAGGGGCCATTTACATAATATTTTAATTCAATAATTACTGTTCTAGCCTTTAGCTATATGCGATCCACCCCCAGGGCACATAATACTGCCTCTGTGACTGGCACTGAATAACTGAGTGCACTACAGATATTGATAATTATATACAATATTAGCACTTGACTCAACATATCACAGACATCCCTCTTAGTTTTCAACTCTTCTGTTTTTGTTTACGTTATGTTGAATTGTTTTTTCCTTATGAATGAGTGGTAATGAGATGCTCCCCAATGTGGCGCCAATTTCCAGCAAATATACGTAATTGTACATATCAACGTGGTTCCATTTTGACTATGTATAATGTCTACCGGTCTGGGATGCATCCTTCACCTATTATTTTTGTTTTGTACCGACTTTTTCTACTCTCCAATAAAAACGTTTGTATTAAAAAAGAAAAAGTATTCATGCCCCTTGAAATTTTCCACATTTTGTCAAGTTACAACCAAAAATGTAAATGTATTATATTGGGATTTTATGTAATAGGCCAACACAAAGTGGCACATAATTGTGAAGCAGAAGGAAAATGATAAATGTTTTTCAAAATGTTTTACAAATAAATATGTGAAAAGTGTGGCATGCATTTGTATTCAGCCTCCCTGAGTCAATGCTTTGTATTGTATTTGTATTCAGCCCCCTGAGTCAATATTTGTATAATACTCAGCTACAAATCTTTTTGGGTATGTCTCTACCAGCTTTGCACATCTAGAGAGTGACATTTTTGCCCATTCTTCTTTGCAAAATAGCTTGAGCTCTGTCAGATTGGATGGAGAGTGTCTGTGAACAGCAATTTTCAAGTCTTGCCACAGATTCTCAATTGGATTTAGGTCTGGACTTTGACTGGGCCATTCTAACACATACTTTGATCTGAGCCATTCCAATGTAGCTCTCCTAAGATTGCCTTGTATTTGGCTCCATTCATCTTCCCATCAACTCTGACCAACTTCCCTGTCCCTGCTGAAGAAAAACATCCCCACAACATAATGCTGCCACCACCATGGTTCACGGCGGGGATGGTGTGTTCATGGGGATGTGCAGTGTTAGCTTTCTGCCACACATAGCGTTTTGCTTTTAGGTTAAAAAGTTCAATTTTGATCTCATCTGACTAGAGCGCCTTCTTTCACATGTTTGCTGTATCCCCCACATGGCTTCTCACAAACTGCAAACGGGATTTCTTATGGCGTTCTTTCAACAATGGCTTTCTTCTTGCCACTCTTCCATATAACCCAGATTTGTGGAGAGCACGACTAATAGTTGTTCTCTGGACAGATTCTCCCACCTGAGCTGTGGATCTCTGCAGCTCCTTCAGAGTTACCATGGGCATCTTGGCTGCTTTTCTGATTGATACTCTCCTTGCCCAGCTTGTAAGTTTAGGTGGACGGCCATCTCTTGGTAGGTTTGCAGTTGTGCCATACTCTTTCTATTTTCAGATGATGGTTTGAACAGTGCTCCGTGAGATGTTCAAAGCATGGGATATTTTTTTATAACCTAAATCTGCTTTAAACTTCTCCACAACTTCATCCCTGACCTGTCTGGTGTGTTCCTTGGCCTTCATTGATGCTGTTTGTTCACTAAGGTTCTCTAACAATCCTCTGAGGGCTTTACAGAACAGCTGTATTTATACTGAGATTAAATTACACACAGGTGGACTCAATTTATTAATTGGGTGACTTCTGAAGGCAATTGGTTCCACTAGGGTTAGGGGTATCAGAGTAAAGCAGGCTGAATACAAATGCATGCCACACTTTTCACATATCTGTTAGTAAAACAATTTGAAAACCATTTATCATTTTCCTTCCACTTCACAATTATGTGCCACTTTGTGTTGGTCTATCACAAAAAATCCCAATAAAACACATTCGCGTTTTTGGTGGTAACATGACAAAATGTGGAAAATTGTAAGGTGCATGAATACTTTTTCAAGGCACTGTTTATCTATATTTTAAGGGAGACAGGCTCATCTGGTATTGACAGTAGTAAACCATGCATCAGATATGAACACCCAGCACCAGTCCAAGCAGGTTTGTACAGCAAGTTCATTGCATAAGACAAAACAAAATCAGCTTGTGTCTGAGCTACTAACTAAACGTATGTCAGTTCCTGACTAACAAGATGACCCCAGATGGGTTTCTAAAACAGAAAACTTTCTTCTGTCAGCGGTTAGCCTTTTCACCAAGAAGCAGGCTCTCACAGCAGAGAGAGTAAGTGAGAGTGGGGCAGGGAGAGAGACAGATCCCTTGGACATCAGTCAGCTCACAATATACAATATACAGCTCCTGAGGACAGCTGAGCCTAATAATGAGTTTTGGCTAATAAGTAAGATTTGGACCTAGGAATAGAGGCTTTATCCCACCCAAAGCTCTACAAAGTCCCTAAGCTCCAGGGCTCAGGCCAAAATTTATTAAGAATCTCTGAAAACAAAAAGTTTGTTTTCTCAATGTCAGCCACAAATCTTGGAGCCCCATCACCAAGTGTAGGTGAAAAACACCAATCACAATCTTGGCAGCCAAAGCCTCATAATGTATATATAGTATAAAAATAATAATACATTATTATTATTATAAATTTGTATAATAATAATTAATAAATGTATCACTTTCAGATATTTATTACCTGTCACAGAGATCACAGTAATTTACCTGAAAATGTCTTTAATTGCTTTTCTCTCCAGAATGACGGAGCCTTCTTTGTTCAGGCATAATTCAGGGTCATCACATGTTTCCTAGACTGAGATGCTGGCTTGAAGATAATACAATGCTGCATAAAAAATTTACTGTAATGAGGGCTGGGACAGGGGCAAGGGGGGCAGGAGGGGCAGTTACACCACATTGCAAGATCCTGTATCTATAAGCTGACGGGAATAGTGACAGCAGTATCACTACTATTGTCAGCATAGAATTGGAAGAGGCAGTCCAAATCTGGAGAGGAGGAGAGAGCCAGAAAGAGGTGCAGGCTATGCTCTCTTCTCCACTCCAGCTCCTCATTCCTGCCAATGCGGTGCTTCTGAACCAGGAATATCAGGTTGGGACAGTGCAGGATTTATTTACCTGTGCCATCTCCTCCCTAGACTGCGCCTGTCCTGGCAGCACAAAATGTGGGTAGGGGAGAGTAAACAAACTCTAAAAAGTCCTGATCTGACAGCCAGTGCCATCACTAGTGGGGGTCCCTGCACTGCGATTCCTCATCAGTACAATAACCAGCATCTCTCCCTGCTAACTGTCTGTCAAAGTGGTAAAAGAGACTTCCGGTTCCAGCGCCGCATGGAGTAGCTGCTCCTCTCCTCGGATCCCGCAGCACGACCCCAAATCTGCCTAAAAAGCAAGCCTGAGCGACCCCACATTCCCACAGCCTCCTCCGGGTGCTATCCGCCCATATATGGACCGGTTCGTGGAGAAAACCGGCACCCAAACACAAAAGGCCCTGTCGGCGCCGCCAGCCCAGCCACAAATCGAGGCCCCAGTCTCGGCCTACACGGATCTTCCCACAGACACACTGATGGCAAAAATGGAGGTAAGCTGCTGCTCGGCCTCCCCCTCCTCTCCACATGCCTCCCTATCACAGCACACTGGGGACAACAGCATGGAGCGCATATCGCAGGCTGTGGCAGCTCTCCTATCCCCCATGATAGCTGCATCTGTGGAAAAAGCAGTAAACGCAGGGTTGAAACTAATGAATGCCCAGCTAGGGGAACACACCACCAGACTTAATGATTTAGAGCACCGCTTATCTAGTGTGGAAGAGGAGCTTTACCAGGCGCAGGCCATGGAACAAGCGCAGGACAAAACAAATCAATATATCATTCAAAAACTGGACGATTTAGAAAATAGATCCAGAAGGAGCAACCTGTGATTCGTGGGCATCCCAGAACCTTTGAAAACACCCGCACTCTCTGAATTCTGCACAGACGCATGCCAGAAGCACTAGGCCTTCCAGGCCCCTGCACAGTGGAAGGGGCCCACTGCATGGGGTCTTTCTACACTGAGCGCAAAACCCCCTGACCAATAATCACCAAATACCTGAACTACTCTGACAAGCACACTGGGGACAACAGCATGGAGCGCATATCGCAGGCTGTGGCAGCTCTCCTATCCCCCATGATAGCTGCATCTGTGGAAAAAGCAGTAAACGCAGGGTTGAAACTAATGAATGCCCAGCTAGGGGAACACACCACCAGACTTAATGATTTAGAGCACCGCTTATCTAGTGTGGAAGAGGAGCTTTACCAGGCGCAGGCCATGGAACAAGTGCAGGACAAAACAAATCAATATATCATTCAAAAACTGGACGATTTAGAAAATAGATCCAGAAGGAGCAACCTGTGATTCGTGGGCATCCCAGAACCTTTGAAAACACCCGCACTCTCTGAATTCTGCACAGACGCATGCCAGAAGCACTAGGCCTTCCAGGCCCCTGCACAGTGGAAGGGGCCCACTGCATGGGGTCTTTCAACACTGAGCGCAAAACCCCCTGACCAATAATCACCAAATACCTGAACTACTCTGACAAGATCCTTATTTTACAAAAGTTCAGACAATCCCGCTCCCTCTAAATTGATGGAATAAGGATCCTGATATTTGCAGACTACTCAATCGAGGTCTCAAAGAAAAGGAAAGCATTCCCGCAGGTCTGCACGGAACTTTATAAACAGCAACTCAAATTCATTCTGGCCTTTCCGGCCACTCTCCGCCTCAAGACCCCAAATGGTGAACAATTATCCTTCCAAGACCCCTCTGAAGTGGAAGCCTTCTTACGGACACTGCATGCAGGCCCACATCCTCACACCCCATCCAAAGCCGTTCCTGTCAATCGCTCCCTTGACCAAAGGAGCCCGCGAAAAGACTCCCCTACACCCTGTTCCAAATTATTATGCAAATTCTATTTCAGTGTCACAAAGATTAAATATTTTGTTTTTCAGTTTAACTCATGGATGACATTGTGTCTCAGGGCTCTTTTGATCATGACAATGCACCATCTCATGCTGCAAAGAATACCTCTGCATCAATGGCTGCTTTTGGGATAAAAGGAGAGAAAGTCATGATGTGGCCTCCATCCTCCCCTGACCTCAATCCTATTGAGAACATTTGGAGCACCCTCAAGCAAAAGATCTATGAGGGTTGGAGGCAGTTTACATCCAAACAGCAGCTTTGGGAGGCTATTCTGACATTTTGCAAACAAATTCAAGCAGTTCAATGGATGCAAGACTTGTGAAGCTGCTATCAAATAAGGGGTCCTATGTTAAAATGTAATGTGACCTGTTAAAATGTTTAAAAAGTTAAAATGTTGTTCAAGGTTTGATTGAAATAGCTTTTGATTTCAGTAAGTATGCTGCAAACACAACAAATGACAATTTTCAGTTCTTTACAACCTATAAAGTGTTTTGAAACTTACTGTGCGTAATAATTTGGAACAGTGCATTGTAATGCCGTTTACACACGAGCGGACTTTTCAGCATCAAACGTCCGACGGTCTTTCCGACGGACTTTAGACTTAGTTACGACGGACTTTCGAATGACCGGACTTGCCCACACATGAATGGACTAAAGTCCGTTCAAAAGTCTGTTCGAAAGTCCGTTCGTTTGAAAGTGATAACGTACGAAGGGACTAGAATGAGGAAGATCATAGCCAGTATCCAATAGCTGCCCTCATGTCGTTTTTTGTCCGTCGGACTAGCATACAGACGAACAGTTTTTTCAATCGTACTCGAGTCCATCGGAAAGATTTGAAACGTTCCAAATCTAAAGTCCGTCTGAGTTTTGACTGGAAAGGTCCGCTGAAGGTCCGACGAAGCCCACACACGGTCGGATTGTCCGACGGATTCGTTCCATCAGACCAGTCCGGTCGTGTGTACACGGCATAAGTTTTTTATTTTGAAAAAAAAAACTGTTATCATTAGGAGGTTTGTTCAATAAAATTTCAATTGTACTCTTAATAGTTGATAACATGAGAATTATGCTGACTGTTGTTTACATCAATTATTTAGGTAAATGAGAAAAATATCATTGGCATAATAATTTGGAACAGGGTGTAAACGCTTTAGGCCTTCAGACCCGGATCACCACTGTGTCACTCCTCGCTGAGAGGGGAGTCGCAACTCCTGTTCATGTTTCTTACTCCCTCAAGGCCGCATACAATGCAGTGCCTCAGGTTTGCTTCTGCATCTCAATGTTACTACCTTGTTTTTTTTTTTTTTCCCACCAACTTTAACTGTTGCAGCCACTACCGTTATGGTGGCCACGTATCTACTACATGCTCTATGCTATACTGTTTAGCTAGTAATATTTTTCTTTTCTAAAATGTTTCTAATATGCTTTACTACCCCTCCTGGCCTCACTGTGTACAGCCTCATCATCTTCCCCTATACACGACTCGAGCCAGCCGCATAAAATCTTTCTCTATAAATGGGCTCTCATATGACATACTACCAGGGTCCTGTATTGGGAGCTGGCTTACACAGTGATTCCATGGTGAAAAAGTGAAGTTCTTTAGTTTAAATGTATTGTTTCTTTTTCAGGTTTCCCCCCCAACCTCCCCCCCACCTCCTGTTATCCTGGGACGCATGTACAACACCAGACTCCCTGTCACCACACTCCTATTGCGATAAAAGTATCTTACCTCCAGATATAGTAATAGCCCCACAACACCACCTACATAGTGACAAATCTGTAACGCCAGCCCAAATCCTTTTTTTAACTCCCCCAATATGAAAACTGTTTCCTGGAACATAAAAGGTCTTATGCCGCGTACACACGATCGGACTTTCCGGCATACTTTGTCCGGCGGACCAAAGTCCGTCGGACAATTCGATCGTGTGTGGGCTCTAGCGGACTTTGTTTGCTCAAAAGTTTGACAGACTTAGATTTGAAACATGTTTCAAATCTGTCCGACGGACTCTTCTTTCTAGCGGACAAACCAGTCGTCTGTGTGCTAGTCCGACGGACTCAAACTGACGCATGCTCTGAAGCAATTACAAGACGGAAGAGCTCGGTCTGGTAAAACTAGCCTTCGTATTGAAGCTAGCACATTTTTCTTCTGTGATCTTTTAATACAGCGCATTTTTTTTTTCTTTATAATGCGAGAAGAAGGAAGTTGTTTTGTTGCTTATATTCACACAGAGTTCTCACAAACTACTTTCTTCATGATTTATCCTCATGCCATGACTAATATTAGATTTTTGAAAAGCCAGATCTCCAGAAATAAAGTAGCAAATTTGTTTTTGGACTCATCTTTATTTTTTACAGATTTCAACAATATAGATTTTACAATGTGTGCTAAATTATCCAAAATGTTTTTTTTTTTTTTTGGATTTTGAGTTTCAAGTTACCACAATAACCTTAATAATTTTTATTGTTTTAATCAATCTTAATGAGGTTGGTGTCCCTTGTTAATTAGACATAGGGGGGTTATTTTAAAAAGGCAAAATCATTTTTCACTACAAGTGCAAATTGTACTCGGAATTGCCCTGAAAGAGCATTTGTAAGAGCATTTGCTGTGGATCTGAGGGGCACATGCAAGGAACCTCCCAACAAAAAAAAAATACTCTTGCACATGATTGTATGATAAAATCAGCAGAGCTTCCCCTCATTTCAGATCTTCACCTCAGATTTACAGCGACTGCACTTCCAACAAGTGCACTTGCAGTGCAATTTATCAAGTGCACTTTGCAATAGCACTTTGCACTTGAATTGCAAAATGATTTAGCCTTTTGTAAATAACCCACATATAGTCTTTTTGACCTGTACCTGCCTACTCACAAACCAAATGTCCTTTTTGAATCAAAACACATAGTCAATAATGTAAGGTAACGAAAATATCCATTTATTTAGGTCAAAACAGATGTGAGGAAGGCAACACTGGAGACACTTTTGGAATGTGTGAAGCCTTTTGTCTCCCAGGACACACATCAAGTTAGAGGACAATAAAATTGGTATCTTGCACCTAGGAAGCACAGTCAGAAGTCAGACCAGACAGAAGCCAGCCAATCACTTTCGAGTCTTCCGTGGAGCCTTCCCTGCACGCTGCCCTGCAGCCTTCCCTCCACGCTTCGCTGCAGCCTTCCTTGGAGCCTGTGCCTCTGGTGGTGTACTTGGGGCAGGAGGAGGAGGAGAAGGAGGAGTAGCAGGAGGAGTGGCTTCATCTGCTATATATGATTTTGCAGTAAGCTCCCCTCTCAAGCCCTTCTGGTATACTTGAAAAATCAGACCCTCACAGAAGAGGCTTTGTCCTTTTTGAGGTCCAGCAATCTCGTGTCCATATAGGTTCCATATGCCTCTTCCGCATTGGGTGGTGTGCTGAGGATTTGGCTGGCCTCGCGAATGAGGGCTAGTGATTCCTCCTCAGTTTGGGTCATCTTTCTGGGCCTTTTGGTGGTAATGCGGAGGGGAGGCACCTGACACTCCGTGAGGCTTCTACTGGGCCCAGCCACAGCCTCCTCCTCTCTTCCACTGGGCAAGGCCTCCTCCTCTATACCTCTGGGCACAGACTCCTCCTGGCTGAGCTCATCCTGGGTAAAAAAAAGGGACATACCGGTATTTGTAATTTTTGCTTACGCAATCACACACAATTTTCAGCTCATGACTTGCAAATATAATTCTAAACAAATATTAAAGGCTATCATTTTGACCCCATCATTATTCTAGCTGCTCACCAATATTTGAAGTCTATTTTTGCACACTACTGTCTAGTGATATGTCTACATATTAATAATTGTGATGAAGTAATTTTTGGTGAAGCACTTAAAACATTTAGAGGTTTACATCATTAATATTTACACAATCCCAAAATCACCAAAAAAGTATACCTGGCTGAAGCTGGGCGCATCCACCTCATCAATGATGAAAGGGTCCAGTTCTTCTTGGGACTCCTCAGCTGGGGTGGAGGGAAGGCTGGAGGGAAGGGTGGAGGGTAGGCTGGAGGGAAGGGTGGAGGTGGAGGGTAGGCTGGAGGGAAGGGTGGAGGTAGAGGGAAGGCTGGAGTGAAGGGTGGAGGGAAGGCTGGAGGGAAGGCTCGAAAGTGATTGCCTTGTTTCTGTCTGGTCATCCAGAAATCACATTTTTTGGTAGTACCACAGCTTGGGGACATACACCTGGTCTGCTGCTACTCCGGATCTGCGCGACTCCTGGATCTTCCTGTGTTCCCGCCTATACATGTTGCGCAAGATACCAATTTTACTGTCCAGAAACTTAAGGTCTGCCTGGGGGACTCGAGTCTTCACAAATTCCAAAAGTGTGCCCAGTGTTGCCTTCCTTGCCTCTCTATTTGAATATAATGGTTGCTTGACCTCCCACAGGTTTCTGTTTTGTTCATACAAACCAATAAAACGTGCCAAAAAATCTTGATCCTTAAAAGGATTAATTTTTCCTGAAAGACAAGACACAAGATAAAAACTGTAATGTCAGTCTAAACTCCCAGTATTATATTTGGCTCAATCTAGGGTACACACACACACACACACACACCAAACACATTCACCAAACACACACCCACGTTTAATCTTACCTTCGTTTCTGACGCTCGCTACTTCCGCTCGGACATACGTAGGCCAGCATAATAGCTTTATATACACTGCGCATGTGTCATGCTACACCTGCGTCGCCCGCCCCTGACGTTCTTTAGTACGATTTGTCCATGCCCCTTCACTCTTCGTTGCGCAGTGGGAGTATACAGAGAAAGAGGGCGGAGAGATTATCTGGTACTAGCGCGGAGGAAATCCCGAAGCAACAACCATCCAGATCCAGGAGGAGATATAAGGCCACCAACATGGCCTTTGAAGAGATGGTGGAGATGGTGTCCATATTGAGAAGGGAGGACTGCGATGGCAAAAAAGGACCATACACCCGACCCAATATGCGGAAGGACAAAATAATGTCCTCAGTTGTCACAGCTCTTGAACATAAATTTGGCACTAAACAGGCTAAAGAACAATTGAGGAAGAGGTGGTCTGACCTCAAAAGTAGGGAGCCTGAACAATATTGGCGAATAAAGAAGCTGCTCAAAAAAAGTAAGTACTTGTTGTGTGTTCCGAATGAGATACTTAACTTACATGCTGATCCATATGCTTTTCGTTTATACAGCATCGTTAGCAAAGACCGTTCTTTATATAAAACATGATACTTAGAAAATGACGGGTTTTTTTTTGCCAAATACTATGGTACGGGGTTTGGACATACATTTATTAGGTCTTGATAATTTGTCGTATTCAAAAAATGTGGTGATGTTGTGTAGATGTGTTGGAAAATATAATGCTTCTTCAAAAATGATTCAGTGTAATGTAAGGACAGGACACAGCAGCTGTTTCCACATCTGGACTCACGAGCACTAGTGTACTATGTGACACCAGAGAAAATGTTTGTGGGTAATACACATAGGGGCTACAGGGGATACTTGAGGTCTCTACATCTGTGAAACTTGCATGAAAATGTGTATTGTTTGGCATTTTTGGGCAGAGTGAATGTAAATCCTGTCTTCAAAAGTTTTGGGGCCAAAAAATGACAATTGTCCACAACTTCTAACAAACGTTTCATATTCCTTTTTCAAGACTGAAATATCACTGTGTTTAACTATACCTTTTGTTTAATTCTCATAGGGGAGAAAAGACTCAGACAACAGTCCAAGTATCCCAGGACCCCCCCAAGTCACCAGCCTGAAGCTGAAATTAGCCCAAGCCCCAGCCCAAGACCACGCCCACCAGACGAGCTGGAGGAAGGAGAGGTGGAGGAAGTGTGCAATATTTCCACCCCATGAAGTGAGTGACTGACACCCCAACTTAAGTTCATCCATTTAGGCGTGCATATTTTACAAAAATTTTATCCACAAATTTTAGGCGATGTTTTGGTTGTGGAAGGCCAAGCGGCGGAGCCATTTAGCACAGACAGTGCACAAAGACTCATTGGCCAGATAATGGTGTGGAATGGCCAAATTGATCGAATGCGTGACCAAATTGACAGCATGAGAAATCGGCTGGACAGCATGCAACAGGAAATGAAGAACATGATTGATGTTTTGGGCAGAATCTAATAACTTTTTGCCTAAAAACATCAATCATGTTCTTCATTTCATTGTCGTTTTATTTTTCAAAAATGTTTTTACTTTATAAATAGTAATGAAAAAATTTTGCAGATGCACACGGTGTGTCATCATGTGCTATCTTCCATCGGGGATATCAATGTACTTGTTTTGTGTTTGCAACCCCTTTATCAGAATAATGTTAGTTTGTGAGAGGAACAAAGGGATTGCACACACAAAACACATCCATTGCTCCCCCATGATGGGAGATAGCACATGATGACTTGAACCTTTTTTCAGTGGAAATTGTGAGCATCTGCAATTTTTTTAGTTTTACATGGGTGACATCACCAGCACCGTTATTAACATGTTGAACTTTGTAAGTTCCTTTTATTTTTTGTTCTTATGGTTTTTAAAACCCTGTTGTGAAGCACAATTTTAGTAAAAAATTATATTTTCGATAAATATGCCGAAACTAAAAAAAAAAAAAAGATATTGCAAAAAAAACCAAAACAAAAAAAACAGGTTCAAACAAAATGCACCTTTCAATGTGCACACAGTAAAATGTTTTTACTACTACAATGTGTGTGGCTTATTATTTATCAATAACATTTTTTATTTTAATTGTGTGGTTACAGTGACAAAGGGCCTTATTAACTAAAGGGAAATGCACTTGCCACTACAAGTGCACTAGGAGACAGACAAAACAGAATGCAAACAGGAATCAAAACAAGAGATTGTTGGCCAAAAGTTTTTATTTTTTTGCTATAAAAAATTAAAGATCTTGTGGCATTGCAATGGCCTCCCGGCCATTAAAATAATTGACCTATCTGTGCAGCACTTTACGTGCGGTTTGGGGGGCAAAGCCAATACGGCCACTTTCCAGGCCTGTGAGTGGTACATTTACACCAAGTCCGGCCTCAGGCCTAACAGAAGATATATATGTTAAAGAATGTTGTCTCAAAAAATTGTGCAGAATGCAGCAAGCAAAGATCACATGATTTATTTTGTATTCAGCTAGATTTATTGCGGAGAGGAACAAATAGAACTGGCTGGCCAGAATCCCAAAGGCATTCTCCACAACTCTTCTTGCTCTGGCCAGCCGGTAATTAAATACCCTCCTCTTAGGGGTGAGTGTCCTTTGGGGGAACGGCCTCATCAAGTGCTCACCGAGAGCAAACACTTCATCAGCGATAAAAACTGAGGGAAGTCCATCCACATTCTGGTCATCAGGTGGCAATCCCAGGCCACCAGTCTGGAGACGCAGGCACAGCTCGGTCTGTGCAAAGACTCCTCCGTCAGACATCTGGCCATTCTTCCCCACGTCCACGAACATAAATTCCAATTGTGCCGAGACCACCGCCATCAAAACTACACTATGGAACCCCTTATAGTTGTAGAAATAAGACTGCGAATGGGGTGGTGGCACAATGCGGACATGCTTCCCATCAATCGCCCCGACACAGTTGGGAAAGTCCCAACGGTCAGCGAACTGGGAGGCCACAGTCTGCCATTCCTTTGTGTTTGAAGGAAACTGTGGAGTCAAACAAGAAAAAAAAATATAAGTACTTAAAAACATTATTGAACAACAGCAGTTGAACATTATTAATATGTGTTATTTGTAAAAAAAAAATATTAAAAAAAAGGGCCACTTATAACATTACTTACACCCTATGATGGACCATTGATCAATTTGTATGTGGGGGGAGGGGTACTAATTGGAGCCAAGAACACACATGACAGTTGCAAACATTTGAGGGGGTGGGGGAGGGGTACTAATTGGGGCCAAGAACACACATGACAGTTGCAAACATTTGAGGGGGTGGGGGAGGGGTACTAATTGGGGCCAAGAACACACCTGACAGTTGCAAACATTTTAGGGGGTGGGGGAGGGGTTTTAATTGGGGCCAAGAACACACTTGACAGTTGCAAACATTTGAGGGGGTCGGGAAGGGGTACTAATTGGGGCTAAGAACACACATGACAGTTGCAAACATTTGAGGGGGTGGGGGAGGGGTACTAATTGGGGCCAAGAACACACAACAGTTGCAAACATTTAAGGGGGTAGGGGAGGGGTACTAATTGGGGCCAAGAACACTCCTAACAGTTGCAAACATTTGAGGGGGTGGGGGAGGGGTACTAATTGGGGCCAAGAACACACCTGACAGTTGCAAACATTTGAGGGGGTCGGGGAGGGGTACTAATTGGGGCTAAGAACACACCTGACAGTTGCAAACAGTTGAGGGGGTGGGGGAGGGGTACTAATTGGGGCCAAGAACACACATGACAGTTGCAAACATTTGAGGGGGTGGGGGAGGGGTACTAATTAGGGCCAAGAACACACGACAGTTGCAAACATTTGAGGGGGTGGGGGAGGGGTACTAATTGGGGCCAAGAACACTCCTAACAGTTGCAAACATTTGAGGGGGTGGGGGAGGGGTACTAATTGGGGCCAAGAACACACCTGACAGTTGCAAACATTTGAGGGGGTGGGGGAAGGTAAAACAGTACAATGGAGCTGACAATATACATTGTTCAAAGGACTATAGGCTAGAGGTATAAATGGACCCAGGATTGCATGGTGGGGAGGTTATTGAAGGGAAATATGCATGTAGGCCAAAAAATTATTAACGTAAAAAAACAGCCATGCCTGAAGATAAAGGGGACATTCCCAGCATATTCCAAGCATGGTAATTAGGTAACGAGGACATTTAGACAATACGTTAGCAAACATTAAATACATATCATGTAATGTTAAAGGATAAAACTTACCTTCATATAGTCCTTCTGCAGGACCTGAATGATGGCAGAACAGGTCTCTGGGATTATGATCCACAGAGTCTGGGGGGAGATGCCCTGTCAAGTCCTGAAGACTTCTCCCCGTCGCCAAGTAACGTAAAGTGGCAACTAGCCTCTGCTCCGCAGTGATGGCTTGCCTCGTGCAGGTGTCCTGCCTGCTGATATAGGGGGTCAGCATAGCCAGCAGACGTTCAAAAACGGGGTCCGTTATCCTGAGAAAATTTGTGAAATCCTCAGGATTATTCTCACGGATCTCACGGAGCAAAGGCATATGCGAGAATTGGTCACGCTGGCGCAACCAATTCTTCATCCATGAACTCCTCCTCGCCCTGTTCATGGACTGGACTCGGGTCAAAGTATAAACCCCAACACCAAGTCCCCATGCAGCACGAACTCGAGAACGAGTACGTCCACGCACCATGGCTTCAAAACGGTCGGCTGGTCAAACAAACAAACTTAGAACAAACGCACTGAAGAACAGCAAGGCCTATGAAGAGCGACCTGAAAATCAGGAACGAGCGGACCAGAACGGCCTGCTAGGCAGGTTACGAACTGACCAACACGCACTGAAAAGCAGATACAAACCTCACAAGCACAAACTGAACTGCAGAAAATGATCGAAATAAGTTGAAGTGTGAAAAGCGCAAATCGACTCTAACCAAACTTCTACTAACACGAGATAAACACGAGATTAGCAGAAAGAGCCCAAAGGGTAGCGTAGTGGGGCTTTAACTTCCTTTTTCTAGTCCCGTCGTACGTGCTGTACGTCACCGCGTTCAAAACCATCGGACTTTTGGAGTGATCGTGTGTGTCCAAGTCCTTCCGTTTTTAAGTCCGGCACACCTAGCGTACAAAGTCCGTTGAAAAGATCGCCGGACCAAGTATGCCGGAAAGTCCGATCGTGTGTACGCGGAATTAGATTCCCTAATAAGAGAATGAAGATTCTCCAACATCTCAAAATTAAAACTGACATTGCCCTACTCCAGGAAACTCACTTATTAACCCCTGACTTTCATCGTATGAAAAAGCCCTGGGTGTCGCTGGGTAAAAGTCAAAGTGAGTGTAAGGTGCCTTATAATTGGCTGTGTGTTGGTGCCAAAGTGTCCAAGTCCCTGCCGCGCTTCATCTTGAATAGGAAAGATCCCCACCTGCTGGTAGATGGAACCCTTCACCATAATGTGCCAAACTCCTGGTGTAGGCCCATACACGACATTCCTGGCCGGAGGCCTTAATATTTAGAAACAAAGGAATGTCCAAGTGTGAAACACATTTTCCACACTTTACTGTAATTTCTCAAAGATGGCAGTGACTTCTAACATCACATTGACATACTGACAAAATTCTTCAGGCACAGAACTCCATACACAGGAGCAGACATTCTATTGCTGCCATTTAGGTTGGGAACGCCAGCACATAATCTGTAAGCCATTTTCCCTTTGCACATGGGGAACACTTTCCCCATGTATACTAAGTCTGTAGCATTCAATTTTCTTTACTGATTATAATTAAGGTGCCTTCATTAGTATATCAGTCTCTCTCAATGGCTCTTCCATAGTTATGCCCAGCCAGACACACCCCCAGATGACACTCTCACACCCAGGTGTACTAGTATTCACTTCACAGGACTCTGGCCTGATCTGAACAGCCATTTGCATGTTGCTCACAGCCCACAGAAGACTGTAAAAGAGTCAGGGCAACTACAGTTGTTCCTTCAACCAACGCACCAGGGGATTAAGCCCTGTTAAGGGCCCTTGAGCAGTAGCTGACTACATCCTGAATAGCTGTGGGGTGTTTGACTCCCATGCCACAATTCACTTGGCCTCTCCCATCCTGTCCTTTTTAATGGGTATTAAATCCACCCATTTCATCACTAGAGGAAAGTTTTTTTCTAAAAAGGGCTAACACCCAATTACACTTTCGCTATACCAGTCTATAATGGAAACAGAGCTTCCCCTAGAGTCGTCCTAAACTCTGATGTGTCAAGATTTAGAGGATCCTAGGAGGAAGGACATCCAATTGCTATCTGCTGTACTGTAAGTTTAAGGGAGGGGGTAAATGTCCTAATGACCCAATGGGGGGGATAACAAACGTGTGTCCTGGGGATGAAAGTATTTGTGCTAGGAGGGGGGTGGGGGAAGAGAATTAGTGAAAGGAGGGAGAATTTGGGGAGGAAAGAAGGCATGGGGGGGGGGCTTGTGCTGGAAGAGGGGACTTGGGGGGAAGAATTTTTGATAGAAGGAAGGTTTTGGGGGTGGGTGAATTGGGTGGGGTAGAGGATTTGTACTAGGGGAAGGGGGTGCTTTCAGTGAGGATTTATGCTAAGACTGAGCTAGGAGGAGTAAAGGGAGGGAAGATGATTTGTGCTAGTAGAAGAGTAGAAGGGGGGTATTTGGAGGGGGAAACTTTTGTGCTGGGAGGGGGAATTGAGATTTGTGCTAGGATGGGATGTTTTGAGGGGGAGAGGATTTAAGCTACAAGAGGATATTTGTGCTAGTAGGGGTGATCTGGCTGGAGGGGGGGGTTGTGATAGGAGGGGGGGATTAGAGGGAGGAGAGGATTTTGCTAAGAGGAGAAACTGGGGGAGGGAATTTATGTATTTATGTGAGGGGGTGGAGGGATGCTTGGAGGATGAATTTTAGAAGGAGAGGATTTGTGCTAGGAGAGGAGACTTTGCAGAAGGGGGATTTGTGCTAGGAGGGGGGATTTGGGAGGGAGAGGATTTTAGCTGAGAGGGGGGATTTCAGTGGGTGGGGATTTGTAATGGAATGGGGACATTTTTTCTTTTGGTAGCATTTTGGCTTGCAAAGGGAATTTATGCTTAAGGGAGTGTTCAATCTTTTTTTTTTTTTTTTGGAAGGGGTACAAAGGGGGTTTTTGCTGGCACGTGATACACACATTTCATGAGAGGGCACAGTTAACCTGGGCACTAGATTTACCTTGTCCTGGTACTGACTGCACAGGTTTGCGGCTGCTACAGGTTCTCGCCTAATGTAGAATACAATGTTTTAGTTTGCTCACCGAGGAGAAGAGATGAAGGAAACACATCCTCCTGCCTGCAGAAGACCGATAACATCATATCAGCCTAGGCAACGCCACTGGACTGGAGCTCAAAGACTGACTTTTTTTATAAAAGTTGGGGCTTTTGTGAAAAATGATATTGTTGCTGTATATTGTGACAGGGATGTATTCATGCAGACTTGTAAAGTTGCTAACAACTTACAAGTCCACTTTGAAAACATTTTTAAATTTATTTTAGCATATAGGCAAATGTGGCAATGTGGTAATTTTAATGTAAATATAAAATAACATATATATTTTTTTATTTGAGCTATAGCATACAAATCTCTAGTAACTAAGGGGATCAATTCTGTTTCTTTGACATTTGTATATATTTATATACACTAATACTGAGGTGCTATGATGTTAATGCCTTTTATATTTGATAGAATGTTTTTATTAAAGCGGTCTTACGATCATGTAACCACTCATTAATCATCTGCCGATGCTGACAAGATCCAGCTCAGTTTGAGAAAGGTTTAGTATTACATAAATCCCTCTACAGTATCTCCATTCCCAGATCAACTTTGCAGAATATTTCAGCAAAGGAAATCTGGGATGGTCATGGGAATGAACTAAAAAAAAAAATAGGTTTCTCATCTCAAGAACACACACAAATACCAGCACATGAAATGAACAACAAAACAATGTTTTTTTTATTTAAGTAGACCAGGTAAAGAAAAAGCAAAATGAAAATGAAATAGAATGTATAGTGGGTTGTATATACAATATATATATATATATATATATATATATATTTACAGTATCTCACATTTTTGTAAATATTTTATTATATCTTTTCATGTGACAACACTGAAGAAATGACACTTTGCTACAATGTAAAGTAGTGAGTGTACAGCTTGTATAACAGTGTAAATTTGCTATCCCCTCAAAATAACTCAACACACAGCCATTAATGTCTAAACCGCTGGCAACAAAAGTGAGTACACCCCTAAGTGAAAATGTCCAAATTTAGCCATTTTCCCTCCCCGGTGTCATGTGACTCGTTAGTGTTACAAGGTCTCAGGTGTGAATGGGAAGCAGGTGTGTTAAATTTGATGTTATCGCTCTCACTCTCTCATACTGGTCACTGGAAGTTCAACATGGCACTTCATGGCAAAGAACTCTCTGAGGATCTGAAAAAAAGAATCGTTGTTCTAGAGAGGAGACATTGCTGGAAGTGGCAGCAGAGGAAGTGATCACCAATTGAGTAAAATTGAGTGCTGTCTTCAAAAAATCGTGTGACCGTCTGCCTATGCAAGTTTCCATCCATGTCCACTGAGTGTGGTAAATGCCTTTTTGACCCATCTGTTAGGTCAGGGGTCCAATTGCTGAGGTGAGCGGTTTGGTTAACTGGTGGTGGAATCACGGATTGCATTGCACTGTATGAACTGTTATGAACACCTAGACCACCGCAGAGGAGACCTCTTTTCTATCAACTTGCTGAATTTACATTTAAAGGGGACTTTATTATATTTTTACTATAAGTAACATTTGAGTCTTCTGGTTATATAGCGATGCACTGCTTATCTATTTTATGTACTTTAGGGTTTTATATGTTTGCCTTCAGTGTTCAGCTGCTTGTATTTTACAGTTAGGATTTTTTACACTGACTGAATTTCCATTTTATTGATCTACATAAAGATGGCCTAGGCTATATGAAGATTGTTAAGACCCTGGAACTGAGCTGCAGCACAGTGGCCAAGACCAGACAGCGGTTTAACAGGACAGATTCCATTAAGAACAGGCCTCACCATTGGTCGACCAAAGAAGTTGAGTGTACGTGGTCAGCGTCATATCCAGAGGTTGTCTTTGGGAAATAGACGTATGAGTGCTGCCAGCATTGCTGCAGAGGTTAGAGGGGTGGGGGGTCAGCCTGTCAGTGCTCAGACCATACGCCACACACTGCATCAAATTGGTCTATATGGCTGTCATCCCAGAAGGAAGCCTCTTCTAAAGATGATGCACAAGAAAGCCCGCAAACAGTTTGCTGAAGACAAGCAGACTAAGGACATAGATTACTGGAACTATGTCCTGTGGTCTGATGAGACCAAGATAAACGTATTTGGTTCAGATGGTGTCAATTTTGTATGGCAGCAACCAGATGAGGAGTACAAAGACAAGTGTTTCTTGTCTATAGTCAAGCATGGTGGTATGAGTGCTGCTGGCACTGGGGAGCTACAGTTCATTGAGGGAACCATGAATGCCAACATGTACTTTGACACGCTGAAGCAGAGGATGATCCCCTCTCTTCAGAGACTGGGCTGCAGGGCAGTATTCCAACATGATAATAAGCACAAACACACCTCAAAGACAACCACTGAGTTGCTAAAGAAGCTGAGGGTAAAGTTGATGGACTGGCCAAGCATGTCTCCAGACCTAAACCCTATTGAGCATCTTTGGGCGTATGCTCAAACGGAAGGTGGAAGAGCGCATGGTCTCTAACATCCACCAGCTCCGTGATGTTGTCATGGAGGAGTGGAAGAGGACTCCAGTGGCAACCTGTGAAGCTCTGGTGAACTCCATGCCCATGATGGTTAATGCAGTGCTGGAAAATAATGGTGTCCACACAAAATATTGACACTTTGGGCCCAATTTGGACATATTCACTTAGGGGTGTACTCACTTTTGTTCCCAATGGTTTAGACGTTAATGGCTGTGTGTTGAGTTATTTTGAGGGGACAGCAAATTTACACTGTTATACAAGCTGTACACTCACTACTTTACACTATAGCAAAGTGTAATTTCTTCAGTGTTGTCACATGAAACGATATAATAAAATAATTACAAAAATGTGAGGGGTGTATTCACTTTTGTAAGATACTGTATATTTATATATATATATATATATATATATAGAGAGAGAGAGAGAGAGAGAGAGAGAGATCTCTATATATATATATATATATATATATGTATACAGTACCTTATAAAAGTATTCATACCCCTTGAAATTTTCCACATTTTGTCATGTTACAACCAAAAACGTAAATGCATTTTTTTTGGGATTTCATGTGATAGACCAACACAAAGTAGCACATAATTGTGAAGTGGAAGGAAAATGATAAATGGTTTTCAAAATTTTTTACAAATAAAAAATCTAAAATCTAATTGAACCAATTGCCTTCAGAAGTCACCTAATTAGTAAATAGAGTCCACCCGTGTGTTATTTAATCTCAGTATAAGTACAGCCATTCTGTATAGCCCCCAGAGGTTTGTTAAAAAACCTTTGTGAACAAACAGCATCATGAAGGACAAGGAACACACCAGACAGGTCAGGGATAAAGTTGTGGAGAAGGTTAAAGTAGGGTTAGGTTATAAAAAAAATACCAAGCTTTGAACATCTCACGGAGCACTGCTCAATCTTTCATCTGAAAATGGAAAGAGTATGGTACAACTTCAAACCTACCAAGAGATGGCCGTCCACCTAAACTGACAGGCCGGGCAAGGAGAGCATTAATCAGAGAAGCAGCCAGGAGGCCCATGGTAACTCTGAAGGAGCTGCAGAGATCCACAGCTCTGGTGGGAGACTCTGCCTGCAGGACAACTTTTAGTCGTGCATTCTACAAATCTGGCCTTTATGGAAGAGTAGCAAGAAGAAAGCCAATGTTGAAAGAAACCCATCAGAAGTCCTGTTTGCAGGAGAAGGTGCTCTGGTCAGATGAGACCAAAATTAAACTTTTTGGGTTAAAAGCAAAATGCTATGTGTGGCACAAAGCTAACACTGAACATCACTCTGAACACACTATCCCCACTGTGAAACAGGGTGGTGGCAGCATCATGTTGTGGGGATGCTTTTCTTCAGCAGGGACAGGGAAGCTGGTCAGAGTTGATAGGAATATGGATGGAGCCAAATATAGGGCAATCTTAGAAGAAAACCTGTAATCGGATACAGAATCGAATCAATCAGAATTTCTGACAACAAATGTTCGATGTGAGCTTGATGTGTTCGTTGTTAACCCGTTGTTGGAAGTTCCAACCGTGTGTAGGCTCCATTGGACATTTCGTGTCTGCACATAGCTCACCCCTCAATCCTGCACTCTGTAAATAGCTCACCCCTCAATCCTGCACTCCATACATAGCTCACCCCCTCAATCCTGCTCTCTGTACATAGCTCACCCCCTCAATCGTTCACTCTGTAAATATCTCTCCCCTCAATCCTGCACTCTGCACATAGCTCACCCCTCAGTCCTGCACTCTGTACATAGCTCACCCCTCAATCCTGCACTCTGTACAAAGCTCACCCCTTAACCCTGCACTCAGTATGTAGTTCACCCCTCCACACTGCTTTCCTGCAGGTGGCTAACTTATTTCTGGCAGCCTGTCCTCAGCAATACTTCTCCTATTGAGTTCTGTTCCTAGCTGCATCAGTTAACCTTCATAGCTGTGTTTGCTCTGCTCTGCTCATTGCTAATAGCAAGTTCTAGGAGTTTTCTTTCTATTAGCTGTCCCCTCACCTCCTCAGTCCATGGTGTGCAAGCAGTGAGGAAATGATGTGATGTAACCTTCAGCAACCAGTCAGTGAGCTGTAGTGATGTGCTGTGACCTCTAGCAACCAATAAGTAAGTGGTAATGATGCACGTGACCTCTAGCAACCAGTCACTGAGAGGTAATAATGTGCAGTAACCTCTAGCAACCAATGAGTGAGCGGTAAGCATTTAACCTCTAGAAACCAATGAGTGAGCGGTAGGCATGTGACCTCTTGCAGCCAATAAGTAAGCAGTAAGCATGTAATTTCTAGCAATCAATCAGTGAGCGGTAAGGATGTGCAGTAACCTCTAGCAACCAATCAGTTAGCAGAAATGATGTGCTGTAACCTCTAGCAACTAATCGACGAGTCGTAATGTGTGCTGTGACCTCTAGCATCCAGTCAATGAGCAGTAATGATATGCTGTAACCTCTGCTGCTATTTATTGTATATGTTATTGTATATTTTAAAGCGGGGGGGCTGGGGGGTCCAAAGGAAATGTTTGCCCAGGGTCCAATCAATAATAAAGACGGCTCGCGCATGCGCAGCGTGCATGCCCGGCTGTGGCTTCACAGCCAGGCACGCCCACAGTAAAAATGCCGGCACCGTGGAGAGGAGGGGGAGAGGAGAAGGGCTTCGTACACCCACATCGCTGGACCGCGGGACAGGTGAGTGTCCGATTATTAAAAGTCAGCAGCTACATTTTTTATTATCCCATGAATAAGTCCAAGTGACGAAACATGTTGGGGCGTGGCTATACCACAACCATCTAACACGCATGATGCTTTACCGGATGTGACGTACCGATACCAACGAGTGAGCGAGTGAGGATGAGACTTTGAGACTGCACCGTGGGTCCGACGTGACCGCAATACACCGCTACAGTTGCCTAACAGGAGTGTGCTTTTACTGCCTTGTTGTAACTTGATGAATGTGAGTTTAATGATTGAAGATTTCGTTTTACTTAATAAATGTTTTTGATGTTTTTACACTATTGGAAGCATTTCTTTCATTCACATGTGGAGCAATCCTCTCCTGTTTTGCATGATCGGATATCGCAACACTTTTTACCCTGGTGGGTTTAGTTTTGTTTTGATGCCAAGCATGAGAATGCAAGGTATGTACATTTGGTGAGTGATTTCTAAGGGAGTGGATTCACTGTTACATACGGTGTGGTGGAAGTTTATTTATTTTGAGTAACCATTGAAGAAATATCACTGGGCGAATTACTTGAAGATTTTTCACTTTTATGGACTTTTTATCAATTGTTTCTTTCACTGTGTTGTGCGCTGTTTTATTTTCTTTTTTCACTGTATTTATGTCTACATATCACAGTTGATTTTGTTTATCATTACTTTAGTACTCTGTTCACGTTCATTTTGTGACATTAGCGCCATTATTTGTTCATTTAAATATATTTATACTTTATTACAAGTGTATTGGTTAAATAAAGATTTTATAAAAATAATAAAAAACTACAAAACATCAACGTATAAATGTATAAATCTAAAAAAAAAAAATCTGAATATTTTTAATTCCTCTCCTTCAGCACAGTGCAATTACTGGATTGAATTCAATTTTTATAGAAGTGCTTGGACAGAAAGGAATCCGATAGAATCTCTCGAACAGAAAGGCATTTGTTTTATCAACATCAGTTTGTTTGTTGCTATTGCTATGTACATAAATCATTAAACATTTAGACAGTAATGGGCCCCATAGTTATACAGTGGTCTGCTGTGGCTGCAGGTACGCCTTTGGCATAGAGGGAATCATGTAAAGCATTATTAGCTGCACACTTTTTCTGTTTCTGTGTGAACTAATACTATTCTTTTAAAATTAAAACTGATTATTTTTAACAGAAATTTTATATTAAAAAATAGAATTTTTTTTCGTTAAAGTTCATGACTTTTCTTTTTTTTCACGTGAAGTGTTCAGCTTGAAGGGAAAGGTTTTTGACACTTCTTGGTTCAGTCCTAGGGCATAATTTGACAGAGAGCTACTGTACCAATGGCTAGGACAGAGTGCAAGAAGTTCAGCAAGTTCCCACGTCAAAGCAAATTTTGACGCTCGCAGGCTTAATAATATTTCATGTGGTAGCTCGTCATACACGGAAAAGAATTGGGTGAAAGGTCACAAGAACATACAGAAAAGACATATTGCTGTATGAGTCTGACAAATACTATCACACATGAGAGTTTAGCCCGCATCATGATAAATGTTAATAAGGGTGATGTGAGAGAAGTATAAAGTTTCAGGAAATCATTTCGTTCTTTTTTTTTTTTTTACAGAAACCAAAGAAAACGCAAACAAAAATTGTAGTTGATGTGAAAGAATGGCTGAGGACAATGAACAAGTATACACAGTTTACTGAGGTTTACTGTATACCATGTTGTTGTGCATATTTTCTTTGTTAGCCCTTATTTTAGGCTGAAACAGGCTTCAAGTTGAACACCAAGCAATTGTAGCTGTTATTACCAACAAAGAATTTTGTACAAAGTATTAAATACATTTTAGTTAGTGTGTTTATCACTTTTTCCCTGTGTCATTTCCATTTTATTACACATAACCTAATTTCTGCGCTTATTTGTTTTGGCTTCTTTGTAAGTATTGATTGCATGGGTTGTTACCGACATGTGGTGAAAATGTCATGTCAATAGCACCTTTAGAAATACATTAATCTAGAAAAATGGCGACATGTTCAATGGTCATAGGAGTTGGAAAGATCATATATGTGGGGACGTAATGTTACACCGTAAGAGGGGTTACCCTTTAGTGCGACCCTGAAAAGGGGCTAAAGGATTAAGCCATATTACTACTGGTTGGGAGCAGTGGCGGCCAGTGGTTATTTTCTTTGGGGGGGCGGCAAACAGTGAAACCCCTCCTAAGCCCACCCCCCCATCGGTCCGTCGGTGGGCAGGACTGGTGCACTTATCCCATCTCCCATTCTCCTGCTTTCCACGGGCGACAGCTCTGGCTTACGTTTCCTCCTTCATGTTGGCCAATCGGGAGTCTTCTCTTTTTGGCCAATCAGAAAACTGGTCTTACACCCGCTTCTGATTGGCCAGATTGAGGATCAGTGTTACAACACTGAATATTCATTCGGTGTTGTAACACCTGGGTGGGCTCATGGCACCATGCTCTGCGCCTCAAGCCCACATATTTTGAAGTCTATTAGAGCCTGTTGCTCTAATCAAGTGCTTAAAAAAAAAAAAAAACACCCCCGCTGCTGTAATTCAGGCACCCAGCATCCTGAAAGGGGCCAAACGCCTGCATAGGGGGTGGCAGCGGTGGCCGTGGATAGATTAATGCTATGCATGAATCTATCCATTAGTCATATAGGCGGATGGCGTGAAGAAAGGGGTAGTGCCCGGGTGCCCATAATGGACGGACCTGCACTGGTTGGGAGCTAACACAATCCAAAAGGTATGACCACCGCAGTATAGCCCAAGTCTAGCATAATAGCAACATAACATTGTTAAAAAAGGGAAAAAGAATACTGTCATGTTTGATGACACATGCCTCACTTATGTAACAATTGGAGAACTGTAATATGAAGTTGTTATGGAACGGTTATTCTATTGCCTTTTCGTTCAAGTAAAATGATTTATTAACAAGTGCCTGGTCTGATTTATTTGAAGAGTAAAAGTGTGCTCCTACAGTGAATAGCAATGGGGAAATAAAGTGTAACCTTAACCTTGTGGGTGATGCAGTGCAAGAAGAAAAGGGAAGGAGGAGCAGCCAGCTCAGGGGAGGAGCAGGCGGTGGTGGCTGGTGATGGAGGTTCTGTCAGAGGGGTGGACTGGTGGCTGTATGGGTCACCACAATAACAGCAACGATAATAACCCAGCGCCAATGAGTGTATACATCATTTCACTTTTGGCAGTTTTTATCCATGTTAATACTGGCTTCCCCGAGTGACACCATCTCCCACTGAATCTGTTTTCACCCAGTGGGGACACAGACCGGTAAGTCAGCAGCCCAGCACCATCAGCTTTCTCTTCGGCGACTCCCTCGTGTGCAGCCACGCCCTCCCCCTCCAGCAGGGCTGACGTCATCGCTCCTCAGCACGGAACTCCGGCCCGACTTCCCTCCTCACTGTGGAATCACTGCCTGTTCTCAGGTTACATGCACGAAGCCGCCTTCAGGAACTGGTGAGCCACCCCCTCTGTATCCCACAGCCAGTGGGGAGTATGTGAGTCTCCAGAGGCTGCAAGCTTTGAGCTTTTTCCTCCCCTTCATCCCCTTTCACTCACAGCCTGGGGTTAGATCAGTTGGATGGATCTCCGGTTCAGGCTATCTGCTACTGATTGGACTTTTCTGTCTGTTTTGTTATCATGGTATTAATTTTGACAATTGTCTTACAATTCACTAATTTTTTATATTCTGGATCTATTAAAACTTTTTAATCAAGTTTCACCTTGGACTGCTGCCATTGTCATTGTGACACCCAGAACGCTGGACAATTTTTGTTTGTTTTTGGCTGTATGGGTCACCCGTCTTAGTGGCAGGTTTCCTATGTTAGAGCACACTGCGTAACAGAAACCTTATAGTTACCAGGCTCGGGTTCCTATGTTAGGGCTCACTGTGTAACAGAACCCTCCTAGTTACCACTTACCAGTCTTGGGTTCCTAAGTTAGGGCCCACTGTGTAACAGAACCTTCCTAGTTACCAGGCTTGGGTTCCTATGTTAGGGCGCACTGTATAACAGAACCCTCCTAGTTACCAGGCTTGAGTTCCTATGTTAGGGCGCACTGTATAACAGAACCCTCCTAGTTACCAGGTTTGAGTTCCTATGTTAGGGCGCACTGTATAACAGAACCCTCCTAGTTACCAGGCTTGAGTTCCTATGTTAGGGCCCACAGTGTAACAGAACCCTCCTAGTTACCAGGCTTGGGTTCCTATGTTAGGGCCCACTGTGTAACAGAACCCTCCTAGTTACCAGGTTTGGGTTCCTATGTTAGGGCCCACTGTGTAACAGAACCCTCCTAGTTACCAGGCTTGGGTTCGTATGTTAGGGCCCACTTTGTAACAGAACCCTCCTAGTTACCAGGCTTGGGTTACTATGTTAGGGCCCACTTTGTAACAAAACCCTACTAGTTACCAGGCTTGGACCATGATGTGTGAGGCTTAGCAAAGTATACAGCAGCTTTTCTACATGCATTTGGGCTGAAACAAATAAAGTGTAACGTGTGCAGAAGAGCCGTTGGAAAGAATCTGTGCCAAACATGCTATCTCTTAAAAGTTCTCTGTAGTCCGTGCTGGGACAGGTTTCACTGGCAAGTAAAAAGACGTTATTTCTCTGGTGTAAGCCAGTAAATCCCAATAACATCCAAGTAAAATGCTTTTTCAGAAGCAAGACACTATGGATGCACCAATATTTCTCTCACATCACAGGTTGATCTTAACTGCAGTGAAAATAAATCAGGCCACGGATCTGGCTGTGCTGTCTTGTAGGTGTGCCTGGTTGACAGGAACAACTGAACAGAATTGTACATAGATTTGTGTGCAAGATATTCCAGATATAGAGGTTTGCTGATAGCTTTAAGATAAGCATGATTCTCAACCAACCACTTCCATTCAATGGCTTGTAGGAACCAAAGTACCCCAGTGTGGGTGTCTCGCTCTCTGGCTCATATGCAATCTCATAAATTAAAAACCTCCATATAATCACAAATGCAGTGTGCCTTAAGCAATCATAGTGCCCTAGGCAAGTGTCTAGTTTTGCTTGAAAGTGAGTAAAAGCCCTCCATACTTATAGCACACATAAATTGAATCAGTATTGTATTACGTCTGGCAATATATGTCTCATTATTTCACAAGCAAGCGCTGGAGAATGCCTGCCTTTCACAATTACCAATAATAAGGTCTTACCTCTCTCTGCTGCTTTATATGTAAATTGCCATGTGATCTCTTGTAAAGGTCCCATGATCTGTATGCAGAAGCTCCTGACACTTGCCTTCTAAGCCATCATACATAAATTCATGACCTATTTTGCACATAGTCTATTTATTATGGCAAGCCCTTGAAAAAAGATCAGGTGCATGCCCACAATTCAGCAATAGAGCACATCAGCATTTATAGAAAGTGACAGTAAATATCCATTATAATGAGTCGCGTTATTTTTGTTGGCAAACCATTTAGTTTATCATTTATTTCAATATTCCTACCTGCCAATGCTGCAAAAAATATATATAGTATATAGAGAAAATTCTATTTCTTCTGTGAGTATTTATTTTAAAGCTGAACTCCAGGCAGATTATTAAAACACCAATTTATACACAGTAGGTATGTGTTTATAAAAAAGTAGAACCTAACTCTCACAAAATAGAGGTAGTAAGTGAAATAGGATTGCGATTTTTTTCTTTTGCTACAAATACTCATATGCCGCGTACACACGGTCGGACTTTTCAGCTACAAAAGTCCGACAGCCTGTCCGACAGACTTTCGACGGACTTTTGGCGGACTTTCGACGGACTTGCGGCGGACTTTCTAACGAACAGACTTGCCTACACACGATCACACAAAAGTCCGTCGAATTCTTACGTGATGACGTACACCGGACTAAAATAAGGAAGTTCATAGCCAGTAGCCAATAGCTGCCCTAGCGTGGGTTTTTGTCCGTCGGACTAGCATACAGACGAGCGGATTTTTCGACCGGACTCGAGTCCGTCGGAAAGATTTGAAGCATGTTTCAAATCTAAAGTACGTCGGATTTGAGGCTAAAAAAGTCAGTTGAAAGTCCGGAGAAGCCCACACACGATCGGATTACCAGCCAGCTTTAGTCCGTCAGCGTCCGTTGGACTTTTGTAGACGAAAAGTCCGACCGTGTGTACGCGGCTTTAGGGCTTGTGTACATTCGCGGCTGGGGGCAGTAAAAACAGATGTCTGACCCCCCCAACTACCCCCTACCCCGTAAGCTGCAAAGGCAGACACAGCAAAAATTGTATCCCGTCGCACTGCGCCCTGAGCCCACGCAGTTGTGTGACAATACTGAATTAATATTCGCTAATGTCTTCCTGCTTCTTCTCCCGGTCAATCAGGAAGCGGGTCTTAAGACCCAATTGGCTGATTAGAGAAGCAACCATATTGGGTAAGTCACAGAGGAGGAGAGGCAAGGGGAACCTGCAGAGGAGGAGGAGATGCAGAGGGAAGCCGCCAAAGCCACCCGTGACCAAGATGGGGTAAGTGTGGGGCTGGTGGGTGGATGAGCGAGCGTCGTGGGGGTGGTGGGTGGTTTGCTGTTTGACCAAGCGATGGGTAGGTGGGGGGTCTTGACTGATGGACCGACCGACCGAATGGGGGATGTTGGTGGGTGGTTTGTTTTCCGCCCACCCCCCAAAAATGGAACACCAGCCACCACTGCTTTTCAGGGGATGGCAAGGTCTCAAGAACTAGCAAGAATGTCCTGTGGTTGCTCCAGCTGAAGCTGAGCATTATAGTTTTGCTGTGGTGACTATGGCAGAAGGTGCTAGTGCTCTGTGCTTTCTCATAGCTGCTTGTAGTTCAACTCAGAAATCTGTAGGAAATGGTGACTATGCTGCAGCCCTACCAAGTAAGTGTTGTCACCTTAGTACAGGAAGTATTTGTGGATACACCTTGCTGGTATGATTTCATTAAAAGCAGGTTACATAAAGAGAAAGCATTAAAATGTTTGACATTATGGGAACATGTACAGCAAAAAGTTTGCTTTATGTGTTTGGGTTTGGATACACTTTAAGGGCTTGGTTACACTTGCGGTAGCCCACTGAAGAGCAAATCACGGTGGATAGCTTTTCAGAGGGCATTTTCCAGGCAGTGAGGAGGTACTATGTTGCTTTCTTACAACCTGGTTTCACCCCTAAAAGGCCACACCACAACTGTGTGCATTGCACGTTACTGCAGGGCGGTTGCGGCGCTGCCCCATTGGCTTAAATTGGTCAAGTTTGGCAGGCAGTACTGCTATGAAATTAAAACAGCTGAATAATGTTTGTGGCTACTTTTGCAATTTGGGTGGGGGGATCCAACTTGGAGGCGATTTTCATTAAAGTCTTTGGGCGTAAGTTGGATATAAGTTGCCTTGAAGTAGTACAGGAACCGTTTCTAAAGTTGGAGCCACTTCAGTAGTTCTAATTATGACAGCTCTCATTGACTAACATGTGATTTCACATGGCATACGACTTGGGGTCTGATCCCAAGTCGCGGAAGTGTGAACTGAGCCTCAATTATATTACAATTGTAATGTAATTGTATCAGCCCCCTAGCTTGTCTGTGCTATCTAGAGAAATGAGGTAAATCTCTAAAATAAATAGAGAAAAGCACAAACCCTTTGGCAAGTAAAGCAGCTCCTAAATATGTATTTTCTCTGTATATTTAGCGGTTTTCCTAAGGTTCATTTTTAAGTCATAGCTTACCTGAAAGCAATTTTTGACATAATCATATTTTCATGAGCTTAGTTCATATACGTATACAGCCGTGGCCAAAAATTTTGAGAATGACACAAATAATAATTTTCACCAAGTCTGCTGCCTCAGTTTTTATGATGGCAATTTGCATATACTCCAGAATGTTATGAAGGGAGATCAGATGAATTGCAATTAATTGCAAAGCCCCTCTTTGCCATGAAAATGAACTTAATCTCATAAATCCCATAAAAAACATGTCCACTACATGGGGTAAAGTCATTTTCTCTGATGAATCCCCTTTCAGATTGTTTGGGGCATCTGGAAAAAACCTTGTCCGGAGAAGAAAAAGTGAGCGCTACCATCAGCCCCGTGTAATGCCAACAGTAAAGCATCCTGAGACCATTTATGTGTGGGGTTGTTTCCTAGCCAAGGGAATGGGACTCACAACTTTGCCTAAGAGCACAGCCATGAATAACAAATGGTACAAAAACATCCCCCAAGAGAAAATTCTCCCAACCATCCAAGAACAGTTTGGTGACAAACAATGCCTTTTCCAGGATGATGGAGCACCTCACCATAAGCAAAAGTGATAACTACCGTATTTACAACACGCACTTTTCCCCCCTGAAAATCAGGGGGAAATCATGTGTGCGTCTTATACGCCGATCCCTGCTACTCAGAGTGGAAGGAGGGGATGATCGCCACTGTATGACACAGAGCCGCGATCTGTGTATCCGGCACTGTCACACACAGTCCCGCCCCCCTGGCCCGGCATTGGACCACTGCTCTGTCCATCATATGAGCCGGGCTGGACTGTGAGTGACTGAGCGTCGGATACACAGGAGATTGCGGATCTGTGTCATCCAGCACTGGCGTGGCTGCAATCATCTGCAAAGGTGAGTCTGCAGATGTATACTAAACAGGCTGCAATCATGGGCATGCTAGAGGCTGCAGATGGGCATGTTAGAGGCTGCAGATGGGCATGTTAGAGGCTGCAGATGGGTATGTTAGAGGCTGCAGATGGGCACTAAACAGGGGTCAATAATGGGCATATTAGAGGCTGCAGATGGGCATAGATCAGGCTGCATTGATGGGCACTGGTAAGGCTGCAGAGCACTGACCCTTATTTTAAAATTTAAGGTTTTTTTCTGAAACTTCCCTCTTAAAGTTAAGGTTATAAGCCAGTGTGTGTTATACGCCAATAAATACGGTAAGTGGCTTGGGGGAAAAAAAATCAAAATTTTGGGTCCATGGCCAGGAAGCTCTCCAGACCTTAATCCCATTGAGAACTTGTGGTCATTCCTCAAGAGGCAAGCAAACAAGAAAAACCCCACAAATTCTGACAAACGCCAAGCATTAATTATGCAAGAATGGTCTGTCATCAGTCAGGCTGTGGCCCAGAAGCTGATTTTTTAGGGGGTTATTTACTAAAACTTGAGAGTGCAAAATCTGGTGCAGCTCTGCATAGAAACCAATCAGCTTCCAGGTTTTATTGTTAAAACTTAAGGAGGAACTGCAGTTTGCTCACATAATTTATAATAAAAACATATTTGCCATTCTGAAGCTTCCCTCCAACCACTTAGTTCAGTATAAATCACACAAATAGGAAACATAATGGGAATACAAAGACACTGAATTTCAAAAGAGCCAACTTCCCTAAACTACAAACCTTGCTAGAAGATATAAATAGGAATAAAATCTTAGGAACAAAGAACAGGGAGGAGAGATGGGTTTGCTTTAAGAGCATATTAAATAAGGGCATTAGCCAGTGCATTCCATTGGGAAATAAATGTAAAAGAGCGATCAAAAGTCCTGGATGGCCTAACTGTAATGTAAAAATGCAAGCAAAGGAGAAGGCCTTCAAAAAATGCAAGGATGGGGGATCCTCATCAGCATTCAGACTTTACAAAGAATGCAACAAGATATGTAAGTGTGCAATTAGGGTGGCTAAGATAGAACATGAAAGACACATAGTGGAGGAGAGCAAAGAAATTCTTTAAGTATATAAACAGTAAAAAAGGGAGGACAGACCATATTGGCCCCATAAAGAATGAGGAAGGACATCTGGTTACAAAGGATGGGGAGATAGCGAAGGTATTGAATTTATTCTTCTCCTCTGTCTTCACGAGGGGATCGGGGGGCTTCAGTAACCTAAAACTGCAGTGTTTGTCCTCATATCACATCACAGGAAGCACCCTCATGGCTAATAGAGGACAAAATTAGGAATAGACTTGAAAAACTTAACATTATTAAGTCACTGGGACCAGATGGCTTGCACCTGAGGGTCCTTAGGGAACTCAGTCAAAAAAAATAGGTAGTACTACGTATTACCAGGGGGGCGGACTTTTTAGGCTGAGAAATACTGGAGAGGAAGTAACAGTTTAAAAATATAAATTTATTGAAGGTTACAAATACATAAAAGTAAGGATGAAGATTATAACATAAATGCATCTATGAATATTGTGCAGTGAGCCCTTGTATGTCTACGCGTTACGCCACTAGGCTTCCTCAGGACACGGCCAAGGTTCACAGACGAGACAGATAAGAGAATATGTTTCTCTATCTGAAATGAGATATAATGTCATTAGACACACATAACTAACACATAAACAAACTGTTCAAGATAAAAGTCATGCGCTAAGCAATTGCGAGTGCAGAGACGAACATCAAGCCATTACCTTGTTTGGAATGCAGAATCATGTACAGTCACGATACGGTGGGTAATTCACTCAAAAGTTAAAGAAAACTGAAAATGGAGCACATGTCAGCACAGAGAGTCTGTATAGGCTTTAAAAAAAAAAAAAAAAAAAGGAAAAGCTAGGACTTACTATATTAGGTATCGCTGAATGTATGAACAGGGGCATGTAAATAGTATTCCTTATTTTGGGAACGGCCATCAAAGAGAGGAGGGCCATCAACGAGTATCCCACAGTGAATCCTGGATTTAAATTCCAGTACTGCTGATGGCTATACTGTATATAGCCCAACAGCCAATCGCTGTATCTATAAGCACAATAATAACATTGGCTTAGATAGAAGCAGTAAGGGCACATAAATAGTCTGAAGCAGCAAGGGCCTAATAATGACCTAGAGCTAAGTACTTACGTTTAAAGTTTCAATATCACAGCAGTCAAGTAATTGCCAGACCATTGTTCCTAATTTTTACTGACAGTCTACTGACTGGAATGGCACCAGCCGATTGGAGAAAAGCCAATGTAGCACCAATATTTAAAAAGAGACCAAAATACATACCTGGGAAGTACAGACCAGTTAGCCTAACAACAATAGTATGCAAGCTCTTGGAGGGGGTGATAAGGGACTATTTGCAAGATTTTAGTAATGAAAACAGTGTCATTAGCAGTAATCAGCATGGATTCATAAAAATTGTTCTTGCCAAACCAATCTATTAATCTTCTATGAGGAGGTGAGCTGCCTTCTAGATAAAGGAAGGCCCATAGACGTGGTGTATCTGGATTTTGCAAAAGCATTTGACACAGTTTCCCATAAATGTTTACTGTACAAAGTAAGGTCCGTTGGCATGGACCATAGGGTGAGTACTTGGATTGAAAACTGGCTACAAGGGCAAGTTCAGAGTGTAGTGATAAAAGGGGAGTACTGAGAATGGTTAGGGGGTGGGAAGTGGGGCCCCCCAGGGTTCTGTCCTTGGACCAATCTTTTTTAATTTGTTCATAAATGACCTGGAGGATGGGGTAAACAGTTCAATCTTTGTATTTGCGGTCTATACTAAGCTAAGCAGGGCTACAACTTCTCCACAGGATGCGGAAACCTTGCAAGTAGATCTGAACAAATTAATGAGGTGGGCAACTACATGGCAAATGAGGTTTAATGTGAAAAATGTAAAATAATGCATTTGGGTGGAAAAAATATGAATGCAATCTAATCACTGGAGGGGGGGGGAACCTCTGGGGGAATCAAGGATGAAAATGCACCTGGGGGTCCTAGTAGTAGTCCTCACTGTGCCCATCAATGCAGCCTTACTGTGCGCATCGATGCAGCCTCACTGTGCCCATCTGCAGCCTTAACAGTGCCCATCAATGCAGCCCCACTGCCCATCTGCAGGCAGCCTCACTGTGCCCATCTGCAGCCTCACTGTGCCAACAATGCAGCCTCATCTAAGCTCATCTGCAGCCTCGCCAGTGCCTTGATTACACAGAACGGGTATCTCCAGCAGCGCTGTGTCATGGAGCTGGAGTCTGAACTGTTCAGCGGCCCTCCACTCACTGTAACAAAGCCCTGCCTCCTACACCATGACAGAAACACTGATTCAAATGTTTATTTTGTAGAAAACACAATGATCAAAATTAGAGAACAGCAATGATTGTAGCACGGAGAAAGATTACAACTAAAATTTCTGAAGGTTACAACAAACAACAATTAGTAGAAAGTGGGGGCCCTTGCTTTGAATGACTTCAGCACATCTGTGGCTACAGGACATCACTAGTCTCTCACACTGCTCTGGTGTGATTTTGTTCCACTCTTCTTCCAGTCTCTTCCACAGTTTGGTGACTGTAGTGGGTTTTTTGGCCATAACTTTGTCGCCAAGGATTTTCCAGAGGTCTTCTATTGGGCTTAGATCAGGACTCTGGGCTGGCCATTTCATTTTTTCAATGTTTTCAGCTTCAAGCAACTGCTTTATCCGTTTTGTGGCGTGACAGGGGGCATTTTCGTGCATGAAAATTATTGGCTGATGAACGCAGGGAAGGAACCGCATGTTGTCGAAGAAGGTTCTGATAGACATTTGCATTCACTGTCCCATGTATCTGAATAAGAGGCCCAACTCCTGCTGCAAAAAACATCCCCCAAACTATGACGCTTCCCCCTCCACCTTTCACTGACTTCTTTACACACTTTTGGTTCAATCTTTCCTGAGTTTGACGACAAACATAATGTTTCCCATCAGACCCAAATAAATTAAACTTGCTTTCATCACTAAAGTGAACTTTGGACCAGTTCTCCTCTGTCAACACAACATGCTCCTCAGCAAAGGTTAGTTTAGCCCTTTGACTGTTTCTGCTAATGAGAGGCTTGGTCACTGCAGAGTGGGCTTTCAGTCCAAATTCTCTTAACCACTTCCATACCGGGCCTATTCTGGCACTTCTCTCCTACATGTAAAAATCATCATTTGTTTGCTATAAATAATTACTCAGAACCCCCAAACATTATATATGTTTTTTTAGCAGACATCCTGGGGAATAAAATGGTGGCCATTGCAACTTTTTATCTTGCACGGTATTTGCGCAATAATTTTACAAACACCTTTTTTTTTGAAAAAAAAAACAGTTTCATGAATTAAAAAAATTACAAAACAGTAAAGTTAGCCCAATTTTTTTGTATAATGTGAAAGATGATGTTATGCCGAGTAAATAGATACCTAACATGTCACGCTTCAAAATTGCGCAAACTCATGGAATGGCGCCAAGCTTCGGTACTTAAAAATATCCATAGGCGACGCTTTGAAAATTTTTACAGGTTACCAGTTTAGAGTTACAGAAGAGGTCTAGTGTTAGAATTGTTGCACGCGCTCTAAGGCACGCGGCGATACCTCACATGTGTGGTTTGAACGGCGTTTACATATGTGGGCGGGACTTGCGTGTGCGTTTGCTTCTGAGCGTGAGCTACTGGGGACAGGGGCATTTTACATTTTTTTAATTATTATTTTTATTACTTAATTTTTTTTATTTTTACACTTTATTTACATTTTTATTTTTTTGATCACTTTTATTCCTATGACAAAGGATGTTTACATCCCTTGTAATAGGAATCTATGTGACAGGTCCTCTTTATGGAGAGATGTGGGGTCAATAAGACCCCACATCTCTCCTCCAGGCTGGAAAGCATGAGATCAGTGAAAAAAAATTCACCGATCTCATGCTGACAGCCGCGATCGCGTCTTTGTTGACATCCGGGAACCTGGGCGTGACCTCACCAGATGGTCACCAGTCACAGAGATGATCTATCCGTCATCCGGCGCCGGGCGATTCTTTCTCTGGGCCCCCGATGGCACGGGAGAGCCTGGAGAAGCACCGGATGGGAACTCCCCTCCCGTTGCCTATAAGAATGATCAAGCAGCGGAACTGCCGCTATGATCATTCTTATGGTGCACAGAAATGCTGGCTGGAAATAATGATATCTGAATGATGCCTCTAGCTGTAGGCATCATTCAGATATCGCTGCACAAAGTCAAGGACATCATTTGACTATGTGTGGTAAGGAAGTGGTGCAAGACAATGTATGATGAGACAGATCCTTACTCTGTTCAGCGCTGAACTTGCAAGCAATTGCAGCTGCAGCGTTGAACCGGTTGCCCATTGAGATTCTCTGCATTATCCTGTCCTCTCTTGCATTTGTCTTTCGTGGGCGCCCAGCCTTCTTGGGGGACTTGAATGAGTTTGTGACGTTGTAAAGATGCAATATTTTAGAAATCACAGATTTGGAATGACAAACTTCTCTTGCTATGGATTAAAGGGTCATCCCTTAGGCCTTCATCTGGACAACTTGCTGCCAGGGGGCTCCAGTCACTTTAGAATGGCTTACCATCTTGCAAACTCAGTGAAAACTGGAAAGTTAGGCTGCCAGTTAAATAGGGTTTGTCGGATAACTAAAGAAATTAGCACAAGGTGCCAGATTAACACCAAAAACTGGGAGGTATCTGAAAATGTTCTCTAATTTCGATCAATGTTCTTTTTCAAATCTCATTGAAGTTTTTTATTCTGTGCTTCAAAATATATGTAACCCATGAAATATGCTTAATGAAACTGCTCTTTTACTGCTGCTTAGATCATTTCAAATAGGACTACGCAGTGACCTTGAAATTTAGACAACTGTAGGTTGCTCTCTAATTTTGATCTCCAGTGTATGTGCTAGAATTTAATAATGGTTTTCATGAAAACAACACTGATTTGTTATATCTATCTCGATTTCAGCTTTACTGATTGATAAATAAATATATAATGAGTGGATTACATTTTTTTTTTATCTGCCTGGAGTTTTAGTTTGTGTTGCAGAACTGTAACCTCAAGCTAAATAATTGTATCACACTGTCAAATACACCTGCACTCAAACGCAAAATATTTTTGAAGAAGTAAGTTGTTTTTCAAGAATAAAAAAGTAAAACATTGAAACTCCAACTGAGCAGTAAGCTGCATGTAATTTATTTCCACACGCAGTCGATTTCCCACTTTCCCCATGTCACAGTTGGTTGGAGTTTAGAAATGGTTTGCATCGTGTATTCACGACATACCCTGCTGTGCCTCTGATGACAAACATCATGAAAACACAACAAGAAGCAGCGGGCCAAAAATGACACACTGTAGCTGTACATAGAAATATTTTACTTCTTCTTCTTCTGCATAAAATATTGCCATTATTATGTCCAGCTAAAAAGTAAGCTATTGTTGCAAAACACAATATTTGCTGATTAATTAAAGTGAAACTCCAGATTTTACTTTAAAAAAATCAAGGTCAGTCTTATACATTCCAAGGCTCTTAGCAAGCTTCATGGCATGGTTCTACCTGATTCTGCTCTGGAGCTACTAAGATAAAACAATCCAGCAATCTTACTGAATGTGAGTGCTAACATACAGCTTTTGCCTCCTCATATCACATGCTCAGTCCCATAGGATGGGGCATATTGGACAGTGGAAACCTGACAAATGAGAGCACAGGCATAGTTACAGCCCTGGTCATTGGCAGAGTGCCTCATGCTGGATGACTGTATATATGCCGAGGGCACATGTGCTTGAGGTCTTCGGCTGAAGAGCTGGGTCCTGGAGGGAGGGGGGGCGGCTGCCCCTCCTCCACACAGACTGCCATGCAGCCTCAGGTGGTTGATCTGAGGGCCTGAAATTGAGTAAAGCTGCAACCCAGGTGTCCTGCAGAGCTGACTAGAAGGGAGGCACGCCAGGAAGGATCTGTTTTTTGCCTACAGTGAGTATGGATCTGTGTCATGGGGCCTGTCCAGTGAGGGCCATCTATTCAGCTAGTAGAGTCAGTGGATGGGGGTCAGCCAAAGGGGGTGCTAGTGAGTGTCCTGAAGATAGATAGATAGTTTTATCAAATCTGCTGCCAGAGCAAGCAAAGGACTTATTTTCTTCCATACATGTGTTGTATGGCCTAGCAAAGAATCTGCTCTCACAGTTAACCTGGTGAGGCCAAGTAAGAGTTGTCCTCATCTGTAAATAGTTCCACATGGAGTATCCCACCATTCCCTTCTCCCATCCAAGTTCCATAAAAAAAAAGACAAAAAAAGAAACCCTGGATTGATTATTGGATAACGAGCGGATGAGAGTACAGTTGGTCGTGTGAAAACCGCTAGTAACTGGCTACAAGATAATAAGGGGAAGGCCCAGGGAAGTCTACACACAGCAATACCTACTAGGGCAGTGATACACATAGAAACATACCAGTCCTCCAGCATTTCTCCATACACGCAATACCCTGCATACATGCACTCCAGCAATGGCTGAAAAGCATTTCTAAGGGTGGATTTCCGGATGTTGACAACAGTAAACCATGCCTGCTTAATTTGTGTTGAAATGGCATCTGGTATTCTCCAAGCCCGTGGACAGAGAAGGCTGTCTCCCTATAACAGTAAGTGCCTAAACAAGGATCTTCATGGCCGAATTACCAAATATTATTGTAATGAAAGTTTCACAGTTAAAATGCCTTAAAATTCCTTTTGAGGTTGCATTAACATATTGTGGCTTATATGAGCATACTAGCCTATTATGTGGCACTTACCTGCAAATGAAACCCACGCTGTCCCCGCTGCAGGCCGCATCCATCCTCGCCCCCTTCCTTCTGGGGCTGCGGACTCTGGCTGTGTGACTGGCTGGAGCTGCGTGACGTCACACCCGTGCATGCACATCAGAGCCGCACGGCACTCGCTCGGGAAGAAATGGCACAAAGGGCAGTTTCTTCACAGCACATGCGCCGATGACATCATCGGCGAACTACAAAGTAAATATCACCTAAACGGCGCACGTTTAGGAGATATTTACAGTACCTATAGGTAAGTCTTATTCTAGGCTTACCTATAGGTACAAGTTCTAAAAGAGGGGTTAACAACCACTTTAATTGAACAAGCTGACGTTCAAAGCTGATTGGCTACCATGCACAGCTGCACCAGATTTTGCACTCTCCAGTTATAGTAAATCAACCCCATTGAGTGTTGGTAGAGTGCTAGACATTAATGTAAAGAATAATTTATAGCCATGTAGTGGGAGAAGCTATCTGTAAAACAAGTGAACAGGTGACGATACTGTTTTTTTGTAAAGCTTGAAGGGAAGTGTGTTGGATGCAGGTAGTGGTCTACAGCCACATCCTGTGTGATGTGCCATGTGGGATCTATTTGGGTGCACATGAATAATAATTAAGAGTAGCTTTTGGAGTCCACAAACAATTGAGCAAAAGATTTTAATTACATCTAACATCAAGCTATTTTAAACTCTTTAGAGAATTTTTTTTTTCATTTTGCTGTGTCCCATTGGAGAGTTTTCATTTGATTCATGTCTTGCAGGAGGTAACAGGTAATCTTTCCAAAATGATGGGAAATCCCCTCTAAGCTGTTACCAGAACAGATTTCTCCATTGAGGATTTGCTATTAACTCCTGTTCCAGTGACATCTGTAAAAATTGTGGATTTCTCATCACTTTCTGCCCTCGTTACAATGGTCACTGGGACAAATAAATGAATGAATCTCCCCAATGGGGCAGCATTAAAAACCCAACATTGATTCTAGAGTTTTACTCTATCCAAAACCAAAAAGAAAAATGTTTCATTTTAGGTACACATTACAGGAATTCTGGAGCAGTGGTTCTCAACCTTATCGAGACAGGGCCCAGTCAATTCTTCAAAAACCTTCCATGCCCAAACAGCAAAAAAAAAGCTACATTCTCACACAATAAAAATGTGGGAATGCAAAATTTACAGTATATTAAAATGCTGCCAGGCTCTGGGTGGGCCTGTGTGTCAGTGTGTGGGATCAGGGTTCTGGATAGGGATAGGGAACTCTGAGGCAGGCTTGGAGCCCTGTAGGGCATAAGGTTTCTGCAGGGGGCAGGAAGAAATGTTGGGTTATGGGGTCTTCTGAGGGGGCTGTGGGTCTCTTCAGGAGGCTGGGGATTTTGCAGGGGCACTGTGTGAGACTACAGGTGCTGCAGGGACCGGGGGGTACTGTGGGTGGTTGGAGGGCTCTGAAATAGACTGGGTGGGGGGCACTGTATGAGGTTGGAGAGCACCGCAGGAGGTTGAGGGGGACTGTGGGAGCTGAGAGGCACTGTGGTCCACTATGGTAGGGTGGGGGTACTATGGGAGCTGGGGTGGCACTGTGGGAGGTTTGGAGATCTGCAGCTGACTATGGGATTGGTAGGAGGGAGGCTGTGGCCCAGCAGTCAGGAACCACTGCTCTAGAGTGCCCAACAACATTTTAAGGTAATACATGTGTCACATTATAATATACTCTTGAGTCTGTTATATGGAGAATCAGTGTTGTCACCCTAAGCTCTGCTGATGTGGACTAAAAACACTTACCATATTTTTTGCTCCATAAGACGCACCTGACCATAAGACGCACCTAGGTTTTAGAGGTTGAAAACAAGAAAAAAAAATATTCTGAACCAAATGGTGTACTAAAATATTTTCCAGTGGCCATGGAATACAGCCTGACTATTGCCAAAGAAATGCAGAGTTACTATTGCCATAGAAAATGCAGTGACCATTGCCAAAGAAATGCAGAGTGACCATTGCCATAGAAAATGTAGAGTGACCATTGCCATAGAAAATGCAGGGTGACCATTGCCATAGAAAATGCAGAGTGAACGTTGCCACAAACACAGCCTTACCTAATGTTATCCCTTCTGCCTAACAGAGGACAGAGCAGCCTGAGCGGCTGAATGCTCTGTTTTCTGTCTCAGGAACCAGCCGGAAGATCGCCCGGCACCCATGGGGGGTTTGGAAGTCTGTCCCCCACTCTCCTGCCTCTCTTCTGGTGGGAGGCGATGCAAGCAGTGGCAGGGGGCGGTGTCAGCGGCATTGGGGGCGGTGCCAGCGGCGGTGGGGGCAGTGCCTGTCATATATTCACACCATAAGACACAGGGACATTTCTCCCCATATTTCTGGGGGGAAAAAGTGCGTCTTATAGTGCGAAAAATACGGTAGCCCTCTTATCATCTCCATAGCATAGAGGAGAGTCATTTTGTAGTTCACAGAATAGAACCAGGAAATCTGATAGCATTCTTTGAGATTTCAGCTCAGCGCACAGTAAAAAAACTTGCAGGACTTGCAGAAAATGAATTTAGAGTGAAAAAGAAAACAGATGCAGTCAACACAACTTAGAACTGGTAAGCTGCAATATATAAAGTGTATTTATTTGCTGAAAATATTCATTATTGTAAAAAAAAAATCTTATCCGGTTCCTTTTTTATTGGGTAATTATTAACTGTTTATACAAGAGCAGCCATATTTGACCATTACATATATTTACTACTATCACAGTGCAGGTTGGAAAAAGCATTGGCATTGGCAACAGACTTTTCACTGGGACCAGTGAACTTGTTGCCTACCTGTTTCTCTTTCAGCAAGGATGCTGACTGCTCTATCTAAAAAGAGAGCTTAAAATATTTAAAAAAAAAAAGAAAACATTGCAAACCACAAAACTTTAAACTGCATAAATATTTTTTTAGTTGAATTAAAAAATAATTGAAATTAGGATCTTGTTGAAAATAATTGACTAGTTTACTTTTAAACAGATAACTAAAAGTTCTCAGCATATTCTGTCCACCTAAATTATATCACATTCTCTCTCTGTCCTGTTCTCTTTACAGAGCCTTTTTTTGTACTTTGAGGAAAAATGTTGTTCATCAACTGAAAAGCCAGTTGACCTTTGTGGCTTACAGAAAACTAATCGGCAGTTTGTATAATGTGGAATCCAATGTAACCCCCTAGTTATGTAACACTATGAATCTGGCTCCCTTGCATTTTTCTGGTTTTGTAGACCTCCTGGGCTTGCCAAACCTTCATCTGCTTCCTGCGCCTTGTCTGCTGGCTCTGGATGTTGGAACCTAATTTTGGCCCTGGATTTTGGATCGTTGGTGTGTACATTTGAAAACAAAATGAAGTTTTACATTTCCATAAATCAGCAGTATTGTATTTCCTTTGGACTGCACCAATACATTCCAAAAGAACAAATGAAAAACTGAATACAAATTTAATTCCAACTGAGAACTTTTAAAAATGACTTAATACAGCACAACAAAAGGAATAGTCTGTAACAGCCTCATTTTCTTTTTACTTCGAAGGAACCCTTGCAATAATTATCAGGTCTCGGGAAACCACTGCTAAAAATTATTAAATCCACTTTTTAAAAAAAAAAAGAACATTTTATATAAAAGTGAAATGGAATGTGAAATACATAGAGTATTTGACACCCGGGGCAAATTATATATTTAAAGTATTACTAAACCCAGGGCCCTGCATTTACTATATCTGGTCTCTCACAGTATACAGAACATGGAAATGCAATTATTTTAGTAAATATAAACTGCTAAATACATTTTCTCATCAGCAGTAAATAGCAGTCTTGTGACTTCCATGAGTGTCTGGCCTAGCACTGGTTAAAGCTTGTAGGAAGAGTTTTCATTCTCCTCTGACTGTCCTATGAGGCTGCATGACTCCTGACTTTCTGTCTGGACAGTGCTGATCGGCTCTGTGCTGATCACATGTACCCTCCCAAAGAAGGTAATTATTATAAAAAAAGCAAAATATACTGTCAAGGTGGCTTCTGGTGGAGGAACTGAAGGAGTGGATGTCTGTGGTTGGACTTTAAAGGTAAACACTGTAAAAAGAACTTAACCACTTGCCAAGCATATAACATTCATATACAGCAGCAAAACTGTTTTTTCTGTGACAGATCTTGTAATAGGTACGTAATAGGTTTACTATGTAAACAAGGCAGAGCCCTGTCCTGTCAGCGGGGATGTAAAGGATTTTCTTTCCCTGCAAAGCAGGGAAAGGAAATCCATTCCTTCCCTTGCTAAAATTACCACATACAGTACACAAAAAAACACAGGCTAGGCACACATGTATCCCTTTGGTCACTCTAGATGTTTAATGCTTTCCCAGCTAATGTCATTAATACAGTGACAGTGCATATTTTTAGCACTGATCACTGTTTTAGTGTCACTGGTTTCCACAAAGTGTCAAAATTGGCAGTTAGTGTCCGAATGTCTGCTGCAATATTGCAGTCCAGCTATAAGCCGCTGATCACCACCATTACTAGTAAAAAATAAATAAATGAAAAAAAAATCCAGTATATAGCCCATAGTTTGTAGATTTATTGGGATTTTTTTTACCACAAATATGTAGCAGAATACATATTGGTCTAAATATATAAAGGAATTTTTTTTAATGTTTTAATTTGCTTTTGTATTATAGCAGAAATGAAAAAAGATTATTTTTTTTCAAAACTGTCGCTCTTTTTTTGTTTATAGCGCACAAAATAAAAAACACAGAGGTGATCAAATACCACTAAAAGAAAGCTCTATTTGTGGGCAAAAAGGACATACATTTTATTTGGGTACAGTGTTGCACGACTTAACAATTGTCAGTTAAATTAACGCAGTGCAGTATCGCAAAAAATGGCCTGGACATGAAGGGGGTAAATCTTCTGGAGGTCAAGTGGTTAAAATATGCTCTCACAGAAAATATTGTATACTTTCTTTTCTGTAGCGTATTATGCACAATGTTAGTCTGCATACATTTGTTTGTGTTCACATATACACATCTATATTTTGAGTAAATAAAGCCTTAGGAAAACTAGATGGCTCACAGAGGCGCCAGGCTGTCCTTTGCAAGTGTCTCCATAGAAAATAAACAAGCTATATATATATACATACTGTACAGTATATACTGCAAAAAAAATAAAAACACTCCACCCAAACTCATATGTTACAAGACAACTTAAACAAAACTATCTTTCCTTTGTTCTCAGACCAAATTTCATGAGCAAGTTTTTAAACCTGAGCTCCAGGTATGCAGCTAAACTAACAATTGAATATAAAAAATTATAATAATTATATTGTTAAATATCCAGTATATATATATATATATATATATATATATATATATATAATGATATTATTATTACTATTATTAAGTATTTATAGGGGGGGGGGGGGAGCCCAGAGCTCCGACGGGGGGCCTGAGAAGGAGAGGATCGGGGCTGCCTTTTGCAAAACCATTGCACACAGCAGGCAAGTATAACATGATTTTTTTTTTGTTTTATCTGTAGCAAACTGTAAACTGCCTTTTTTTGCATGAATGCATGAAGTTAAGAAACTTTCAGCCTTTAGAACCTTTAAATACAATTCAAAACACGTTCAGAAATCAGAGGGTCCCGTTTGTGAGAGCTTGCAATCTAATATATATTTTTTAATCAATACATGGCATTGATGATAATAATAATAAGATTATTATTAAAATTATTATAATAATACCATAATAATAATAATATACTGTATACTATTATTTTGAGGATAATATATATGTTATCCTCCAAATCATTTGCAATTCAGTACAGTCTTGTGATTTACACATCGTTATACCCTTGCATCACTTCAAATCCATGAAAGGAGACATATGCATTTCCTGGTTCAGCTACACAAATTTCCTCTCTACCACCAACCTGCTCATTGCACAGTGGATTCAATAAGAGAGAGATCCAACAAGATCCATTGTGTGATCTAATAAGAGGGAGAAATATGTGGCTGCCATTGCTAAGCGCCTTCTGAAACACATTTAGCCGTGCTGCTTGTAGCATTGGCAATCTTTTGACCACTAACCTGGAATCTGCATACAGACCAGGAAGGTCAGAGCGAGGTCAAAACATCTGATCTGATACTTGTTTGTGGGTCACTGACTAAATCCATTGGATCAATACGACAGCTAGAGAGAACTATACTGTAGGCATGCAATTGCACTTCTATACCCCCTCAACACAGGTGTTCTTGACATCACAAGGATGACTGATAATAATTTTCTTGCCTAAGGCAAGTAAAGCCATGGATATATTTGTTGTTTAGCTGTGCATTTAGTTATTTGTTTAGAGTGCTACTTTAAATACTCTGAATGCAAGATCCACTAACTCATGAACTTATTTTCAGCACCTACCATATGGTGAAACGTATTGAGTTCAGGTGTTTCCTGTGAAGGACACTGTTAATGTTACAGCATATAAAGATAATTGTGGGTCCTTTACACTACTGTTCTGCAGTAACGCATGTTCATTCTGAATGGCACCTGAACACATTTGCCTAATACACCTCTGTTGCAGCGCACCTCAACCCAATGGACCTACTGTATAAATAATTATCTGCTTCCAATCTTGAGGCAACAGTTTGGGGAAGGCCCTTTTCTGTTCCAGCATGATTGCCCCCTGTGCACAAAGTCAGCTCCATAAAGACATGTGTAGCGCTGGTAGATTTTTATCTACCGCTGATAGGTAAATCTAGTGGGTCACTTATTATAGGAAGTTATATTTGCCTCTGTTTCAGCTTGGCTGACGTTGCGTGTAGTTCCACACTGTGCCGGTGGGTGTCGTTGTCACCATGGGCCAGTGTTGGAAAAGCAACGTGTCGAAGCATATGAGTGCTCCTCTGTCCCGGGGACAGCTCGGTGGAGGTGGTCCTCCGAGTTGCATTCTGGGAGAGGGTATTTATGGGACAGACGCCATCTTTAGGGGTTCGTTTTTCAGCCACCTGCTGGCCCTCCTGGCTGACAGGTATGTGTTAAGAGTACCACCTTGTGGTCCTCTGTGCCAGAGGCCCGTGTCGCTGCGGCGTGTGGGTGGGCCCAGAAGCCTGTCTGGGGCCTACCACAGCAGCAGAGGTACGGTCCTGAACTGTCTATCCTGAGTGAAGAAGCTGGACAACCAAGGAGATCCCAGGGGAGGACCCATCATGGAAGGATCATGCAGAGTGCTGGTCTGGAGGGGGGCCTGGTGACTCGGTTGGAGGACGTATCCTAAAGTAGTCTTACTGCATAGTACTGCCAGGTTGGCTTAAAGGTTCAAGTACTGTGTCTGACGTTCATTGTAAACCAATACATCCTGTGGCAGAGGATCGTACGGGTTTTATACCGCAAGTCTGTGGCAGAGACTTTTGTTCGTGCTACGTACTGGCTGCTAGACGAGTGAGAGAGGTCTATCCAGGCGGGCAAAGATTGAATCCCACAAGGAGAGCGCATTCAACTACAAGTGTTCAATTACTAAGAATGTTCTGGAGAATACTAAGGAAAGGTATTTGAGCTTCCCTGCAGCTTTCCTTCTGCCTCTTTCCTACTACTTCCTTTATTTGTTCATTAAAGCATTGGAAAACCTACTCAAGTGTTTGGTGCTTATATCGTCCAGAGGTAGGCTCAACAGAACTCTAGACCCGGTGCCGGTGAAACATTGGTATCGAGAGTGAAGGTAACAAGCCCGCTTTAAACCAGCAGCTCCATCGAGAGTTAGTGCTACACATGGTTTGATGAGTTTGGTGTGGAAGAACTCAAGTGGCCAGAGACCTGACCTCAACCCTATAGAACACCTATGGACTGAATTGGAATTTCAGTTGTTAGTTAGGTCTGCTCATCCAATATCAATACCTGACCTCACAAATGCTCTTTTGCCTGAATGTCTACAAATTCTCAGAACCACACTCAAAATCTTGTGCAAAGCCTTTTTAGGAGAGTGAAGGTTGTTAACGCTACAGAGGTGGCAACCCTATATTAATGCATAACATTTTGGAATTGGATGTTAAACAAGCTCAAGTGGGTATGATGGTCAGGTGTCCACAAACATTTGACCATAAGGTGTATTATATACAAGGCGTATATCCCCAGCTATACAGAGAAGAAAGATCCCTCCAATTATATAGATTTCGATAGCAAGGATGAAAGCCACAGAAGATGAAGGCAGGAAAATCAGAGTCATTGAGGTCAACCATGTCCCCTGAGTCAGTTTGACTAAAGTGTATTTTTATTATATTCCTCATGCATAGCAATAAATGTTATGTTTAATATTTGTTAAGTTCCACCTTTGGAAATCATTACACCTACGACACAAATGTAATTTCAAAAATATATAGGATTTAGAGAATCTTTGAACATAAGATATGCAAAATCAGTACGAATAACATAGAAAAATAATTGTGCCATCAAGTTTTCACTCTTTATTTTATATTCATTGATTCTTGAAAGTGTAATTATAGTTCAGGAACAGTGACTATTTAGGCATTAATCTGAAAGTATTGATTTTATATCACCAAATAATTTACCACTGTTCTCTGCAAGACATTTGAGATAATAGCCTGGAAAGACAGGAGGAAGGTTAAGCTGTTCTTCAACAGTGCACACAGCTAAAGCAGTGCTATAAAACATGTACATTTCCCTCAATAAAGATGTAGAGGCAGTCAGATGTCATCTATCATTTTACTGTAATGGGAATTTTATAGATGTATGGGGAGGTTTTATAACAACCAGCTTTACCAGGCTTTGTAGTTTCAGAATTTCTCAGTTTGGTTGTCATGGGTATTCATTGTTGGAAACAGCTCTGCAAAGTGAGTTTTCTTTCGAAACCTATTTATGTGCTTGAGAATATTACAGGATGTAGTAAAGCAGAACCTTCTTATAACACAAGCTACATTTCTCATTCCATTATATATCCAAAAAGAAGAGGATTATTACTCATTTCAGGAAAGTGGGCACGACCAAGTAAATAATTCCTTTATGCTGTGCTACGCACTTATTCAATGCCAGACTTTTTCATTTTTTTTAACTCACTTCACCATAACCTGTTGGGTTATATTTTAACATTGTTCCCCCAGCCCTACTCCACAGAATCCATTGTTTCCATACACTGCATTGATGATAGCCAACAAGTCTCAAACAGCTGTGCTGCTTCTCCCTCTCCCAGTCTTAAGCCCCATACACACTATCAGATTTTCTGCTGATTTTTGTCTTCAGATTTACCAAAACCAAATAATATGAGGTCAAACCTTAGGAGTTTCAATTTGTATGCAATTAGGCAGGCCCTTGCACTACATGGTTTTGGTAAATCTGAATGCAAAAATCAGCAGAAAATCTGATAGTGTGTATGGGGCTTTAGGTTTGCTGTACAGAGATTGCAAGAGGCTGACACCACGTAAAGGTCAGGTTCTTAAAGCGGAGTTCCACTTGTTTGTAAGTATATTAAAAGTTAGCAGCTACAAAAAGTGTGGCTGCTGACTTTTAATAAACAGACACTCACCTGTTCCACGGCCTAGCGATGCGGCCGCCTGAAGCCTCGCTCCTCTCCCGGCCTCTGCGTGGCGCCGGCATTGCAAGCTTGCGGCTTCCCAGCCGGGTGCGCACTGCGCATGTGCGAGTCGCCCTGTGCTCTCTTAGTGGCCAGGCAAACTTCTGGGACCTGTGACGTATCCCTGAAGATTGCAGAGAGGGAGGGGAGAGGAGGAGTCTCCTAGGCAGTGAGGCGACTGGAACAGGAAGTGGGAGCTGGGTACCTGTCAAAACTAGGTACCCGCTCCCCCCCCCAAAAAAAAAAAACATGCCAAATGGTATGTAGGGAGGCGAGGAGTGCTTAAAGCGAAAGTTCCACTTTTGGGTTGAACTCTGCTTGGTAATGGCCATACATTGATCGAATTTTAGGCATTTACTGATAAGCTGCTGAAACTCACTTCAATCAGATCGGATTCCAAATGGATGCAGCTGCTGCTTGGGTATTCTGACATCTGCCAGGGCCTGCTGTATAGTGTGGATGGAGGAATCTATTTGATTTTTTTTTTTTGGTTCAGCCACCTTTACACTACTTGTATTTAAAAAATACATAGTAATGATTTATTAAAAAAGAAGGGCAATAATATGTTTATTTTATCGCTGTCTGGAGTTTAGATTTAAAGCCCAGCTCCAGGCGAAAATGAAAATGTAAATGCATTGTGCATCAAAATCCTTACTCATCAGTCTTGATTCCAAACACCTCTTCATAAGTCATCCTGCAGTGTAATGGATCAAAGTCACAGTTTCTTCTATGAGCCAAGCAGATTTCCTGAAAAGGATTTTGTGTTGCCTAAGGTTCTCATCCAGGCAGGTTGAGGGGCTCCTGGGTGATTGTGTCATACAGAGGAAACTAGATTTTCAGTTTCCTCAAAGACTGGTAAAACCCGATGTGGGTCCTGGAAGCCAGAGCCTTTGCAGAGACTTGGGGGGGAATAGAGTCTCCAATCCTGGTTCAGGTTTTTCTGACAACCAACACACTGATTGTGCAGGTGCATGCAGGGCTTTTCTTAGGTCTGTGTTCACATTGGTGTACTACAGTGTAAATACATGCAGTAGTACACTCATGCAAGGGCCATGCTTACCCACATAGGGATGCAAATGTGTTCTGTGCATTCCTGCGCAGTCAGTCCCATTCATGTAAATTTGAACACAGTGGTTGCATGGACAAAGCCGCTGCTCCCAATTTGACCTTCATGTGGGTGCAGGTGCATGGCCCAGAAAGCACACTGTCTGCGTTCAGGACCATGCACCCACACCCATGTAAATGTCAAATTTGGAGCAGCGTATGTGTCCATGCAGCTGCTATGTTTCAATTGAACACCAACAGAACACCTGCAATGGAAGAATCAATTCAATCAATGGAGGGCCTACGAGATAAATACCATAGGACTTGGGCAAGATGGCTTGAGTATAGGAACACAGAGAGATATATGACAATTATGGATTCCTGAGGACTGGGGGGGGGGGGAGGGAGAGGGGGGATGGGGGGAGGGTGGGAGGGATCATTTGTTTTTTTTGTTTTTCCTTTTTGGGGGGGAGGGGGAGAAAAACAAATAAATATTTGTATCTTTGGCAGATAAAAAAGTTTAAAAAATTTCTAAAAGTTTGTATCAATTAGAAAAATGGAAAATAAATCTTTTATGCCACAATGATGCAAAAATGAGAGGGGGCGCATTTCAATGACCCAGCTGAGTTAAAATCTCTCTTAAGATCTGCTGATGTGGCAAAAAAAAAAAAAAAACAACAACAGAACACCTGTGCATCCCCATGCGGGTAAACATGACCCTCAAATGGGTGTACACAAGGCCTTAAAAAGGTAACTATGGCTGTTCCAGTGAGCACTGTTGTGGCCATAATCTGTAAGTGGAAAGAATATCATTTTACCATAAACCAGCCACGGCCAGGTGCTCCTCGCAAGATTTTTGACAGAGGAATGAAAAAAATGATCAGAAGAGTTGTCCAAAAGCCAAGGACCACTTGTGGAGAGCTTCAGAAAGACATGGAATTAGTAGGTACAATTGTTTAAGTAATGCACTCAACCGCCATGGCCTGTATGCATGCTCACCACGCATGACACCATTGCTGAAGAAAAAGCATGTTGAAGCTCGTTTAACCACTTGCCGACCACTGCACGCCAATATGCACAATGGCAGCACAATGGCAGCGGTGGGCAAATGGGCGTACCTGTATGTCCCCTTTAATTGGCGCGGCTGTACAGCGTGACCATGCCCGCGTTCTGCCTAGTGACATGACAGGGATCTATTGTCATCGGGAGCAGTGATCGCTGTCATGTGAGTGGTAGCCCATCCCCCCCCACAGTTAGAATCACTCCCTAGGACACACATAACCCCTTGTTCGCCCCCTAGTGTTTAACCCCTTCCCTGCCAGTGTCATTTACACAGTAATCAGTGCATTTTTATAGCACTGATCGCTGTATAAATGACAATGGTCCCAAAACAGTGTCAAAAGTGTCCGATGTCTCCGCCATAATGTCGCAGTCACAATAACAATCGCAGATCGCCGACATTACTAATAAAAAAAAAAAATAATAAAAATGCCATAAATCTATCCCCTATTTTGTAGACGCTATGACTTTTGCGCAAACCAACCAATATATGCTTATTGAGATTTTTTTTACCAAAAATATGTAGAAGGATATATATCGGGCTAAACAGAGGGAAAAATGTGTTTTTTTAATATATTTTTTGGGGATATTTATTATAGCTAAAAGTAAAAAATATTGCTTTTTTTTCAAAATTGTCGTTTTTTTTTTGTTTATAGCGCAAGAAATAAAAACCGCAGAGGTGATCAAATACCACCAAAAGTAAGCTCTATTTGTGGGGAAAAAATTAAATCAATTTTGTTTTGGTGTGACTTTGCACGGCCGCGCAATTGTCAGTTAAAGCAAAACAGTGCCGAATCAAAAAAAGTGCTCTGGTCAGGAGGGGGGTAAAATTCTGCGAGGGCTGAAGTGGTTAAAGTTTGCTGTACAACATATAGACAGGTCTGTGAAATTCTGGGAGAATATAGTCGGGTCAGATGAGACCAAAATTGAACTCTTTGGATGCCATAATACACACAATGTTTGGAGGTCAAATGGCACATCACTCCAAAAGCACCATACCAACAGTGAAGTTTCGAGGTGGGAACATCATGGCAGGGGGCTGTTTTTGCGCATACGGTACTGGCAAACTTCATATCATTGAGGGAAGGATAAATAGAAAAATATACCAAGACATTCTTGAAAAAAATCTGCTGCCATGAGGGTGGACATTTCAGCAAGACAATGATCCCAAAACACAACAGCATGGAAACTCTCAATAGGTTTTAATGAAAGAAAATAAAGCTGCTAGAATGGCCCAGCCAATTACCTGACTTGAATGCAATAGGAAATCTATGGAAAGAACTAAAGATCAGAGTTCATAGAAGAGGCCCACAGAACCTTTAAGATTTGAAGACTATTTGAGCAAAAAAAACGCGCTAGTGTACCAGCATAAATAAATAATATAAACAAAGCAGCAGCTTAAAGTGAGATACACACAATAATAGATAGGAAATAAGTGGAGCTGCGCTAAATAGTCCCAAATATTGCAGGAAAATCTTCATTGAAACGGCATGTTATTGATCAGCATATAGAATGGAATAAATTGTCTTCCCAGTGGCACCAGAGTGATTCAAATCAAAAAGTGCCCCGCCACCTTAAGAAAAACCTGCTTACCGGATGGCAAGCAAAAAGGGCATGTGGTTTTAGCTCAGCCAAGGCCTTTAGCTTGCACAGACGATCTCTGGCCGAGTATTACAGGATGAATGGCTGTAGGTCTCCCAAGCCCTGGCACTGTTATGGAGTCTGTGAGCGTTACACTCAGCAAATGACCCAGAAAAAAACACTGACCATAGTGTAATACAGTCTATTCGATTTAATTATAAAAAAAGTATTGCACTTACATTTGGTATGTTTAAAAGTTGCATATAAAAACAAAGCAGGCCGGCAAACAACAGAAGCCCGTCCTCCTAGTACACAGCAAGGTGACGTCAGCACGTACCTTCCTCCAGACGCGTTTCGTCATACGTCACGTTGTCAATGGGGAAGGGGCAGCGTAATGACTCACCACCTTATATAGGAAACAAAACCTCATTCTGAGTCACAAGTGTTTGGCCATAGGTGCCATATGGAATATGGACAAACCTAATCCTAATGGATAGGGCAGTTGGGGTTTTTTCAAGCCAAACCAAGGTATCAAAAAGCAAGTAGAAAAAGGAGAGGAGTCAGAGGGGGGAGGCGTTTGCGAACAACAAAAAAGACCCAAAATGTACTAGGGAAGGGGATATTTAATCTTAGCACTAAGGTGCTAACAGATCCAGAGAAAGTGGTTTTAGATAAGGGCTTAAAATGTGTGCCACCCAGGAGTTTGGATAAATTCCAAACGTATATGGATGTGCACAAGTTTGTAAGGAAATTAAACATCAAACGATATATATGACCAGTAACCTCATTAAAGACAATAGATTGGTGACCACTCAGTTTCTTCACCCCGGATTGTCCAATGCCTCTTTGTTTAACCCCCCAGGTGCTTTGGCACCATCATTGAAAGTTTTTAGCTATGTTATTCCCTAGAGACTTAGATCTTTTATAGATTAAAAAGGCGCTCAATAAAGTTTTACAAGAAGGCCTGGACTCCCTGTGTAATAACAAGGATCTTTTCATTAGGTCCGCAGATAAGGGGGGTGTAATTGTAATCTTGGACAGGGATGATTACATGGCAGAAATTTATAAGATTGTGGGTGACTGAAATATTTATGCGTCACTCCCCTTCGACCCTAAGATTAAATATCAGAGGGATTTAGAGAAGATTGTGGACAGGGGCCTCGAGGCTGGTATCCTAAACAAGAAGGAGAGTTTATTTTCGGTGCCCAAAGCACCACGGACACCAACCGTCTATTACTTGCTAAAAAATTCATAAGAATACTATATGCCCCCCAGGACGCCCAATTGTTAGTGGCATTGATTCAATCACATCCCGGGTGGGCAGATATATTGATTTTTATTTGCAACCTTTGGATCGTAGAATGCCCTCATTTCTTAAAGATATACGGCACGTCATAAAATTGGTCTCTGAAGTTTCTGTGAAACCAGGTATGTGGTTGGTGACCACAGATGTCACCTCCTTATTAGGGATGGGCTTTATGTTTGGGTCGAACATGACCCGAACATAAAGCCCATTCCGATAAGCCCCCCCCGCCCACAGACCCCCACAACCACCGGGCAAGGGTTGTGGGGGTGAAGACCTTCTCCCCATCAACCTGTGGACAAGGTGCTTTGGGGGGGCTACCCCAAAGCACCCTTCCGATATTGAGGGCATGTGGCCTGGTACAGTTCAGGAGGGGGGCGCTCTCTCGTCCCCCCTCTTTTCCTGTGGCCTGCCAGGTTGCGTACTTAGATAAGGGTCTGGAGACCTGAAGTTTTCATCAATTAACTTTTATGTGTTTTGCCGGACCGACAATTCATTATAGCCACGAGTAGTTTTAAATGACTTTTTTCCTTTAGAAATGTCATTTTGCTGTCAGACTGTTCTAAACACGGGAAACATGTGCCACTTTACAGGCATACTATAGACACCCCCCAGGTAAGAAATTTAAAGGAATATTACACTTTTATTGTTTCACTTTAAACATTATTAAAATCACTGCTCCCGAAAAAACGTCCGTTTTTAAAACTTTTTTTGCATTGATATATGTCCCCTGGAGCAGGACCCAGGTCCCCAAACACTTTTTAAGACAATGCCATGCATATAAGCCTTTAAAATTAGCACTTGGTTTTTCATGTTCGTGTCCCATAGACTTTAACGGTGTTCGCGTGTTCGAACAAATTTTTTGCCTGTTCGCATGTTCTGGTGAGAACCGAAAGGGGGGGGGGAGGGGTGTTCAGCCCATCCATACTCCTTATATACTATAATTGGGCATTGATAAGTTTAGTCCCCACTGGAGGGGAAGCTCACTGAGGGAAATATCTAAACTAGAAATGTCCTAGATCCATAAGCTTAAAACATATGCCCCTTATGGGATAAACATAGATGTCAATGTGAATGCTTTCATTGATAACTCATAAATGTTTAGGTGTGCACCTGATTTGAGACACAAGTGTAGGCCTAAATTATGCACTTCATTCCAGTTTAATTTTATTCTTACTTATTTGATCACATTTACTTATTTAATTTAATAATTAATTGTACTCACATTAATTTTTAAGGTATTTATTGATTTCATTAATTATAAATAATATTATTCTTAATTACTTGTCATGTTTACACCTTTATAATTAATTTCAGGTGTTTATTTTAATATTCTCAACCACATCACACTCATTTAATTTAATCTTATTTACGATATAGTAATTAATTCTACTTTAAATGATCTTTTGAGGGATCTATTAATTTTATAACTAAAAATGTAGTTATTATTATGTAAATCAGGAATACTTGTCATATTTAAACAATTACTACTAATTTAAAATTAATTTAGGTGTTAATAATAATCTATTTGTGGTCATATAATTTATTTTTTTTCATATTTACTTTTATTTTCGAAAATATTATATCTAGGGATGGATGATTTAATTATTTATAAATTTGAGTTACTGAGTTCGCTGTTAATATGAAGATGTAATTTGGTCTGTTACAGATTAATGTGATATAGTGCTGGGGCTTATTGAGCGTTATATTATCATATTTGAATTCTATAACTTTAGGTGGGGCCATAGAGGTTAGCCTATGGTTTTTAATTTTCAATATTTTTGTCCATCAATCATTTTTTAAACAGCTCAATGTGCCTTTTTTTCTCTGCCATATTCAATATGGCACTTATGACCAAACACTTGTGACTCAGAACAAGGTTTGGCTTCTTATATAAGGTGGTGAGTCATTACGGTGCCCGTTTACCATTGACAACGTCACGTATGACAAAACGCATCTGGACGCAACGGTTCCAGGGCTTGGGAGACTTACAGCCATTCATCCTGTGATACTCGGCCAAAGATCATCTGTGCAAGCTAAAAGCCTTGGCTAGGCTATAGCCACATGCCCTTTTTGCTTGCCATCCGGTAAGCAGGTTTTTCTTAAGGTGGCGGGGCATTTTTTGGTTTGAATCACAGTGGTGCCACTGGGAAGAGGATTTATTCCATCCTATATGTTGATTAATAACATGCCGTGTCAATGAAAATTCTCCTGCAATATTTGGGATTATTTAGCACAGCTTCTCTTATTTACTAAGATTTGAAGACTGTTTGTGTGGAAGAATGGGCCAAAATCACACCTGAGCAATGCATGCGGCTAGTTTCTCCATACAGGAGGTGTCTTGAAGCTCTCATTACCAACAAAGGATTTTGTACCAAGTATTTAATACATTTTAGTTGCATGCTCAATACTTTTTCCCTGTGTCATTCCATTTTATTACATGTAACTTAGTTTCTGAACTTATTTTTTGTTTCATTTGTATGTACGGATTGCATATACAGTATCTCACAAAAGTGAGTACACCCCTCACATTTTTGTAAATATTTTATTAAATCTTTCATGTGACAACACTGAAGAAATGCCACTTTGCTACAATATAAAGTAGTGAGTGTACAGCTTGTATAACAGTGTAAATTTGCTGTCCCCTCAAAATAACTCAACACACAGCCATTAATGTCTAAACCGCTGGCAACAAAAGTGAGTACACCTCTAAGTGAAAATGTCCAAATTGGGCCAAATTAGTCATTTTCCCTCCCGGTGTCATGAGACTCGTTAGTGTTACAAGGTCTCAAGTGTGAATGGGGAGCAGGTGTGTTAAATTTGGTGTTATCGCTCTCACTCTCTCATACTGGTCACAGGAAGTTCAACATGGCACCTCATGGCAAAGAACTCTCTGAGGAACTGAAAAAAAGAATTGTTGCTCTACATAAAGATGGCCTAGGCTATAAGAAGATTGCCAAGACTCTGAAACTGAGCTGCAGCATGGTGGCCAAGACCATAAGGCGGTTTAACAGGACAGGTTCCACTCAGAACAGGCCTTGCCATGGTCGACCAAAGAAGTTGAGTGCATGTGCTCAGCGTCATATCCAGAGGTTGTCTTTGGGAAATAGACATATGAGTGCTGCCAGCATTGCTGCAGAGGTTGAAGAGGTTGGGGGTCAGCCTGTCAGTGCTCTGTCCATACGACGCACACTGCATCAAATTGGTCGGCATGGCTGTCGTCCCAGAAGAAAGCCTCTTCTAAAGATGATGCACAAGAAAGCCGCAAACAGTTTGCTGAAGACAAGCAGACTAAGGACATGGATTACTGGAACCATGTCCTGTGGTCTGATGAGACCAAGATAAACTTATTTGGTTCAGATGGTGTCAAGCGTGTGTGGCGGCAACCAGGTGAGGATTTAAAAAGACAAGTGTGTCTTGCCTACAGTCAAGCATGGTGGTGGGAGTGTCTTGGTCTGGGGCTGCATGGGTGCTGCCAGCACTGGGGGGGCTACAGTTCATTGAGGGAACTATGAATGCCAACATGTACTGTGACATACTGAAGCAGAGCATGATCCCCTCCCTTCGGAGACTGGGCCGCAGGGCAGTATTCCAACAAGATAACGACCCCAAACACACCTCCAAGATGACCACTGCCTTGATAAAGAAGTTGAGGGTAAAGGTGATGGACTGGCCAAGCATGTCTCCAGACCTAAACCCTATTGAGCATCTGTGGGGCATCCTCTAATGGAAGGTGGAGGAGCGCAAGGTCTCTAACATCCACCAGCTCTGTGATGTCGTCATGGAGGAGTGGAAGAGGACTGCAGTGGCAACCTGCGAAGCTCTGGTGAACTCCATGCCCAAGAGGGTTAAGGCAGCACTGAAAAATAATGGTGGCCACACAAAATATTGACACTTTGGGCCCGGTTTGGACATTTTTACTTAGGGGTGTACTCACTTTTGTTGCTAGCGGTTTAGACATTAATGGCTGTGTGTTCAGTTATTTTGAGGGGACAGCAAATTTATACTGGTATACAAGCTGTACACTCACTACTTTACATTGTAGCAAAGTGTCATTTCTTCAGTGTTGTCACATTAAAAGATACAATTTAATATTTACAAAAACGTGAGGGGTGTACTCACTTTTGTGAGATACTGTATATATATTTTTAAGTTGAATTTGTTTTGGAACATTTTGTTTAATCAAATACAAAATTAAGTTTGTGTAATCAATTTGCTTTGTACTCACATACTTTGTTGTGACAGACTTACAATGGGTTTATCATATTGAGGCTACCAATGGATTTATCATGTAAGATACATTCTATATAAAAAATACATACTGCATGTATTATTATTCAACAACTGGTAAATTATATAAACTGTTTACATAAAGATAATATAGTAACAGGGGTCATATATACAGTATGGCTCGGGTCACACCGCTGCGAATCCATTGTGGGTTCCCGCATCGCATACAACTCTCAGGCAGTTCACACTGCCATATGCGAACTGTCAATTTGGACAGAAATGTGGTGTGGTAAAAAAAAGGGTCCTGTGTGAGTTTGGTCCAAATGTGATGCAAATTCAGCCATACAAGCTGTATGGCTGAATTTGCATCGCACAGACATCACATGTGATTTGCACAGCAGTGTGGTGCGAATCATATGCGATATCTGACATTGCAGCAGTGGAAACCGGCCCTATGTCCTATGCCACTCATTATTGATGATGAACTCCAAAATTCTGTAATGATATACTGTAGTATGGTTTCTTTTTGTACATTAGGAGATTTAGATGTGGTGGCTAAATTCACCCTTGCAGGTGAAAAATGTGTATTTATTTATTTTTTCTCAAGAACCTGCAGAGCTTTGCACCCATGATCAGTGGATCATGGGTGCAGTATCAGGCTCCTGCAGACCCTGCCTACAGCTTTCATGCTCATACCTCCATATGGGCATTCAGTTAGAAAGCTGTGGGAAGTGTCAATGAACTGCAAGGGTACTGATCAGTACCCTTGCAGTTTATTGAGAACTACAAATCGTCTGCCGCAGTGAAAGGCGGGGCTTGTAGTTAATTAATTAGCAGATTCCTGTGAATGAATGACAAGGCTATGCCTGTTCGGGTGGATCCCCACACAGCTGTGCTATTTTTTAAATGTGACAGCAGGTGTGGGTAGAGGAACCCCCGTCCGCTGTCACAGGTGTGTGGGGGGGGAATAAGGGGAAGCAGCTGGGGGTGCTGGAGTATGCTACACGTTACACCCTAAATACTTCTAATTTAAATTGGATTTATGGGCTGGGGTTGTATCATAGACCTTAATTGTGTCATTTATTTATTTAAAAATGAATTAAGGGTCTATTCACAGTGCAAGGTTCTACTGCACGGCAGAGGAACCAAACTTGTGCTGCTCAGCTGTGTTGCCTGTGCATCGATGCGCGCTGCATTTACATGCATTAACCATGTGTTGTGTTGTGTTGTATTGCTAGCTCTACTTTTTTCCAGTGCACACCAGCGCATATTAGCACAACGCACCAGTGTGAATTGCTCCCATTCACATACCTTATTTTTCACGGGTCCTTGTGTTGGCATACGTTACAAAAAATGTGCCAGAGCATTTGGTGGTTCAGTGTGAGCAGTGTGGCTATTTTCTCTTTGTGGAACCTAGGTAGTATAAAGAATAAGGAAAAATCAGATATAAATAAATTATTTAAAACATATAAAGCTTACCCCAGACCATTAGAGTTTCCCTTTAGTAGGAAGCAGATAAGGGCCCAGGAGTCAACACCATTTTTCTTCCCATGATGCCCCCAGAGTATATTGTCTGAGATAAAAAATGTCACCTTGCCTCATGGCAGGAATAACTGCATGTTAGTAAACTTCACACATCAAGATCCATAATGTGGCCTATTTCAGAAACCTGAGTGAAAGGCTTACAGTAAATCTTACAGAATCGTTGTTAAGCCAGCAAATGCAAGGCATGACATGATTAATTCATCTCGACATCTGTTTCTCCCATTTAAAAATTGCTGCATACAGCTGTGATATAGACATCTGCGTTCACCTGGACACATTCCAACCACATGCATACCGCAGTGTACAGGGAAGCGTGCTCTCAACACCTGTATTGCTGGGTGTCTTCCGCAGGTTATTTAGATATTAGCTGGGTTATGACATGTACTATTGACCATGTGTCATCTAAACCATAGGAAGCAGAGTGTTTTCGCTCACAGATTCTTTCTTCATTCAGGTTTTTGTGTTCACACTGAAAACCTAATTCTGCAGACAAAAATGTCCATCCGCTTCCTCAGCCAGGAAGCTGTAAATTACGAGGATGGTCATCTAATTGTAGAGCTTCCAGTAGTTTGGCTTTCTGCAGTAAACAACAGAGAATGCTCTAGTGGCCGAGGTAATAATGGAGAGGATCCACTGAGAAACCTCTGCTTGGTTTGATAAACGGAAGTGTTTTGAGCAGTGTGTCATTTCAGTATCGTTAGAAATTACTGCTTAGAATATCTGGATAAAATAAGCAAAAGTTAACTAGCACATTACTTGTTCGGATGGTGTTTTCCTTTCCTATGGTTTTAGAAGAAATGGAATGACGGCTTTACCAATTTTATATGGAATATGCCTAGAGTGACTTTATAGCTAAAAAAAGTGGTTAAATGTGACCCCTGAAAAGAAGATGTAATACTCGGCTCTTTTGAAAAACATCCCTTGAGGTCTTTTCCTTTTCTGTCACTTCCAGGAGCTTTGAACTCCTGTTTTCCTGCTGCATGCTGTGGTTCCTTCCAATAAGTCCTACATCACTACTAGGTTCTGTAAGGGTGTGGGAGTTGGTGGAAGGAATCACTGCACATGATAGGGGATCATTCAACACTCCAGAACAGTGGCAGCTGGTGGTATATTTTTTTGTGGTCTATCGGGCAGAGCTTCCTCCGGGCGGCGGCTTCCCCTGTGTCCAATAGGAGTGCTTCTCCTTTCAGCCAATCAGATGATGGGTCTCATGACCTGCTTCCTGATTGGCCAGGAGGAGAATCAGGAAGACAATAGTGAATAGTCATTCACTATTGTCACACAACTGGGTGGGCTCGGAACGCAGTGCTCCGCCCACCCTTTTTTGAAGCCTATTAGAGCCTCTGGCTCTAAGCACGTGCTTCAAAAGAAAAAAAAACTCATTGGAATCCAAGCATCCAGCACCCCACATGTAGATTAGGGGCCGGACGCATGGATAGGGGGGTGGCGCCCCTGTGCCCTGCACTACGGGCCGCCACTGCTCCAAAAGATGAGTCTTCAGTGTTTTTTTTCTTTAAATTTAAAGGATAAGTTTACCTTTTGGGAAAAAATAATAAATGCATATGCAGGAAAAAAATGTGTATTTATTATTTTTTCCCTAAGGAGCCTGAAAAGCATTGCACCCCTGATCAGTGAATCAGGGGTGCCATCCCAGACTCTGGAAAACAAACCCTGAAGCTTTGAGCACATATCTGAATATGGCTGCTTACAAGCTGCTTGTGAATGAACTACGAGGCCACTCATCAGCGAACTCGCAGCCTTTTTGGAACAAAAAGCCATCTGCCACAAAGGATGACGGTACTTGTAGTTCCAGTCTATCACAGGAAACTTTGAATGAATGACTCAGTCATGTGGGCAGAGCCCTGCACAGCCATGTAATTTCCAAATAGTGACAGCGGGCGCCCGAAGAAATCCCCTGCTCGCTGTCACTGCGGAGGGGAGGATTGGGGAGAGGCTGCAGCTACTGGAACATGTTACTTGTTCCACCCTAAATATGGGTGGAACAAGTAACATGTTCCAAAAGGTGAACTTTGAACTTTAAAGGTGATCCTTTAATCAGAGGGAGTGGTGAGTATTACATATCTTCTTTGCAGGGGCCACATTTTTAATTACTTTTATTTTATCCCCTTTAAAGCAACACCGTTACCCAAATAAAGAAATCCCAAGTAATGTCATTTAAAATTAGCATTAATGTTCCTGGCAGCACAGCATCCCAGCTTTAAAGAACACCTTGCATTTAATTAGCAAGGGCTCCTTATGCAAGGCTTCATCTCACATTAATCTTTACTGAATTAAAATGTACAAATGAAAACGACTGTGAAAGAAAAATGTTAGTTAATATACTTACCTTTACCCCACTTCTACCCATGGAACATAGGTGGGTGTGAGGTCACCATCCTTCCAGCAAGATCCCAAGGAATGCTAAATAACCTAAATTTAATGGAAAGACATTGCTACACTTTACTGTAATGTCACCTCATTGGGTTTGTTGTAGTCACACACACACACAGGTATTTTTTAACAGTTTAGTCCAGTTAATAAGATGTGTGAGCTTAGTGAATAAGCGGACCTTTCATGGATAGGAAAAACATGTAGGCTAGGTTTAGACCTATAGACTTACATACGAGGCACAGAAGAATGAGCAATACACACAATGAGCACACGTCTTCCAACCTCTTGTTCTTGGTGAAATTGTCATAGTACCCTTTGCATTTTTGTATTTGAATAACGTTTGATCTACTAAATGCAAACATCTGAAACGTCAAGCAAATCACTGCACTAATTCTAATTCTTGATCCTTTCCATGTAGATAAAGCTCACAAAGTGACAGTGGCTATGATATAATGTAAATCCTTCTTATAATAAATTGTTCTGGGATGTCACTGACCAAGAATCAATATACAGATCTGATGTTCTGACCTCATTCTGAATTTAACAAATCAATCTCATGTGTTTTGTAGTTATCTTTATTTTTCATTTAGAGTATTTGGCGAGTCTAATGATTTACTAACTCCTAAAACTAATGGCAAGTACTCCGTACTATTACTACTAGACCTTTCTTCTGCTGTTGATACTTTTGACCACCTGGTCCTTTCATTAGCCTCCTGGACTCTGCTCTTTCTTGGTTATCCACCTATCACAGCATTCCTTCAGTGTTTCCTACAAATCTAGTTTCTCCAGTGCACTTCCTCTTTCTGTAGGGGTCACAGAAAGTTCTGTCCTTTCTGTTCTCTATTCACACCCCCCTCTTAATCACGTGATAACTTCACACAGCTTTTAATACCATCTATATGTTGATGCCACCCAAATCTATATCTGTACTCCTTCAGTCTTCTTTCGCATTACTAATTTACCAACTGACATATCAACATAGATGACACACCACTTCCTCAAATGAAATGTTTCTAAAATTGAACTTAATATAATAGTAATATGGTAATATTGGTGCCAACGTGCACTATGACAGCTGGGTCTTCCCCAGCCCCTCCCAGTAATCTGTCCACCAGATCTGTTATGTGCCGAGCCCGAGCGCCTGGTAGACAACATACTGTTTGGCGCTTCAGGTCTTTGTTACAGATTAGCATCACTGTCCTTCAAAGAATTGAGTCCCCTACCACCAGAATCTGTCTTTTCTTTCCCTTCGCTTCCCCCCACTATCACTGGAGGAATTCTTCCCCTGGCAGCTAGGAGAGTCCCTCAGTTCCAGCAGTGCTGGTCCATGACTGGTTTCACCAATGTCACTCAATGGAGCGTACTTATTGGGATGCTTCAGCCTTGGATCGGCCTCCCTGGCACTTCCCCCTCTACCCTTCCTGACTGTCACCCATCTACTCTTTGTTGTGCCTGCACCTCTTTGTCTCCACCCGCCTCTGTGCTGGCCCCATCCAGCACCTGCCGTGTACTTCCGTGGGACTTCTCAGTGCTGACAATTGCTTCCCCAGATTCAGAACCTGGGCTTCCAGGGAAACAATGCGCTTACATTTTGCACAGCAGTATTCACCCTCGATCAGATGCTTAAGGAACGCATGCCGCAAGATGTACAACAAGTCACCTCTCCACACCTGCCAGGCATCGTACCTATTAAATTTAATGAGGATTGGGGATTATACCCTGTCTAAATTACCTAACAACTAGCTTCCTGACACTAATACTCAACAAGATAATACACAGGTACTCAACAAGACAATACACAGGTACTCAACAAGACAATACACATGCACTCGTAGACCTACGTGCACTCGCAGACCACTCGCAGAAATACGTGCACTCGCAGACCTACGTGCACTCGCAGAACTACATGCACTCGCAGACCACTCACAGGCCTACGTGCACTAGTAGACCTACGTGCACTCGCAGACCACTCGCAGACCTACGTGCACTCGCAGACCACTTGCAGACCTATGTACACTCACAGACCTATGTGCACTCACAGATCACTTGCAGACCTACGTGCACTCGCAGACCTACATGCACTCGCAGAACTACGTGCACTCGCAGAACTACGTGCACTTGCAATACACAGTACACAATACACAAGTACTAACGATCCACACACACTACTCAGACAACACTCAGGTACTCACACTACACAGGTACTATGACCCTTGTTATAACCTCCTGTTTTCAACTCTGGTTTTTAACTCACTACTTAGACCAGTTCCACTAACTCTGGTTTTTTACTCACCACTTAGACCAGTTCCACTAACTCTGGTTTTTAACTCACCACTTAGACCAGTTCCACTTGGTCTAAGTTCCAGCAGACTCAAAGATGAGCAGGCTCACAATGAGTTCTGCACAAGGTTATACAGGCCTCAAGAACCTGTGACCAATTAACCACTCCCCTTAATTAGTAGGCTGAAGGAAGCAAAGGAAAAAAAATTGTTTAAGAAGTGTCAGAAAAAGGTGTTAAAAAGCTACAAGGAAAATCCCCAAAAAGAACCTACAAATGAAACCCAGCAATCACCAGCAGTCAAAAAGCAAGACTTGTTCACTCTCCACTCAAGGGCCACACTGTTTAGCTTCCAACAGGTGTCTGGCCAAAGCTTAAAAATTTGAATTCAGTGGCCAAAGAAGGTGGCCTCGTCTGATAAATCATGTTTTCCTTTTGCATTATGTGGATGGCTGGGTGCATGTGTGTTGCTTATCTGGGGAAGAGATGGCACCATGATGTAGTATGGGAAAAATGCAAATCGGCAGAGACAGTGAGACGTACAGGACTTAAAGAATCTGCTTCTAATGGATTGGTGCCAGATTCCACAATATACCTTCAGAGATTTAGTGGCATCCATGCCTCGTCGGGTCAGGACTGTTTTGGCAGCAAAAGTGTCTGTTTTGGTGACAAAAAGGTGACCTACTCAATACTAGGTGGGTCATCATGATGTTATGGCTGATCTTTGTATTACATGCAACGTGGTCAAACTCCAGTGCCTAAGGGACTGAATCTCCTAAAAACTACAGCATATTCTCCTTCACCCCCTCTTTCCCACTTTGCTGCTGTTCTGTTGAGGAGCCCTCAGTAAATACCTGGTCCTTTGAGAGGAAGCATGCAATCTCTTCTTTGGGTGCAGTGCTGGCTGCTGATCGGCCCAGGACTTAAAACGTTAACATAAAGATGACATCACAAACCCTGTGTAAGCTCTAACACCCTCAGATCTGGAGTTTACACATGGTTTGAATGAGCAGCAGGGAAGAACTGAAAAGGTGAGTATTGGTGAATGCAAAGTGGACAAAGTGACAGAGTCTCTTTAAGCCAAGTCCTAAACTGGTCTGAAAATTCTTTCCATTAACTAACCAAAATGTATTTATTCAATGCATCTTCCTTAACTGAAATTACATTCTTGGTATATGAGTCACAATGGCCGTTATACAGTATGTGTTTATCTTTCATAAAGAAAGCCAGGTTCCTGTTTCTTTTGTGCAGTTTCTACCTGATGGCCGATATGCATTATCTCACTGACAAGAGGCTGCTGTAGTTGAGACCTCAATGCAGTGTGATGGGTTAGTGCTCTGTAAATGTGATAAAAAATGATGTGTATTTCCTATAGATAACAGTGTTTTTCTGCTTTGGGTCATGCACTTAGTATGCTAATCTTAGTTATGCACAGCAGGCTCCATTCAGTGTATATTTTTATCTGTCATGAATTAAAAATGAATGTGTGAGTTCACCTTTATGTACCAAAAAGTGGAAAAAGCTAAAGAATAGCTGCATTAAATGTGAAAATACATTTTGTATTAGAAATAGAGTATGCTCAAATGAAAACTATAGTCTTTACCAAAATTAAAGCCTAAGTGTAGCTAAAATCAGCTCAAGGGACATAATTTACTATCAGTAGGATGTGTCCCTTTTGCTGATTACTCTTCTGTTGGTAGAAGTGTTCCTCCATTCATGCCCTCCCCCCACCTCCAACGCCGTAACTGTACGGGGATAATATAACTAAAGGGCTGTGACAGACTACCATCAAGAGAGCCTGACTATGCCCACCCTTTCCACCCAGCTTACCTTCTGAGACCTGCCAGATCAAAGACAGGAGCCACATGGCCAGACTTTAGAATTTATTGTGGCTTTCTTTGCCTTGGACCTTGGAAGAACTGTATATTTTCTGAACTTCACTCACCCCTACCCTCATCCAATTCAGGATTCTCAGTAGTATGTCCTGCGTGGTGGGCCTGCCATTTTGGAGGTTCCTCGCAGTGACACGGGGCTACGTGGGGGGCACCTGCGCCATATCAAGCCTTTTTCACAACTACACCTCTATTTTTTTTTTCTGACTTTTAGTTAGTGACACATCGTTCGCCTCACCCAACTCCCGATATAGCTATGGTGCAAAACATGTCTAGTAGGAGGTGACCTTTCATCAAGTTACCAGATTAGTTTTATGGATGTTGGGTTAAATTGATATCTAGTATATTTTTAGATTTATTTGTATCTACTGGTCATTTATGTAGCCTCTTCAGGGTGTTTATTTTTGGTGTAATTGATAGCCATGTATGTTTTTTTTTAGCTTGGCTTTTTAATTTTATTATCTATGTTTGATTAATTTGCTGAGTTGTCATACCTTAAACGTCCCATTCTCTACTCTTTTCTTTTGGTCCTACCTTCTGTGACATTGCTGCCCCACCTCATCCAATCAGAGAACGCTTTGTATTTATTTCGAAAATTCAAAGCATTTTCTAAATGATGCTGGTGCCGAGACCTCCTGTGTTCAGAATGCAGCAGGGTAGCCGCTCAGCATGATATTTGGAAAGCAAGTAGTGATCACCTGAGTAGTGGTGTCTACTTCAGTGATTTCCAGCTTCCGGGGCATCAGCCAGGTGTGGAATCTACATAATTACTTTGGTTCAAACTAAATAAATAATATATTATATTATTAATAAATATTAATAATAATAATATTATAATAAATTTATTTAATATAATAAATAAATATAAAATATCAATACCTGGAATTCTTCCTTATTAACCACTCGCCAACTGCGCTATAGCTAATGGACAGCTACAGTGGGAGTGGCTAGTTCTGGGAGGTCACTGCGGGGCACAGGTGGCATGCTCTGTGATCACAGTGTCTGGAGGACACTGCTGATTACAGATTGAAGTACAGAACCAATCAGTGACTCTTTACTACATGATCAGCTCTGTCCAATCGCAGCTGATCACGGATGTAAATAGAAGCCAATTATCGTCACTCCTTTCTTCATGCTAAGAAGGGAGAAGAGAGCCGATAACCGACTTCTCCAAAAAGGACATGTACACTGATAATCAGGGCACTGATTATCAGTGTCCTGATTATCAGTGAAGTCCAAACAGTGCCCACCAATGCTGCCAATGTGTGCCCACCAGTGCTGAGAATCAGTGCTCATCAGTGCCCACCAGGGCTGTCAATAAATGCCCAACAGTGCCTCCTCATCAGTGTCACCTATCAGTGCTGCCTATCAGTGCCACCTATCAATGCCCATCAGGGCTGCCTATCAGTGCAGCCTCACCAGTGCCCACTGGTGCCTCCTCGTCAGTGCCCACCAGTGCTGCCTCACCAGTGCCAATCAGTGCAGCCTATCAGTGCCCATCAATGCACATTAGTGCCGCCTCATCAGTGCCCATCAGTGCACAAATTATTTTTTTTTTTCTTTTTCAAAATTTTCAGTCTTTATTTGTTTATTTAGCAAACAATAAAAATCCAGTGTTGATTAAATACCAGAAAAAGAAAGCTCTGTTTGTGTGAAAAAATGATAAAAATGTTGTTTGGGTACAGTGTTGCATGACCGCCCGGTAGGCAAGTGGTTAAAGTGGTAAATTAGGAGGGGTGTGTTTTATTCAGAATAATTAAAGAGTTTTAATTTATTTATTTTTTATTATTTAATAAAATAAATAAAGATAGTACAGAGAAATGTTGGGAATGTCTAAGGGATAAAGGAACAATGATACATATTTGGTATGATTGTCATGTGGTGAAGGAATTCTGGCATAAAATATTTGAAATATACAAAGAGGTATCCGGAAACGAGATGCAACCAAATGTTAAGGTTTCCATATTGTCAAGAATACGGGGATCATTGTAATTTATAAAGACAGATATTCTTCACCATATGATAAATGCAGCTAAAACGATAATAGCTTGAAAATGGAGAAAAACAATTGGTCCTACAATAATGGAATGGATATGTGAAATGAATGAAATACAATATATGGAAGAACAGATAATGAGAGAGGGGATAGAAAAGGAGAAAAAGCCCATAATGTGGCAGCAATGGAAAAAGTTTAGGAAGTCGATAATATTAAAACAACTCTTGTAAAGGGGAACAGAACACTCCGTAGAGATTGGAGAGAACAAGATATATATATATATATATTTTTTTTTTTTGGGGGGGGGGGGGGGGTTGTAGAATGGTAAAGTAAAACTAAATAGAATGTAAGAATAGGAAAATATGAATGGATGAATGGTGTGGGTGAGTGGTGGTATTGATGTTATAGAGAAAGTGAATTAGATGGTTAAATATATAAGAGGATATTAGTAATTATGATGGTTTATTAAGGAGAGGATGTTATACAATAGAACGATGTATAGGTTGGGGATTTAGGATGTTTATATGTATTTGTATTGTATAACTGTTTTAAAGAAAAGTTTAATAAAGAAAGAGCGAAACAGAAAAATAAAGTGTACATTTAAGCAAAATTGAGAAAAAAATATCTGAAAAATATGCATCATTACCTCTTTTATCCCTTTAAAGATACAAGTAAAGAAAATTACCTAGTGATCTACTAGAAATCAAGTGTGCTCCTAACTTCCTGTTAGAGCTGACAACAGTGCTTTGTCAGTGCTTCCCGTGTTCTCCCCTAATGGACTGCAAAACTGCACCTACTTCCAACCCTACACTTCTGCTCTCTTGACTTCCATGAGCCTGCCCACTCACTGTGTGTAGGGAATAGACTCTTGGGAGATGTAATTCTATTAATAGGAAATGTTGGCATGTTGATCACATCATCCAGAAGCAGCCCTTGCAAGAAAGATTGGTGGTGACATCACCAGGGGTTAATAAAAACTGTTTCTCGCTTCAGGAAGTAATGCTGAGACATGCTCTGGAGGGGGAGTGGGAGTTTGGGATACCTTTGGATTATGCCAGAGACCACCTAAGCTCTTCGGGACACCACTAAGTTAGTGTCGTGATTACTGCTAGGATAGGTAAGGATGTGCTATTGTGCCCTCTAACGTATGTTTCAAAAATTCCAAAAAAGCCCACAATATGGCTGCTTGCTGAAAACTTTTGGAGGCTGCAGTCCAGCAGAGTACCCCTACAGCAGGAAGACACAGGGTGCCCCTCCATCTATTCCTACTGATACTGCAAGTGAGGAAAATGAAGCAGACCCAATAATGACATCCCTTGGTTTAAAAAAGTGTTATTTCCAGGAGGTTGGTTGGCCATTGGTTGTCTAGAGTCGGCGTTTAATTTGATTGCAAGCTTTGTTAATGGCCCCAATAATTACATAAGCTCTTTCAATAAATAACTGCTGACAGAGGGAGACAGGTGCACTTCCAATAAAAAGCTATAGAACAAAGTCAGTGAAGTTGGTGGCACTACTAAAAAATAAAACAGCAACTTTGCAGTAGAAGGAAATGCAGTAACAGATGAAGCAGATGGATTAAAACATCCCAGTGGGTCTCATTAATACTATTTCTGGAAAACAGAGAAACAACAGTTGGAGACTTCAAAGAAAGCAGGTCAGTGTGTATAGTGGAAGGGGAGACGACATCCACGCTGAAACAATGAATAATGGAGAGGATCCAATCAACACATACTACGTGCACAAACCGCTTGTGGAACAAACCCACAAACAATACCATTTCTCAACATTTGGAGGGTTATTTAGGAAACGTAACAAATTACAGTTGCGCCCTGGAATCCTGGTCAAACACAAAATGTATCTCACATAAAAAATTGTTTATTCTGGTGCTTCCACTTGAGCTGGACAGAGATGCATTTCATTGCCGTTCAATGAAACTCATGAAAAAACGTTGAACAGGAAGCAGTTGGGCATGGCAATGAATCTGTTGCTTTACCAAACTTGCTGAAAGTTCTGTTTCCAATGCTGCTTTATGCATTGACATACCTTCAATAAGTTGAATCCAAACTATTTTACATCAGCTAATTGTAAAACATGTGATGTTTAACAGTCTTTTGAAGTGTAAGAAGATCCTTAGGCTCCATTCACACTAGCGCGTTTTTTGATGCATTTTGCATTTTGCATAAATGCATGGGAATTTTTTAACATGGGTTCCTATGGAACATGTGCACATCAATGTCTTTTTGTACCTCTGCATTTTTGGAAAGGGTCAGGGACTTTTTTTCATGCAAAATGCAGCGTTTTGCATGTAATAGAATTCAATGGACCAGCATCAAAAACGCAAGTGCATCGTTTTTGCAGCGTTTTTGCAGCGTTTTGCGTTTTTGCCGTTTTTTTTTTTAAACTGTATACAGTTTAAAAAAAACTGCAAAAAAAAAAAGCAAAATGCCGCAAAAATGCTGCAAAACGCTACAAAAACGCTGCTCAAAAACGTGGCAAGCATCACAAAAAAAACTCCAAAAACGCTCAAAAGCAACATGTATAGATGTGAATCGAGCCTAAGGCTCCATTCACACTAGCGCGTTTTTTGATGCATTTTGCATTTTGCAGAAATGCACGGGAATTTTTTAACATGGGTTCCTATGGAACATGTTCACATCAATGCCTTTTTGTTTCTCTGCATTTTTGGAAAGGGTCAGGGACTTTTTTTCATGCAAAATGCAGCGTTTTGCATGTAATAGAATTCAATAGACAAGCATCAAAAATGCAAGTGCACCGTTTTTGCAGCATTTTTGATGCGTTTTTGGTGCGTTTTTGATGCGTTTTTGCCGTTTTTTTTTTTTTTTTTTTTTTTAAGACTGTAAAAAAAAACTGTAAAAAAAAAAAAAAACGCAAAACGCAAATCGCGGCAAAAACGCTGCTCAAAAACGTGGCAAGCATGAAAAAAAAACCTCCAAAAACGCTCAAAAGCAACATGCATAGGTGTGAATCCAGCCTAAGGCTGGATTCACACCAATGCATTTTTAGTGCTTTTTGCATTTTGCAGATTTGCACTACAGTTCATTTAACATGGTTTCCTATGTAACACGTTCTGTAGCGCAAATCTGCAAAATGCAAAAAGCACTAAAAATGCATAGGTGTGAATCAAGCCTAAAGGAACATGGAGGAAACATGAGGAGAGGCCTAGATAAGGTTAAACTAATGCCCTGTACACACGAGCGGACTTTTCGACCAGACTGGTCCGACCGTATGTGGGCTTCATCGGACTTCCGACGGACCTTTTCAGTCGAAAATCCGACGGACTTTAGATTTGAAACATGATTCAAATCTTTCTGCCGGAACTCCGCCTGACCCAGTTCCTATCGGGAAGCCCGTTTGTCTGTATGCTGGTCCGATGGACCAAATACGATGCAAGGGCAGCACAGCACCTGCCCGCGAGAATGTTTCCAGCGCGATCCTATCGCACTGGTTCTCGGCGACAGGGTACTGAACATCTCGCGCTCACTGAAATAGGAAAAACACATTTTGTGGGTGTTTTGGGGAAGGGAGCGCCCTGCGGCCCCCCCACCCCAAAGCACCTTGTCCCCATGTTGATGAGGACAAGGGCCTCTTCCCGACAACCCTGGCCATTGGTTGTCGGGGTCTGCGGGCGGGGGACTTATCGGAATCCGGGAGCCTCCTTTAATAAGAGGGCTCCCAAATCCTGGCCCCCCGCCCTATGTGAATGAGTATGGGGTACATCGTACCCCTACCCATTCACCTGGGGAAAAAAGTGTCAATAAAAAAAACACACTAGACAGGTTTTTAAAGTAATTTATTAGGCAGCTCCAGGGGTCTTCTTCCGACTTCAGGGGTCTCTTCCGACTTCTCCGCTCTCTCCGCCCTCTTCTCCGCACTCCGGTTCTTCTCCCGCTCTCTGGTTCTTCTGCCGGGCTCCCCCGCTATCTTCTGCTCTTTTGTCGCTCTCTTGCTAGCGGTGGTCCGGTCTTCTCCATCGTCTTCTTCCCTCTTCTCTTCTTCTGATGTTGACACAATGCTCTCTCCCGCTGTAATGCTGTGTTCACGGTGCGCAACGATTTATATAGGTATGGGGCGGGGCATGCTGGGACTGTGCCATCATAAGGGGCGGGATCACCACCATGCCTATATTGACACTTTTTTCCCCAGGTGAATGGGTAGGGATGATGAGTACCCTATACTCATTCACATAGGGCGGGATCTGGGGGCCCTCTTAATAAAGGGGGCTTCCGGATTCTGATAAGCCCCCCCGCCCGCAGACCCTGACAACCAACGGCCAGGGTTGTCAGGAAGAGACCCTTGTCCTCATAAAAATGGGAAGAAGGTGCTTTGGGGTGGGGGGGCCACAGGGTGCCCCCCTTCCCCAAAGCACCCACCCCCCATGTTGAGGGCATTTGGCCTGGTACAGTAAGGAGGGGGGCGCTCGCTCGTCCCCACCCCCTTTCCTGATCAGTAGAACTGCGTTCTCGGATAAGGGTCTGGTATGGATTTTGGGGGGACCCCCACGCCGTTTTTTTCGGCATAGGGGGTTCCCCTTAAAATCCATACCAGACCTGAGGGCCTAGTATTCTGCGACGGGGCTCGATTTTTTCGGCGTAGGGGGTTCCCCTTAAAATCCATACCAGACCTGAGGGCCTAGTATTCTGCGACGGGGCTCGCAAGGTGTTAATCTCGCAGATAAAAGTGACGAGATTGACTTCCTTTTCTAGTACCGTTGTACCTCATCACGTTCAAAATGAACGTGTGTGGGCAAGTCCGGAAGTCCACCGTAACTCCGTCGGGAAGACCGTCGGACCTATTCTGCCGGAAAGTCCAGTCGTGTGTGCGCGAGTGCGTTCATTTGGAAGGTCCACTGGAAGTCCGCCGAAAGTGTGTGCACGGCATAATGAATAATTATGAAACCACTCCCATTAGACTTACTTTTGCCCATGGACACAGACAAACACACAGGAATTTCTTCAGAATAACAAAAATGTGGGAATCTGCATCAAAGTTTGTCAAAAAATACTCCCTTACATTAGATTCCCTTGCAGTACTGCTTACCGCCCTCTGAAATGCGATCCAAAGTAGATCGCTTTTTAGAGGGTGGATCAGTACTGGCTGACAGTCATTCAGGAGGTGCAACTGACATTTCCTGAATGCCTGTTTCTTTTTTTTTTTTCTTTTTTTTGTTTTGTTTCTTTTTCTTTTTTTTGTTTCTTGTATTTTTTGGCTCACTCAGCTCTTGGCTGTGGTGCACTCCTTTGAACCCAATGAGGAGTCTGTCGAACTCTGCAACCTGAATTAAAAATTCCACGGCCATGTCATGAGTACATCGTTGTCTGGCTATATTGTTGCAACTCAGGTGGGCAGTTGAGGGTTTGTAAAACCACAGTTCAGCTGCCTGTTTTTACCACCCCCTTGGCCGCAGGTCTGAGAGAGCTCTTACATCAGGGTCTCCATCAAAGCATCCCTTATCCTTTGGGAAGGCAGAAAATGGTCAATTTGGAGCTGTCATTCAGCTGGTGCGGTGTAGTTGGGGACAGGGTTGGATCATAGTCAAGGACACCAAAGACCCCCTCCTAGAATCCAACAGTTATCATGTTATTTATTGGATATAGGGTTTATTTTGTTTCATTTTGGTATTTATTAAATTGGTAACTGGTCCATTGGTTAACTATATACAGTATATACACTCACCGGCCACTTAGGTATACTTTTCAATTGCTTGGTAACACAAATTGCTAATCAGCCAATCACATGGCAGCAACTCAATGCATTATGGCATCTAGACATGGTGAAGACGACGTGTTGAAGTTCAAACCGAGCATTAGAATGGAGAAGAAAGGTGATTTAAGTGAACGTGGCATGGTTGTTGGTGCAAGATGGGCTGGTCTGAGTATTTTAAAAACTGCTGATCTACTGGGATTTTCACACACAACCATCTGTAGGGTTTACAGAGAATGGTCCAAAAAAGAGAAAATATCCAGTGAGCTACAGTTGTGTGGATGAAAATGCCTCGTTGATGTCAGAGGAGAATAGGCAGACTGGTTCCAGATGATGGAAAGGCAACACAAACTCAAATAACCACTCATTATAACCAAGGTATGCAGAATAACATCTCTTAATGTATAACTCATCGAACCTTGAAGTAGATGGGCTACAGTAGTAGAATACCACACCGAGTGCCACTCCTGTCAGCTAAGAACAGGAAACTGTTGCTACAATTTGCACAGGCTCACCAAAATTGGACAATAGAAGATTAAAAAAATGTTGCCTGGTCTGATGAGTCTTGATTTTTAGCTGCGACATTCAGATGGTAGGGTAAGAACTTGGCGTAAACAACATGAAAGCATGGATCCATCCTGTCTTGTATCAATGGTTCAGGCTGGTGGTGGTGGTGTAATGGTGTGGGCAGGGGCGGACTGACAACTCATGGGGCCCCCGGGCAATAGGAGATTATGGGGCCCCTGGGCAATAGAAGATTATGGGGCCCCCAGGCAATAGAAGATTATGGGGCCCCCAGGCAATAGGAGATTATGGGGCCCCCAGGAAATAGGAGATTATGGGGCCACACAGTATGCACACACACACACACACACATACAGTATACACACAGAGACACATAATATACACACACAGTATACACACACAGAATACACATACACACACTGAAAAAATACTGGAGAAGTGGGGCAGCTATAATCTTGGGATTTTTTTAAAAAACACAGATTTTTACATACTGTCCCTGGTTTTATTGAGGCTGGCAACTCTGATGGGGCCCCTTAGTGACATGGGGCCCTCGGGCAGTGCCCGAGTGCCCAAATGGTCAGTCCGCCCCGGGTGTGGGGGCAGTGGCGGTTGGTGCTCAATATTTTAGGGGAGCTGGATGGAAATCAAAGGTGGTGCAGGCTCCTGGAAGCTGCCCCTGGCCCCCTCCCTCACTCGCACTTGACCCCCTCCCAGACGGGTCGGACGCCATCTATGTCCCCTCAACCTCTCCCCCCTGGGAGATGGACGGGAATCAAAGGTGGTGCGGGCTCCTGGAAGCTGCCCCTGGCCCCTCGCTTGCACTAGCCTCCCCCGTGCGTGGACGGGTTGGACGCCATACATGTCCTTACCTTAGAAGGTGGTGCTGGTGATCCAGGGTAGGGCTCCTGGAAGCTGCCCCTCCACCTGCTGCAGCTTGCCGTGACACTGGGCTATTGCTTCTCCTCCCGGCCGAATAAGAAGTGGGTCCTGCGACCCGAATAGGAAGTGAGTCCTAAGAATCCCTGGCCAATCGGGTCTCAGGACCTGCTTCCTGATTGGCCAGGAGGAGAATCAGGAAGACAATAGCAAAAATTAATTTGCTATTGTCACACAACTGGGTGGGCTCAGAGCCCACCCTTTTTTGAAGCCACATAGAGCCTCGGGCTCTAATCATGTGCTTCAAAAAATAAAAAAACCCACTGAAATCCATGCGTCCGGCACCCTGCATATAGATTAGGGGGCGCCCCAAAGCCCACCCTTTTTTGAAGCCAATTAGAGCCTCGGGCTCTAATCATGTGCTTCAAAAAAACAAAAAATAAAAAAAAACACTGAAATCCATGCGTCCGGCACCCTGCATATAGATTAGGGGACGGCACACTTTGGGCCCCCTAGTACCAATTGAGCATCGTTTAAATGCCACGGCCTACCTGAGTATTGTTGCTGACCATGTCCATCCCTTTGACTACAGTGTACCATCTTCTGATGGCTACTTCCAGCAGGATAATGCATTGGAGTTGGTTTACTAAAGGCAAATCCACTTTGCACTACAAGTGCACTTGGAAGTGCAGTCGCTTTAGATCTGAGGGGAAGATCTAAAATGAGGGGAAGCTCTGCTGATTTTATAATCCAATCATGTACAAGCAAAAATGCTGTTTTTTTGTTTTCTTGCATGTCCCCCTCGGATCTACAGCGACTGCACTTCCAAGTGCACTTGCAGTGCACTTGTAGTGCAAAGTGGATTTGCCTTTAGTAAATCAACCCCATTATGTCACAAAGCTCAAATCATCTCACCACTGGTTTCTTGAACATGACAATGAGTTCACTGTACTTCAATGGCCTCCACAGTCACCAGCTCTCAATCCAATAGAGCACCTTTAGGATGTGGTGGAACGGGAGATTCGCATAATGGATGTGCAGCCGATAAATCTGCAGCAACTGCATAATGCTATCATGTCAATATGGACCAAAATCTCTGAGGAATGTTTCCAACATTCCAACATAAAAAATTTATACAAAAAATGCTTTACTCAGAGGCATTCCGGCGGGGTCCTGTACATTGAACATCCTTGTTGCTTGTTTGCTCTGCTTTACTTATTATTGGTCCTACAGTGAACACCATTCATGACTTTGCAGCACTATGAATTCTCCATCATGTTCCTAACACTCACACCACATAGAAGCTTTTTGCATATGGTTAGCCTGTAAATCATTAGCATTCACATGTTCTGAAAGTTTACAGACAGTCTGAGGATCAGTGCAGGAAGAGCGCATTGGAGATCTTGTTAAGTCAATTTATGAACATTATAATTACTCGTAGGCTTAACAGATAAAATAAATCATGCATCTTGGCTTTGGATTAACACAGGTTCTAAGACCTACAGATATAATTAACACGGGAAAATCCAGGAACACAAAAGGATCTACAGTGCTCAGATTTGGCCATATTACAGCAGTAAAATAATTGTGCTTTTAAATTATATATGTTTTGCCAAATATCTGTGAGAAGCATTCTGTTAATACCCTAATTTACCTTTCAAATCATGTATTTGGCACTGCAATATATGAAACCCTGTCCCTTATTTTCTTCCCCTAAATGATCATATACGTGTTCCTTGAATTAAATAAAAATTACACTTTCGTTAAAAAATAAATATAGCATATAAAATTGCTACACAAGGGGGGGGGGGGCGTGGTTTGGCTGCTCAAGTGAATGGCCGCTTAGACAGAGAGCTCCAAAGTGGACAAGCTTTCTTGGTGGCTTACCAACGCATACTGCACAGCAGACACAGCGTTTCACACCCGCAGGGAGTCGGGATGTCAAGGGGCTTGTTAACCCACCGCAACACGGGGTCTTCACAACCCAAGAAGCTGACAGACTTCTTCCCGGGCATGAGAAAAGAGGCGACACAAGATGGTGACAAAGAGCCCATGGATCTCCCCCTCTTCAGCAGTGGCGCCAGCTGTCCCTACAGGAGATAACCAGGAGACACTCAGGCAAAGGCAGGATGACAAGCTCTCCTACAAACGAGCTGCTGATTTTCCAACAGCTTCCCCAGCCTCAAAGGGTCCTGTAAGTAAAAAACTTAGTTCTGCAATGGGGGAACCTGAACCTACATTAGCAGCTTAGGACACTCTATCTCCCTTCCCTACCTCTGATCATCCAGCCTCTGAGCATACACTAAAAGATATGCTTATGTCCCTAAAGAAAGATTTACAGGCTGAACTTTGTAAAGCTGTCTCAGATTTACAAATCCATGTGGAAAAGCTAGAGGACAGAATAGCCAGAGTTGAACACAACATGGGAGACAATGTTATAGTGGACAGCTATTAGGAACGCGATTCTGACATTCAGTGGCTAAAAAACAAAGTTACAGACCTAGAGGATAGATCCAGGAGGAATAATCTGAAATTCAGAGGCATTCCTGAATTAATCTCTCCTCTAGAGCTCACCCCTTATCTACTACAACTGCTTAAAACCCTTCTGCCATGGCAAATACACGGGATCTTGTCATAGACAGAGCCCATCACATAGCCAAACCAAACACACTTCCTGATATGGTACCAAGGGATGTCCTAGCGAGAATTCATTTTTTTCATATCAAGGACAGAACCATTGCTGCAACCCGTAAGGTGGGAAAATTTTTAGATACCTTCTTCCATATCTCAATTTATGCAGACATCTCAGCTGCCACTCTTGCGCTGACAGTTTGCTCCAATTACAGAAGTGATAAGGGAAAGGAAAATAGTCCACAACTGGCTATTCCCAGTCACACTTCAGGTCACCCACCAAGGGCAAAAATACATCCTCTACTCACCGATGGAGGCGAAAAACGTCCCCAGCAATGGAATATACCTGTACCCTCACCAAATGCGAATATCCACTCCAATCCTCCTCATTCCTCAGCAAACGCCCGGAACCCAACTCCTGATCAAAATTGATTCTCAAGGGCTCACAAGAGCCTCTGTTGTGCAAAGCTTAACATTAAAATGTTAAAACGCAACCAGTAAATACCAAAGCACCCCGGTTTAGTCTCTCATACCGCATACCCTTACGCACTAGTAGTTTGTACACTGTTGTATGTTTTTTTTTTCTTTGGGACTTGAGTCTCAATTATTGATCTTATTGTATTTTCTTTTTAAACCTATTGCATGTTGTTCTTTTAATTGTACACCACTTTACTTCAAATGTTAATTATTATTGATTGTCTCGGAATATAAACTTATTGATTGTGAACTGTGGTACATCATTCGGACCGTGCACACTTTTTCAGCCCTCTCATAATACTGGTCTGATACACCTCTACTAACCTAAAATCATTCCACACTTCTCAGATCACCTACAGCTTGAGAATGTCCCTCAAAATTGTTTCCCTCAATGTGAAGGGCCTGAATAGCCCCTTCAAAAGATCAATGCTATGGAGAGTGGCTATCTCCCAAAAGTGCGACGTATTGTGCGCACAAGAACCCCACCTGCTTCATCAAACACCACCTCGAGTCTCTCACCATAAATTCCCTTACTGCTTTTTTCCAACTCAGAAAAAAAACTAAAGGTGTAATGATCACAATTAAAGACACTATCACCTTCACACAGGAATTTGTTGAATGCCACCCAAGCGGCAGATACATAATATTAGGTGCTGATCTAAACCACCAACCATTTACACTGGTATCAGTGTATTCAACGAACACTAATCAGAAAAAAAATCCTTTGATCACTAATGAAACGGGTTCGCTCAATTCAGATAGGCCAACTTGTTTGTGGAGACTTTAACTCTGACTGCTCCATTGACTCCACTAGCTTACGCAGAAACCTCTCGCAAGACTTATCCACCCTCTTACAAGAGGAGGATAGATATGATGTATGGAGAAGTATGTACGTATCAGAGAAAGGTTTTACCTTCTTTTCCTCTGCTCTTCAGGTCTACTCTAGGATTGACATGTTCCTCGTAGACAAAACCTCACTCTTTCAGTCATCTGATGCCAAAATTGGCAAAATCATATGGTCTGACCATGCTCCAGTCTCACTATCCTAAACGCTTCAACAATATGCAACCCACTAAACTGTGGAGGTTAAACACCAACTTATTATATAACCCTAACCACGAGAAACATGTCAAGTCTGAATTAGAAACATACTTCGCACAAAATGAGTGGATGATGCTCATTTCTTATGGGCGGCCCAAAAATCCGTCATGCGAGGAGTGTTCATCAAATTGGGTTCCCAGGAGAAGCGTAGAAGAAATACATTGATATCTGACCTTACCCACGACATAGCAGAGCTTGAGTCCCAAAATAAACTCTGTTTCTCCCATCACAGAGATAACCAACTGAAAGATCTTAGGCACAAATGATCCCAATTCTTTGTCTTCGAATTTGATATCTATTTAAAAAGACTTAAACTGAACTACTATGTAGCCAGTAAAAAAATTGGTAGTGAGGCAGGTCAAAATCAGGATGCACACAAATAGATTAATAGATTACCTTCTGGACCCTCATGGCCAGAGGCTCACTAACCCCCTCCATATAGCTAACTGCTTTGCGGAATACTACACTGAACTTTATAACCTAGAGTCCTCCCAGACAATTCCCCAACCAAGCCCAAATACAAGCCTTCTTACAATCCCTATCACTCCCCCAGATCCCCAATGCAGACCTCTCTGAGCTCTCCAAGTACATTTCTGCCCAAGAACTCCATAAAGCAATATCCTCACTCCCTATGCACAAAGCGACAGGTCCTGATGGCTTCGGGAATGAATATTATAAGAAATTTGGTTCAATACTCTTCCCTTACTTAAAAAAGTATTTAATACAGCAGCAAAGTCAGCTACATTCCCTAAAGAAGCACATAAGGCTTTAATAATCACCATTAGGGATGAGCTTCGTGTTCGAGTCGAACCCATGTTCGACTCGAACATCGGCTGTTCGACCGTCCGTCGAATTGCGAACGATATGGGCCGTTCGCGCCAAATTCGTGTGGCGCGTCACGGCCCATAATTCACTGCGGCATCGCAGTGCATTGCTGGCTGATGATTGGCCAAGCATGCACTATGACCCGCATGCTTGGCCAATCACAGCGCCGTCAGTAGAGAGAGCTGTAATTGGCCAAAGCCAGGGTGGCTTTGGCCAATTATGGCTCAGGGGATTTAGTACACACCCCACACTATATAAGGCCGCCTGCACGGCGGCCCTGTGTAGTGTGTGTTCCGGTGTGCTGAGCGATAGAGAGAGAGAGAGACAGTGTCATTTGATTTGAGTTAGATAGATTAGGCAGAACAGTCAGTCAGTTAGCTGCACTTACAGTGTATTGTGTATATATATGCATCCCAGGTGTTGCATATATATATATACACTGTATTCAGTTTAGCTAGATCCGTTCCTGTTATCTTCTATCTAGACTATTTACATTCAGTGCAGTGTGTCCTGCTCACAGTGTTCAGCTAGATCCGTTCCTGCTATTTACATTCAGTACAGTGCTTCCTGCTCACAGTGTTCAGCTAGATCCGTTCCTGCTATTTACATTCAGTGCAGTGCGTGCTGCTCACAGTGTTCAGCTAGATCCGTTCCTGCTATTTACATTCAGTGCAGTGCGTCCTGCTCACAGTGTTCAGCTAGATCCGTTCCTGCTATTTACATTCAGTGCAGTGCGTCCTGCTCACAGTGTTCAGCTAGATCCGTTCCTGGTATTTACATTTAGTGCAGTGCGTCCTGCTCACAGTGTTCAGCTAGATCCGTTCCTGCTATTTACATTCAGTGCAGTGCGTCCTGCTCACAGTGTTCAGCTAGATCCGTTCCTGCTATTTACATTCAGTGCAGTGCGTGCTGCTCACAGTGTTCAGCTAGATCCGTTCCTGCTATTTACATTCAGTGCAGTGCGTCCTGCTCACAGTGTTCAGCTAGATCCGTTCCTGCTATTTACATTCAGTGCAGTGCGTCCTGCTCACAGTGTTTAGCTACATCCGTTCCTGCTGTTTACATTCAGTGCAGTGCGTCCTGCTCACAGTGTTCAGCTAGATCCGTTCCTGCTATTTACATTCAGTGCAGTGCGTCCTGCTCACAGTGTTCAGCTAGATCCGTTCCTGCTATTAACATTCAGTGCAGTGCGTCCTGCTCACAGTGTTCAGCTAGATCCGTTCCTGCTATATACATTTAGTGCAGTACGTCCTGCTCACAGTGTTCAGCTAGATCCGTTCCTGTTATCTTCCTACTGACAGGCAGGCTTGTCTGGTTACAGTATATAAAGCTACCTGAAGAAAATTACAGGTGTTCTTTTTGATCCTATTAGTACCACGGTCAGGCAGCTAGACTATTTACATTTAGTACAGTGTGTCCTGCTCACAGTGTTCAGCTAGATCCGTTCCTGTTATTTACATTCAGTGCAGTGCGTCCTGCTCACAGTGTTCAGCTAGATCCGTTCCTGCTATTTACATTCAGTGCAGTGCGTCCTGCTCACAGTGTTCAGCTAGATCCGTTCCTGCTATTTACATTCAGTGCAGTGCGTCCTGCTCACAGTGTTCAGCTAGATCCGTTCCTGCTATTTACATTCAGTGCAGTGCGTGCTGCTCACAGTGTTCAGCTAGATCCGTTCCTGCTATTTACATTCAGTGCAGTGCGTCCTGCTCACAGTGTTCAGCTAGATCCGTTCCTGCTATTTACATTCAGTGCAGTGCGTCCTGCTCACAGTGTTCAGCTAGATCCGTTCCTGCTATTTACATTCAGTGCAGTGCGTCCTGCTCACAGTGTTCAGCTAGATCCGTTCCTGCTATATACATTTAGTGCAGTACGTCCTGCTCACAGTGTTCAGCTAGATCCGTTCCTGTTATCTTCCTACTGACAGGCAGGCTTGTCTGGTTACAGTATATAAAGCTACCTGAAGAAAATTACAGGTGTTCTTTTTGATCCTATTAGTACCACGGTCAGGCAGCTAGACTATTTACATTCAGTGCAGTGCGTCCTGCTCACAGTGTTTAGCTACATCCGTTCCTGCTGTTTACATTCAGTGCAGTGCGTCCTGCTCACAGTGTTCAGCTAGATCCGTTTCTGCTATTTACATTCAGTGCAGTGCGTCCTGCTCACAGTGTTCAGCTAGATCCGTTCCTGCTATATACATTTAGTGCAGTACGTCCTGCTCACAGTGTTCAGCTAGATCCGTTCCTGTTATCTTCCTACTGACAGGCAGGCTTGTCTGGTTACAGTATATAAAGCTACCTGAAGAAAATTACAGGTGTTCTATCCCAGCTTAGTGCAGCTACAGGCCATTAGTATGTCTGGAAGGCCAAGAAGGAGAGGCAGACAGTCACAAGCCAATAAGAGAGGGCAAGCAGGCTCTGTGTCTAGTGCTGGTCATGGAGACGGTGCATCTTCATCAGCACGTGGCCATGGGACACGCTTGGCCTTTTTTTCGGCAGCTGGCCGTGTTGAGCCGCAACATGCGGAAGACTTGGTCGAGTGGATGACCAAGCCGTCCTCATCCTCCTCATCCTCTCTCACCCATGCCCAGGGTGCTTTGTCTGGCAAAGCAGCGGCCTCTTCCCTCAGCTCAATGTCATCAGTGACTCCTTCCCTAGCTCCACCATGTCCTCATGAGGATTCCCTCGAACTGTTTGACCACAGTGTTGGGTACATGCTCCAGGAGGATGCCCAGCGTTTGGAAGGCTCTGATGATGATACTGAGCTCAATGAAGGCAGTAACATGAGCACGGACAGAGGGGGTGCCCAAGAAGGACAGCAATCTGGCAGTCATGCTCCCCCTGCTGCAGCATACTGCCAGGTTTGCTCCAGTGATGAGGAGGGAGGGGATGATGAGGTCACTGACTCAACGTGGGTGCCTGATAGGAGAGAGGAGGAGGAGGAGGAGGAGGAGGAGGAGGAGGAGGTGGCACATCACCAACTAGGCAGGATGCCCTCCAGGGGCCAGCCTAAGGGCAGCACATTGACTGCATCACACCCCAAAGCTCCACATGTGCAGGGCGCTGCAGTCTCTGCGCGTTATTCAAAAAGTTCTTTGGTGTGGGCCTTTTTTGAGACGAGTGCATCAGATCGCACCGCTGCTATTTGCAATATATGTCTCAAGCGTATCTCGCGTGGCCAAAACATCTCCCGCTTGGGTACCACATGCTTGACCAGACATATGTTGACCTGCCATGCAGTTCGTTGGCAAGCGTATCTAAAAGACCCACACCAAAGAACAAAGACGATCTCTCCTTGCTCCTCATCAGCTGAGATTTCCAACCCCACTAGACCTTCAGTCCTCTCTGCGACCTGCAGTGAGAGGAATGAAGGTGTAGAATTAGGTGTGTCACAGCCAAGTACTTATGGGCAATCTGCTTTTGGTACACCGACGTCAGATTGTACCAGGCAAATTTCCCTGCCCCAGCTGCTGCACCGCCGAAAGAAGTTTGCTCCCAGCCATCCACATGCCCAGCGGTTGAATGCTAGCTTGGCAAAATTGCTAGCACTTCAACTGCTGCCTTTTCAGTTGGTAGACTCTGCCCCCTTCCGTGAGTTTGTGGAATGTGCGGTTCCTCAGTGGCAGGTACCCAAACGCCACTTTTTCTCACGGAAGGCGATTCCGGCTCTCTACCGGCATGTGGAAGGCAATGTCCATGCCTCGCTGGACAGGGCGGTCAGCGGTAAGGTGCATATTACCGCTGACTCATGGTCCAGCAGGCATGGACAGGGACGTTACTTAAGTTTCACGGCGCATTGGGTGACTCTGCTGGCAGCTGGGAAGGATGCAGGACAAGGTGCAGTAGTGTTGGAGGTTGTTCCGCCACCACGCCTCCAAAATGCTGATTGTGACACACCTCTCTCCTCCACCCCCTCCTCTTCTTCTTCCTCCATGGCCTCTTCCTCGGAACCAGCGGTGCTCCGTAGGCGTTCAAGGGGCTACGCAAGTACGCAGGCCAAAAGATGCCATGCGGTGCTTGAGCTGGTGTGCTTGGGGGACAGGAGCCACACTGGGGCAGAGGTTCTGTCAGCTCTGCAGGGGCAGGTTCAGAGGTGGTTGACGCCACGCCAACTTAAGGCAGGAATGGTGGTTTGCGACAATGGCACCAACCTCCTCTCTGCCCTCCGACAGGGACAACTGACCCATGTGCCCTGTTTGGCTCACGTCCTTAACTTGGTGGTGCAGCGGTTCTTGGGCAGGTACCCGGGCTTACAGGATGTCCTGAGGCAGGCCAGGAAAGTCTGTGTGCATTTCCGCCGGTCATATAATGCCAGTGCTCGGCTGACGGACCTCCAAAAGGAGTTTAACCTGCCCAAGAACCGCCTAATCTGTGACATGCCCACCAGGTGGAACTCGACGTTGGCCATGCTGCAGCGGCTGCACACGCAGCAGAGGGCCATCAATGAGTACCTGTGCGACTATGGCACCAGGACAGGGTCAGGGGACCTTGGTTTTTTTTCCCCACGCCAGTGGGCCATGATCAGGGATGCATGCACTGTCCTGTCACCATTCGAGGAGGCCACGAGGATGGTGAGCACTGACAGTGCATGCATCAGTGACACTGTCCCCCTTGTCCACCTGTTGGAGCACACGCTGCGTGGAATAATGGACAGGGCACTTGAGGCAGAACAGAGGCAGGAAGAGGAGGACTTCCTTAGCTCTCAAGGCCCCCTTTATCCAGACAGTGTTCCTGCGTGCCCGCCGATCACACAGGAAGAGGACGAGGAGGAGGAGGAGGAGGAGGAGGAAGATTGTGTCAGTATGGAGGTGGAGCCTGGCACTCAGCATCAGCAGTCTTTAAGGGATCAGTCCCAAGGAACACATGGACTTGTACGTGGCTGGGAGGAGGTGGCTGCGGACGTTGTTGTCCTTAGTGACCCAGAGGACTCCGGACCGAATGCCTCAGCAAACCTACGCTGCATGGCCTCCCTGATCCTGCAAAGCCTGCGTAAGGATCCTCGTATTCGTGGTATCAAGGAGAAGGACCAATACTGGCTGGCAACCCTCCTTGATCCACGTTACAAGGGTAAGGTTGCGGACCTTATCTTGCCATCGCAGAGGGAGCAGAGGATGAAACATCTTCGGGAGGCCTTGCAGAAAGGTCTGTGCAACGCGTTCCCAGAGACTGGGAGGTTACAAACTCCTGTTTCTGGACAACGTGTTGCTGAGGCTTCGGTCAGTCAAAGAAGGAGCGGTGGAGAAGGTGGCCGTCTGACCGATGCGTTCAGACAATTTTTTGGTCCGCAGCCCCAAGGTATGATCGGTTCCAGCAACCATCGCCAGCGTCTGTTTTACATGGTGCAGGAATACCTAGGGGCAAGATCAGACTTGGACACCTTTCCCACCGAAAATCCTCTGGGTTACTGGGTCTTGAGGATGGATCACTGGCCAGAGCTTGCACAGTATGCAATTGAGCTACTGGCCTGTCCTGCATCCAGCGTTCTTTCGGAACGCACATTCAGTGCTGCTGGAGGCGTGGTAACCGATCACAGGGTGCGTCTGTCCACCGACTCGGTCGATCGGCTGACCTTCATAAAAATGAATCAGTCTTGGATCACCACCAGCTACCAAGCACCTGATGCAGATGTAACCGAATAATTTTTTTTGAAATCTCAGATCCCTTCAAAGACTGCCTATGCTGATGCTGAGTGACTATCCCTGAGTAATTATCCTCTTCCTCCTCAATCATCACGCTGATAGCTTGTAAGAACATTTTTGGTTCTGGGCGCCACCACCAGTGCCTAAGGCACAATTTTTCAGCCCCTGTTTAACAGGGGCGTGTAATTACAATTTTTGATGTAATACTTTGCAGCAGGGCTCGTTCCTGCATTCCAACTAGAGTGTCTGTGAGGGGTTGCAGTGTTGTGGCACCAGCACCAGTGCCTAAGACCCAATTTTTCAGCCCCTGTCTAACAGGGGCGTGTAATTACAATTTTTGATGCAATACTTTGCAGCAGGGCTTGTTCCTGCGTTTCAACTAGAGTGTCTGTGAGGGGTTGCAGTGTTGTGGCACCAGCACCAGTGCCTAAGACCCAATTTTTCTGCCCCTGTCTTACAGGGGCGTGTAATTACAATTTTTGATGCAATACTTTGCAGCAGGGCTCGTTCCTGCGTTCCAACTAGAGTGTCTGTGAGGGGTTGCAGTGTTGTGGCACCAGCACCAGTGCCTAAGGCCTAATTTTTTAGCTCCTGTTCAACAGGGGCATGTAATTACAATTCTTGATCTAATATTTCACAGCAGGGCCCTGTGAGGGCTTACAGTGTTTTGGCCACAGCAACACCTAAGGCCCAAATTTCTGCTGAGTATATAGGGCAGGACCCTACTTTCAAACATCTAACTTACAAACGACTCCTACTTGCAAACGGAAGGAGACAACAGGAAGTGAGATGAAATCTACCCCTAAGGAAGGGAAATTCTCTCCTGTAAGAGTTAATATGGGAAAACAATTTCTCCTTTCCACTGATGCTTTCCAATCCTTGTTCCACAAAAAAACCCAAATTTTCAAAAAACATTTTTCATTGGGACAAAAAAGTGAGGTGAAATCTTCTGAAGAGGAGGAAAGACGCAAAACAAATGTCACAGGGGTGATAACCCTTCCCTATGTTTTCCAAAAAGCTTAGAAAAGATTTTTTGGCTGGAGCTAAACACATTAAAAATGTTCAAAATTACAAACAGATTCTACTTAACAACAAACCTACAGTCCCTGTCTTGTTTGCACCGCCTGTATACTGCTGTTCAGAGTATATAGGGACCTTTCCTTATTTTAATTTGGGTGCGGGGTTCCCCTTAATATCCATACAAGACCCAAAGGGCCTGGTAATGGACTGGGGGGTACCCATGCCGTTTGTCTCACTGATTTTCATCCATATTGCCATGACCCGACATGACATTAAACCCGCAAGCAGTTTTAAATGAGATTTTTTCCTTTAAAAATGACATTTGGTGCAGGGACTGTTCTAAACATGGGAAACACGCGTCACTTTACAGGCATACTATAGACACCCCCCAGGTACGATATTTAAAGGAATATTTCACTTTTTTTTTTTTACTTTAAGCATCATTAAAATCACTGCTCCCGAAAAAACGGCCGTTTTTAAAAGTTTTTTTTTGCATTGATACATGTCCCCTGGGGTAGGACCCGGGTCCCCAAACCCTTTTTAGGACAATACCATGCAAATTAGCCTTTAAAATGAGCACTTTTGATTTCGAACGTTCGAGTCCCATAGACGTCAATGGGGTTCTAACGTTCGTGCGAACTTGCGGTCCGTTCGCGGGTTCTGGTGCGAACCGAACCGGGGGGTGTTCGGCTCATCCCTAATCACCATACCCAAACCCGGAAATTCTTCTAATAACCCAGCTAACTACTGCCCTATCTCACTCCTCAACACAGACATAAATATCAACGCCCTAAGACTAGGAAACATTATCCCCAAATGAATTCACGCATATCAAGTGGGTTTTGTCAAAGGATGCCAGATGGATTCTTAATGTTCTACAATGGGCAGAGATTCACCGAACGCCTTCTCTGCTCCTATCCTTGAATGCGGAGAAGGCGTTCGACCGTCCACTGGTCCTATTTGAAGGAAGTGCTCCACATTTTCAGATTTGGAGGCTTTATTGACTTAGCCATTAGAGCACTCTATTCTAACATTTGTGATAAAGTATATTCCTCCAGTACCTTCTCACGTCCCTTCAATATCACTAATGGTACCAGACAGGGATGCCCATTATTCCCTATTATCTTTGTCCTAGTCATGGAACTGCTCGCCCAAGCAATTAGAATTCACCCTAAAATCTCAGGAATTAAACTAGGCCGTATTGATCATAAAATAGGACTTTATGCTGGCGATGTTATCATTTCCCTCTCTAACCCTGACCCACCCCTCCCGGCGGTCTCTGACTTACTACAACAATTCAGTCTCCTGTCGCTCTACAAGATCAACAATTCAAAATCCCAAATGCTCCTTATCTGCCTATCTAAAAAGGCGCAAACTCACCTATCAGCAACTTCTGGCTTCTCCTGGGCCCCTAAATCAGGAATCAAATACCTAGGGATACAGTTGACTTCACCTAGCTCTTCTATATTCAGCAACAACTATGAAACATTATTACGAACTATACAACAACAAACACAAGATCTCTCCAAGGTGCAAATCTCCTGGGCAGGAAGAGCAGCTGTTACCAAAATGACCATTTTACCAACGATCCTATATCACTTTCGTACGCTGCCTATACCTGTTTTTAGCTCATGTCTACAAAAACTACAAACCACCCTCATCAACTACATATAGGAAAAAAAAGAGCTCAATTTCGTAACAACACCCTGTATAGACCTAAATCCTATACAGGTCTGGGTGTCCCCAATGTACAGTAAAAGGTTATTATCAAGCAGCACAACATGACCAAGCCTCCAACTGGTGGTCTCCTACGAAAGATAAACAATGGGCTGAGATAGAACAAACCATTATAGGGTGACCGTTCAAAAGTCTCCTGGGCGCGCTCCTCCTTGGACTCAAACTTCCATCTTCTCCTTTCTATACGATTCAAGCAACTATAACATCTTGGCTTTTCTCCTGCTCTGCCACACTCTGAGCAATCTCTCCCTCTAACAACCGCAGAATTCTTCACTGAGCATATATCCTTCAATGCAGGTATTCGCTCGGTCGATCACCTTCTAGTAAATGCCAATCTACCCTCTGATGAAGATCTTCAGAAGCGCTACAACCTTCCTCATAGAGACTTTTACAAATACCTATGTATTTGTCACATATTGGGACCCATCCTCAAATCAGTCACCTTAGTACCGCAAGAAGTCTTCTCCATCTACGCTTCTCCTACACCCTGCAAAAAGGGCATTACTTTCTTCTACCGACTACTCCTAACTCCTATTTCCCAGGAGGAAATCCCATCAATGAAATCCTGGGAATTAGACCTTTCCAGCACCTTCATTCTTGCTCAATGGAACAATGCAACCAATAATCTTTTAAAAGTTTCACTGTACCTCACATTGGGAAGCCCACCTAAAACTTGTGGTATCTTACCCCCCAACGGATTTCCAAATTGTCCAGAAATACATCACCATGCTGTTGGAGGAATTGTGGTAAGTCACCCTTGATGTCTAAATCGCTTCCATTATTGTAGATTTATCCCGTTTCTTACCTTTACCGTCTTAGTTGACTTTACTACTCATTCTCTACCAACCTTGATAATGTAACGTTGCTAAAGCGTGTACGTGTATAAAAGTGAAATACATGTATAGCATACTATTGAATAAAAATAAAAAATATTAAAGTATCACCTCTGAATAACAAATCCCTGCCAGTTTCTGTTTCTAAACAATAAGCTGGGGATCCTGGGTGACATCATTGACCATACAGTCATGATCATATTTGGTCAATGATGTCCCTAGGTATCCCTGCCTCTGTTTTAACATCCTAGCTGTGGCAGGGATATGTCATTGGTGACAGGAGTAGCAATGGAAAAAGAATATCATGGTGGCAGGTTGTTGTGTTGGCGGGTCAACATCAGCAAGCGTTCCTCATCTTGACTGACATGGATCTACAACACAGGATGTCTTGATTGACATTGCATTTATAGAGAGAGACGTATATTTTTTATTTCTTCTTTTTTTATTTAACAAACAAAAGGGTACTATGCGCTCATTTATATAGGGGGGTATCTGCAGCCCCCCCCCCCCCCACAGACTGCCATATTCTTTTTGGGGGAGAGGATGTGGGCATGAGGCCCTTGTCACAATCAACATGAGGACAAGGTGCCTTTAAAGGGGGAAGCCCCCTCCCCCCAAGTTGCTCTCCATTTTACTGGCCCATTCAATCTAGAGGGTTGACATAATTTGACACAACCTCATCTTAAATATATTTTTATATTTTACCAAAGAAAGTGGATAAAAATTACACATCACATCATCAAATTAGAGAACACAGCATACACTGAGAAAAAGGCACCAGACCCAGAAGCCAGCAGTGATTACTGTAGTAGCAGTGCCTATAGCACTAATTCTCTGTTTCCACAGGGATTGGCCATGTATGGTACATACATACTTACATTGTTTCAAATTGGAACCAGGCAAAGAAATTCATATCTAAACTTCAACTTTAATGATAAAAGTAGATGCCTTTTTTTTTGAAATTTTGCAGTTGCTTTATTACATGTGAAAAAATGTGTATTAAACAGGTTTTATTACTACATATACATTTTTTGCAAACAAAAAAAAAACACATTTATAGTTAGAATTTTGTTCATGTAAGAAAAATGTTTTGCTCTTTCAAATTTCAAACAAAAATGGTAGAACATCAGTTTGGCCACACTAACCATTGGAAAATCAAACAAAGGTTTTGAAGATGAAAATTTTGCAACAGAATTCTACTTATACCAAGTACAGCTTTAGACTGTACAGATGGATGAGATAACAGTATAAGCTGCCTAGAAACGTGTTTTTTAGTCCTGGGAGACTGAGAGGAACAGTAAAGCTCAAACACCATGAAACACTACTAAGGGAAGCAGGGCTTGCATATGAAATGAGCTATAATGGCTGCCCTTATGCACACACATAAATAAAATATACATATATTAAATACATAGATATGAAAACACAGTGGGGGGTTGTTGCAGATGCGAGCAGAACCTGCTAGCATCAGAACAGCACTGTGCACCATCCCTAACAGAAATGATTTGAAAACGTTTTTGCTATTTTTAGGTACATTGGCCACCCGCCTACTGGGATTTGTGCAGCCCTGATATATAAAGAAAAAATGCTTATGTACAAAACAAGTCCAGTTTTGCTGCTAATTAGAATTAGGTCCTTACTAGCATTTATTATTTAATTATTGATGTGCAAAGCAAACAGATATAGAAACCGGCAAACAGAAATAAAAAACAATTTCTACGCTTTGAAAAATGTTTTAGCATTCAGCGCTGGGAAATTGATTTGTTTTTTGCTGAAAATAAATGTTCTAATTAATTCAGCATTAAGTTATGAGAAGTCATTTATTCTCAGAGACATTGGTTTAATGAATTATATACAGCACACCGCATGAAATAATTTCATCTCCTCCCGGCTCTAGGATATACGTACTGTGCACTGAGAGGGGCATAGGAACTGAAGGGTGACATCATGAGGAGCAATGCACAATCAAGGGGACAGAAGGAGTAGATGGGGAGGGGAGAACACAGTTCTGATATACCAAATGTGAGGTGTTAAAAATAAATGAAATAAATAAAATATAAATTAGATAACTATTAAACTAATAACTAAATGCATATATCCTATAATGTAAACGTAATAAAGTCAAACATAAAATATAATTAAAGTGCACTTATGCATTTAGTTATTAGTTTAATAGTTATATAATGTATATTTTATTTATTTTATTTATTATTAGTGCCACACATTTGTTATATCAGTTTGTATTGTCACATTTGGGAAGTGTGGGTAGTGTTGGCAGCTGTTTATTTTTAGTTTTATATTTATCTTTATTTTTATTTTATTTTGAAATATTTTTTTTTTTTTTTACATTTATATTTTTTTATTTTATTTCATTTTATATTTCTTTAGTTTTTGACTTTGGGGTAGGAGTGTGGCAGCTCACAAGGATTTATCTACTTGAGCACACAGTTCTGTTTCCTTCAAAAATGTTGGCCTCAGCGGATCTTAGCAATTCTAAGATCACTTAATGAGCTGCTAGTTCTACTGTTCAGGAAACATTGGTGTCAATTTTCTAAGCTATTACATCTCGTGCTGTTTCATTATTTTTCTCAGAATTTTTGTGAATTTATTCTTAAAAATAACACAACCGCGTGGTATTATTACATTCTCTGTTTACATTTCGGTTGAGGGGCAGAAAAAATACATATTTGAGATGCATTTTGAGCTCCCACAACTGCTCCCTCTTAACCACTTGCCGACCGCCGCACGCCGGCAGAATGGCACGGATGAGCAATTGGGCCAACCTGTACGGCCCTCCCACCCCATGGGCAGGGGAGTGATCGCCCCCCCCCCCTGCTCAAAGTGGTCGGATTCGTTAGAAAACCGATCATTTCTCAGGTCCCGGCCAATGATTTATAGCCTGCTGACCGGTCCTTACAAATTAAATCATTCCCGTGCCTGTGTAAGTGGTAAACACAGACAGGGGAAGTGATGTCATCTCTCCTCATGGAGTCTTTTCGATTCCAGTGAGAGGAGAGAGAACGCCTAACAGTGAGTTGCACAACACTACACTAACACCAGTACACATAGGTACACTTGTCACCCCACGATCATCCCCTGATCACCCCCCCAGTTAACCCCTTCACTCCCTGTCACTGTGTCATCAATTGCAGTTTTCAGATTTTTCACTGATCACTGCATTGGTGTCATTTGTGACTGTAATAAGTGTTAGAGCAGTTAGTAGTAGTCCCAGGTAGGTCTAGGTTACCCCTCTAAACCCCCTAATAAAGGTTTAACCCCTTGATCGCCGCCCCAGTTAAGCCTTTCACCCCCCGTCGCCAGCGTCACTATTAGATCTTTTTTTCTGATCGCCATATTTGTGTCACGGGTGACGCTAGTTAGCCAGTTAGTTTATTCATTTCACCATCAGGTTTTTATAGCGTCAGGTACCCCCATATATACCTAATAAAGATTTTAACCCCCTGATTGCCCCCTAGTTAACCCTTTCACCCCCTGTCACCAGTGGTTACCATATTAGTTTTACGGGTGACGCCGGTTAGTTTTTTTTTTTTGTTTTTTTTTTTAAAGTTTAACATGTTTATTGAGATAACTCACAGTACAAAATATGTCCATCAAAAGACAGAGTTCAGTTTACATTATTATCTCTTTACATCCAAAACTCTAAGGATACTCAACAAAAAACGAGAAATGAGACATATTATTATCATCAGCAATATTGGATCTAATGCTTCATAGGGCGCAAACAACTAGGGACTGACCAGACACCCCTGACGGGATCACACTGTGTCCTGGTCTAGACTTTGTTGAAAATTATATAGAAAATGCCCTACCCAGTAGAGATCATGAGCCGCCTCTCCGAGGCCACTGATTCACAACGGAGAGACTGCACCGATCCCCAAGGGTGAACCTTTGCTCCTTATAACATAGCAGATTATAGTATCTCATTCAAAATTAGAAGAATAACCAACATAAACTTGATTTGTCAAAAGAGCCATAGTCATCTTTCCTTGGATTATCTGGGGAATAGATGAAATAGACAGAAGGTAAAGAAAAGAAGAGAGAAGAAGAAAGGGATAGAGAGAGAGGCAGCCAGCACTCAATTCATGTATAACTATCATGACGAGGAGATTCCAGGGGCCAGGGAGAGACCTATATGCCCAGCCCAGGGTTCCCATATTGCTTCAAAGGTTTTGAAATTGTCCTGAATTTTGCTTACTACCCTCTCCTGGGTCATGATCCAAGAGATTTTTCGTTTAGCCGATACAAGGGAAATTTTTGGTGTCTTCCAGGCTTTAGCTATTGTAACTTTCGCTCCTAATAGCATGAAAGTAATCAGCCGGTGGGAAAACTTGTTCATTCAATAGAGCAATTTGTGGAGTCTTAGGGATCGGTAGGTTTGTTACTTTGCAGATAAGATTAAAAGTCTTATTCCAAAAACCTCTAATTCTAGGGCATTCCCACCAAATATGAAGCGTGGAACCCTGGGCTTGGCATTCCCTAAAACATAGAGGGGTTAGTTTGTTTTTTATAGTGTCAGGGCACCCGCCGTATATTACCCAATAAAGGTATATGCCCCTGATCACCCAGCACGTGATATCAGTTAGGTTTTAGCATCAGTCAGGATGCCCAGGCGGCGTCAGATTAGTGCCAGTAGCGCTAACACCCACGCATGCACCATACACCTCCCTTAGTAGTATAGAGTTTGAACGGATCGATATCTTTGATCTGATCAGAACTATATTAGCATCCCCAATAGTTTAGGGTTCCCAAAAATGCAATGTTAGCAGAATCAGCCCAGATACCTGCTAGCACCTGTGTTTAGCCCCTCCGCCCAGCCCAGCCCAGCGCACCCAAGTGCAGTATCAATTGATCACTGTCACTTACAAAAACACAACACACATAACTGCAGTGTTCGCAGAGTCAGGCCTGATCCCTGCGAACGCTAACAGTTTTTAGGGAAGCGTTTGAATCAGTCGCTGACAGTCAGGAGCTCTTTTTCCTGTGAGTTTCACTAGTGTATCAGTAAATTTAGAGACCAAAATGTGAAATCGAAGGTACACTAGTGAAAAGGCCTACACATTTCTGAGCATGACAGATAGTGACGAGGAATTCACCCATGTGTCAGATTCAGGCTTAGAATACAATCCTGTAGACAGCAGCGGCCCCCTGACAGATAGCTCTGACGACGGAGTTGTGGTCTCTGCCAAGGTCAAGTGTACCAGACTACATTCTTCTGCTGTTGTTGAGGTGCAAGAACCGAAGGGCTCTCGTATGGAGCAGAGAGCCAGTACTAGTGCCGCTCATCCTTCTGATGAACTGGCAAGCACCAGCGGCCTAGTACACCCTGGTCGTAGTCAAACCAGCACTGCAGTATCACGTGGTGATGTGGAGAGTCCCATAAGTGCAGTTCAAGCTGGTGAGGTGGCCAGCACAACTAGTGTCCCACAGCCACCAAGAAGACAAAGACAGCCCTGTCGAGCCCATAGTGCCCTTCCTGCTGCATTTGCCAATCCTAATTGGGTGCCCACCACTTCTGCAGCACTAGTAGTTCCCCCATTCACTGGCCAACATGGAATTTAGGTGGAAACAGTTGATTTTACGTCACTTGATTTTTATTCACTGTTTTTCACGGAAGATCTCTATAAGTCTATTGTGGACCGAAGCAATTTGTATGCTGGTCAATTCATCTCCGCTAATCACCATTTGACCCTTGCCAGAGAATGGAAATCTATTACAGTTTCTGGGCCTAGCCCTCCTCATGGGCATATCTATAAAGAGTGAGTTGCGGTCATATTGGTCCACTAACCCAATTCACCATATGCCTTGTTCTCTGCCTCCATGGCCAGGGCACGATACGAGCAAATCTTGCGGTTCATGCACTTCAATGATAATGAACTCTGTCGTCCTCAGAGTGACCCTGGATATGATCAGCTCTACAAAATTCGGCCCCTCGCAAACCACTTCAGTCAACAGTTTGCAGCCTTGTTTACTCCCAATCAAGTTGTCTGCATTGATGAGTCCCTGATTAAGTTTTCTGGTCACTTATCTTTTAAACAATATCTTCCCAGCAAGCGTGCCAGATATGGAGTCAAGATGTATAAGCTCTGTGACAGGGTCACAGGCTATACATATAGTTTTATGGTTTACGAGGGAAGAGATAGTTACGTAGAGCTGGAGAACTGCCCAGACTACATAGGGAGCGCTGGTAAGCTTGTGTGGGACTTGGTGTCACCCTTATTCGAAAAGGGGTACCAATTGTATGTGGACAATTATTACACGAGCGTGACACTTTTTAGTCACTTGTTTGATCATGGAATTTGCGCATGTGTCAGGAGAAACCCCTCTGTGTCCGTGAATATAACCTTAATATGGGAGGGGTGGACCTCAACAACCAGTTGTTTTATGCGCCATACCTAGTTTCCCATAAGGCCAGACGCTGGTACAAAAAAGTGTCTGTATACTTATTCCAAATGGCTCTGCTGAATGCTTATGTGCTATACAATGCTTCAGGACGAACTTGATCCTTCCTTAAATTCCAGGAAGAGATCATCACAGCCCTTCCATTTCCAGACGGTACTGTGGCCCAACTTTCCAATCTAAATGCAGTAAGCCGGCTGCATGAGAGGCATTTTTCGTATGTCCTCCCTGGTACCCCTACCCAACGAACCCCCCAAAGAAAATGTTGTTTCTGTAGAAAGCGCAAATATAGGCATGACACCCGCTATTATTGTCCCTCCTGTCCTGACCATCCTGGTCTTTGCATTGGTAAATGTTTTGAACGCTTTTACACACTAGTGGAGTACTAGCATAGGGTACAGCACTGGCACAGACTAGGACACACTTTCACAGGGTCTCCAAAGGTGCCATCGCATTTTGAGAGACACGAACCTGTAACCGAACCGTTACAACCACTATAACCGTTATAGTTCAAATAAAAGTGTAAAAAAAAAAAGGAAAAATATATATATATAAAATAAAAAAAAAGAAATAGTCATTTTATTGTTCTCTCTCTCTCTCTCTCTCTCTCTATTCTCTCTCTATTGTTCTGCTCTTTTTTGCTGTATACTACAATGCAATGTTTTATTTATTGTTAATATGTTTTATCATGTTTGCTTTTCAGGTATGCAATTCTTTTATACTTTACTGTTTACTGTGTTTTATTGTTAACCATTTTTTTGTTTTCGGGTACACCATTCAGCTGCAGCACTGATTTATTTATCTTGACAGCACCAGCGTTTGCTCCCATGATACGTAAATCAGCGACTCCAGTGCTGTAGAAGTTTCACCATCACAGTTAAAAAAACGAGCATATATGCTGAAGCATGAGAGCAGGGGTGGAGGGGCAATTTGCCCCTAACATTAGGAGCGGATTGCCCCCATGCTTTGGCATATAATTTTCAGGCACAGATTGCGTTAAAAAATGTTTTATTTTTACTATGTTTTATTGTATTTGCAGGTATGGTATGTCTTACTGTCATACTGTAATGTTACTTTGTTTTATTGTTAACCATCATTTGCTTAGCAGGTACACCATTCAGCTGCAGCACTGATTTATTTATCTGGACAGCAACAGCGTTTGCTCCCACGATACTTAAATCAGTGACTCCAGCACTGTAGGAGGTGATTTCACCAACACAGTTAAAAAAAAATGGTGCATGTATGCCAATTATTAGAAGTGGGTGGATGAAGGGTGGTATTCTAATGGTGGGCATACCCACCGATCAATCTCTTTTATTCGTTCAGCCCAGAGGCTGCATGAAAAAAGAACATTACAATGTATGCCCAACAAGGACCAGCAACATACTGGTATGTTGCTGGACTTTGAGTGGTTATTCCAGAATGATGCCTGCAGGTTTAGGTATCATCTTGGTATCATTCTTTTCAGCCAGCGGTCGGCTTTCATGTAAAAGCAATCCTAGTGGCTAATTAGCCTCTAGACTGCTTTTACAAGCAGTGGGAAGGAACGTCCGTCCCCCCTCCATCTTCCATGGTTTTCTCAGGCTCTCCTGTCCCAACAGGGAACCCGAGATTGCAGCCAGTGGTTCCGCAAGCCGACCATAGAGCTGATCAGAGACCAGAATGGCTCCAATCATCTCTATGGCCAAAAAAAAACGGAAGCTATGAGCATTTCATGACTTAGGTTTCACCGGATATAAACAGCACCATTGGGAAATTGGGAAAGCATTTTATCACACCGATCTTGGTGTGGTCAGATGCTTTGAGGGCAGAGGAGAGATTTAGGGTCTAATAGACATTTAAAAAAAAAGGGGGTACCTGTCACTACCTATTGCTATCATAGGAGATATTTACATTGCCTGAGATAACAATAAAAATGATTTAAAAAATAAAAGGAACAGTTTACAAATAAAATAAGAAAGCAAAATAAATAATAATTAAAAAAAAAGCACCCATGTCCCCCTGTGCTCTTGCGCATAGGCGAACGCAAGCGTCGGTCTGGTGTCATATGTAAACAGTAATTGCACCATGCATGTGAGGCATCACCGTGAAGGTCAGAGGGCAATAATCTTAGCAGTAAACCACCTCTTTAAATCTAAAGTGGTAACCTGTAAAGGCTTTTAAATGCTTTTAAAAATGTATGTAGTTTGTTGCCGCTGCATGTTTGTATGCAATTTTAAAGCATGTCGTGTTTGGTATCCATGTACTCGGCATAAGATCATCTTTTTTATTTCATCAAACATTTGGGCAATATAGTGTGTTTTAGTGCATTAAAATTTAAAAAAGTGTGATTTTTCAAAAAAATTGCATTTGAAAAATTGCTGCGCAAATACTGTGTGCAAAAAAAACTGCAATACCCACCATTTTAATCTGTAGGGCCTTTGCTTTAAAAAAATATATAATGTTTGGGTGTTCAAAGTAATTTTCTTGCAAAAAAATAATTTTTTTTTATGTAAACAAAAAGTGTCAGAAAGGGCTTTGTCTTCAAGTGGTTAGAAGAGTGCATGATGTGTGACATAAGCTTCTAAATGTTGTGCATAAAATGCCAGGACAGTTCAAAACAGCCCCAAATGACCCCCTTTTTGGAAAGTAGACACCCCACATACATGTTGATTCCATGAAATATTCTATATTTTGCTACAAGTTGCGGGAACATTGCACTTTTTTTTTGCACTAAATGATATATTGTTCAGACATGGCATGGTTATATGTGGAATTACACCCCAAAATACATTCTGCTGCTTCTTCTGAGTACGGGGATACCACATGTGAGACTTTTTGGGAGCCTAGCCGTGTACAGGACCCCGAAATCCAAGCACCGCCTGCAGGCTTTCTAAAGGTGTAAAATTGTGATTTCACTCCTCACTATCTATCACAGTTATGGAGGCCCTGAAATGTCCAGATAGCACAACCCCCCCCCCCATGACCCCATTTTGGAAAGTAGACACCCCAAGGTATTTACTATGAGGCATGGTGAGTATTTTGAAAATCTCATTTATTTTTTAAAATGAAGAAAGAAAATATTTTTTTTTTCTTTTTTCAAATTTCAAAACTTTGTGACAAAAAGCAAGATCTGCAAAATACTCAACATGCCTCTCAGCAAATAGCTTGGGGTGTCTACTTTCCAAAACGGGGTCATTTGGGGGGGGGGGTTGTGCTATCTGAACATTTCATGGCCTCCGAAACTGTGATAGTAGGCAGTGAGGAGTGAAATAAAAAATGTACGCCCTCAGAAAGCCTGAAGTCGGTGATTGGTTTTCGCGGTCCTGTATGCTGTTAGACTGCCAAAAAGTCCCACAAATGTGGTATCCCCATACTCAGGAGAAGCAGCAGAATGTATTTTGGGTGTAATTCCACATATAATCATGCCATGTTTGAACAATATATCATTTAGTGACAACTTTATGTAGAAAAAATAAAAATTTAATTTTCTCGAAACTTGTGACAAAATATAAAATATTCCATGGACTCAACATTCCTTTCAGCAAATAGCTTGAAGTGTCTTTTTTCCAAAATGGTGTCATTTGGGGGGGGGGGGTGCTATTTTGTCATTTAATGGCCTCCGAAACTGTGATAGATAGCGAGGAAGTTAAATCACCATTTTACGCCCTTAGAAAGCCTGAAGGCGGTGATTGGTTTTCAGGGTCTTGTAAATGGCTAGGCTCACACATGTGGTATCCCCATACTCAGGAGAAGCAGCAGAATGTATTTTGATGTGTAATTACACAGATAACCATAGCACGTGTGAGCAATATATCGTTTAGTGACAACTTTGTGTAATTTTTATTTTTTTTGTCAATTTTCAATCACTTGTGACAAAAAAATAAAATATTCAATAGACTCAGCATGCCTCTCAGCAATTTCCTTGGGGTGTCTACTTTCCAAAATGGGGCCATTTAGGGGGTTTTGTACTGCCCTGCCATTTTAGCACCTCAAGAAATGAGATAGGCAGTCATAAACTAAAAGCTGCGTAAATTCCAGAAAATGTACCCTAGTTTGTAGACACTATAACTTGTGTGAAAACCAATAAATATACGCGTATTGACATTTTTTTTACCAATGACATGTGGCTGAATACATTTTGGCCTAAATGTATGAATAAAATTGAGTTTATTGATTTTTTTTTAAAAACAAAAAGTAGAAAATTTTTGGTCTTTTTCTGTTTAGCTCGCAAAAAATAAAAATCGCAGAGGCAATCAAATACCATCAAAAGAAAGTTCTAATTGTGGGAAAAAAGGACCAAAATTTTGTTTGGGTACAGCATTTCATGACTGCGCAATTATCAGTTAAAGCAGCGCAGTGCCAAATTGTAAAAAGTGCTCTGGTCATTGAGCAGCCAAATCCTCCGGGGCTAAAGTGGTTAAGATGCAAAGGCAGCAGATTGGGTTGTACACATGCCACGGCCTCGATGCTTTGCTTCACAGCTGCTGCAAAATTCAACCCTCTGACGCCTTCTGTAAGCTGCACTGTCAAGTGAATGGGGCCATGTTGCAAATGTCCTGCAACCACATGCAATGCAGATGGTGGCGATGTGTGGTGCAGCATTTACAGGATTAGGAAGGCAGCAAAGAGGCGACATATCGCTTCCTTATCACCCGTCAAACACTTTTCATGCTTTTGAGTCCCAGTCACTTTAATCTTTTACCTTTTTTTTTGCTGAATCAAAATCTAGGAGAGAGGGTTTAGGGGTACAGGATACCCAAATAGAACAAAAAATTGGACAGGTATTCTAAAGGTTGTGGGCCCTTAAATACTGTATCTGTCACTTGGTAATTATTGGCCCTCTGAGGACAGACAGATCTATGACCTTATAGGAGCAGTCAAAGTCTTGCCTTATGTTGCAGTGGATCTCTCCCCTTAATCAATTTGGCCCTTGACCCTTTGACAGCGGTCAAAGATACCTTCACTGCTACATTCTTCAGCAAAGAAAATTCCTTACAGGTCCTCTCTCCAGAAATCCATCTTCTTGCCCAAATTTCTTTGGGTAAACACCTTCCAGCAAGGCAGATAAACACCTGGCCTCCCAGGACATGTCTCTGACTAGGGCAAGGCTCAAAAGAAAGCACGCTCTATACTGCCACCCTCTCTAGGCAGAAACCAAGAAAAGAACTGTGAAAAAACACTCAGAAAAAGTGCTCCAAATATTTGTCATCTCTCCAAACAATATCTCTGAACAAAGACCTCAGAGACTGGTTGGGTCAGACAAATATTCATAACTAAGTGACTGTCCTTTTCCACACCGATTACTGGAACCTCTTTCACAGTAACCATAGCTCCCAACTGTCCCTGATTTCAATGAACTGTCCCTGATTTGGAACACAGTCCCTTTGACCCTCTTTCCTAGTCATTTGTCCCTCATTTTGGTCTGATCTATATAGTTTTATAAATCTTTCAAAAAGTGTTTTACAGTGCTAAACCTTTCATCCAGTTTCGAAATTGCTGCATTTGTAAATTTCAAAAGCAAGTATAAAGGAATAGTAGTGGTAAAAAAAAGCACTTGTGGGTTTAACTAATCTTTATTTTGTATAATTCTCCTTTAATGGGCGTGACAGGGGGTTTGTCCTATGCCTACATAGTTTTGCTAATAAGTGTCCCTCTTTCCCATCTCAAACAATTGGGAGGTATGCAGTAAGAGGTAGAAGAATTCAACACAATGAGATTAGGAAAACCATCAGAGATTAGAATAGAGGACAGGGTGTTTACAGCCTAGCTGTATATTGTCAATCAGCACCTGGCCACACCCAGTCCTGCCTACTGATTCCTGGATTGACAGTACTGTCTCTATTGCTGAAACCCTCCTACAGTGATCTGCAGTCTCTGAAAGGGGTCACTTAAGCAATGAATAGGAATTTGGCTCACTCAAGTAAAGTAATGGCATTTTTGCTACTTTATAAATCTTGTGTATGACATATTACTAGATTTAGAACCTGCGTAAGCAGTCACACAGGAGCCTTAAGATGTAGTTGAAAATAATGTTTGTTATAACGGACTGCTGTGGAACAGGAAGTCCAGTGTGATGTACTTAGGGGTGAATGATGTGGAATTCTTGATTGACAATCAACATTCAACATAACAATCCTTGAAAAAAAACAAAAAAACAAAATGAAACCTTGCGCCAATCAACAAATTGATATTAAAGTTCATAAATAGACTAAATATTATTATAAAGCTGCTTCCCCAATGTATAAAAAAAAAACATTAAGTGAAATGACAATTGAATAAGGGGGTGCTATACTTAAGTAGGTATACAATCCTAAGTAATGTTTAACTGTGATAATCAATAAATTATGTTGTCACATACAAAATACTGTATATAAACACGTTAATCAAAGTGCGTAAAAACATAAAGTGCTTCAAATAAAGTTCATTATGTCCTTAAAGACAGAAATTCTTAACTCTTCAATGTGAGATATCGTTATACCATCACCATCATTACTATTCTCACCCAATGTACTCTGATGGAATCACTCATCAGACTACCATTACTTCTTTAACTAAAAAGATGGTCAATAGACGCTTGTATTCTGGGATTATTTGTGGCTCCTCACGGGTATAACATAGTTGTCATGGATCCAATACTTAACTCCTCCACTCCGCCATGCCACCATGAATAATAAAAAAAAACCTTATCTAGTGTGATATTGTTTACTGCTTACATAAATGGTGCTCACTCTGGCACTGGAAATGTCCACCTAATAACAAAATTATGAACATTTAGGCGCTGCCTCCAGCGCTCCACTCAAGCCCTGGAGCCAGCGTGCATTCCACCGTCATTCTGGTGCTTCCTGATGATGGCATTTGAAGAAGTACATCGAGGCGTAGTTTCTGGTCAAGTCACTTCCGGTCCTGATCTTCTAAGTGAAAACTGTAATGGCAGATTGTCTGATAATTCAGTGCTGCAGCATATATTTTTTCATGGAAAACCACAGTTCTACTTTAATTTTGGCAAAATTATTTCAGTCATCGCAGGTCAGCAATCATCTTTCTTAGTTTAACGCTAATCTCCATGGTTCCTGTCAATTTAAATAGTTTTTTAGACCAGCATGGTCTATTTCCTTTGCTAAGTACTGCACTGGCTCTAAGCACTGTATGAACAGAGGCTTCCTGTTTCACACCCAGAACAACATAGAGTCGGTTTGAGTGATGCTCAGCCATTCATAGGGAGCTTTCTGTGAATGAATACAAAACTTCCTCTGATTGACTGAGGCAAAGAGTAGGGCTGATGACATCACACTATCTGAATCAGCCATTTAGAGGAAGCTTTGCATTCATTCACAAAAGACAACGCTCCCTATGTTTTTTTTTTGTTTTTTTTTCCACTTCAGTGACTTCATTAGGGGGGGTTATTTCAACTTCGCAGTTCAAATTTTTATCCCTTCCCATTTTCACATCATTGTGGGACTTACCATTCTTTTATTCATTTATTTAGAAAAAAGAAAAATATTTATTTCAGGTCTTTATAGACTACAAAAAGACACCCTTTCCCCAATCAAACTTTTCACCCTCCCTGCCCCCACAGGTTTGTTTCAATCTATCCCCCGTCCTCCTGCCTCAGGGCCCTGTGCCTTCTAACATCTTCCCCCAGTATTTGTCCGAGATTTTGAATTTATTCCATACACCCCAGATGTTATTATATTTTTCAATTTGGACTTTGTCTCTGCTCCTAGGAAATTCCATTTTACTATAATAATCCACTTGTTTGAACCAATCTCTTATATCTGGTCCTTCGCTGTCTAGCCACCTTTTAGGGATCAGTCCCTTCACTGCATTCAGAAGCTTTGGGATTATTGTTTTTGTATATTGTTTCCTAGGGGTTTTAGAGATGTGGAATAAACATGTCAACATGTTATAGTTTGTCTTCTCTTGTGTTATCTCCTTAATAAGATCGGCTATTTCCAGCCAATGCTTCTTTATTATTGGACATTCCCACCAAATATGTGTCATCGTAGCTCTCCCTCCACAGTTTCTCCAACAACATGGCGAGCTATCCAGTTGGTATTTCTGAATTCTCACTGGGGTTAGATACCACCTCGCCAGGAATTTATAATTCATCTCGATGGTGTTCATGTCCCAGGCGTGGTCGTATCCGGCCCCAATCATCCTCTCGACCTGTTGTTCTTCGAATTTAATATCCAGTTCTTTTTCCCATCTTTCTATGTAGGAGGGTCTTCCTAATCCTTCAAGATCTGTCAGTATTCCATAGACTTTTGAGATTCAATTTTTCAGTGGGATTTGTGTGGCACACAGTTTTTCCAGTGGATTTAGCTCTCCTCCGTCTCTAATTGGTTGCGGCAACGAATTTACAAAGTGATGTAATTGAAATAGTTCCCATTCTCTTATCTTCCACCCATTCATGACTTCTAGTTCTAGTGCTGTTTTCATCTTCCCTTTTATAGTGATGTCTTTAACTTGTGGATTTTTTGTTTCGATTTTGAAAAATATTTCTTTTCCGGATATAAAAAAATTATTTCCTGTGAGCAAAATCAAGGTGAATTGTATACACATTTTTCCTTCCGATGAAGTGCATCCCACATTTTAAATACGTTTTTGGTCAATTCGTGTGATTCTAAATGCAGTGTTCTAAACTTACTTGGTGTCCAAATATTTTTGTGGTGGTTTTACTTAAAGTGTTTTCTATCTCACCCCACTTTTTTTCCCTATGTTCTTTTGTCTACTCTACCATACGTGCTAATATTACCACCTTATAGAACCTTATTATATCTGGAAAGGCTAAACCACCGTTCTTTCTCTTTCTGGTCATTAGTGTATAATTTACTCTCGGTTTTTTATTATGCCATAAATATTTTATCTGCATTTTTTTTATTATGTTGAAAAAACTCTGAGGGATCGCAATAGGTAACATCTGGAAGTTGTACATTATTTTCGGTAATATCACCATTTTGTACATATTGTTTCTGCCCATCCAGGATGTTGATTGTAAACTTCGTTTATTAATGGAATGTAATTTGCCTGATATATTCTCTCGTAGTTTGATGTTATTTTGATTCCCAAATATGATAGTTCCCCTTTTACCCACGTAAATGGATATTCTCTTTGCAGAACTAGAGCTTCGTTTTTTCCCAATCCAATATTTGGAATTTCTGTTTTTTAGGGTTAATTTTGAAATTAGAGAGTTCTCCATAATCTTTTATTTCTTTAATTATATTCGCCAGAGTCGTCTTAGGGTTTGTTACATACATTAAAATATCGTCGGCATACGCCGCGACTTTGCATTCCTTTTCTCCCACTCTCTCCCCCCATCCCCCGATTGTTTCGCAGGGTCGCCAGAAAGAGTTCCAATGACAGGACATATAGGAGTGGCGAGAGCGGGCAGCCTTGTCGCGTTCCGTTGTACATCTCAAAAATTGGTGAGAGTCTCCCGTTAACCTTAACCATTGCCGTAGGCCCATTATATAAATTTTTGATCCACTTCATGATTTTAGGACCCAGTCCCCAGTCTACCCTGTCGAATGCTTTTTCTGCTTCTATCGACAGGTGTAGTACTGGGGATCCACCGGTCTTCTTCTTTCGCAGCATCAGTAATGTTTTGATACTGTTGTCTCTCCCTTCTCTACCCGAAATAAATCCGGTTTGGTCCGGGTCTATCCAGAGTGTCATGAATTTTTTTAATCTACTGGCCAAGATTTTTGCGTACATTTTTTATCCGCATTTAATAAGGCTATGGGCCTGTAGCTGGAGCAATTGGTTTTATCTTTTCCTTCCTTGGGGATTATTGTTATATATGCTAGTAATTTTTCTCTTCTTACCTCTTCATCTTCTCCAATTTTGTTCAGATACTTACAGAACTTTGGGATCAATTGTTCCTGGAATTGTTTATAATATTTAATCGTGAACCCGCCTGGCCCGGGACTTTTTCCTGAAGGTAGCTTCATGGCCGTCCTAATTTCATCTTGCGTTATCTTTTTTTCCAACTCTCTCAGTTGTTCAGATGTGATTTGTGGTAGATTAGCTCTTTTTAAATAAGTTTGAATCTTCTTCCTTCTTGCTTCTTTTTCGAGTTTTGGTTCTTGCTTTTTTATTGAATAGAGTGAACTATAATATTGCGAAAAAGCTTGCGCGATGTCCGTTGTTGTATGTTTTATTTCTCCCTTATCGTTTTTTATTTTCTCTATATAATTTAAAGTCTTCTTTTTCTTTAACATGTTGGCGAGATATTTCGCCGGTTTGTTTCCTTCCTTATATCTATTTTGCAATACCCTGTTATGTTCTTTTCTCTCTTCATGTTCCATTAGTTCTTTTAATTGGTCTCTTTTTAGGGTCAGAGCCCTATATGTTTCATTTTCATCTTGATTTTTGTGTCTTTGTTCCAGGTTATGAATTTCTTTTATCAATCACATCATGTTTTCATTTCTTTCTTTCTTTTTTCTTACCCCAATCGATATTAGTTTACCCCTAATAACAGATTTATGTGCTTCCCATATAGTTGCTCTTGACAAATCAGGGGTGTCGTTCTCCACAAAGTAATTTCTAATCTCTTCCGTTATAATTTTTTCGGTTTCACTGTCATCTAATAGATCTTCATTAATTCTCCATGTACATCACCCCATTGATTCCCCATGTATTTTCATTTTCAACCTTACAGGGGAATGATCTGATATTGTTGTGACTCCTATTGTTGTTTCTATTACCTCCTCTAAGCTTCTGTGTTCCACCATGATGTAATCCAATCTGGAGTACGTTCCATGGACTGTAGAGTAATATGTGTAGTCTTTTGTGCTCGGATGTTGCACCCGCCATGCGTCCACCAGTTCATATTCAAAAATTTCTTTTTGATCTTCCTTAGTTGTGATGTTTCTCTTTCCTGTGCTTCTGATGTACTGTCTAATTTGTGGTCCATGGGGAAGTTGAAGTCTCCAGCCAGTATCAGTTTACCCTGTTTAAACTCTGTCAGATCTTTCAATACTTCTTTTAAATAATTTTTGGAGTTTTTGTTGGGGCAATAGACATTGGCTAACGTAAATTTCGTACCCAGTATTGTCCCTATAAGGAAGAGATAGCGTCCTTCTGGGTCAGTTTTTCTTTTCTCTTTTGCAAAACAGATGTTATTCCTAAATCCTATTGCGACTCCTTTTGCCTTTCTGATTGGTGGATCTTCTTAGTACCATGTTGGAATATTTTTATAATATCATTTGACATTTGAATCCTGAGTGATATATGTTTCCTGTAGAAAAATTATTCCGGCCATACTTCTTTCTAGTTCTTGTAGTATTATCCATCTCTTTTTAGGTGAATTCAAACCTCGGACATTGTAGGTCAGGAAGTTGATGCCATTTGCTAACTCCATTTCACTCTATTATTTCCCCGCGTCCCCCCCGGGCGCCCCCCGGCTGGCATTAGGACCTCCGGGTGGGGGGGGCCTGTAAGGGGCGACACGCGGGAAAGCTACAAATTCGTCTTTATTCTCTTTTTTTCTTTTTTTCCTTCCTTTTCCTGCTTCTCTTTCTTTCCTTCTATCTTCCTTTCTATTATGAGGTAGACACAGGAGCCTGGGTGTCCTCCTTATGAAACAAACCTTGTTCCTCCCCTGCCCTCATACCCACCTCCCCCCCACACCCTCATCCCACTATCCCCCCTCCCGCACCATCCCCAAACCCTAAAACTTTTGGCCTTTTGGTCATGAGCAGGGACCCTATTTCCTTATTTTCCTTCTCTCATTTCTTTCTTCGTCCTTCTTTAGATGTTCTCTCTTCCTGCTCCTGTAATGGAAGTGGAGGTCTACTTGGCACTTCTAAACTGCTTCTCCCTTACCGTTGGGATAGCAGCTTCAGGGCATGCCTCGCGATCGGGTTCCCCCCTCTCATCCCCTAGCTAAAACCTCTTCCCCCTTTCCCTGGCTTTAATATTTTTACTTTACCCTTTTTTTTCTCTTATATTTCCATTATTGTCTTTCTACTTGATTTGCTTACTCGCCAGCTTCATCCCCATTCTTCGTCTCCTCCCCCCACTATACTATTTTCTTCGCACCGACTGCCATTGTGCTTCATCTACATTCAGACTATCAGGTCTTCTAATTATATCTTCAAAATTTTCTGGTAATGGGATTTCCAGAGCTTTGCAAACAATCAGGGATTTCATCAGTGAATTTCAATTTGATAGTTCTTCCGTTTCTTTTTACCAACAGGCATGCAGGGAAACACCAATTGTATTGGATTTCCTGTTCCTGCAGAATTTTTAATAGGGGTTTTAATGTCCTTCTTCTGCTCAGGGTTTCCTGTGAGATATCTTGAAAAATTTGGATTACCTTTCCTTCAAAGGTAATTGGCGATTTCCCCTTCAGGTTTCTCTAGATTAGATTTTTTTACCTCCCAGCTTTCGAATCAGTAAATTATGCCTCTTGGGGTGTCGATCGACATTCCCTGCGGTCTCCTTGTTCTGTGTACTCTTTCAATCTTGATCTCATTGGATTCTTCCTTTAAGATGATTGGGTTGAAGACCCGACCGATAACTTCCTTCAAATTTTCTGTCTGGGAGGATTCCGGGAGTCCTCGGATTCTTAGATTCTTCCTCCGTTCCCTGTTTTCTTGATCCTCTGCTCTATAAGCCTGCTCCTTATGTTCTAATTTCAGGGTTTTAATTTCTCCTTTCAGATCTTTAATCATTTTTGCGTGGAGATCTGTTTTTTTTTTCTACCTCTTCTACTCTTACGAGCATATGACCCATGTCTTTATGGATTACTGCATTTCTGTTTTTAATGAGTTTTCTAAGGCCGCAAACATTCTTTCTATATCTGTTTTGGTTGGCAGTTGGACCGTGTTCTGTTGCTCGACTCTGGTGGATGGGTCTAATTCGAGATCTTGATCCTCTCTCATTTCTGATATGGTGCTGCTATCCATCAGTGTCTTGGTGTTCCCCTTTTTCTCCTTTTTTTCTGATTGTCGCCCTTTTATACTTTATTGTTTTTCTGATGCTGAAGTTGCCCCTTCACCATCTCCTCCCTGGGTCACATACCTATTCATCGGGCCGTGTGTAGGGCTTAAACTTGGACGAGGGGATTTGACCGCAACTCCACCTCCCCTTCCAAACTTACCCCTCATCTTGGGAGAAAAAAAAAAACACCACAGAGGGGGGTTGGGGGATGGGTTGCTAGCTACAGTATCCATGTGGCCTGTTGCTCTAGTCCCTGCAGTATCAACTAGGTCAGTAGTGTCCCCTTGAACTTGCCACAAATGAACTGTTAAACTGTTAAACAGATGAACTGATAGACTAAATTAGTCCATGGTCTATACGGAAGACTCCAAGCGGTATCTATGATTTTTTCTTCTTTGTTCTTTCCTTCCTTATCACCTGCCTTCTTCCCCTTCCCTTTCTCTCCTTTCACTTTCCTTTCTGCCTTTAAACAATCTGATCTATGGTCTATGTTTTTACGTATCCGTATAATACATATTGGGTAGTAAAAAAAAAAAAAAAAGCCCAGTAAAAGTACAATTTGTAACAGTTAGTTGCAGTTAGTAACAGTGGGATATGGATAGTAATAAATGGCAGTATATCTTGTCCCTGCTGTCCAAGCCAGCAATTCGGTCCAGCAATTACAACTCCTATTTTTATGACATATGCATAGCAGTATAATTTAGCAAAGCAGCAGTATAACAGTGTGATTTGTTTGTTTTTTACTTATCTGAGGGGGGAAGATTGGACCTGTCCTTCAGTTTGTTGCAAGTGTATCCGCGCCTCTCTGGGATCTCTAGCCAATCTCTGTGTTTCAGGGTCCGGTCCGGTCCGAGCTCCAGGGAACCCCCTCGCCTCCGCCCACGCACTCTCATCGCCGGGAGCATGGCTCCCGTCCCACCAGCCGCCTGTCCCAGCTGGGAAGGGGAGGGAGAGAGGGCTCTTGCTATTGAGACGGTTCTTCCTCCTCCCCCCTCACCCCCCTCCACGACACAATACTAAGCACTAAGTGATTCTGGATCTCCAGACGGAGGGGAGGAGAAAAGTTTCCGCTCGGCTTCAATGTCCAACTCTCTGAGCAACAGCACGGCTTCTCCCATCCAGCATCCGCCGTGCGGGAAGGTATAGGAGGGCCGTGGATCCCTACCGGCCCTTCGCCTGCATCCAAAGCAGGGAATTATCCGTCTGGCGTGGGTCAGGTACGGGGGTGCCTCAGTCTATTATTTATGCGAGGTTACATGGGGATGGAGACCCGACGCTCCTAAGGCAGACTCCTGTTCAAGACCATTGCTAGGCTCCTCCCTCCTACCTAAAGCTACCTGAAGAAAAGACAAAGCTCCCTATGAATGGCTGAGCATCGCTCAAACCAACTCTATGTTGTTCCTGGTGTGAAACGGGAAGTCTCTGTTTATACAGTGCTAAGAACAAGTGCAGCACTTAGTGAAGGAAATAGACCACGCTGGTCCATATGAAATATTTAAAGTCACAAGAAACCTGGAGTTCAGCTTTAACTGAACAGAGACCCCATTAATTACAATACAATTTTTAGCTAATAAAGTATATATTCATCGATAGCTGACTCTCTATCATGCACCTCATTTAAAGTCCCAAATTTCTTCTCCTTTTAATGATATATACAGGGGTGGAGGCATTTGGGTATTCACACTCAATGCCTCATTTAAAGTCCCAAAACCATTTCTCCTTCAATATTTAACTGAAAATGGACCCTATTAATTACAGTACCATTTTTAGGTAATAAAGTGTAGAACCCTGGTGTTTAGGCATGGTTGCTCCTCACAAATTTACTTGCCAGGTGTAGTTATCATGGTTGATTGGTAGAGATCTATTGATTTCTCCCTAAGTTTGGCCTTGTTGCACTTTTCTCTTCTACCACTAGCTGACCGTGTACTTGGTGGTACTAGATACGAGAAGGGCAATGCAAGGTCAGGTTATGGGTATATGGGATGTCTCAGTTAATGGGCAGGAGTTTTCTTGAATCCCTTGGCCTGCTGGGAGAGCCTATATATTCGGGTGAGGTCAGGTGATCTCTGTTCTATGCCACCTGGACGGCAGTCTTAGTGGATGTGCGTTGTATTGCCCAGGCTTCTATGCCGGAGATGCGGCATATCCCTGGCACATCCGGCTGCTAGGCTGTCTGAGGGCCTATCCAGAAGCAAGAGAGCAGCTCAGGGTTGGGATTACGGCATGCAGTCTAACCAAAAGTGATGGTTCTGCCGGCCAGAGAACCTGTCGTGGTCGGAGGTAGAGGGGAAGCTGTCGCCACTTAAGGGATCAACCACCTTATTACCAGGGACCACAATGAGTAACTGAAGCAAGTACCGCAGCAGTATTCTCACCAACCGGGGACAGTGAAGAATTGGAAAACTTCAATGGGAATCAAGCCAGGGACCCAGACAGCAGCCCAATAACTTTAACAACTATACACCCACCATGCCTCACAACCCACTACATACATAATGATGTCAGCTATCCCTGGCCTTGGAGGTTCTCATTAGATCAAAGGAGGCCTGGGACCTTGCTACAAAAGTATATATCCTTAGTGCCAAACCTGTGGTCCAAGGGCCTCCTATGGCTCTTTGGTACTTGTTGTGTGGCCCTTGGACCCCAGAAAGAAAATTTAAAGGTTGCAGTGCCCTTTGGTGGAACTCTGCTTTCAACAGAGCAGAAACAAAAAATTGCAGCCAATAAGCACACAGTGGTGACCAAAAAGCCTTTCATCACTTTAGTGCTCCGCAGGTGTCTTCCTGGGTGCAGCCTGTTTCTTGACAGCCACACCCCAAGACAGGATGGAGAAGATAAAGAGCAAGCCACAGAACTCTGACTGCATGTTAATGCAGACAAAGATGTAGGCCACACTGTCTGGTGTTCACTCTGCTAGTGCCCTTCTGAGTGAGGTTAGGCAAAAGGCAGCCCACTATACAATGGGCCTCCTTCTCAAGCCTGTACAACCTTAGTAATCTGTGGACGCTAATGGGTAGTACAGCACAGTTCACAGCCAGCAACTCAACCTACTCTGCCCTGGGCTCCTGGTACACTTCTCCTGGGCACAGCACTCAGCCACCAAATACTGCCTAGCTCTCCAGGCTCTGCCCCACTTGGCTTGGGTTCCAGGGTTCTTCTCTGGCTGCTTCCAGCCCTGTTCCTGGGATCCCTGTCTTTTCTGGGGTCTGGCTTATAATCCAAACACAGCAGGGGCCAATCAGAATTTCCTCACACCTGTTGCTAGTTTGGGCTGAAGTTCCGCCTGCCCTTGTGGTAAATGAGAGTCTTACCCCCAGCTAGACTGGCTACACTTACACACAACACCACCCCAATCTGATTCATTCCAAAAAAATGCAGTTTTATCACCATCACGTATATCACTGAGGTCAATACTGTCCACTAGCTGTTCATCCCACCCATGCATAATGCCCAGGTTTTGGAAATGTAGAAAAGCCCTTTTACTTCTCCCCTCCAGCCCCTAAACCCTCTTCTTCCTAAAGCTAATAATGACAGCATTTGGCAGTACTGAAACACATGCAGAAGCCAATGTTATCCCCAAACTGGATCCACACAGCTCAGCAGGGTGGGTCTTTTTCAATTTTTCTGCTGCTGACTGTAACCTTGTGATCAGCAGCATCTGTCTGCAAGTGCATAAGCAGATGTTTTGCTAAGCGGTCTGTTTTTTTCCAAGGATGGATTCTTAACAGTATAATATTTTTTACTTTTCAAATGGTTCAGGAACATTATCAGTTTATAGTCTTCTAAGAAAATCTTTATATATGTGTTAATGTTTGTAGTGGTAAAAAAAAATGTTTTACTGTAACTGCTGTTATTGGTAACATGCTTTCATTATTTTTTAAAATTAACTTAAAGAATTAAACCATAGTTTAAAAAGGCCTTAAAAACAAAAAAGGGGCATCATGAAATGTATTTTGCTTGATACCTTTGCAGCTGAGACAGCCACTAAAAATATGTTTCTACTCAGAGGACAAAATGCTTTTAGAGTGAATACACCTCAAATTCAGACACTTAGCAGGAGTTTTCTTGCAAACGAAAAGAGTAAAAAGAGTGCAGCAACTGAACTGAAATTTAAGCAGCATTTACTGTAAAAAAATTATTTTGCAGCATCTGCAGCAAGTGTTTTGAAGTCTTTTGTAAATTTAAGCCTGAGTTTTTTTATAAAAGTCAGATGTTGCAGGTCTGGGCACAAATGTTTCTTTGTGACAAATCCTTTTGTTGTCCTGAATGCCCTCCCAGATCTTACACCTGCAGCACAGCAGGCCAATTGCCCCAGTGACTACGTCTCTTACGGCGAAACGTACGTCGGGCGGAGGAAGTAGCAGCGACATCACTATGCCCGCCAGGGCGTCGGGCGATTTGTACATGAATGACTGTTATCTTTTCAGCTCTTGTAAGTAGATGTCTTTTAAGCTAATAAATGTTTTTTTTTATTGGACACTGCCAATGTAGATTTCTTCTTTCTTTTCCCATCTGCCATGCCCCATGTGAATGGTCGTGAGTACTTTCTGGTAAAGTGCCATTTGGTGAGGGAGACTCCAGAGTGTGTCCGGAGCAAGTGATTATCTATATGGGCTTTACTGCTGTAATATACTTCATACACCCATAGTGAGGGGTACTCACTAAAAGAGAGGTCAGACCCATTTAGTGTCTCATCTTCTGGTAAGAGGCCAATTTTATCTGTCTTGGAGTGGGTCACTTACAACACCAGCATACTGAAGATGTGCACGATTTAATCACCATATTCTAACTGAACAATTTTGGGGACTTTATACTCCTTTGGACATTATTATCTTTGCATGATTGCACAAAACTTTTTATACATTTTGTATGAATTTCATATATTTACTTTCTTAGCACGTCACATATTGGTGTAAGACACTTTATGTACATGATATATTTCTTTAAGGCAATTTTCATTTATTTAATGACAACGCAACAAAATGTTTTTCTTTTCTGTTTTTTTTATTGGTATGTGCAATATATTTTAGTGCGGCTGTCAACATTTATAATCATCACTGTATTGTTTATATTACACTCAACGCAGATATTATCCACTAGATAGCATGGCCAATACTTTTACACAGAGCTTTTTTTTCTGCTGGAACAGAACTTTTATTTTTACAGTTGGTTTATGCTGCAACAGGCCCATGGAGTGAGCTGGAAGACGCATAAGCCAACATAACTCCTATAGTGCTGCAGCCTTACAGGGCTTGTAAAGGTTCATGTTTTTTCACCTTAATGCATCGTATGCATTAAGGTGAAAAAACATCCGACAATACCAGCCCCCCCAGCCCCCCCATTTTACTTACCTGCGTTCGTTCACCTGCTGTGCTCACCCCAGATTTCCTCTTCGCCGCTCAGCCTGGCTGTTGATTGGCTAGAATGGATGGATTGAAAGCAGCGCAGCCATTGGTTTGCGCTGCTGTCAATCACATCCAATGACGCAGCGCACCAGGGGCGGGGCCGAGTGATACAGTCAGCGGCTATAGCCACCGGCTGTATCACGGGAGCGCGCCCGCAAGAACTAAACACCATGCGAGAGAACTCGCATGAAGGTGTTTAGTTCTTGCGGGGAGGAGCTGAGAGGACTGCCGAGGGACCCCAGAAGACCAGGTTCGGGGCCACTCTGTGCAAAACGAGCTGCACAGTGGAGGTAAGTATATCTTTTGGTAATTGTTTAATTGTCAGTGTTGCTGCTGGATGGATATAGTGGTTGTCTATTATTGCTGCTGCCAGGATATGTCTCTTGCTGGATATGAGGCTGTCTCTTGCTGGATATTGGGACTGTCTCCTGCTGGGTATTGGGGCTGTCTCTTGCTGGATATTGGAAATGTCTCTTGCTGGATATTGGGACTGTTTCCTGCTGGATATTGAGGTTGTCTCTTTCTGGATATTGGCACTGTCTCTTGCTGGATATTGGTGCTGTCTCTTGCTGAATATTGGGGCTGTCTCTTGTTGGATATGGGGCTGTCTCTTGTTGGATATGAGGCTGTCTTTTGCTGGATATTGGGGCTGTCTCTTGCTGGATATTGGGGCTGTCTCTTGTTGGATATGGGGATGTCTCTTGTTGGCTATGAGGCTGTCTTTTGCTGGATATTGAGGCTGTCACTTGCTAGATATTGGGGATGTCTATTGCTGGATATTGGGGATGTTTCTTGCTACATAATGGGGCTGTGTCTTGCTGGATATTGGGGCTGTTTTATGCTGGATATTGGGGTAGTCTCTTGCTGGATATTGGGACTGTCTTTTGCTGGATATAAGGCTGTCTCCTGTTGGATATTGGGGTTGACTCTTGCTGGATATTGGGGCTGTCTCTTGTTGGATATTGAGGCAGTCTCTTGCTGGATATTGGAACTGTCTGTTGCTGGATATTGAGGCTGTCTCTTGCTGGGTATATGGCTGCCTGTTGCTGGATATTGGGGATGTCTCTTGATGGATATTAAGGATGTCTCTTGATGGATATTGGAGCTGCATGTTGCTGGATATTGGCTCTGTCTATTGCTGGATATTGGGGCCGTCTCTTGCTGGATATTGGGGCTGTCTGTTGCTGGATATTGGGGTTGTTTGTTGCTGCATACTGGGGCAGTCTTTTGCTGGATATTGGGGCTGTCTCTTGCTGGATGTTGGGGCAGTCTCTTGCTGGATATTGGAGCTGTCTCTTGCTGAATATTGGGGATGTCTCTTGCTGGATATTGGGACTGTCTGTTGCTGGATATTGGGGCTGACACTTGCTGGAGTCAATATTACCATCGCTCCAAACATCGAAGAACTAGTGGCGACCACATCCAGTCTGTAGATGAGCAAAAGTCTCACAGGAACTTCAGCTAGCAGTCCTGTATATGTCTTCCACTGGGATCTTTGCCACGGATGCCCACAAAGCTGCCATCCCTCTTGTAGAATGAGCCTGTATCGTCTGCAGGGAAGCAAGGCCCTGTTGCTTATATGCCAAGGAGATAGTTCTTGTGATCCAGGTGGATAAGACCCTTGATGGTGCTGCCTCAACTTTCTTGGGTTTCTGAGGGAAGACGAACAGATTATTTGATTTGCGTATCTGTTGTGCCCTTTGAACATATGTTGATATTAAGCCGACCATATCCAAAAGTCTCAAATCCAACTGCTTTGCCTGATCTGGAGGCTGCGTAAAGCAAGGTAATACTGCCTCCCAGTTTACATGAAACCTTGAAACCAACTTAGAGGCCAAGGCTGAAGTGGGTCCCAGAATCACTCTGTCCGGATAAATAATGCAGAATGGTTCTTCACAGGATAAGGCTGCTAACTCTGAAACTCTCCTTGTCATCGTAATGGCTGTCAAGAAGACCAGTTTGATTGTTAGAAATTCAAGTGTACATGATTCAGCCGGACTGAATGGGGTCTGCAACAGTGCCTTTTGGACCGTGCCCAAGTCCCAAGTTGGGAAGAGGTTCCTCCTTGGTGGCCACACTCTTATTTCGGCACTGAGGAATTGCTTTATTCAAAGCTCATTAACCCATCTGTGTCCGGTGAAGCAGGACAGGGCTGACACTTGAACTTTAATTGAGTTGTATGCCAAGCCTATAATTAATGCTGTTTGTAGAAATTCCAAAATATTTGCGATACCTGGAGTTAATGGGGAGAAACTATGCTGTGATGCGAAGTCCACAAATTTTCTCAAAATCCTGGAGTATGTAGCATTTGTTGTAGTCTTCCTCGCCCCCAGTATTGTAGCAATTACCCCCTTTGAGAGGCCCTGTGCATGCAGTCGGGCCGAATTCAACAGCTGTAGCCTCCCTGGGTTGGGGTGCATCTATTGTTACTGCTGTGATAGGTTCCTCCTGAGAGGTAGGTGTACTGGTCGATCTGACGCCATTTGCAGGAGCAGAGGAAACCATGGCCTCCTGGGCCAGAAGGGTACAATTAGGATGGCATGCACCTTCTCCTTTGCAATCTTCAGCAGGGTCCTCATGATTAAAGGGATTGGAGGAAACAGGTACACTAGGGGGAACCGCCATAAGAACGAGAAGGCATCTTGGGCTATCACCTCGTTGTACCTGAACCTTGACCTCTGGCACCTGCACATTCCTTGGTGTGGCCATCTGGTCTACATTGGGTGTCCCCCATCTGGCAAAAATTGGTTGAATATAGTGACTGCTTATTGCCCATTCTCCACAGCTGGGAAACCTCTGGCTCAGTCGGTCTGCTATCTGGTTTTTCCTTCCTGGAATATACACCGCTGTTAAATCTTCCACATGAGTCTTGGCTCAGTGGAGAATCTTGGTTGCTTATTGGAGTAATGCCAGACTCTTGGTTCCTCCCTGTCGGATGATATATAATAACGCTGTCTTGTTGTCTAATCAGAGTTGAACGCAAGCTCCCTGGGTCATCCCCTTGAATGCCATCAGGGCAGTGTATGCTGCCTGTAGCTCGGAGTGTCTGGTCTCCATCAAGTTCCACCTGCCTTGAACCTGCTTGCCGAGGTAGTGAGCCCCCCAGCCCTAGAGGCTTGCATCCGAGGTAATTACAATCCAGTCTCCCGGGCTAAGAGACATGCCCCGCGACAGTGTCCCCAGCAAGGTCCACCAGTTTAGACTCTGTCAGATTCGTCCTGGTATCCAGATCTTCTGGTCCAATGACCGGCCATCCCATTATCCCAGGAAGGACATCTGGAATGCTCTCATATGGAACCTTGCCCAAGGTAACGCCGGGATAGCTGCGGTCTCTTGCCGCCAGCATCAGCAACTTCATCAACCTGTAGACACAGGCTTTCAGCTCGGCCATCTTGCGATATGGCAATAAGATCCAACCTGACTGTGTGTCGAACACCATGCCTAAATTCTCCATCCATTGGGCAGGAATGAGATTGCTTCTTTGACTGTTTATCAGTCCTCCGAAGTTGGACAGGATCGCTATCACCTTGTCGCGCTGTAGCGCCAGCTGCTTGCTTGAATGTGCCATGAAAAGAATGTTGTCTGAATAATGAAATTTTTTTATCCCCTGCAATCGGATAAATTCTATGGTCGCCAACGGGATCTTGGAGAAAAACCTGGGGGCGGTGTTGATGCCGAAGGACAGACATTTGAACTGATAATGTCTTTCTTCTATTGTGAATATGAGGTACTTTTGATGGGGTTTGTAGATTGGGACATGTAAATAGGCATCCGCCAAATCGATTGAGATTAACCAATCTCCTAGTTGAACCACTGATGTTATTGTCTATATTGACTCCATCCTGAATCTTTTGGGAATGATGAAAGATTTAGTGTGCTTTCACAATGAGGCGTTGGCGCCGTTGGCGGTAGAGCACTGCTATTTTTAGCGGCGCTTTGCCGTGGTTTTAGCGGCGCTATTCGGCCGCTAGAGGGGAGCTTTTAACCCCCGCTAGCGGCCAAAAAGGTTTGAAACCTTTCAATGGGCAGGGGCCTTTTGGCTAGATAGACCTAAGTTTACCTTGTTCCCCACCCCCGCCAGGAGTCTTGTGCCCTGGGAAGTCTGAAACGGGGTTCTTCCTCTTTGAGACTGGACCATTTGACACACTCTTATACAATTTTGTTGTGTGTGTGTTCAGATGCACTTTTTTGGTTCCCTTTGGTGTCTTGTTTTTGCGCATTGCGGGCTCGAAAAAGAGGCCAGCGGGTCAGCAGATCTAAATGGCGATCCTTCTGATCTAAAGACAGACTCTGATGTAAGGGAGAGTCTAATGTAAGGAGGAGCTTGATAAAGGGGGGGGCTCTGATGGGGACCCTGATGTAAGGGGTTATTCTGATGTAAACTGGATTCTGATGGGGACCCTGATGTAAGGGGGGACTCTGACGGTGACCCTGATTTAAATGGATAACTCTGATGTAAGGTAGACTCTGATATGGACCCTAATGTAAGAGTGACTCTGATAGAGGCCCTGAGGTAAGGGGGGGCTCTGATGTAAGAAAGAATCTGATAGGGATTTTTGTAATTTTCTTGTAAAATATATGATGTGGCTCTAAAAAAAGTTGTAAAGGCTGTTCATTTTACAAAGAGCATGTTCAAATAGCTTAGTAAATAAGGCAAAGCTGTGTTCTCTTCAAATATCCAATCATGTTCAAGGAAAAAAAACAGGATTTTTGCTTGCATATGTTTGGATAATTGAAGTATACACAGCTTTACCTCATTCACTTTTCCTTTAGTAAATTAAACGTTGCTGTCTGATGTACCGGTATATGGGTGGCCTTAGAAGATTCTCAGACATCTATAGATACTTCACTGTGACACAAAGGGCAGGCAGCTGGCTGCAGGACAAGGATGTGTGTGTCTTTTAATTATATTAAGTTTTGAGAAGCTCATTAAACTTTAGTGGAAAACAGTTTCAACTGTTTACCAGGTCTCCGGATATATTTAAAAACTTCAAAAGGATTTTCCACTCTATCAATAAAACGAAAAAAAAAATCCCTTTCATTAGGAAGGAAAGAATAAGATTAGAAATCCCCTAACCCTAAATCCACCCATCAGTCAGTTGTTTCCAAGCTTAGCAGTGACAGGTGCGCTTAGCTCTCCTCTGACACACCTCTATGCTCACAAATGTTTAAGTTTAACCACTTGCCCTTCAGAAGATTTACCCCCTTCATGACCGGGCCATTTTTTGTTTTTTGGCACTACATTACTTTAACTGACAATTGTGTGGTCATTCAGCACTGTAGACAATTGAAATGTATAGAATTTTTTCTTTCTTTTGGTGGTACTTATTTTTCGTGCTACAAACAAAAAAAGCGAAAATTTTGAAAAAAAAACAAACAATATTTTATACTTTCTGTTATAAAACATATCCAATAATAAATTAGAAAAATCACATTTCTTTATAAATTTAGGCCAATATGTAATCTGCTACATGTTTTTGGTAAAAAAAAATCCCAGTAAGTGTATATTGAATGGTTTGCAAGAAACCTATACAGTCTACAAACTAGGGTATATATACTGGAATTTATTTTTATTTAAAAGAAAATGTTTATACTAGTAATGGCGGTGATCAGCGACTTATAGCGGGACTGTGATAGTATGACAGGCAATCTGATACTAACTAACCCTTTTGACACTTTGTGTGAACCAGTGACACTAATACAGTAATCAGTGCTAAAAAATATACACTGTCACTGTACTAATGACACTGGCTGGGAAAGGGTTAACATCTAGGGCAATCAAAGGGTTAAATGTGTGCCTAACAGCGCTTGGTGTATTCACTATGCGCTGTTTTTACTAAGGTATGTGATGGGTTTTTTCCCTGTCATGTCAGCGGCACATCCCTGCTGACATGACAAGTATTGTTTACATCCACAGAGCTCTGTCCTGTCATCCTGTTCGGGGATCAGCGGGTGCCAGCGGTCAATCATTGGCCAGGTCCTCCAAATCAGCTTGTGCTGTGACTAATCACAGCACAGCCAATGTGGTGGCCGTGCACTTGTGCGCCCCCTACCCAGAAGTGCTGGTACTAGATATACGTGATCCAATGCAGGAGAGCTGCTCTGCCACCGTATACCTACGTGATGTGGTCGCAATGCTGTTAACTCTATTACAGATGAATTCTGAAAAAAGATAAAAATATTAAATTACCTCTGTTGGTGCCTGTCCAGTGTTTTTTTCCATGAAGGTGGAGTAATCCTTTAACATCACTTCACTGGAAACATTTGAACATTTGAAGTACATTTAAATAGCATGCAAATATTTTTGGCCATATGGTTGGGTATGATAGCCAGGTGCCCACAAATTGATAAAACAAACTCTATCAGCAAGTATCCAAAACATGCATCCTGTAAAAGTCACCATATTTAGACCACTAGGGTGCAGGATTTATACAAGGGTCCCTATCCAGCTCTACATCTACATCACTAGTCAAGGTTAGCAGTGTGCATAGAAAATTTCAGCACTGGTACTTAGTGATTGGCTGTTCAAGCACCCAGCGCTGTTACATAAGGGGCATAGGTGAACAAATGACCAGGGGTGCTTATAATTGCTGTAACTGCTAAAGCACCCCAGTAGTGTTAAGCCTTTGTCTCCTTCCCTAACCACCCTCTTCCCCAACCTCTGATGTATACAGTGAGACTTGACTCACAAGATGGGCAAAGGTGTCTTTGACGTGTGATTGACAGACTTGTGTCACCTCCTATATTCTGTGGTAATGGCGCCCAGTAATGCAATAACTGGGTCTTGGAGGACAGACTTCAAAAGACTTTACTGAATATACAATGGTGAGCTGTTTAGAAGCTGAATAAATCATCTTTGACATCATTTTCTATAAACATTTTCAAAGGAAAGGGTTGCTTTAAGCATATGTTTGTCACATGTTTTCTACACTGCTATTTGTGGAGTATTCCTAAATTCACGTGTTATTTTATCTCATGATTTCTCAAAAATGCCCAATGCACAAACATAAATATCACTTAGGTGTGGAATTGGTATTTTTCTGAAGCTAATAACTGTTGAAAGACTAGTTTTCACATGAGTCATTATTTTATCACCACTATGTTCAAAGTCACACTCATTAAATTTCATGCAAGTTTTGATTTGATTTCAAAAGTAATTTTCAATCTGTTTACAACACCGGATTTCATGACCGATAGTGCCTTTCAGGTCCTAGCTAAACTACATCATGTTATAGGGTGACAATGCTCTGATCCTGTATGCTGAGCCCAAAATGTGACCCACATGTCCTTCACCAGAGCACATATAAAACAGGGCAGACTATGGCCTATCTCTCAGGCCACACCTAGTCCACAGCCCTCTAGTACTCTATTTCTCTTACACACCTTCATGTATAGTGTGTCAAAGTCAAGGTGCACCCATTGCACCCACTCCCCATACTCCTGGTTGCTCTTGTCAGCACTGCTCCTGTGGCTGAGGAAACTGCCTGCACCGGGCCCAATGTCTTGCACATTGTTCCAGGATAGAGCTTCTTCTCCATTTTCTACCATCATCCCCCAACCATGTTTGCCCACAGTTTATTTCACCGGGATCCTGCTTCTTCAAGTGCGTACCTCATGAAATGCACTGTCTAGGATAGGCTTAACAAGGCACTATCTTACTTCACAACAACAAGGATACTAAGGATATACTTCAGACACTGGAAGCAGCCACAGTGTCAGGCCAACTCAATTTTGCAACAATTTTAGCACAAGTCCATAAAATTAATTAAGCCCCATACACACGATCGGACTTACCGACGGGAAATTTTGGATGTCAGGCTGTTGTCGGAAAATCTGACTGTCTGTATGCTCCATCTGACAATTATTGTCGGAAAAAAGAAAAATACAAAGGATAAAAAGCAATATATTGTTCTAAAAATTCAACAGGAAACAGTTCCGATCCAATTCAATGTTTAAACCTCGGGGGCTCATCGTTTTTAAACGATGGATCCACTGGGTCTCATTACGAGAAATAGCTCACTTGACGATACCTCCTCTACAATGCTCCTCAACTCTGCCACAGAAGGTGAGGCTACTGGGGTCCCTACCGTGAACTAGTCTGAAGTGATTGGATAAACTGTGGTGTTTGTAACTGTGGTGTTTGTAACATGCTCGCGTAATCTCACTCCCAACGCTCTGGTGATCCTACCTACGTATTGTAACCCACTTGGGCAGGACAATAGGTAGGTAACGTGGGTAGTGCCACAAGTAATAAATTGACCAGTGGATTGACCAGTGGCGTATGTTGTAAACTCAGTTGTTGTCCTCGCCCTGTGTTTAGATGTCCTACATATAACACATCTCCCACAACTGAAAAAACCCACCTGGTCCAAAAAAGTGCATAGCTTTTTCGGGGGGGTCAACAACATTGGGTGCCAGCTTGAGTCGTAGCGTAGAAGGCGTAGAAGGAATGTAAACATCCCTTGTCATAGAAAAAAAGCATGACAGGACCTCTTAAATGTGAAAAAGACCTCAGATCCCACATTTACACTTAAGTGTTATGGAGCCGAGCGGGGGCCATCTTTCCCTCACTCGGCTCCAGGCTTGTCATGGGAGAGGATGTGATCGTCTCCGCCGCTACCGACGGCTCTGGTAAGCGGCAGAGACAACCGGAACGCGGCAGGTGGGGGGCCCTCTCTTGCCCCTGATAAAAGTTATCTTGTGGCGAATCCACTGCAGAGACCACTTTTATCTTAAAGCGCACCGCCTGCCATTTCAGAAAACACCAGGGTTATGGCAGCTTGCTGCTGCCATAACAACAGTATTTAGCGTCAAAGTACAGACGTACAATGACGGCGCATTGCGCTAAGTAGTTAAATCAACCTCTTTTCTTGTTCTTCTCAACAGAAACCTCTTTAACCACTTGCTTACTGGGCACCTAAACCCCCCTCTTGCCCAGAACAATTTTCAGCTTTTAGCGCTGTCACTCTTTCGGTCATACAACACTGTACCCAAATGCAATTTTTATCATTTTTTCCCACAAATAGAGCTTTCTTTTGGTGGTATATGATCACCTCTGTTTTTTTTATTTTTTGTTAAAAAAAATTTAAAAAGACTGAAATTAAAAAAAAAATACAAAACCATTTTATGTTGTGTTAAAAAATTTTGCAAACAGGTAGATTTTCTCCTTCATTGATGTACGCTGATGAGGCTACACTGATGGGCACTGATAGGCTGCACTGATGGGCACTGATAGGCTGCATTGATGGGCACTGATAAGGTGATGCTGATGGGCACTGATAAAGCGGCACTGATGGGCACTAATAGGCGGCACTGGTGGCACTGATGGGTGGCACTGATGGGTGGCACTAATGGACAGCACTGAAGGGCATTGATAGGTGGCACTGAAGGGCACTAATAGGTGGCACTGATGGGTGGCAGTGATGGGCACTGATGGGTGGCAGTGATGGGCACTGATCGGCACTGGTAGGTGACACTGATAGGCAGCACTGCTAGGTGGCACTGATGAGGCACTGATTGGCACTACTGGTGGGCATTGATAGGTGGCACTTGTGGGCACTGATAGGTGGCACTGATTGCTGGCACTTTCGTACTGTGGGCACTGTGGGCACTGATTGGTGGGCACCGTGGAGACTGATTCGTGGCACTGGCAGGTGGCACTGGTAGTCGGTACTGGTGGGCACATATGAGGCTCTTCCTCTTTGGGACCGATGTTCCTTCAAACAGAGGCCGGTAATCGGCTTTTTTTCTCCTCACGCTGTCAGTGTGAGAAGAGAAAAAAACGATTACCGATTCTCTGTTTACATCACGTGATCAGCTGTCATTGGCTGACAGCTGATCACATGGTAAGCGGCCAGGATCGGCCCCTTACTCAGATCTGTGACCACCCGAGTCTCATTCACTCGGGTGATTAAAAAATATTTAAAAAAACATTTTTTTTCCTCAGTTTAGGCCGATACGTATTCTTCTACATATTTTTGGTAAAAAAATCGCAATAAGCGTTTATTGATTGGTTTGCGCAAAAGTTATAGCGTCTACAAAATAGGGGATAGCTTTATGGCATTTTTATTGATAATTTTTTTTTTTACTAGTAATGGCGGCCATCAGCGATTTTTATTGTGACTGCGACATTATGGCAGACACATCGCGCAACTTTGACACATTTTTGGGACCATTGGCATTAATACAGCGATCAATGCTAAAAAAAATTGCATTGATTACTGAAAAATGTCACTGGCAGTGAAGAGGTTAACCACTAGGTGGCGCTGTAGGGGTTAAGTGTGTCCTAGGGAGTGTTTCTAACTTGGGGGGGAGGGGCTGTGTGTGACACTACACTGATCGCCGCTCCCGATGACAGGGAGCAGAGATCAGTGACAGTGTCACTAGGCAGAAAGGGGAGATGTTTTTTTACATTAGCATCTCCCCGTTCTTCCTCACCGTGAGACGATCGCGGGTATCCCCGCTGACATCGGGTCCGTGGTACCCGCGATCACAGCCACGGAGCTTCCAGCAGGCGCACGTGTGCCCGCGAGCCGCCTCTTAAAGGGCAACATACAGGTACATTAATCTGCCTGTACGTGCCCTTCTGCCGCAGTATATCTGCGTGAGGTGGTCGGGAAGCGGTTAATAAGGAACTCCAGGTATTGATATTTTATACATAGTTACATTGGTCCAGCTTGGACCAATGTAACCGTGCATGTACCTTACCTGGCTATTGCCCCAGAAGATGGAAATCACTGATGTAGACACCACTACTCCAGTGATCTCCCCTTGCTTCTGGGTCTTGCGACCATGCCGAACAGCCAACCCCCTGTGTTCAGATTGTAGCAGGGAAGCCAATCAGTGTGGGAACCGGAAGTAAGTGAAGATCACTGGAATAGAGTTGTCTACTTCAGTGATTTCCAGCTTCCAGGGGCATTGTTCAGGTATGTCATATACATAGTAACCTTAGCCCAAGCTGGACTATGTACAAAAGATCCATACCTGGAATTCCTCTTTAAGAAGTCACAACCTGTGCGATAATCTTTGTACAGTTGGCTTTCACAGTCAATATACCTTTTTAAATGAGTCAAATTAGGTGTGTTGGCATTAAATATGATGCAAGTGTAGCAATTGAATCTGACCATTAGCATATGCATTTATTACATTGGAAAATCCATTTTTGATTCTTAAAGAAAAGACAAATAACACATGCTGGGAAAATCCTCATTAGTTATGCTTTTGTGAATTGAGCATTTAAACGATTTGTGAAAGATATAATTTTTATAGCAAAATGGATGTTATATCCACTGATCTTGTTGTTACATGTATGGCCAATAAAAGTATATTTGGCTTAACATGTTTGTTTCTGTTCCGACATCCTGTCGATTTGCTGACTTTATTTCCTCATATTATTTCCATCTAGTTGTGTTTCTATTTATATTTCCAACATTTGCTGTCTCTATCCCTCTGGGATAAGGCAGGAAGCATTGAATACATTTATAAGAGAGCTGCCAGCAGTGTACAAGCCCAGTGCATAATAAATATGGATAAAACTGCCTGGAGCTTCAACAACTTAAAAGAAGATGTAATATAGGGGAAGAAATTGCAGGAGAGACAATGTTAAATGACATCCGTGGAATAAGGGGAGGGAAAGTTACATATCGCGTGACTCTTTATTTTTAATTTCATTAAAATAAACTTTTTTTTTTCTAGATATTACATTTTAATGTATGCGGTCAGCAGTTAATACCAAAACACGAGTTGATTAAAACATTTACTTAGTGACTATGGTACTAAAAAAGGCAGCCTTTAAATGAAAAGTAATAATCCTTGGTGGACTGCAAGCCTCACACATAGATCTTAGAACTTAGGACTTAGATCTCCTGATGTTTCAAATGCCTTGGTGCCCCTCTGCACTGTCAATTCGGATGCTGGCCACAACGTCACTACCGTGCTTCTGCAGTTCTTGGTGCAAAATCTTTGCCCACACATTTGCTGTGAAAAAATGGTAATATGTAATAGATAAGACACAATGCAATCTCTACCTAGTTCAGTTGGATGTACAATAGGAGAATTTTGGTTGCAAAAATTTAAATTTATTTTTAAGAAAGTTTGTTCAACTTTCTAATGGTTAGTGGGGTCAAACTGGTGTTTTGTTTTTTTGTTTTTTATCACGGTGATGTGAAAATTTGGAGAAGGAAAATGCAAACTATTTTGCATATGAAGCAATTTATAAAAAAGTGAATGTGGTTTTCATTTGGGAACACCAATTCACTTTAAATTCAATAATAAAAGAACACTTTTTTTAAGTACTTTCGAATGACATTTGTCATGTCATTGAATGTACCGATGAGAATTTCTATATCAATGTTCATACCAAAGTTTATTAGTGCATGGCCAGCTTTAGGTTCCCATTCACTCACAGGCTTTCGTAGGCCCCCATGGCTAACAATGATGGGTAAAATAATGCAACATATGAATGGGCTGTTGCTGAAAAACTGAAACTGTCCAACTCTTGTAGGCAGGTGCAGTGCGGCCCCCCCCCACAAGAGTGGTGCTATTCGGCGGCTGCCCTGCAGAGGGTGGAGGACAAGGGGGAACCCGGTCCCTCCATGGCATCCATAGGTTTCTTCAGGGAAGCAGCTGCCTGATTGGACGTTACTGCCCTGGCTGACCTGGCGGCCATATTTAAAGTGGGCACGGTCTGCTTGAGGTTGGCACGCATTCAGCGCAGTGGGTAGGTTAGGGACAGATCTCCCGCAGGGTAGGGACAGTCAGCGCACCATAGGGTTAGGTTCCTGTGGAGTAGGGACAGAGCAGGGACTTGCGTTGTGTACCATCAGTAGTCTTCCTGTTCCCGGGCCCGGTTTTCGGTTTGCCTTTCAGCCGCCCCCACCTTACTGGATGCTGTCAGTTGTCTTTGTTGGGCAACATAATCTTTGTCTGGCTCATTGTAAGTGTTCTGATCCGGTGTAGCTGCATGTCTGCAGGACTCGCTGTTCTCTTTCCACATCATTACATTAATATACCTTTCTTCATCAACCAGTCTCTGTGTGAATTTCCTTACCCTGTGGGCAGTGAGTCTGGGCCACAACTACACTCTTTTTAATACAACCTTCCATATCTAAATGTCAGCTTTATGATTGCATAGGGAGTAATAATGGGATCATTCTTGTACTGGACCTAAAGTGGAACTAAATCCTCCTATCCTTTACAGACAAGGAAACTGCCATCTTAGCCTCTGTTTGAGCTGCAGTTTCCATGGGGCTGCAGGTGTAATCAACTATGACACCAACTATTTGATAGCTTGACAGTTCAGCTGAGAGCTAACATAAGCACACTAGTAACTATACGGCTTCTTTCATATTGGTGGTTGGATGGGTGTTAAAAACAGGCAATTGGCCTATGGTTTTAAACACCCCCCCCCCCATCCCCATTTAAAGTCTACAAAACAGCCAGAGGGACTGTTCACAAGTTAAATGCAACATGACAGACAGCACGACTGTCAAATTCAGATATTTGAGTCAATGGGGCCGTGTAGCAATCACAAACTAAATGCCTGGCTAGTGGTTGCAGCACATTAGTCTTATTGTAAATTTGTGGCTCGTCAAAAAAAAGGCATTCAGGAGGCGGCCTGCTGCTTTGCTGCACTCTGAAAAGCAATCAGCCACGGGTCACTTTTCAAAAAATTGGCAAGTGTGAACTTAGCCTAATGCCCTGTACACACGGTCAGATTTTCCGATGGAAAATGTCCGATCGGAGCGTGTTGTCGGAAATTCCGACCATGTGTGGGCTCCATCGGACATTTTCCATTGGATTTTCCGACACACAAAGTTGGAGAGCAGGAGATAAAATTTTCCGACAACAAAATCCTTGTCGGAAATTCCGATCGTGTGTACACAAATCCGACGGACAAAGTGCCACGCATGCTCAGAATAAATAAAGAGATGAAAGCTATTGGCCACTGTCCTGTTTATAGTCCCGACGTACGTGTTTTACGTCACCGCGTTCAGAACGATCGGATTTTCCGACAACTTTGTGTGACCGTGTGTATGCAAGACAAGTTTGAGCCAACATCCGTTGGAAAAAATCCTAGGATTTCGTTGTCGGAATGTCCGAACAAAGTCCGACCGTGTGTACGGGGCATAACAGTTTTGGAAAAACTGTTATGAACAGAGAAGGTGGGCCTTTCATTAATCCCACCCGTTCTCCATTTATAGAGCACTTTTTATTTATGGAAGCTATAGTACAGCTTCTATGAATGGAGAAGGTGGGTGGGAAGATCTGGCTTAGTCTTGTTGAGTGGCCTATGAAAAGTCCCTCATTTCTAAAGACCCCCGAAGCACAGAGAAATTACAGGAATGGGAGAGGACAGAGGATTTCAACCATGATGATCAGCACCAGCAGAAGGTACATTTCAGATTAAATATAAGGACCTTCCCTTATGCTGATTTAAGACAAAAGTATCTAAACTCAGGTTTTAATTCTTTAAGTAGCTAATTCTTATCGATTCCATCTAAAGATTTAAGAAATGAAGAAAAATAGATGAACATATTTTGATTCAACTGGTTTTATTAGCAGCAAGTGACACTTCTGTGGGTATTAGAAGACTCCTTTGGAAGATCATTCTTACAGGGATTTTATTTTTTATTTTTATTTTAGCGGCATGTTGTTGTGTCCCCAGGCATTTGATAAGAAGATTGTTTATAATGACAACATGAGCACACATCCGGCAAGCGTCTTATGTCTGCAGCCAGCTTCTGTAGTAAGTAAAACACCCTATGTGAAGTTAATGATTCAGATGGCTTTGAGTTGAATAAAGCAAGACAGGAAATAACGGCATCATACAGGGTTAATACAACCCACGTCTTACTAAATACTGTGTTTTACTCTATAATGTAAGTATGTCGCTATTGACAGTGTTTACATTGTGTTTCTTTGTCTTTGTTAAAAACAACCATTGTTTGTTTCCCGTGTCAACAGTAGATTATGCTTTTAATTCCTGTGACATACTAAGGCAGTAATTAAGATGTCTAAAATTACCTCCTCCAAGGGAGTGTAGTACTTTAATAATGAATGGACCGGAGAGGGTCTAATAGCCAGGGGGGGGAAGAAAGGAAGTATGTGGATTCCCAATGGCTTCCATCCAGAAAAACCTCTATACTAACAATGCACACAATTAAAAGGTATTTACCAGATCCTGCTTTAGAGGTGTGTTCATCCCACAGGCAATGAGCTGCAATTTGACAGTCACAAAAAAAATAAATGCATACAGAGTAGATGGAAGCAGAGTATTTGTCGGGAGTAAGTATGTAAATGGAAAGACAAAATAGGGAACGTTAAGGGAGTACTTTTTAGCAGTCACTAGGAAAGTTGGAAAAATGCATAATGGACCACGGGTAAGTGGTGGGAAAAAAAAGGGGGTGGGGTGGGGCGAAGATTCTTTTTAAAGAGTATCTTCAGTCTTTTTTAAAAAAAAAAAAAGAAAAGTCAGCAGCTACAAATACTTTAGCTGCTGACTTTTATTAAACACTTATCAGTCCAGGGATCCAGCGTTGCCATCACCTGAGCCAGTTCTTTGCCAGTCTTTGGATCCCTGATGCTTGTAGGAAGCTGACTGTGACTTCCTATTGGCTCACAACCTGCTTTGCTCACCTAGGCAGAAGAGGGAGCAAGTACCTGCCAGAAATAGGTACAAAAAAAAGGTTTTAAAACAGGCAGAGGAAGGGGGTGGAGGAGGATCTGCAGAACTTCCCTTTTCAGATGAAGTTCCACTTTGAAGAAGAATTCTTAGTAAGGATATTTATTTTTTTTTTAACAATAAAAATCTTCCAGGTGGGCGATTTCCTGGGTACCTGGATTCTGGGAGAGAGGGCATCCCACTACTGTGTCACTGGAGGTTGCCTGGTAAAGCTTCTGTACCCCAACTTGCATAGATGGACTGAGCGCACAACTCTTGGATGTTTTAGGTCTTGTTTTTACTGTTTTAGTTCTTGTTCTATTGTGTCTCTGAGCCTGGGTATGCCCAAGAGGCTCTGTTTTGTAATCTACAATTAAAAATTGCAATAAAAATAATTTTCAAAAAAAGAGGAGAGGAATAAGAATAAAGAGAAGATGGGGAGAGGGGGGTGTTCAAGAGGTATCTATCAATATGGACCAGATTTTGTCATATTTGACTGAAGAGCCTAAGCTCATATGTGTCAACTGGTACATAGAAAGTGTGGATCTGGCACCCAGGCACCGGTCATAGGATGGTGGCATGGAGAGTTTTAGTGTGGTCCCACCAAATTCGCCCATTGGCCATCCCACAAATGCTCATCCCATGTCCTCCTCCTTCTCCCTCCCATGTCCTCCTTATCCTCCTGCAATCCCATCTCCTCCATCCCATGTACTCCTACTCCAGTCCCATCTCTTCCATCCCAAATCCTCCCCTAGTCCCATCTCCTCCATCCCATTCATCCTCTGGTCCTATCTCTTCCATCCCATTCCTCCTCCAGTCCCATCTCCTCCATCCCATTTACTCTTACTTCAGTCCCATCTCCTCCATCTCCTCAATCCCACATCCTCCTCCTCCAGTCCAATCTCCTCCAACCCATGTCCTCCTCCTCTTGCAGCCCCATCTCCTACATCCCATGTACTCCTACTCCAGTTCCATCCCTTATCCTTCTCCTTCACCAGTCCCGTCTCTTCTATCCCATGTCCTCCTCCTCTTCTCCATACCTTTCCTCCCACAGTCCCATTTCATCCATCCCATGTCCTCCTCCTACCCCAGTCCCATCTCTTCCTACCACAGGAGGGGGGAAGTTAGACAGGAGGGGAGCAGTGGCACAGGTGGGGGGCAGTGTGTTAGCAGGGGGCAGGGAGACAGAAGGGTGGAGCTACATAGGGGAAGAGCAGTGTGACAGGAGGGGGGCAGTATGACCGGAGGGGGACAGACGGATAAAAGGGGGCAGCAGAACTGGAGGGGGAAGTGTTGTGGGGGGCAGCAGGACAGGAGGGGAAAGTTTCATGGAAGAGGGGCAGCGAGGCATGTGGGGGGCAGTGTCACAGGTGAGGGGGTAGCAGGAAAGGTGGAGGGCATTAGAACAGGTGAAAAGGGGGCAGGAAATTTGGGGGGGCATTAGAACAGGTGAAGGGGCAGTTGTGGGGGGTAGCATCACAGGTGAGAGGCAGTGGGACAGGTGGGAGGCAGTGTCACACACACCTAGAGAGGCACCAGTCATCCCAGTTCTCACCTGTTCATCAGTACCAGGAGGGGTAGCTGACCCTGTGTCCCATCTCCACCAGGCTCTCTGGAGGCAGCTGCAAGAAAGGGTGGGATCCGCCCACCTCTCTATCCTCCTATGCATCCTGGCAGATGGTCAACTCTGATGGCAGCTGCCATGTATTAAAGATGACCTGGGTTGTGACCCATGGTCCGGGCCCCTTGGATGTCTGGGCCCCTTACATGTGTACTGGCTGTGCCCCCCTGATGGCGGCCCTGATTGTGACATCACTATCAGGCCTCTCCACTTTGTCCAATTAAGGCATACACTAAGAAAGTGGTACAGGACCCAGAAGCTAGCGGTGATCACAGTAGTAGAGGTGCCTATTGCACTGATTTTTTATCATCCCACCTCTCCACCTCTTTCTGTCAGAGGGCGCTTTGTATTCACTGAGTAAGGGTGTCTACTACAGTGATTTCCAGCTTCTAGAGGAATCCCACGGGTAAGATATATGCATAGTCACATTGGTCCAAGCTGAACTATGCAAACTATCCATACCTGGAATTCTTCTTAATAGAGACTATATTCATTAATGAATCAACACATGTATTTTTTTATTTCAATCTTTTTATTAAAGATAATAATTGTACAAAAATGCAAAATTCAAAGCAAAGACACAGGTTATCATACAGGTATAACCTAAATTGCATTGACAATGCAAAAAAAAAGCAAATAAACATTATATCACACATATATGGGAACCAATGTCCCTTATTCTTAATTCAGAACATATCACACTATTGAGAAAATTGAATATTTAACCACTTCAGCCTCGGAAGATTTGGCTGCTTAATGACCAGGCCATTTTTTTTGCGATACGACACTGCGTCGGTTTAAATGACCATTGCGCGGTCGTGCGATGCTATACCATAACAAAATTGACGTCCATTTTTTTCCACAAATAGAGCTTTCTTTTGGTGGTATTTGATCATCTCTGTGGTTTTTATTTTTTTCGCTATAAACAAAGAAAGAGCAACAATTTTGAAAAAACACAATATTTTGGTACTTTTTGCTATAATAAATATCCATAATTTTTTTTTAAAAAAAGCTAATTTTTTTCCTCAGTTTAGGCCAATATGTATTCTTCTACATATTTTTGGTAATAAAAATCACAATAAGCGTATATTGATTGGTTTGCGCAAAAGTTATAGCGTCTACAAACAATGGGAAAGATTTATGGCATTCTTATGGCATTTTTATTATTATTATTTTTTTTACTAGTAATGGCAGTGATCTGCGATTTTCACCGACACTGTGACTTTATGGCGGACAAATCGGACACTTTTGACACATTTTTGGGATCAGTGAAATTTATACAGCTATCAGTACTATAAAAATGCACTAATTACTGTGTAACTGTCACTGGCAGGGATGGGGTTAACACTAGGGGGTGATCAAGGGGTCAACTGTGTTCCCTCGTGTGTGTTCTAACTGTAGGGGGATAGAATTGACTAGAGGAGATGACAGATTGTTGTTCCTAGCTAGTAGGTTTACACACACACGTCCCTGTTCTGGCTCTCGTGCTCGCAATCACGCGTGGCCAACGGTCATTGCAACCGCCGGCCACGCGCATCAGCAACCCCGCAGTGCAGCGGGCACGCGCCTGCTATCTCCGCTTAAAGGGCCGACGTACAGCTTCGACGGCTTGCAGGAACTTGCCGACCTGCCACAGTATAATGACAGTGGCTGGTTGGCAAGTGGTTAAAGTGGTTCTAAAGGCTGAAGTTTTTTTACCTCCATGCATTCTATGCACAGCAGCCCTTTACCATGTGATCAGCTGTGTCCAATCACAGCTGATTACATGTAAACAGACTTGCCGGTTATCGGTAGTCCTTTCCTCATGCGCTGTGTCTGTGTGAGGAAAAGACTGCCGAAAACTGACAAGCCTGTCAGAACACAGTTTACACTGATCATCAGTTAATTATCAATGCAACCCCATCAGTGCCCATCAGTGCTGCCTACCACTGCCCATCAGTGCTGCCTATGCCCATCAGTGCTGCCTATCAGTGCCCATCAGTGCTTATCAGTGTCCATCATTGCCGCCTCATCAGTGCAGCCTTTCAATGCCCATCAGTGCAGATCAATGAAGAAGAAAAATGACTTATTTGCAAAATTGTATCACAGAAACTAAGAAAAACATTTTTCTTAAATAAAAAGAAATGTTGGTCTTTTTTCTGTTGTTTAGTAAAAAATGAAAATCCCCAGTGGTAAAATTTCATATGGGTACAGTGTCGCATGATCGCGCAAATATCATTTAAAGTGCGACAGCGCTGAAAGCTGAAAATAGGCCTGGGCAGGAAGGGGGTGAAAGTGCCCTGTATTGAAGTGGATAAGAGACTAAGAGACCTTATAGGTAAAAAAAAAAAAAAACACCTTAAAAGCGGAGCTCCAGCCCCCCCCCCCCAAAAAAAAATACTGTAGCTACAGACTTTTAATATTAGGACACCTATCTGTCCAGGGATCCCACAATGTTGGCACCCTAGACGGCTCTCGGGTGCTGCCGCCACCATTCTATCTAAGGGAAACCGACAGTAAAGGCGTCTCCCTACTGCGCATGCACGAAGCACGCTACGCTTTGGGAATGGCCCGGTGGCTGGGGGGGAAGGCACGCGGCGGAAGCTGCCGTGATGCAGAGGAGGAGGGGTCGTGATAGAAGCCACTGCCGTCCGTAGGAGCACTGCCCGCCCTTGACCTAGATGGGGTAAGTGCAGGGCTGGACGACCGACCGTCAGCGGGGGGACAGTGTCTGTTCCCCCTCCAAAAATAAAACACCAGCCTCCACTGTGTGGTAGTATGACACCATGTTGGTACAAGTGAAATACTGTATACTCAGAAATATTAAAGCCTAATAGATTACCATGCCAGGCAACTAGAATTCTCAAGACAGATCTGAAATGACAGCCTCTAAATACTTTTGTTACAGGTTCCCTTAAAACAGTCCTTATTTTTTTCTACAAGCTGAAATCTTTATGCAATATATTTTTTCCAACCAGTGCCTCCATAAACAATAAGCATACATAGGAAAATAACTTTTTGCTTTATGTGTTTATTACTGAATTTTGTATCGAGTTGGACGTTCTTTGAAAACATGGTTTTACATGAGAACAATAGGTCAGAACAGCAGCAATTCTTGTACATTAGAATTCAAGATAGTACTGAAATATAAAAAGCAAGCAGGGCTTGTGTAACTTTTTTCCCGGCAGAAAGCTAAGACTGAACACTATGTGCTTCTGTGAAGCTTAAATGTGATCTGACCTAAAATTCACCAAATCCATTCCTTTCAGAAACTAAGCAGGATTTAACCTAGCTCTCTGCAAAGGGTGTTTATCCAGGGACTTCTATGAAAGCCATAATCTGCTGCAAGTGCTCCAGTGAAATAATTGGAACAGGATTCTGACCTTTCACATTTCAAGTTAACTTCTTGTTCATAAGCGTGATATACAAAAATAATTTACAGACAGAAGGTTAGAAACCATTACAAAGTTAGAAAATAGTGTCAAAAATACATTTAAAGTGTATGTAAAGTCAGAACTCATCTTTGGAATAAAATGCACTATGCAGTCAAGGGGCACAAGTTAAAATTCTTAGTGTAATTTAAAGCATAACTAAATGCAACAACAAAATTAGAATAATCTTTAGCCCAGGGGCCCGTAACTCCCTCTTTGCATCCAGGTCGCGAAAACTGCACTTTCAGATGTGCGGCGGGGAGTAGAGAGATGATATTTCTCTCCGCCCATCCCGCTTCACCGCATTTCCACCCTCACAGCTGTTTTAGCAGAACACTGGGCCGCTTCAAAGTCGGAGCTGCAGCAGGGAGCAACAGATTACATCATTTCTCCTTGCCCAGCCCGCATCACTGCTCTTCTGCCCTCACAGCCGACAGAACACCAGTCCTCTTCAAAGTGGGAGTTGCATCTGGGGGCAGAGAGATGACATCATCTCTCACCACCCTCTCCGCATTACACTGCTCTCCTGCCCTCACCTGGAACCAACCACTGCACAGAGGCCTGCCTCTGTGCTCAGTGGACCAGTGCTGCCACCAATGCAGTGACAATCCACATCTGATAGAAGGGAGCGTGGCAAGTGATAATCTGCATCTGGTGGCAGGCGATGTGGCAAGTGACAATCCGCACCTAGTAGCAGGCGACGTGGCAAGTGACAAGCTGCATCTGAAGGCAGGTGACATGGCAAGTGACAATCTGCATCTGGTGGCAGGTGATGTGGCAAGTGACAATCCGCATCTGGTGGCAGGTGATGTGGCAAGTGACAATCCGCATCTGGTGGCAGGTGATGTGGCAAGTGACAATCCGCATCTGGTGGCAGGCGACATGACAAGTGACAATCCACATCTGGTGCCAGGCGACATGGCAAGTGACAAACCACATCTGGTGCCAGGTGATGTGGCAAGTCCCATTTCGCATCTGGTGGCAGGCGATGTGGCAAGTGACATTCTGCATCTGGGGGCAGGTGACATGTCAAGTGACAACCCACATCTGGTGGATCATCTCCCACCGCCCGCCCCGCATCACTGCTCTCCTGCCCTCACTTGGAACCAACCACTGCACAGAGACCTGCCTCTCTGCTCAATGGACCAGTGCTGCCACCAATGCAGTGACAATCCACAACTGGTGGCAGACAATGTGGCAAGCGACAATCTGCATCTGGTGGCAGGTAACATGGCAAGTGACAAGCTGCATCTGGTGGCAGGCGACAGTGGCAAGTGACACGCTCAGGGCTTCCACTGATTCTGCATTATGGTGAGTTGAATTATTTCATTTTATATTACAATTTAATAATAGAAATAATGTGCTTCAATCACCGGGTAATAAAACTATTTTACAGGGAAGAATGTTGTGACAGACTGTATCATACGTGTAATTTTTTTATTTTGGTCATAGTATCACTTTAAGCGCCCTACCTGTAGGCCTATCATGGCTTATTCATAGCCTGGCTGAAAAACCGATGATGGGAGAAATCCACAAGATCCAGCCTTTGATCTGGGCTGTTCTGTACGCACCCAGGCACCGCAGAGGGGGGGCGCCGAAGTGCCTGTAATGTCAGGTGGGTGGCTGAACTACCAGGGTAGCAGCAGTCGCACTTGCGACTGGGCCCTGGCGTTCTGCCGCTCTGGGGAGGGCCCAAGACCCGGCATCTCCCCCTGCACCTCTGGCTGTCATTTACTATGCAGTGGGGTGAGGTGGGAGGGGGCGATCGGCAGCTCTGTGGTACCCGTGGCCTGCCCGATCACCCTGGGGCTAATAGTTCACTTTCCAAGTATATACAGTAGAGAGGGGAGGGGCCTCTGACCCAGGCATGTATCAGCAAGAGTGTTCAAGCAGAGTGACTTACTTGTACACTGAAGAGGGAGTCGGACACATGCACAGGTAAGTGTTTGCAAATGTTCGACAGACCAAGGCATCACAGCTGAAGACCTTGAGGCAAGTTTCTTTGACACTTTGCACCTATGCACAACTGCTGGTACCCAGGGCGATCTCTAGAACACTGCACAGTCACAAGAATAAGTTTGGGGTCTTTGCTCACAAGTCCCAAGGACATCTGACACCTTCCAGCTTCCTCCAAACACAGTCCAGTGAGTGAGACAGTCCTTCTCCAGATCCCTTGGGGAGGTCCTGCAATCAGCTTCTAAGCACAGTCCATTCAGGCCTTCAGCCCTGGCCCTGCTGAGGACTCTAGAACAGCTGCCTAACTGTACTGCCTAAGAGCAACAGCCCCTCAGGCTCAAAACCACCCCACCCCTCCTCCTCCACTGTCGATCTACCTCTTCTATTTTTCTTTCCTACTTTCCTCTCACACTCCTCGTCCTTTCACTTCTTACTACAGACATTTTTCTGTATATTTCTTAGTTTTCTCAAACTCTATCCATTTTCCCCATATGTTGTTAAATCTTTCTGCCAGGCCCTCTTTTCTACTACTAAGATATTACATTTTGTAGATTGAGGGTTTTTCCGGGTCTAACCATTTTTTGGGTATTTTTCCTTTCGCTGCATTCAATAAATATGGAATCATTGTTCTCTTGTATTGCTTTTTTTTTGTGCTGCTTGTTTTATGGAATTAACATGTCCATGGACCATTTGGGATCTCATTCCCCATGATTTCCCATATATAGTTTTGTATCTCCTGCCAAAACTCTTTTTTTTTCTTTTTGTACATTCCCACCAATTCTAGTATTTCTGAGTATAGGACATAAATGCACAGTACCCTGCACTTTGGAAACACAGCATTTGATGCCTGAGTAGCCAGTTGTCTGAGCATGCATCACATGTGAGATGGTGAGCCCATGCATTACAGTTTACAGGGGCCGACTTTTAGGTAAAGCTGATTTTTGCACAGGATTTTGCAAGGATACCCATGGTCATAGGAGCAGTCCATTTTAAATGTTTTTATCAGCAATGGAAAATCAGCAGTAGGTGCCTGTGTTTTGCGTTACCAGCTATAAAGCAGAGAGCTATGCAGTCTCACATACGGCAGCTCCTAGAGTGAATTTAAAGTGACACTAAAAATAATCTATACACTTCCACTACTGGCCAAGCGGACCCTTCAGTAACTTTTTCAACTTTCTATCTTTTAAATCTTCAGTCCTTGTTGTTTTAACTTTGGATAGTAAAACATTTTTTTTTCTGCCAGTAAATACCTTATACAGCCCACTTCCTGTTTCTTGTCTGGTAAAAAGCCTAGACTTATGACATCATACACAGTTCTCTCTCTAACGCTCGTGAGAGTTTGCCAAGAAGGGACGGGGGATGAGTCAAAAGATGAGAGCTGCAGGGCTGCAGAGCTGGAGGTGTGCCTCTGTGTGTCTGTGTAAATACAGGAAGTGAACAGGCAGCAGCTTCAGCTGCCCACAGTTAAAATGGTTGCAGCCAAACTCAGTGGAGAAAGATTTCTGCAGCATATTTGGCAAGTACAGAATCACAGTATATATAAAATAATATGCAAAGTGGCTGGAGGAAAGCTTCAGAATGGCAAAGATGTTTTTATTACAAATTATGTGAGCAGACTGCAGTTCCTCTTTAACAGCCCTGTAATCTATTTTTCATGGAATTGTTCCTTATTCTGTTTTTCTGCTCTCATTTTCCATCGCACTTCTGTTTGTTTGGACAAGTAGTACCTTAGGTATGGTCATGTGCACTGCTCTGTGCACACTACAATTCCCAAAGTCCCTAGACCATGACAGGAGTGAGTAAGAGAGGGTGGTTATGTTCCTACATGCAGTGGGACCATGGAGAACAAACATAGTCACCGTCTAACAGGAAGTCAGGTCACAGCAGCAAAGAAATGGAATTTGAAGATTAAGAGGAGGCTGAAAGCAAGAGAGGGTACTTTTTTGAGTTTTGAATATAAAGGTGCATCTCAAAAAATTAGAATATCATCCAGAAGTTTTTTTTTAAGTGATTCAATTCAAAAAGTGAAACTCATATATTATACTAGATTCATTACACACAGAGTGATATATTTCAAGAATTTCTTTCTTTTAACTTTGATGATTGTGGCTTACAGCTAGTGGAAACCCAAAATGCAATATCTCAGAAAATTTGAATATTGGGAAAAAGTTCAATATTGTAGACTCGTGGTGTCGCACTCTAATCAGCTAATTTACTCAAAACACATGTAAAGGTTTCCTGAGCCTTTAAATGGTCTCTCAGTCTGGTTCAGTAGGTTACACAATCATGGGGAAGACTGCTGACTTGACAGTTGTCCATAATCACTTGGGACATTACCAAGATGTCCAAGTTTACTATATATCCTTGACGTTTTTTTGTACATGTAGATGTATGTGTCATGCACACTTGCCATATATTTAATATTAAATATGTTTCCTATTAATCTCCTCCACAATGTCCTTAGTCTCATTTAAAGTCCCAAATTCTTTTTTTCTATATTACATGATGGAGGGACATAGTGTATGTGCTTCATTTAAAGTCCCAAAAATTTTCCCCTCCTTTTTTGTTGTCCAGAAGACAGTCACTGAAACCCTTGCTAAAGATGCTGGCTGTTCAGAGTCCTATATCCAAGCATATTAGCGGAAAGTTGAGTGGAAGGAAAAAGTGTGGTAGAAAAAGGTGCACAAGCAACAGGGATAACCACAGTCTTTAGAGGATTGTGAAGCAATAGCCAATTCAAGAATTTGGGGGAGATTCATAAGGAGTGGACTACGACTGGTGTCAGTGCTTCAAGAGCTACCACACAGAGACGTATTCAGGACATGGACTACAACTGTCGCATTCCTTGTGTCAAGCCACTCCTGAACCAGAGACAATGTCAGAAGTGTCTTACCTGGGCTATCGAGAAAAAGGTCTGGACTTTTGCACAGTGGACCAAAGTTCTCTTTTCGGATGAAAGTCAATTTTGCATTTCATTCATTTCAAGGTCCCATAGTCTGGAGAAAGAGTGGAGAGGCATGGAATGCAAGTTGCATTAGGGCCCAGTGTGAAGTTTCCACATTTAGTGATAATTTGGGGAGCCATGCCATCTGTTGGTGTTGGTTCACTGTGTTTAAACAAAAGTCCAAAGTCAGTGCAGCCTTCTAATAGGAAATTCTAGAGCACTTCATGCTTCCCTCTGCTGACCAGCTTTATGAAGATGTTGATTTTATTTTCCAGCAGAACGTGGCACCTGGCCACACTGTCAAAAGTACCAATACCTGGTTTAATGTTCATGGTATCACTGTGCTTGATTGGCCAGCAAACTCGCCTTACCTAAACCTCATATAGAATCTGTAGGGTATTGTCAAAAGGAAGATGAGAGACAACAGACCCAACAATGCAGACGAGCAGCAGGTGGCTATCAAAACAACCTGGGCTTCCATAACACCTCAGCAGTGCCACAGGCTGATCACCTCCTTGCCACGCGGCATCAGTAAGCCAACATTTCTGTGTTAAAAATCCTTTTTTTTATTGGTCTTATGTAATATTCTAATTTTCTGAGATACTGAATTCTGGGTTTTCACTAGCTGTGAGCCATAATCATCAAAATTAAAATAAATAAATGCTTGAAATATATCACTCTGTGTGTAATGAATCTATATAATATATGAGTTTCACTTTTTGAATTGAATTACAGAAATAAAAACTTTTAGATGATCTTTTAATTTTTTGAGATGCACCCAGTAGCGGTGTGTCCATTGGACGCACGGGCGCTGCCCCCTCTCTCCAGCCACCCCCTCTATGTAAAATGGATAGATTCATGCATTACATGAATCTATCAATGGCCACTGAAGCCAACCCCTATTCAGGCGTCCAGCACCTTTTCGGATGCTGGGCTCCTGAATTCCAGTGGCGGGGGTGTTTTTTTTTTTGAAGCACCTGATTAGAGCCATAGGCTCTAATAGGCTTCAAAAAAGGTGAACTGCAAGCACAGAGCATTGCGCTCACAGTCCACCCAGGTGTGTTAGCAAAGCAAATTAATATTTGCGTTTCTAACACTGAACCTCCTCTCCGCCAGGGCGCGGATCTAATACTGGTCACCTGATTGGCTGAAGGCAGAAGCGATCCCATTGGCTGCCTAGCAGACCAGGAAGAGGAGACACAGGGAGGACACAGGAGCCACCGTCTGACATGCGCTACCCATCCCACTGCTCGCCGCCGTCAGCCGCTGCCTGACCCGCCACCAGGGTGGGGTAAGTGTCGGGCAGACAGCGGGCGGGGGGCACAGTGGCTGCATATTATGGGCTCAGAGGCTGCATATGATGGGCACAGTTGGCTGCATTTGCTGCACACAGAGGCTGCATATTATGGGCACAGAGGCTGCATATTATGGGCACAGTTGGCTGCATATGATGGGCACAGAGGCTGCATATGATGGGCACAGTTGGCTGCATATGATGGGCACAGTTGGCTGCATATTATGGGCACATTTGGCTGCATATGATGGGCACAGTGGCTGCATATGATGGGCACAGTTGGCTGCATATGATGGGCACAGTGGCTGCATATGATGGGCACAGTTGGCTGCATATGATGGGCAGAGTGGCTGCATATAATGGGCACATTGGCTGTATATGATGGGCACAGTGGCTGCATTTGATGGCACAGTGGCTGCAATTACTGTTTTTGTTTCAATACTTTTCAGAATTTTTCAGGTCGTTAGCGCCCCCCAAAATTTTTTGAGCACCAGCTGCCACTGGATGCACCTGTATACTTGAATAGATTTTTTCTTTTACACCAGAGGTTAGTGTCACTTTACTATTCTACTCTGGACACTGGCAGGCTCTGCAGAAACACAACTGAATTTAATTTGTGAACTTCTGCATTCTTCTCTTGTGTACAGATTGGATTTAAATCATCAACTTGCTGAACTAATAAATCACTAGGCTAGATAAAGGTCTACATGTTCCAAGTGTTGCAATTAGTAATGAGGGCTCATTCCAGGCCAAGTTCACAGCACACTTTCTGTGGGAACATGTGTCCTGTTGTCTGCTCTACACTCTTGCCAGCTTGGATGACTTTGACAGATAATAGGACAAAGTGTCACAGCATGAAAAGAATTACTAACAGTTATCCAAAAAAATTGTCAACATGCGGAGGCAATGACAACACTTCCTGCTGGAAATTCTGATGTGAAAAGCCACTTCTGTAGTCTGACCCACTAATGATCAGTCCTGAATCCTGTTCAAGCAGAACTTATGGAGTACAGACTGTGCCAACAAATGCCATGAGGAATAAGTCAAGAGAAGTGGAGTGGAAAATGTGTGAATTTTACTTTTCTTGTTTTGCTGACAGGGACAAAACTAGATTGCTCCTTGTCATTAGGTTTTATTTTTAAACAATGAATGTCTAACAGGTTGCAATGTATCTTGGATTCATAAAACCTCCTGCCAGTGCCGGATTTAGACCTTGGGGAGCTTGGGACACTTTTCGTTTTGGGGCCCCTTAACATAGAAATTATATTATTAGACAAATAAAAAAGTGAACTGAAACAAATGATGAACCACATTTGTTCTAAAAAATATGTTAGGTTCCGAAGAAGACACTTGTCTGATTTTTTTGCTTTTATTGACTGTGAGAATACACATTACACAGGTAATTGGAACTGGCAAGTCATACATCAAACTTATGCATCACACTACAATATTTACAAAACGTCTTTCTTCCTGCACTTAGGATCTGCAAAATCTTAAACTAATTCATCAAATGGTATCATATTGAGGACATTGCTCTTGACAGTTAGTAGGTACATAGCACTTAGGTGTAGATTTACTAAAACTGAAGCATGCAGTATCTGGTGCAGTTGTGCATAGTAACCAAAGAACATTGAAAGTTTCACATCTGAATTTTTCTCTGGGAGAAAAAACAGTTCCCTCAGAGACTGATGTTGGGTTTGCATCATATTGCTTGTTTCTCTTTGTTGACCTGCTGGTAGTTGATTTGTGCTCTGCATTACCGCAGAAGTTCCTGGTATCCAGTTCCAACTCTTCATACCGATCTCACAGTGATTACAGAAATGTTTCCACAGAATCAGTTAGATCCATCACCTTTTTCAGATCAAGGTCATGGAAAGCTTTACTTGTACTGTTGAACAGTATAAGAATTATGTTCCAGATCTTAGCCATCAGAGCGGTTTCAAAACAGTCCAGTTTGTCTCCCAATGCCAGAGCTTCATGTCTTGCTTCAGGTGTTTTCTCCAAATCACTTTCAACATCTATGAGGGCATTTTGAACAGAGTTATTTTATCTCTACAAGGGCGTCAGTCATAGGTGTGCGCAGCCTATTGCATTAGGGTGTGCACCCCAAATCTCAAATACACATCAACGCCAACTGCTATCGCAGAAAGGAGGCTCTGGTGGTGGAAGACAGTTGATTGGTAGCATATTACGTTACGCCCTAAATACGGGTGTAACCTTTTCCTACTGTTGAACCTAGCCTTTACTATAACAGGGGCATTTACACTGGCCACTGGCGCCCCCAGCTACCCATCTGGTGTTGTTCCTGGATAATGTTAATGCACATGGGGTGATTAGGGTGTGCCCAGGCACACCTGGCACACCCTGTGCGCACGCCTATGGCGTCAGTAGCATCAGCTCTTGCTGACTTGCTGAAGTTAAAGTGTGAAACATCTGCCAGAAGCCCTCATCCCTTTCTTTGCCTCTGAAGTCGGGCTTAACTGTTCCGTATCCTAACATTCACACACTTTGTTACATTTTTTTGTAGCCAAGTCCCCGGTCCCCTTTGGTCTAATGAGAACCTCCAGAGTTAGGGATAGCTGACATCCTTCTATGTAGAGTGGGTTACAAGGCATAGTGGGTGTGATACAAGATAGATTCATGAGCAGCAGACACTTCTTGAATGCAAAGAGATTTATTGTCCCTTAAACAGAACTGTGGAAGGGAGGGTTTAGGGCCCCTTTAGTAGTGTCAATGTTAATTGGCAGACTCCAAGACTTCTATAGGTAGACAGCCATTCAGGGAAAGGCACCCAGCCAGACACCACATCTGCATGTGTAGACACGTTGTCTCCTATGGCAACAATCTTGAACAGTTCCTAACAAAGGTTATAATGAGCTCTTCCACTTCCTCTACAATCTCCTATTGTAGATCTTAACTCAACTGAGCTCCCAGTCTCTCTCACTAGACTTGCTGATCCACTGCCATTGAATCTCCTGAGCAACCTTCTCACTGAGTATCTTCCTCAAGAGTCACCCCCGTGTCCCTGCTGGGTCTCTGGCTTGGCATCCAAGATACTTCTCAAGTGTCACCCCACTGGCCTGCTTGGTCCCTAGCTTGACACACAAGGCTGCTCTGCAAGTGTCACCTCCGCTGGCTGGGTCCCTGGCTTGACACCTGCTGAAGTTTCCCAGTTCTTCACCGTCCCCGGTTGGTGAGAATACTGCTCACTGCTCTGGTACTTGCTTCAGCTACTCACAGTGGTCCCTGGTGGTATGGCAGGTGGTCCCTTAGTGGCGACAGCTTCTCCTCAACTTTCGTCCACAACAGGTTCTTCGGCCGGCAGAACTGTCACTTCTGGTTGGACTGCAAGCCACAGTCCCAACCCTACCCTGCTCTATTGCTTCTGGATAGGCCCTCAGACAGCCTAGAAGCCAGATGTTCCCCGGATAGGACTCAGGCTCTGACCTAGCAGCCCGGTGCTGCACAACACACATCCACCCAGACAGCTGTCCAGGTGGCACAGAACCCTGATCACCTGACTCCACCCAAATAAATAGGCTCTCCTAGCAGGCCAAGGGACCTAAGAAAACTCCTGCCCATAGGCTGAGGCACCCCATCTTCTATTCCTAATCTGTCCTTGCAATGCCCTTGTCTTATCTAATGCCACCAGATACCCAGCCATCTAGTGACAGAAGAAAGAAGTGCAGTAATTCCAGAATTAGGGTGGAATCAATTGATCCCCTATCAATTGGCCAAGGCAGCTATACCTGGCAGGTAAATTTACTAGCAACCCTGCCTAAACATCAGGTACTACATCTTAATAACAAATTTTATAATTATTACTTATTTTTTAATAAAGAAAGTCTGGGGCCCCTTCTGGCGGGGGGGGGGGGGGTGGCCAGGGCAATTGCCCTTTTTGCTCCCTTATAAATCCAGCACCACTTCCTGCCCAATTTATTTTTTGATATAGGAGGGAAAGGAAAGAACTTCTGGTAAATTTTATTGCTGTGTCAGTTTTCAGTCATTTTGCATCTTGATGAAACCCCATGTCCCAGAAAGGAAGTTGGGGGTTTTCTCTCTAGAGCAGACATTGTCAACCAGAGAGCTGTGTGACATGATTATTTAGGTGTCTGTAATGGTAGCAGTCTGACCCCCACTGGGAACACTGAATTCTTCCCACTGACCACCTATGTAAGGGCAATTTTTGCTATTGACCCCAGATAAATTGATTTTAGTATGGGTTCACCAAGACATTAAAAATGATGTTAGGAGTTCCTCTGGTGTAGAGAGGTCAAGAAAGGCTGCTCTAGAGAATGTGTAGATTGTAGTAAAATCCTGACAAAAGTTCCAACCTTCCCCCACTATACTAAAGGGTTTTCTTACAGGAAGTGAGGCAAAACCAGGGTACTATAAATGTGTCTTACCCCCCCTCCGAAAGCATCCTCCCTCTACTATCATACACTACTACCACCAACAATGGAGAGTGCATTGAGTCTAAAGCTGGATATACACATCGAAATTCAGCCAGTTCAGCCAGTTCCACTTCTAATGGTCTTGCTGGAAAGCCAGCAAATGATCAGCACTTGCAACCAATACCTGTTGATCGCGCCAGAAATCCAATGGTGTCCTGTGTCCTCTACAGTCTTATCTCAAGCAATATTATCAACCCAGTATAGTTCTCTCTAATGCCGTGTACACATGAGCGGACTTTACGGCAGACTTGGTCCGGTGGACCGGAGTCCGTCGGATAATTCGATCGTGTGTGGGCTCCAGCGGACTTTTTTTCCCAAGAGTTCGACGGACCTAGAAATGAAACATGTTTCAAATCTTTCCGACGGACTAGAGTCCTGTCGAAAAGTCCGCTCGTCTGTATGCTAGTCCGACGGACAAAAACCAACGCTAGGGCAGCTATTGGCTACTAGTTATGAACTTTCTTGTTTTAGTCCGGTTGTACGTCATCACGTACGAATCCGTCGGACTTTGGATGATCGTGTGTAGGCAAGTCCGTTCATTGGGAAAGTCCGTCGAAAAGTCCGTCGAAAAGTCTGCCAGACCTAGTCCGCTGAAAAGTCCGCCCGTGTGTACGCGGCATTAGAATTACAGAACATCTGCCCTTTATCCCATTGAGATGAGATAAGGGTAAAGTATTGGTGACAGCTCTGCAGTTCCTGCAGTAGAGTGAGTGAGTGTTGCTATCCTAGGACAGGAGGTGTATTACTAGAAGGATCATCAAGTGAAAAATATAGGTAAAAAATAACTGCTTTTTTCTATATTTTCACTTGCAACTACTACATTTAAGGACTGGTAAGCTGCAATATATTATAGTTTTGCTCTTGGTATTGCATATACTTTAGGAAGCTCCCAGTGGTAGATGAGCAGTACAGACATCTCAAGTCTCCCGCGACTTGCGGGATACTCCCGCATTTGACGGCAGGCTCACGGATACCCACGAGTGAAGCACGATCTCCCTGCTGAGCCTGCAATGCCAATCAGCCTGGAGTGATCACAAACAGCGGAACACTGATTCAATTTCCCAGCATTGTATCAGTGTTCAGTTGACCGTCTATCATGGATAAGGAGGCGGGGCTTTGTTACAGTGGATGGCCGCTGAACAGTTACGACTGCAGCTGCATGACACAACGGGAGACACACGCTGTGTGTAATCAAGGTACTGGCTAGGCTGCAGATGGGCACTAATTTGGATACAGATGGGCACAGTGAGGCTGCATTGATGGCACAGTAAGGCTGCAAATGGGCACAGTGAGGCTGCAGCTGAGCACAGTGAGGCAGCATATGGGCACTGATGAGGATACAGATGGGCACAGTGAGGCTGCAGATGGGCATAGTGAGGCTGCACATGGGCACTGATGAGGATACAGATAGGCACAGTGAGGTTGCATTGTTGGCACAGTGAGGCTGCATTGTTGACACTAACGAGGCTGCAGATGGGCACAATGAGGATGCAGATGGACACAGTGATGCTGCATTGTTGGTACTGATAAGGCTGCAAATGGGCACAGTGAGGGTGCATTGTTAGTAAGTGTGACACATTATCTTTAAAAGTATTATTTTATATGGCATTATATTATTAATTATATTTAAAGTATTATTTTATTATGGCATTATATTATTAATTATCCTTAAAGTATTATTATAATGTAGTATTTTATTATAAATGGGGGGGGGGGGGGTTGTCGGCACGAATTGGACCTCCCTGAAATGAGATTGCCACCTCATTGAAATTAGTTTTTGCAGGTTGGGATGTCTGGCAGCACTATGCAATGCAGTAGAGTTAGAGTGCCACCCTCCCCCTCTCAATCCTGCTGTGTAGGGGATTAGAAGAGGCTGGTATCAAGAGAGATTCAGGTACTTTCACCAGCTCTATATAAAAATACAGCTTTCAAACAATTAAATAAATGCTATTTTTCATATGTGTCTAGGGGTCATCTTAAAATGAGGGGGGGGGGATAGGAGAGATCCAGCCATTAAATATACAAATGTGAAATAATCTAATGATTTTGTAAATTGATTTTTATTCCTATGACTGTGCTATAGCTTTTGTGAAAAAAATATTTAAATACGTTTCACTATATAACTAGTAAATATACAGAAATATGTCTTAAAATCAGTCTCATATAGTCCCCTGTACAGCAGCACTCAGAATGGGAAAGGGAGGGTCAGCACTTAGGAGCCAATCAAGTTCTTTTGCATGACACAGGCAGAGGAGGAGAGCAAAGCAGGGAGTCGTTAAGTGTGCTGATAGTACTTCATTGCCCATTGGGGGAGCTCTTAGACAACATTGTATTATGGCTCAGCTGCAATGTAGCCTGAATAGAGGTCTGGAGTTCTGCTCAAGGCCTAAATTAAAAACAGAAAAATCAGCACAGGGGACATAACGTACAGCCTTGACCCATCGAAGCATGAATGCCACTAGACCTCTGAATGTATGCTGTGGTATCTTTCAATAAACCATCACTGGCAGATGTTCCAGGTGGGACCTCCATGGATTGGACCGTTCTTGAACCATTTTGTAGTGTGGCAGGGTACATTATCCTGCTGAAAGAGGCAACCACCTTCAGGGAATACCAGTTCCAAAAAAGGGGTGTACTTGGTCAGCAGCCATGTTCAGGTAGGTGTTACGTGTTAAAGTAATATCCACATGAATGGCTGGACCCAAAGTTTCCCAGTAAAACATTGCCAAAAAGCATCACACTGCCTCTCTGACTTGTCTTCTTCCCATGCTGCATCCTGATGCCATTGCAAGTGACACAAACACACCCAGCCATCCACATAATGTAAAAGAAAACGTGTTTCATCAGACCAGACCACCTTCTTCCATTGCTCAACGGTCCAGTTCTGATGCTCACCTGGCCATTGTAGGTGATTTTTGGCTGCGACCACTACTGTGAAAATGTGCCTGCTATACTCACACAAATCAGTCCCAGTAATGTAGGAACAGAAAATATGTATGCATTCCATCAGATGAACATGATCCATGGCCCATATGGTAGTAGAAAAGAAAGGTTCACTGCAGCTGAGAGGTCGGTGTTGGGGATGCCTCAAATTCTACCTTTGTGAAAAGCAGGCAGTCTCACAAAAAAGAAACAAATGCAGCCCTAACATCGAATGATGGGTAATAGAAAAGTAGCAGAAGCAACATTACAGATTGTCTTGTACGTGGTGTGGTGTCTGGTGTTCCCAAGGTTGCATTGAATTAGATGCACTACTTCTATTGTTGTAGTAGAAGGCCCCTCTTCTTCAGAAGACTGATAAAGGGAACAAGAGCCCCAAAATGTGCAAGTAGCAGCAGTACAGAGTGGGTTTGGGCTTCAGTGGTTCAATACTTTATCCTTCTCATGGTCATCTAGGGAGTCATATTTTGAAGACCTGAACATGTTACACCCTAAATACAGAAGTTACATTTTCATGGCGGTGTGTTATGTTTATGGACCCCTCAGTGATGATCGGTGCTCGTTTGGTTTGTCGTCTTCCCTGGAGTTGTGGCCATTCGGGTCCACCCAACTGTGGGCATTGTTTCTCAGCATGGCGCCCGATCCGCTGCTTGATGCGGGACGTCTTTACGTCATTGATGTGTGGCGTCATATCTGGCGCGACTGACGCATGCGCACTGACCTCCTTTAGGCGTCCGCGCCTCCACCATTGGTCGTTGGCGGAGGTGGATTAAAAGCATTCCAGTTTTTGGCAAATTTGAGATCATGTTTCTCTTGTAATGAAGAAAAAAATGGAAACCCCTATTAGTAGACATATGGGTCTATACCATTGTTTCCAAGTGTCCAAGATGAAATTCTTTGCCTTGGAATATGTCCCCATACATGAAAGAGGGGGAGATGTAGATAAAATTCTTCTTCAGCGGGAGACCAAATGGATTCACACCCTGGCTGCTACTAGTTATCCAGGGATGAATGAATCCATCAGCTTTAAGCCTTTTCTATAGAGTTCTGGTTTGTTACCAGGATATGGACCATTAATTGAGTTACTTCTCAAGCACTTTTATTAATTGTTGATATGGTTTCCTTGTGGTGTTATTGTGAAACTGTGTAACTTGGATGCGCAGAGAGAAGGGTATCCTTCCCTGGCCCTTTTTTCAGTTTCTGTTGCTATTTGATTAATTTTATAAAAGTTAATTTAATTTGGCTCCTGTAATACCATTATATACAGTATATCTTTTTTTTTTTTCTTTTGTTTAGTTTACATTGAGAGAATTTCTCTCTCAGTGGTGAAATTGATATTTCATTGCTAAAATATATTAACTTAAATGTTATTAATAATCCTTTTTGTTTTATTTTAGTATACAAAACAGGGGATAGCAAGTGTGATCAGATGACCATACAGACGCCCAGTGCGTCATCCTAATGGTGTCCTATCTGACTCCTAGGGGTGGCGCCACCTGGCGATACGTTATATTTATGGACCCCTCAGTGATGAACGGTGCTGGTTTGATTTGTCGTCCAAGCACCGCTCTTTCCTGGAGTTGTGGCCATTCGGCCCCCACCCATCTGTGGGCATTGTCTATCTCTATCATTTTCATGTACTTCTTCCATCTTCCAAGTACCTGGTTGATCCTGACAGTCACCTTTCTTTCCTGTTCTAAATTGACCACACAAAACACAGAAGCTGATCTGTGTTAACGGGGTCAGTTTTCATCCTTTGGCTGGCCATTTAGAGGTACAGGACATTGTGCAGACATTTAGCATGCCAGTATTGGGTAGTTTGTTTGGCCACTACACCCAGCGACCAATCACAGCATTCCTCTATCAAACACCCCCTCCCAATCACAGCCTGCCTCTTGAACACGCCCCCTTCTCAAGCACAGCCTGTATCTTACCTCAGGCTCAACAGACAATGGAATACAGGCACATTGTGTGTCTGCACAGTGTCCTGTTACCACATCCTACATTATCAGGAAGAAGAGATGCATGGTCACATGACAGAACTTTTTAACCCTTGTATAAAAAAAGTAATAAAGATCATTTCTGAAACTAAGCAAAATCATTTAAAGTGCCTGCATGGCTGAATTGGAAAGTGTCTGAGGCTGGATTCACATCTATGCATTTTTAGTGCATTTTGCAGATTTGCACTACAGAAGTGTTCCATAGGAAACCATGTTAAATGGACTGTAGTGCAAATCTGCAAAATGCAAAAAGCACAACAAATGCATAGGTGTGAATCCAGCCTAACATCCTATGCTCACAACTACTTTAAGATGTGTTTGATCTGCAGGCAAAGCAGAACATCATGGGGTTTATTTACTAAATCTGGAGAGTGCAAAATCAGGCTCACGTCTGTATAGACACCAATCAGCTTTCAGGTTTTATTGCCAAAGCTTAACCACTTCAGCCTCCGAAGGTTTTACCCCCTTTATGACCATTTTTGCAATACAGCACTGCGTTATTTTAACTGACAATTGCGCAGTCGTGCGGCGCTGTACCCAAATAAAATTGACGTCTTTTTTTTCCCCCACAAATAGAGCTTTCTTTTGGTTGTATTTGATCACCTCTGCGGTTTTTATTTTTTGCGCTATACACAAAAAATGACTGTAAATTTAAAAAAAAAAAACAATATTTTTTACTTTTGGCTATAATAAATATCCCCCAAAAATATATAAAAAAAACCCACTTTTTTTCCACAGTTTAGGCCAATATTGCCTCGTTTCCACCGAGCGGATCGGTTCGGTATGCTATTTTGGGTGTTTCCATTATGAAAGCGGCCCATACAACCGAACCGGACCGCTCCATTCAGGGTCCTGCTTCAGATGTGGGGCCATAGAAAATGGAACGGTTCGGTTAGGGCGGAGCTACGATACATTCCACTGATTGGCGAACGTGTGACGCCATGCTAGGCATTTTTTCTAAACCCACGTATGGCCCCCGTCGGTCCGACTTGCAGTGGAAACGCTCACCTGACTAGGCCGGACCATTCTAGGCCTTCCAAACTGTACCGACCCAAACCGATCCGCTTGCTGGAAACGAGGCATATGTATTCTTCTACATATTTTTGGAAAAAAACAAAATCGCAATAAGCGTATATTGATTGGTTTGCGCAAAATTTATATCGTCTACAAAATAGGGGATAGTTTTATGGCATTTTTATTTTTATTTTTTATTGGCGGCGATCTGCGATTTTTAATGGGGACTGCGACATTATGAAGGACAGATCAGACACTTTTGACACTATTTTGGGACCATTGTCATTTATACAGCGATCAGTGCTATAAAAATGCATTGATTACTGTGTAAACGACACCGGCAGTGAAGGTGTTAACCACTAGGGTACGATGAAGGGGTTAAGTGTGTCCTAGGGAGTTATTCTAACTGTGGAGGGGAGGGGCTACACCTCACATGACAGCGGTCACTGCTCTTGATGACAGAGAGCAGTGATCTCTGTCCTGTCACTAGGCAGAACGAGGAAATGCTTTGTTTACCGCGACCGCAGCACCACTTCTTAAAAGGGGACGTACCTGTACCTTTTGTCCACCAGTGGCACTCTGCCATCGTAAATCGGCGTGCGCTGGTCGGCAAGCAGTTAAACTCTCCAGTATCTTCCCGACTATAGAAGTTAAACCAACAGGTCTATAGTTACGTGGTAAAGATGTTGATCCTTTTTAAATATAGGCACCACATTGGCCCTATGCCAATCCAGTGGTACTATGCCAGTCATTAACTAGTCCCAAAAATTAGAAACAGTGGCTTTGAAATGACAGAATTCTTTTAGGATCCGTAGGTGGATGCCATCTCTGGTCCAGGTGCTTTATTCCCCTTTATTCTGTCTAAATATTTCTGGAACATATCACTTTTGAGCCATTGTGAATCATCTGGGACTGTGTCAATACCATCCCTATTATGGACATGAGCTCCCCCATGCTCCTTTGTATACACAGAGCTGAAGAAAGTATTTCCAATGAGTACTGTTCATATCTGTGTGACTTCAAAGTAGTCCCTGCACTACTTTGGTCTGACTTTGATGCAACTTGAAGTCCATAGACCTCAAGATTACACAGGCATTGCTTCAAGTCGTGTCAAAGTCGCTGCAAAATTGCATCAAAATCATGGCCAGGTCGCACAGGTGTGAAAGGGGCCTAATAGTAAACAGGGTGTTGCAGCATATACAGTGCCTTGCAAAAGTATTCACCCCCTTTGGCTTTATACCTATTTTGTTACATTACAGCCTTTGGTTCAATGTTTTTTTTTTAATCTGAACTATATGTGATTGATCAGAACACAATAGTCTAATTTGATGAAGTAAAATTGGAAAAATGTATGCCTAAAACTATTTTTCAGAAAAGAAAAACTGATAATTGGCATGTGCGTATGTATTCACCCCCTTTGTTATGAAGCACATAAAAAGCTCTGGTACAACTAATTACCCAGAAGTCACATAATTAGTGAAATGATGTCCACCTGTGTGCAATCTAAGTGTCACATGATCTGTCATTACATATACACACCTTTTTCAAAGGCCCCAGAGGCTGCAACATCTAAGCAGGAGGCACCACTAACCAAACACTGCCATGAAGACCAAGGAACTCTCCAAACAAGTAAGGGACAATGTTGTTGAGAAGTACAAGTCAGGGTTAGGTTATAAAAAAATATCCAAATCTTTGATGGTCCCTAGGAGCACCATCAAATCTATCATAACCAAATGAAAAGAACATTGCACAACAGCAAACCTGCCAAGAGACGGCCGCACACCAAAACTCACGGACCGGGCAAGGAGGGCATTAATCAGAGAGGCAGCACAGAGACCTAAGGTAACCCTGGAGGGGTTGCCGAGTTCCACAGAAGAGACTGGAGTATCTGTACATAGGACGACAATAAGCCATACGCTCCACAGAGTTGGGCTTTATGGCAGAGTGGCCAGAAGAAAGCCATTACTTTCAGCAAAAAACAAAATGGCACTTTTTTAGTTTGCGAAAAGGCATGTGGGAGACTCCCAAATGTATGGAGGAAGGTGCTCTGGTCTGACGAGACTAAAATTGAACTTTTTGGCCATCAAAGAAAATGCTATGTCTGGTGCAAACCCAACACATCGCATCACCCAAAGAACACCATCCCCACAGTGAAACATGGTGGTGGCAGCATCATGCTGTGGGGATGTTTTTCAGCAGTAGGGACTGGGAAACCGGTCAGAGTTGAGGGAAAGATGGATGGTGCCAAATACAGGGATATTCTTGACCAAAAGATCACTGTAAATGCAATATCTGAGCTTTGTCATTTGGAAAAAGGATACATCCTGTAAATTTGCTATTCATTCTCTTATTTGGAGACACATACATACATATACACACACAGTTGTGCTCATAAGTTTACATACCCTGGCAGAATTAATGATTTCTTGGCCATTTTTCAGAAAATATGAATGATAACACAAAAACATTTTTCACTCATGTTTGGCTGAAGCCATGTATTATCAATCAACTGGTTTACTCTTTTTACATCATAATCACAACAGAAACTACCCAAATGACCCTGATCAAAAGTTTACATACCCTGCTGATTTTGGCCTGATAACATGCACATAAGTTGACACAAAGGGGTTTGAATGGCTATTAAAAAGGTAACCATCCTCACCTGTGATCTGTTTGCTTGTAATTAGTGTGTGTGTGTGTGTGTGTGTGTGTGTGTATAAAACGTCAATGAGTTTCTGGACTCCTGACAGACCCTTGCATCTTTCATCCAGTGCTGCACTGACATTTCTGGATTCTGAGTCATGGGGAAAGCAAAAGAATTGTCAAAGGATCTGCGGAAAAAGGTAGTTGAACTGTACAATACAGGAAAGGGATATAAAAAGATATCCAAGGAATTGAGAATGCCAATCAGCAGTGTTCAAAATCTAATCAAGAAGTGGAAAATGAGGGGTTCTGTTGAAACCAAACCACAATCTGGTAGACCAACTAAAATTTCAGCCACAACTGCCAGGAAAATTGTTCAGGATACAAAGAAAAACCCACAAAGAACTTCAGATTAAATACAGGACTCCCGTAAAACATGTGGTTTGGCTGTTTCAAGATGCACAATAAGGAGGCACTTGAAGAAAGATGGGCTGCATGGTCAAGTTGCCAGAAGAAAGCCATTACTGCGCAAATGCCACAAAGTATCCCACTTACAATATGCCAAACAGCACAGAGACGAGCCTCAAACCTTCTGGCACAAAGACATTTGGAGTGATGAGACCAAAAATTGAGCTTTTCTGGCCACAACCATAAACACTACATTTGGAGAGGAGTCAACAAGGCCTATGATGAAAGGTACACCATTCCTTCTGTGAAACACAGAGGTGGATCGCTGATGTTTTGGGGATGTGTGAGCTACAAAGGCACAAGACATTTGGTCAAAATTGATGGCAAGATGAATGCAGTATGTTATCAAAAAATACTAGAGGAACATTTGCATTCATCAGCCAGGAAGCTGCGCATGGGACGTACTTGGATATTCCAACATGACAATGATCCAAGACACAAGGCCAAGTAGACCTGTCATTGGCTATAGCAGAATAAAGTGAAGGTTCTGGAGTGGCCATCTCAGTCTCCTGACCTCAATATCATTGAGCCACTCTGGGGAGATCTCAAAAACATGGAGTTCATGCAAGACAGCCCAAGAATTTACAGGAACTGGAAGCTTTTTTCCAAGAGGAATGGGCAGCTTTACCATCTGAGAAGATAAAGAGCCTCATCCACAAATACCACAAAAAACTAAGCTGGCATTGATGTTAAAGGGGTCAATACACAGTATTAAGAACTGGGGTGTGTAAACTTTTGATCAGGGTCATTTGGGTAGTTTGTTGTGATTATGATTTAAAAAGAGTAAACACAGTTGATTGATAATAAAGGGTTTCAGCCAAACACCAACCATGTGAGTGAAAGAAAAAAGTTTGTGTTATCATTCATATTCTCTGAAAAATGGCCAAGAAATTATACATTTTACAAGGGTATGTAAACCCATGAGCAAAACTGTATATATATATATTAGAGCTGCACGATTAATTGTTAAAGGGTAACTCCACTTTTGCGGGGAAAAAAGCAAATAAAGAAAAAATAATATAGCGCATATGATTGTGACACTAATCATTTTGCAATTGAATGTTATTAGAAAAAAAATTACCTTTCCTTTTTATTCTGCAGCCAATTTAATTTTCTGAAAATACATTGCAATATGGCTACCTGGAGTTTTCTGAAAACAGAGTGTGTACCGACCACTCCCCAGAAACTTCCTGCTTGTGCGATAAGCAAACTTCTGGGAAAATTGGTGAGCCAAAGATACAAGTCAGATTTCAGGCATCCCTTGCAAGAAAAAATTTATTTTTTGAGAGATACTTTCAATAGGAACCTATCTAAAGATATGCAAGCCCCGCAGATTTCCTCATTAGTGCCCTGTAGCTCCACACTAATTATGAAACCACTCCCATTAGACCCACTCAGAACAGAGGCACAGAGAAACGCACATGGATTTCTTCAGAATAAGAAAAGGTAGGAATCTGCAACAAAGTCTGCTATAATCCCTGCAATGTACATAAGATCGCCCAGAGAGGAATGTTTTTCCCTCAACAAAAGTGGAGTTACGCTTTAAAGAATCGAGATCGCGATTCTACCCCCCTCCCCTTCCTAAAAAACATTTCCTCGATTCAGTTCAGAGAGTTCTCTGCTCAAGCCGACAGCTGTCAAAAAAACAAACAGGCAGCCTGCCAAGTTTCTCACAGCATCGCTCAGAGAGATAAAGAGAAACATTGTAACATTTAGTTCTTTTAGAAGAAAGGAATGAATATCTATCTGTAAGACCCCTTTTACGCGATAAGCCCGCTCGGATCCATCTGTCTGTTTTTCTGGATGATCTCAGTGGGCCACCCATCGACTCCTCCTATGGGCAGGTGGATGTCAGCAGAGATGTGTCCGCTGACACCCGCCTGCCATCCGATCTGAACAGATTCGCTTAAAAGAGTAATATGGAGATACATTTGCCATACATCTGGCAGATCGGATCTGATGAAAACGGACACGCTGTCCATTTTCGTCTGATCTCCCCATAGTAATCAGCGGGGCTCTGACAGGTCTCTTCCTCCTAGTATATATATTTTTTTATTTTATTTTTTTTAAGCAGAGACCCTAGAGCAGTGGTTCTCAACCTGGGGGTTGGGACCCCCTAGGGGGTCGAATGATGATTTGCCAGGGGTCACCAAATCCTGGGCCGTTTCTGAAGCCAGCACCGCTCTCCCAGCCTTTTTGTGACAGCCCAGCAGGGCTGTCCCTGGAGCTTGTGGTCGCCCACTAAGCCTCTTCACAGCCGCCCATTCAGTTCACAGCATGGCTGGGGGCAGAGACTAGAGGTCAGCTGACTGGTGAGGAATGTGAAGTAGGAGGGGCTGGAGGAGACCCTATCTCCTGATTTTGGTATAGGTGTCACTGTTACGAGACGCCACAAAGTCGAAGACACAGTGAGTAACACTACCTGTGATTATAGTTGCAATTAAAAGTCCCCACTACAGTTCTCAGATCAGCAGATGACCTTGATCAAGAGCACCCAAGTTGGCTGATCAGAACTCCCCCCAGCACTGCCACTCATCCCAACTCCCCGCCAGCACTGCCACTCATCCCCCTCCCCCCCACCAGCACTGCCACTCATCCCAACTCCCCGCCAGCGCTGCCACTCATCCCAACTCCCCGCCAGCGCTGCCACTCATCCCAACTCCCCGCCAGCGCTGCCACTCATCCCAACTCCCCGCCAGCGCTGCCACTCATCCCAACTCCCCGCCAGCGCTGCCACTCATCCCAACTCCCCGCCAGCGCTGCCACTCATCCCAGTCCCCCCACCAAGTAGTAAGAGAAGGAATAAAAATAGAGAATACATAGAAGGGAGAGGAAAAGAGGGGGAGGAACAAAGAAAAAAGGGAGAGAAAGAATAAGAGAAAGAACAAGAAAAATGGCTAGAGAGAGGGAGGGCGAAATAAAACAAGAAATTAGGATAGAGAGAGAGAGATAGAAGGGAAAGAAAGGAGAACAAAGAGAAAGAGTGGTACATCCTAAAATGTACCATAGGGGGTTTTAATACTGTATGAGTGGAAGGGACTCAGGGAGCGCTAAATGTCCGTAGGTTAGGGGTGCAAATTACTTGTCTTGCCTTGAGTGCTGACAACCCACACTACGAAAATAATTTTACTGTTAGGGGTCCCCACAACTTGGGAAATTTTATCAAGGGATCACGGCACTAGCAAGGTTGAGAACCGCTGCCCTAGAGAACAAAATTGTGGTTGTTGCAACATATTATGTTACACTGTATTTGCGCAGCAGTCTTTCAAACACAACTTTTTTGAAAAAAAAAAATACACTTTAAAAGTGGTTGTAAACCCACTTTGGAAAAAAAAAAACTAACACCTGCAAGACAAAGGCATAATGAGCTAGTATGCATAGCATACTAGCTCATTATGTAATACTCACCTGAGATCGAAGCCCTCGCTGCGGTGCCCGTACACATCACCGGTCGGCGACATTACTCCTGGGGGTTACTTCCGGGTATTGCGGCTTTGGCGATGTGATTGGCCGGAGCCACGACGTCGTCACTCCCGCGCATGCGCGTGGAAGCCGCCAATAACAGCACACTCACTGAAGCAAACCGCACATACGTGCCATTGCTTCAGTGCGCATGTGCCGATAATGTCGGCACATGCAAATACAGCCTTGTTCTAGGCTTACCTGTAACAAAAAGTGGTCTGTAAGGGTTTACAACAGGGGTCTCAAACTGGTGGCCCTCCAGCTGTTGCAAAACTACAAGTCCCATCATGCCTCTGCCTGAGGGAGTCATGCTTGTAACTGTCAGCCTTGCAATGCCTCATGGGACTTGTAGTTTCGTAACAGCTGGAGGGCCGCCAGTTTGAGACCCCTGGTTTACAACAACTTTAATTAATAATAAAAAAAAAAAAAAAAAAAAAAAAAACCCACACTAAAAATAGTAAAGTTAGCCAAATTTATTTGTATAATGTGAAAGATTATGTTACGCCGTGAGAATCGTGAGAGAATCCTGTTCTTTATTCTATGCAAAAAAAAAAAAATATTGTGATTCTCACCTTAGCCAGAATTGTGCAGCTCTAAAATTTATATTTATATATATATATATATATATATATATATATATATATATATATATATATATATATATATATATATATATATATATATATATATAAAAATTTAGGAATAATAATATTCTGCTATTGACAGAAGAAAGCATTGCAATAGCATCCCCTAAACCCTGTACCAAGAGGTTACAATGAGTTGGCAGGTACAATCACGGAGAATGACCTATAAACAATGCTTTCAGGGGTAAAACTCAAAAGACCAAACTAGCTTTTAGTTAAATATGCACAATTTATTGAAGAGATTAGGACAAAAAACAATAAACCAAATACATAACATTCAAAGCACCAGAGGCAATAATACCCCACCATGCATTTTATCACCAGTCGTTCTTCGTATAAGGTATTAAAAAAGGCGGGGGACTCATAGGGAAAATAATATGGGTGTTTAGGAACAGAAGGTGGGGGGGATTAAAGTCCTTCTGACACAGCACCAACTTGAGTGTTTATTCCACTCCATCTGTACTAAAAGTACCAAAATAAAACCAGGGTCAGCCACAGTTTTGTTTGTATTTTATAGCTGGGGAAAAAAAAAATAAAAATGAAAAAAAAAATATATATATATAAAAAAAAAAAATATATAAAGTCTTCCCACAGGGCAGGCAAACAGTGTCCCAGAACTCAAATGCCAAGTAGCTGTACGTACATGCCACATACTACAGTTAAGCACAAATTCAAGTAACAATTACATACTTACAGAGTCTACATGTACCTACCCAAAAAACTTGAACCATTTCACAAAACAGATACAAGCAGTTTAATCAGAACAACTGAGGTACGGGATAAAACACAAATATTTATGCTTATATTTCATTATATAGCAAGAGAGTTGGTGAGGGTGGGAAGAAATGCCAGTTTGAATTATTACAAGCTATAAAAAAAAAAAAAAAAAAAAAAAAGAAGTGCCAAATAAAATAAAAATAAAAAAAACAGAGAAAAAGGAAGTGTTAAGCACAGCATGTAATATGTCATTTAAAGTCAACCCGTAATTTAATTGAAGTACTGGCTTAATACATCACAACTGTGACATTTTCATGAAAATAAATAATTTGACAATACAAAAAGGTGCACTTTAATGCATGTCCACGCAAGGGCTAAAGGGTAGTTATGAGCTTATAAAACTATTTCCCATGAAATGTAAAAAAGAAAAAAAAAAAAAGGAAGAGGAGGGACAACAATTCCTTTCAAGGAAAGAATAAAAAGAAAAAGGAAATGTAAATGGAAAAGAAAAAAAAAATGTACAGCTAAAACAAGGGCACAAAAGGGGGGGTGCAATGGAGACAAAAACAAAAGGTTTAAACCAGAAAAACAAAAGAGGTTACTGTGAGAACACCCTTTAGAATGGCTATATAGCTTTTACTAATATGATCCTGGCTATAAGTGCAAGATGGCCAATATGGAAACCAGTAGATCAAAACCCTGTTTTAGCTTTCCAAAAAGGTAAAATTCTTCACGTGTTAGCACTGCAAAAATAATGCATGTGGAAGTTTAAATAACAGCTTCCTATAGCAAACCAGTTATGGGAAAAAAAAAAACAGAATCAGCTTGGTAAATGAATGGCTTCCCTACAAGGGAACAAAGTCATTTCCTGACAAGAATATTAAGTAGTTTGTAATTGGACAAAAGAAGTGTTTCAATTTGGGAAAACTGAACAAAAATAAAAATAAAAGTCATTCTAAATTTTAGCACCTACTTTTAATGTCAGTGCACCCAGCTAAGTTTTACTTTTCTATAGCTTGCTGTACCACTTTGGCACAAGTATAAAAAAGTAAAAGCCAATTGTACCTTCCCTGAACAATGGCACAAAAACAACTAACAGTGCGATGCCAGGATGTGCATGGCAAAACATTGAGAAAACTGTATTAACAGGAGTGACAAAGCTGCACTGGAATTGGCTTGTGCAGTCTCCTTGGCTCCATAGAGGGTAAAGCTACAACTGATCCATGCTGATTTCCAAAACGAAAAAAACAAAAGAAAAACAAACTAGATTAACTGTATAGCAGCCTCAATGCTACATCTGTAGAATAGTTTCTTGCAGAACCGTCTTCTCAAAACCAAGGAGTCCAGAGCAGCATATTTCAAAGTGACCGTCTGGAACAATACGGATTTCAAATACTATAGTCCGGAAGGACTCCTTCATGTGGCCACGTTCAGCTCAAGTACCGAAAAAGGAAAGTTTTGTGCTCAATTAAAAAAGGGGTCCGTTTCCTCATCCATATTAACATCAGGCACCAGTTGATCTGAAACCTCCTTAGCACCATATCCTGAATTCAATGCATTGAAATCTGTGGAAAACCAGGGATGGTCCAGAATTTCTTGAGATGTAAGCCGTTCTGACGGATCCCGTCGAAGAATGCTACGTATGAGGCATTTTGCCTTGGGTGACAAGGTCTCTGGAATGTTAAACTGGCCACGACGGATTTTACTGAACAAAGAGCTAGGTTCAATGTCATGAAATGGGTATCGTCCAACCAACATGGTGTAGAGCATTACGCCTAGACTCCATACGTCAGCCGCCTTGCCAGAGTAGCTGCCATTGGTGTTCAGGATTTCTGGACTAACGTAGGCTGGGCAGCCATGTTTGTCTGATAGAGAATCATCAGATCCCGACAGAACATAAGCATCTTCCAGGCTTTCCAACTTGACTTTAGTCCTAGGATTAAAGAAGAAGAAAAATAACAAGGTTAGCTCATAAATACTCATCAGTTTTAACAAAAAGAATGTTTCAGAAAGAACATAGCATCTACCAAAAAAGGCATATAGGAATAATTTTTAAAAATATAAATGTACTATCAATAATAATATTGACCATCAACGGGGTAGCCTACAATTATTACACCAACGCTCCATAGGAATCATTGGCTAACCGGCCCTTCCCAAAGAAACTTTTTTTTTTTAATCAAAGTATTTACATGATCCAATTCTCCAATTCTTAAGTGTGCTTATTACCACCAGTATTCTGTAGACAAATGTCCCCCAGCATGATGTCCTGTGCTGGGAAGAAGTTTGTAAATGTTCTCTCTTTGAGGGCCATCAGTGACACTTTTTCAAGGTTGGTGGATATCAGCCCTAGCTGTAGCTCCAGCTTACTTACGATCAGGAACCAAATTTGAGAGTTCCAGATCATGTAATTAAAATGTAAACTCTCCATTATCACCAAATGTCTGCATGCCAGTTTTGCTCCTCTGTACAGCAGACAAGTACCAGCAAAAATCCAGGTAGCTCTGTAACATAACTAGGTTTTGTGTTTGCCGTCTCCGGGCTTCTCCCTCCTCCATACTGAGGCCTGGTCAGCCAATAAGGCAGAAGAGAGAATTCAACTATTGACTTCTGAAGCTGAATCACATTACAGGACAACCTTTTGGGGTACTCAGGTGCAGTACAGAGGAGCAAACCTGGCATGTAAGCATCTGGGAGGTACCAGATTCTTTTGGTGAAAGGTGTGTGTGGGGGGGGGGGGGTCATATAAAATGCATCTAATAACACTGGTCTCCTAATTGTGGCCTGGGTGCCAGATGCGGCCCTTTGCTTGCTTTTATCAAGCCCTTGGGGCACAGTTTTCATCCACTGATAAAACAGTGGGGCATAATCCCCCCCACTGACACCAACGAAGGGGCAGAATTACTCCCAATGACACCAACAATGGGGCATTGTTTATTTCCACTGATGTTGAGACCTTTTCTAGTTCCAATACCCACAGTCTGGCCCTCCTTAAGTCTGAAGGACAGTAAACTGGCCCTTTGTTTAGATAGTTTGGATCCTAATCTTAATAAAACTAAAATCTTCTAAATCAACTTGCCGATTATGAGGTCATGAATAGCCTGGTTATAAAGAAGTAAAACCTATGCAAGACCATACTTTAAAAAGGATATCCAATATCAATACATGGACAGCCTGATTAGATTTTGTTTCTCTTCTTAAGTCATGAGCTTGTCAAAAGAGGAAGCAATTGAGCCTGTGAATGCTTTCCCATTAGTGGTGAAAGAAACCACAGAAGACTGAATCAGAGGCAGCCATGGCCCTCAGAAACAGGAAATGCATCTTCGTCACCATGGGAACAGACAGGGAACCCCAAGCAAGACAAAAGCGACTTTGATAGGGGCATTCAATCATGGCATTCAACACTCTTTACCCGTCTGTAGAGCAACAAAAACAAGTAGATTAATTAAATTGTTAGGAAACTATTTTATAGATCAACACCTTTTCTTTCTGTACATTGCCATTTCCACAGACCACACTTCGAGCTTAATTGTATTTGTGATCCAGGTTCGGTACTAAATTAACACAGCTTTAGCGAGCATGAATAGATTGAAAATGTATCCCACTAGCGCCTAGGCAGGATTTTCACGTAAATAAAGAGCGCTGTGAGAAAAACAGGGAATCGAGGGAGGCATCTTGATGAGAGAAATCTGAGGAGAATTATTTAACGGATTTCCCTGCCTGTTTCCAAGGAGACGAAGACGTAGATTCAGTCTCCAAGAATTACTGCTGTACTTCTGTGGTTTCCCCTCAGTGCTAATGGAAAACATTTTGCATTCAGCTTCATCTCAGAAGACCTGGTAATGTCTTAGCCAGATGCAGCTTTTGAACAAGTCAAAGGCAAGTGAGGAATGTTTTATAACAAAAGACAATTAGAAAGATAAAAACAGGATAAATATACAGAAGGGGTCTCTTGACACGTAGAAAACAGTTCATAAAAAAGAAAGCTCTGTCATAAGGTATGTCTGCACAGTGGCTATGTGGGAAGCACTTGCTATGCCAGGGTCATCAGCGCAGGTCCTACAAGATGCATGTTCAGGAGAACTAGAGGATAGGTTGACTATACTAGGTTGTGCTGTTTGAACCGGCATTTCCATGTTTAATTGATGGAATAACCCCTGTAATGTAGCAAAGTGTTTTTCTTTATTTTGGAGCAAGGATGTAAACCTGGTATATGATGTAAACCATCATATACCAGAGAGGCACTAAGCCTATGGGCTACAACTTATGCAGATTCAAGTATACTTATTTGTATGTTCTTTCCAAGCTCCATATACTACTGTTACCATCTGATAATAAACTGCTTAGGATTGACAATGGGACTTTTAAAAAGTGCCAGATAAATGTATAACAAACCATAGCATGTGCCATAACATTGATCATACATCTTATACAGTAGGACTTCAGTTGCCCACTAAGTACATTTACCGTATATACTCGAGTATAAGTCGTTCCGAGTATAAGTCGAGGCCCTAATTTACCACAAAAAAATGGGAAAAACTTATTGACCCGAGTATAAGACGAGGGTGAGAAATGCACAGCTACTGTAAGTGGAAAAGAGGGTCAACAATGCCAATTTGCAGCATCACTGTGCCCATTTGCATGCCTCACTGTGCTCAGTTGCAGCCATAGGTCCCCTGAACTTCAAACTCGGTAGTTAAGGGTTCCTAGATGCCCCCTAGCTGCAGCCAAAATTTGGGGTCTCTGAACCCAAAGGGTCCCGAAATGACATTGCTGCAGATGGACACAGTTGACCGAATTTGAGGCCCTGTATCTCGGGGCCACTTAGTGCTAAGAACCCCAAATTTGGTGTGCAAACCCAGTGGAACTAGCACCATAAAATTTCCAAAGCTGGGGTTCCTAGCACCAAGTGGCCCCGAGATACAGGGCCCCAAAAATCAGTTCAGAAAATGTCAAGCATTTTTTTGCAGCAGAGAATGACATTTTCCGAACCAGGTTTGGGGCCCTGTATCTCAGGGCCACTTGGTGCTAGGAACCCCAGCTTTGGATATCTTAGGGTACCAGTTCCACTGGGTTTGCACACCAAATTTGGAGTTCCTAGCACCAAGTGGCCCTGAGATATGGGGCCCCAAAGTCGGTTCAGAAAATGTCAAGCACTTTTCTGCAGCAGAGAATGACATTTTCCGAACCGATTTTGGGGCCCCATATCTCAGGGCCACTTAGTGCTAGGAACTTCATCTTTGGATATGTTGTGGTACCGGGTCCACTGGGTTTGCACACCAAATTTGGGGTTCCTAGCACTAAGTGGCCCTGAGATACGGGGCCCCAAAGTCGGTTCGGAAAATTAAATTTTTTGCTGCATAAAAGTGCTTGACTCGAGTATAAGTCGAGGGGGGCACTTTCAGCACAAAAAAATGTGCTGAAAAATTCGACTTATACTCGAGTATATACGGTAACTGATTGGATGTAGCGCTATGTGAGCTCTGATGGTCTGGGACCCCCGCTTTATATACTCTGCAAACTCACACTGTATACCTTCTATGTCCCTGATTAAGCAGATTTTTGACCAGAGAATTCTTCTCACCTCACTGCAGGTATTTAAAAGGGATTGTAAAGCCAGAAGGGTTTTTTTTATCTTAAAGTGGAGTTCCACCCACTTTTACAACTCTTCAGCATCCCTTACTAAACTGTGCACTGTAAACAAATTGGATATTTTTTTTTTTTTTCTCAGCACCTACTGTATATCTGCTGTATTCATTTTTCACTTCCTCCTCCCTGGCCGCGGCCCATCGCATCATTTCCTGTTAGCAATGCCTTCTGGGAAGGGGCGGCAACTTCCTCTGCAACTGCTACTGCTATGGAAACCTGACCTGAAACCTATTACACTGCTTGTGCTACAACGAGCATGTGCGAGATCTGCAAGGATGAGAACCAGGAAGAAATACAGTCTGGCTTCAGATGCCCACACTTAAGATGGCCACGGCCTGCTGTAAGTTTATAAAATAACAAACTACTGCTATAAACTAACAAAACAGACCTTAGTTTACAGACTAACTTTACTAGAATACATTACGCTTGTGTATTATAGGGGTATTTTTATTTAAAAAGTATAATTTCGTCCGGAACACCACTTTAATGCATTCTATGCATTAACCACTTCAGCCCATGGAAGGATTTATCCCTTTCCTGATCAGAGCAGTTTTTGCGATATGGCACGGCGTCGATTTAACTGACAATTGCGCGGTCGTACGGCGTTGCACTCAAACAAAATTTATGTCCTTTTTTTTCCCACAAATAGAGCTTTCTTTTGGTGGCATTTGATCACCTGTGTGGTTTTTATTTTTTTGCGCTATAAACAAAAATGAGCGACAGTTTTGAAAATATATACACACATACATACACAAAACCTATATCTAGAACTTTGTTTTATTAATTTTTTTTTTTTTTTTTTTATGTTGCAGATGCTGTTTAGGCGCTGGACTTTTCCTTCCTATTCAGTGACTGCTTACACGTTTACTAACATTTTGGAAAATGTGTGCTCTCAAGGGCTTCTGAGGGGGCAAGAACTTGTCATTGTCCCCTAGGAAAGCCCTAAACTGCCCAGCCCTTGCCTGATTATCACAGCAGTGGATGCTAAAAATCAAGCTTTGTATTGTCACAATTTGACAGGAATCCTACATGGGCCCTGAAGGTTAGAACAGTCCAAAAACTGAAATAGATTTAAAGTGGAACTATGGAAGAATTACTCACTTTCTGCCCCCCAAAAAATAGACACAGGAACAGGAAAGGAGATGAAAGCCCGTCATCGGAGAGGGGGGGCACTTTTTTTTTTTAGGCTGTCAGTTGACAGCCTAAAACCATATACTGTACTATTGCTTCACTAGACCAACTCTGTGCTTCTACAACTAGTAAAGCCAATTTGTGGCAACTCTACCTTTTAAACACACAACAACCGCCAGCCTAAAGCACAACCACCACACAGATCATGTTAGACATACAGACAACAGTAGCAATTAACATTTCTGTTCTCAAGAAAACAGTTGAGACTTGTGCACGGTCCTAAATGAAAGGCTAGAAGGGGAGTATGGAGAATGCCTGCTATGCTGAGCAAAGCATACAACACAGAATGCTGAGCAATGGTCAAATTTAAACATTGCTCATATAGGAATGTGCTGATGTGACAGGTTCCATCATATCCTTCATTCCCTGCCAATGGCCTTTCCCCAGCACAATGCTTGTTTATTCGTACACGACACATTGCAGTTTGGACTGCTGTCTCAATATGTCTAAATGTAGGGTCAGCAAAATGTACTTCAACCAGCTTATATAACTGACGGACTCTCATGATTTGCACAAGGAAAGCATAAATGGATGAATGGTTAACACACCTGCCACATGCTTGGTAGAGTTCCTGGAGTTTGTATGTCGTTCTTATGTTTGCAATGGTTTACCCTAGCTAATACCCCCAAAACAAGCTAAACGTTGTAGTGACACTATGGCTGGTAAGGACATTTGATTGCATTACATTTTTTGGAAAATGGATTGATGTATATGGCCAATAAGGTCTAAAAGACCTACAAAAATAATTTCAAATTATTTGTGGACATCTGTGCTGATCTTCTGCAGTCTTGTGCAACCCTTCCTAGGATAGGTTCCTGGGATAGGTATAAACTTTCACATCTTGCAACTTATTTTATGAACAAGTGAAAAAAAAAACAAAAAAAAAAAACAAAAAAAAAAAAACAAAAAAAAAAAAAAAACAAAAAAAAAACCACAAGACTTGATAAAATATTTACCATTTAATAGATTTTAGAGAAATTAAAATTAGGACCTGCACATGGCAACTTTTCAACAAGTCTGTCCTGTACAGGAAAAAAGAAAAAAGGATGGCCTTCCAAATAGATACTTGTGCATTATGTGTCAATCATGGAGACGCAATGCTGTAAACTACATTTAGGGGGTTATTTACGAAAGGCAAATCCACTTTGCACTTCCAGTGCAAAGTGCACTTGAAATTGCACTGAAAGTACACTTGGAAGTGCAGTCGCTGTAAATCTGAGGGGTAGATCTAAAATGAGTGGAAGCTCTGCTGATTTTATTATCCAATCAAGTGCAAGCTAAAATGCTGAGTTTTTTTTCCTTGCATGCCCCCAAGTGTCAAGTGCACTTTCAGTGGTAATTTCTTTCAAAATATTTTATTGAGTTTTCATGAGATCAATAACAAATATACACAACCTTAGCTTTAAATGCAGGCGTACATAGGAGAAAAAAATGAAACCCCTTAGGGGCTACATGTATACCTTATGACATTAGATACGACTAAAAAAAAAGAGTTGCGACCTTGCATGAAAACCTACAAATGACAAAGTTAGTTCGCATAGATCCAAAGACCCAGAGACAAGGATTAGTTTGGTGAGGGGGAAGCAGGAGAGACCGTCTGCTACCCAACTGGGAACACACTGTGCCTGAGCGGAATACTCCCACTTGCCCCTGACACCACCTTAGTTATTGCTAAATGTCTCTGGGCATCAAGACAGGAAGTAATGACCTACTATCTATGCTGCCCTTGGGAGCTGGGCTCCCTGAGGTCTCTGCAATGGTCTGAATTAAGGCTGGAAAGTATCAACTTGATAGATCAACCTGCTAAGAAACAAGAGAAAGGAAATAAAGAGAAGAGAGAGAGGTGAGAGTGGGGTGATAGAGAGAAAGGAGAAGGTAGACAGAAGCCAAACCACGGGAGGAGACACTCCAAACCCAGATACTGCTTGATGCTTCAGGGTATAACCCCTGGGATCAAGGAGATGCCCAAGAAATTAGCCCATGGTTCCCAGATAGCTTCAAATTTCTCTGTGGTATTATTCAGGGTACTGGCCACCTTCTCTTGGGCCATGATCCATGAAATTTTACGGGTAGCCGCTTTGAAGGACACCTTGGGTTGTTTCCATGCCTTGGCTATAGATAACTTAGCCCCCAGCAAAATGAAGTGAATCAATCTACGGGACAGTTTTGGAGTTTTGGGTAAATGGTCGTTTAAGAGCGCTATGGCGGGGGTTCTTGGGACCTGTACTCCGGTGACTTTTTTAATCATATGGAAAATCCTATGCCAGAAAGACCTCAGCCGTGGACATTCCCAAAAGATATGGGCCAATGAGCCCCTAAGAAGACAACCCCTAAAGCACCTGGAGTCCGTGGAGGGGAACATTCTGGCCAGTCTCTCCGGTGGAAGGTTCAGTGGTAATTTCAAGTGCACTTGTAGTGCAAAGTGGATTTGCCTTTAGTAAATAACCCCCTTAGTTTTGGATAGTGTTGGGAGGGACTCAAACTTGTATCAACAAGATTTTTCCCTTGTGATATCAGAACAAGAAATAAGAGTACATGGGCTACTGGGACAGAAGGTGCGTCTATCAAAATGTAAGCAGAGGATCTAAAAACTGTTTTTTTTTTTTTTGCAGTGTCCATTATAATTTGAAGTTACAGGCAACAAGGTTCACAACAGCAGGATGCGACAGAATATCTTGCCATTCAGGTTCTTTTTGCTGCCTGTATCCAATTGGGGAGATTTCCCTTCACTTCCTGTCCTGGAAACACAATAGGAAGCCTCCTTAGACAGTTGTCACTAGAACACGTGCTTCTAGACCAGTGGTCTCCACACTGCAGTCTGTGGGCCAGAGGTGGCCCTTTGCTTGCCTTTATCCGGGCCCTTGGGTCACTGTTCCTTCCATTGATGCGAGGCACTATTCCTCCCACTGTCAACAAAGTTGAGGCACCATTCCCCACTGACATCAACAATGAGTCACTATCCCTTCCACTGACACCAATGATTGGGTACCGTTCCTCCCCTCAATACCAATGATGGGGCATTATCCCTCCTACTAACCACATGCGCTTTGCAATTTTTTAAATCCTACTAACCACAAAGCCTGAGGAATTGTTTACTCCCACAGACGCTGGGACATTTTGTACTTCCACTGGCCACAGTTCGGTCCCCCTAAAGCAGGGATCCTCAAACTACGGCCCTCCAGCTGTTGCGGAACTACACATCCCATGAGGCATTGTAAAAAACTCTGACATTCTCAGACATGGCTAGGCATGATGGGAATTGTAGTTCTTGAACAACTGGAGGGCCATAGTTTGAAGACCCTTGCCCTAAAGACTGAAGGACTGTAAACTGGCCCTTTGCTTAGAAAGTTTGGAGACCCCTGATCTAGACAATGCTTTCTGACAATCAGAGAGGGGGCGAATTACCACAGCTGAGACACAGACGGCAATAAAAAAAAAAACAATTTTTTTTGACAATCCCTACTCTCAAACACGTTTGGCCAGACCTGCTGTAATCAAATTTGGCTGAACTCTTCTAAATGCTCTAGGAATGCCTACAAGCTTCCTTCCTTGGTATATGACCCTGGTTCGAGTGGCCAACTTTGTTCCTTCTGCATCCCTCTTCTATTTCCACAGCTGCAGGGAGCCTCTCAGGGCACTCTCCTACATACCTGGTGGTCCTGCCTGAAAGTCCTATGATTCTGGACCCAGGTCTACTCTCTGATCTGTCCTGCATGCCACGTTAGCACGCAATCCCTGGGAAGCCTTGTTGCATATGTACATCCCCTCCTTGACTAAAGCTTAGAGTAAGCTGGTGGAGTTTGTCTTCTAGTAGCACATGACCATAGCTAAGGCCTGGCACCAATCGTTCCTCAACTTTGCTGAGGTTAAACAGCACTCTATGGGAACCATGGTGCATGAGACACCCACTCCAAGTTTCTGAAAAGTATGGGACCCCTGGGTCACCTATAATGACAGTCTGAGCCTGGGTCTGGACCTCTCTTGGCTATCGATATGACCGTCGATACGCCTCGTCTTAGTGCGACACGATAGATTGTAGCGCACAGGATGTTCTCCCTTTTTTCTTCCTCTCCCCCCAGGCAACTCCCCTTCTCTTCTGCTTCTTCTTCTCTCCTTCTTCGGGCTGCTCAAGTCACCAAATGGTCCCTCTCTATCTCCCCTTCCCTTTCTTAAACTTCAATCTCTTGCCAGGGCTTGTCCCCCTGGTCCCCTCTTCCATTTTCCTTGAGGTGTATATTCTTAAACACATTTTCCCATTGAAGTGCCTTGAAAAACATATTGCTGCTGGATTTGTACAATATTTTAGCCCATTCTCAGCCTGTAAGGAATTCTTGTATACTTTTCTTATGCACATACATGGGCCAGGTGGAATTTTCAATAAACTATAATTGCACTTTCTTATGATCTCTTATGATCATTTGTGTTCAACCTTCTATACCTTGTTACAAAAAAAAATTGATTGGATTTTTCAAAGTCGTGTAATGTAAAACAAGTTTGGGCTATAGATAAACTTTAACCACTTAAGGACCGAGCCTCTTTTTTAGATGTGTTGTTTACAAGTTAAAAACAGTTTTTTTTGCTAGAAAATTATTTAGAACCCCCAAACATTATAATTTTTTTTTTTTTAACACCCTAGAGAATAAAATGGCGGTCGTTGCAATACTTTGTCACACCGTATTTGCACGTAGTTTAAAAAAAGAATTTAAAAAAAATGGCCCATTAGGAGCTATGGGCGGAAGTGACGTTTTGATGTCGCTTCCACCCTGCAATGTCATTGAGACGGGTGGGGGCCCATCTTCCCCTCACTCGTCTCCATGCCCAGCATTTGAAAGGATCCGATTGCCCTGCCGCTGCCGACGGCTCCGGTAAGCAGTGGCGGGCATCGGAGCACGGCGGGAGGGGGGGGGGGTCCTCTCCCGCCGCCGATAAAAGTGATCTTGCGGCAAAGCCGCCGCAGAAGCCACTTTTATCTTGAAGCAGACCACCGGCCGAACAAGAGGATACCAGGGTTATGGCAGATATCCTCCTTTAAAGTCAGGACGTATATCGGCGTGCAGCAGTCCAGAAGTGGTTAAAGCTCCATGTAGGGCTGCTGCTGTGGGGCTTTATGATCACTTTTACGCTTTGCCAATTTTAAATGAATTTGCCTTCAAGGGATAAAACATAATACCCCACATACTCCTGGGACTGATCAGAAGGACATCCGTTAGACCAAACTGAGTGGGCTTTAGGAAAGAGCATAATCTTGCCTACTTTTTAAAGCGTTTGTTAACCCAAAAAAATATATACCCTATTTATCGGCATATAACACGCACTTTTTTCCCCTTAAAATCAGGGGAAAGTCGCAGGTCCTATGCAAATAGTTTTCAAAAAGGAGCGTTCTAAGTACCGAAATTGAGCTGTCTTCAGGCCAGTCATGTGACTCTCAGCCGCTTTACAGCTATGATACAGAGCTCCTGTGGAGGAGATGAAGCGGCCACGTGACCTCCCCGGCTGATGTCAGAGGGAGATCACGGCCCCTCCCGCAGAAGACATCCATCAGAGCTGTAAAGCGGCCACGAGTCATGTGGCCGGCCCGAAGACAGCTCAAATTTCGGTAGGTAGAACGCTTGTTTTTGAAAAGTACTTACATAGTGTGCTATGCCAGCCTCTATCAGAGGGACTGGCATAGTCATATATATGGGTTAAAAAAACCCTTTAAGTTCGCACAGAGGAATGAAATTTGCCAGCCACCCACATACGGTCATGGACAATTCATTTGTTTAACGCCATGTAAAGCTGTTTGCACGCCGGACTGGTCCTTTTAAACACCAAGCAAAAGTATCCAGAACACAGTACAAGCACAAAAGCATAATGCTCATAATACCCTACTCACTAAACACGTCATCATATTTTATGTAACCCAGATTACATCGTATTCTTTGCTAAAGCTGATTAACAATTTCCTCGAGCCCAGTTTGTATGCTATTCAATTTGAGTGGGGTCAGAAAGGTTAGCAATACCATAAGTAAAATCAGCTGACTGCCATAAAATGACACAGGAAAGGCATTCTTAAACAGAAGTAATCCACAGGACTTTCAGATCTGCCAGTACTGGGCTTCACACTGAGCGAGTATAGGAAGAAACACTGCTTGACACAAGGACATCCACCAAACACTTAATAAGTGAACATTCCATGGAAAACAATGCCAAGAGGTTTGCCACCTTCGCAAGCAAGCCAGACACAGATCAATCAATGTTTCTCCAACTACAGGCCTTGTAGCTGTTAAGATTAAAGTGCAAATCTAGACCTCAGTATGAGAAACCATTTCTTAGATTACCAGCTCAGCAATGCAAATATCCTAAACTTATTTGACATAACTTACTGTAGCCCAACTCAGGATAACAGTCTCTTGAGGAATAGCTCAACTTCGAGATGTTGGGGAGACAGCAATGAGCACAAACTTAAGCAGGTAACCAATCCACAAATAGATAGACTCTGTATTTTGTCTTAAGAAAACCTACATTTTTAGCAATATGTAATTTAAGGGAAGCATTATAGCGTGCATAACATGACAACACAACTCTGAATTCCTAAGCATGTGGTTTTAGCGCTTCCTGCTTCATTTCTGATGCATTACAAAAACACAGCCCAAAAGAACACTCCCATGTAAAACAGTTACTGAACAAAATAAAAGTGTTACTTTCTTCATCCTTCATCCTCACCTACAGTTACACATTGCTATAGGACATCCTCATGAAATATCAAATCCTCAGCTCTCAGAAGACCCTACTGGATGACCAAGTGATGTCATCCTTGCCTACGTGGGGACACTGGTAGCCAGGGCTACAGTTGCACACTGCTATAGGACATCCTTGTGAAATTTGAAATCCCCTGTTCTCAGAAGCCCTTACTGGATGGCCAAGTGAGGTCATCCTTGCCTAAGTGGAGACACTGGTAGCCAGGGTGTAAGCACTATTTTTTTTGTGTCTTTACATGACGTGATGGGACTCCCTTAAATAATATTTTGAATTTGGTTTCAAGGTTTACTTTAAACTTGAGAAGTATGGGTTTTTTTTTCCCCCTAATCATATTTACCTCGGTGGATGGAGCATCAAACCGATGCTGCAGCTGTCCCCCCGGTGTCTCTGCACTGAGAACCAACCACTCCTGCTGATGGCTCGGTTCTCACTCCTCCCTGAGCAGAGCTATGCTGACTGACAGTCACCATTGCTCCTGGTCTGCTTCTCCGCGCTGATCTGTGGAGGGGCAGGGAAAGGCCGTCTCAGCGGCTGGCGGATCCAGACTTCAGAAGTCGGGAAGACGTGCTGCCTCGACTGATGGCAGTGACGTCAGCGGAGAGCAGACTTTAGACCACTCTCCGCTGAAAACGGGTCCAGGATTGCAAAACTAATTGCACTCCTGTGACCCAGGGGAGAAGACCAGCCTAAAAAGCTCAGGCTGGACTTCTCCTTTAAAGTAAATTATTTTTGAGACTGTTAATTGTTTAAAGTGGTTGTAAAGGCTGAAGGTTTTTACCTTCATGCATGAAGGTAAAAAAAACATTCCGCGTGCTGCTCCCCCCTCAATACTCACCTGAGTCCCTTCTTGACCCAGTGATGTGCAAGGGAGCTTCGGGTATCCCAGGTCTCTCTCTCCTTCAATGGCTGAGACAGCAGCAGAAGCTATTGGTCCCCACTGCGGCTTTATATGTCTTATGGATGCATAGAGCGGGGCTCAGGATCGTGCACGCACCAGTGCCCCCTTAGCAAAAGGCTTACAATTGGGGGCACTGGTCAAGGTGGGGGAACCAGGAGCGCCGGCAAGGAACCCAGGAAAAAGAGGATCGTGGCTGCTCTGTGCAAAACCATTGCACAGAGTATGTAAGTATAACAAGTTGAAAAAAAGATCACACATCATGAAGCTTTAATATTACTTTAAATCTTGCTTCGGTGTATAGTTTGTAAAAGGTATTTATGTTTTGGTCAATCATACTTGATCATGTGCAGGCTCCATTTCCTGCTTAGTTGTGCTGAAAATGAATGTTAATGGGGTTTCCTCACTGTTCAGAGTCTAAGTCTATGTATAAGGTCGGGTAAGCCAAAAATGTACTGTATGGATGAACTGAGCACATTTTTAGTTGCAACTTAGAATAGTAAAGCAGCAGTTTGGTAGCAGGCACTATAATGTTCCTGGTCTCTCCTTCCCAGCATTACATCAACACCCTGACCTAGCACTGGAATCCCAGTATAAACCCAAGTAATTCTTTGTATAGACAAACATACTTCCTTGCCTCTCAGAGGTAGAGAAAATTCCACTGCCATGTAAAAAGGTTCCAGAATGATTCCCCACTACACCAAGATCTGATAAACTCCATGTAAAGAGTTTCCTGCCAAAGCCTCTTTTCTAGACTACAAGACAGCATTTCTATACAGAAAAACAAACCTAACCTCATATATGAAGTGCTGGATCTTACACTACGCAGGGTTGCCCCCATTACAAGTGCATCAATCAAGGGTCATCATATCCTGCACATCTCTACATTACACATAGCTATCCCTACCTATACTTATCTCCGCATCACTGTTTAAACACGCGTCAAGTACTGAAAAATATAGACTGATCCACCAGAGATATAGCATGCCCCCACCTCCTTCTTTGACAATACGGTGTATTTTTGGCTCTGAATTCTACAGCACATGGCGTCAGCCCTGCCTACTTCGTTTTTAATGGATTACAAAAAAACACATACATCCTCCTCATCTACATAACTTCATGTATACAAGGATGGGTTATCAACAAGATTTCTGGCAAAAGGCATTTTCAAACACTTATAGAGCATAACAAAACACTTTCAATGGTATATTGACCAGACCAAAAGGGAGCAAATAAGAGAAGACCATTGTTATGGTTTACATATGCTTTAACTTCATTCATTTGTGCATCTCTGCAGAACACATCTACGGGCTTTCCCTTGCTATTGTAGTGGAGACAAGACCCCCCCCCCCCCCCTCCAAGCACAAATGAAATGTCACCTAGCATTTCATAAATGTACTGGAGCTCCAAATACATTACACCCTACCTCCTAGTCATGTGCAACCACCACTCCAAACATCAGAACTTAGACAACTGAATCTTCATTCACCTAAAAGCCCACCTATGGACCAAGACCCATTCTTCATCACCTGTCCCCTGGGACAAGACAAATTCTGCAGATGTATAGCGGGTAAACCCCACTTCTTTCCTTAAGGCAGACAGGGACAAATCTAAGGGGTGCTGTCAAAAAAAAATTAAAAAAAAAAAAAAAAAGGAAGGGAGAGGAAATGTTTCGTTGTTCGACACCATAATAATGAAACATCTTGATGTGGTATGCTCAGTCGCTCACATGAAAGTATCATTCTTGTCACAGAGGATGCGTGCATAATTAGATTACCTTGCAGCCTTATCCTGTATCCTACGTGACCACATTCATTTCAGCTATTCAAGAACCTGTATTTGGCTTTGAGTTTAGCACACTGCATTCCACACATTCTGCACATCTGTGATGGCATTTTCATCCTCAGTGCCTGAATTTAACACACAATTCACGCATACAAAAAAAAAAAAAAAAAAAAAAAGGAAGAAGGAGGAAGGGGGAAAAGAAAAAAGGACTATAGTATTGTACATATACAGTATTTAACGTTCAACAGTTAACCATTTAGGATAACAAACATTATATAAAACGCTATGATCCTACTGTCACATTGGCACCCCTATGGTTCTCACAACTATTGTGAAGGGTTTGTTTATTACAAGTACTTCTATAACGCTGTCAATTTTTTGCAGTGCTTTACGTATATATTGTACATTTACATCAGTCCCTGCCCTCAAGAAAATCACATTCATAAAAAAAAAAAAAATCACATTCATACATACACATACTAGAGGCAATGGACCTACCAGCATGTCTTTGGAATGTAGGAGGAAACCAGAGCACCCAAAGGAAACCCACTTAGGCACAGGGAGAACATGCAAACTTCAGGATTACATTTGTTTCCTTAGTTCACATTATACTTAAAAAAGGGTAGCAGACGTCCACCTGGTCTTCCCATTTCTACCAGCTACGGATATCCGTGTTGGATGGTCAAATCTTTAGTTGCTACTACAAAGTCACCTAATGCAGGTCTTCACACCATAACTGTGCTGTAATTTGTTGCTTGAGATAAAGCCTGAATGCCTTGTCACAACTATATTAAGCTTCAAAACAGACTGACTGCAATGGCTGACTGGATCCTATTGTCTACCCCACTTTAAAATTTGCTAGGAATAAATCCTGCTATCACCCTGTATCTGCCATGTGCTTCCAAGGACAAATTTGAAATCACATCAGTTTTCTTACTGCACTGTGAAAGAATCATTATTCCAACTTTTGCAATTTCCAAAATAGTTTCAGTAAAGTTTTTAGAGCAGCCATTCTCAATCCCAAGGATTCCTTGAGCAGATTAACGTCCCAGCTACATTGCCCACCAAAGCAAGGGGACACGATTCAACTAACCCCTAAATGTAAGGGTCTCTTATGCTGACCAATGATGTCTAACCGCCAATGAAAATGGAAAATTTTCAAATCACCAATCGATGTAAGGGGTCTCCTTTAAGGCTGACCACTGATGTCCCACCTACATTGCCAATGGAAACTGAAAAATTTGAACTAACCACCGATGTAAGGGGGGTCTCTTATGCTGACCACTGATGTCCTACTTCCATTGGCCACCAATAAAAATGGAAAATTTTCAACCACCGACCAATTTAAGGGGATCTCTTTTACGCTGACCACTGATATCCCAGCTACATTGACCGCCAATGAAAATGGAAAATTTTCAAACAAACCACCAAATGTAAGGGGGTCTCTTTTACACTGACCATTAATGTTAAAGGTCACCACAATTTTTACATTTTCGTTATTACTGAAAATAATCTTGTATACAGCAGGATGTTAAAAATGGACCTAACCTGCACATCAAATATGCTAGGTATGCCACATTAAAAAACCTCGCTACAACTTATTTATCGTGCTAATGTACCAGTAGCTGTAGGTATAAATCTAATTTTAGCAGGGGGTTCGTGAGACTCGAAAATTTCAAAGTATTCTCCAAACTAAACAAGTTGAGAATGACAGATTATGTTTTATTCATATATTAAACAAGTGTACATGTGCTGCATTGGACAAGCAATAGCCTCATTAGTGGATTAAGCTAGTCATGACTAAGGCTACACACCGAAACGCGTAAGCCCTGTATTATTCTGTACCACACCTGGATTAATAAATGTATTCATTGCGGAAGATCGAGCTGCTAGCTTTCCTTTATCTACACCTTAAGCTGGCCATACATTATACAATTTACCTGTAGATTTACTAAAACCACATAATATGAGGTCAAACCTAAACACTTAATTTGTATGCAATCAGGCAGGCCCTTGCACTGCAGTTAAAGCTAAAGTAAATTGAACAAGAAAATTGTATAATATATGGCTAGCTTTACTCAACTATATAAATATAGAAAAATGCTGGAAAAAAAAAGAAGAAAAAAAAAAAAAAAGGGAAAGAAAATTCTAACTTTAAGTGGAACCTAAACAAAAAAAACAAAAAACCAAACACCACACAAACAAATCTAAAAGCAGAAAAAAAAGAAAAGAAAAAAGTGATTAAACAACAAATTTAATCCTTACCTTTCTTCATCATTGAAGATAAATTTCCTAAGTTTCAGGTCTCTCAGTACCACGCCGCCATCGTGACAGTGCGCCACTGCTGAAACGATCTGATAGAACAGTCTAGCTGCTTCTTCCTCTTTGAGCTTTTTACAGGTACGAACAAAAGAATGCATGTCTCCATGGCTTTTCTGAAAGAACACGTACGCTTTAGCCTCTCCGAGGATGATTTCACTTATTTGGTTAATGTTGCTGTGTATAGGTAGACAAAAACAGGGAGCTAGCGACTCCTGATAGCAGCGTATGTCAAAAACCTATAAAAAGAGAAAAAGGGAAAATTAAAAGAAAAAAAAAAAAAAAAAAAAAAAAAGGAAAAGGGGGAAGGGGACACCAGAACAAAGGATTGAGAAAAGTCAGCACAGAGGGGAGCTTCACATGTGCTACAAGTATAGACATACCATCAGAGCAAAATCTAAAGTGCTGTAACCCTTTGCAAACTATTGCCACTCTTTCAGCAGTCTGACCACATTATTTTCTATTTTTTAATCAGCCGATATGTATCATTGTACTTTGGATGTCAGCACTGCGATTTGCAAAAAAAAAAAAAAAAAGTATTAAAAATAAGCCGGTACATACATCTGCCTAGTTATCGTGCATCGTACTTTCTGCACATTGACTGCAGCCGGCTATAATGTGAACTGCGTCCTTTTTTCAATACGGACCACATAACCAGCGCACATTTATGCGTTTTCCTAAACGCCAACTACATAAAAATAGGTCTGAATGGTACCGTGAGCATTCAGAACCGAACATATGTACTATTTATGCAGTCCACTTCGTCACCAAGAAGGACAAATTTGTGAATTGGTAGGTTCCTATCCTACCTTGCAGCGAATATGCGTGCTGATATAAAATATTTTGCATAGATCAAAAAATAAATAAAATAATTAAAAATGCAAATTCGCTCAAAGCTCAAATTTTTGCATGAGTGTGTTTTTTCATTTTACATTATTGATATAAAAATTGTATTGGAGATAAAGATTACAAAAAATAAAAAGTACTTTTTATATCACAGATTAAAGTAGAATAAATCAAATATTTTATTAAATAAAGAAAAACAATTTTTTTGGGGGGGCAGGATTAAAGTATTTTATATTTATGGTCCGTGTCTATTTATTGCAAGGTGTACACACAAACTAACATAGTGTAACCTCTGCAATTATTACACAAAGCACATAAGAAAGTACGGCTTTGTCACATGCAATTTAATTTGGATATGTCAGCAGAAATGTGCGGTTTGCTTAAGACTGAGCCACATGGCCTCAGAGGACAGCTTATGCAATTGAAGGGTCTGTATTTCAAGCTTAAAAAACTTCTGAATTGAGAAAACGTGAAAGAACGAAAGACATTCATAAATACCGCAAAAAAAAAAAAAAAACATGACTCACTCCCCTAGCAGCATCCCCATTAGTCTTCCCCCCCCTAAATACATGGAGCTGCATTACCTAAAACATTCCATTTAGAGCGTGCAGAATAGATTGCTGTATTAGTCTCCATGGGGAATTATGGAGCTGTCTACAGTTTGCAATTACATCATTCGCGTCCCATTGTTTATGAATGAATGAGGACACCGGTTTAGACGTTGCATTTCCACAAGGTCCTCCATTGTGGAGCAGTGCAAATCGAACCCCACAATGAATGGGGAACTCAATACGGACAGTGCCAATAGCGGGGGGGGGGGGAACAAGGCTGTCTGCTCATGTAAGGCTCGGAATATTGCCGACACAGCAATAATGGAGGCCGGGACATGAAAAGCAGAGTGAAGCCATTGATGACGGGCTTTGTACAATGGCTTGTTTTATCTACAAGGACTGTGAGGGTGCCACCAGGTACTGAGCTAAAAGGGGCTTTGTATTCAAAGCAACTAGCACAAAAGCGCACATCAAAGAGGTTTTTTTCTTTTTTTTTACTGAAAAATAGAGTTATGTGAACACCTGCAAAAAGGGCTTTCCCCAAAATCGTTCCCTTATATGAAGAGTGAAGCTTTGTGCTCAGGTCATTGACTGCTCTCCTGCCCCTCCCCCATCCCCGGGTAATGCCTACATCTCTTTAATGGCATGCATGAATACAGATGTCAATGACCTCTTAAAGTGGAACTTCACCCAGAAATATAACTCCTCCCCGTCTCTTACGGCTGATTGCGTTTCATGAACACACGCAAAAGTTGCACAATGTTGCGTACACAAAACAAAAACGCTTGTGGCATTTGTGTGCCATTTATTGCTAATGGCAGCCTGAACACGGCGAACAGGCGTGCTGCAAAATGTGCGGTTTAAAAACACGGAAAAGCTCAACCCTTAAAGTGCACAAGCTAATCTCATAGAGCAGTCTATTGAAATGAATGAGCTGCTCTATGCATGTAGTGCAACAATGAGCGTGCACTACTAAATACCCGACATTGCCCGTCACTGCGGATGTGGCCTTATACAACTGGAGGGGAGAAGTTTTTGGGGTTTTTTATTACTTCTTGGTCAGCTTCATGCATCCCCACCCAGGCAAGGGATGATGTTTGCAGTGCAAACTCGTGCATGCGCAAACACACCACAGGGTCTAAAGGAACTGCCAGAGCTGAGCAGTCTGTGCATGTTTGGAATTGGGTAGAGACCAGGTCTTTGGGAAGCATGTCTACGCATGAGCAGGTTTGACTGCGCACAAGCAGATCTGATCACGCAATTCCACGCACGAGCAGGTCTGATTGCGCAATTCCACGCGCGAGCAGATGTTTGGAATTGAGTAAAGACCAGGTCTATGGGAAGCATGTCTGTGCATGAGCAGGTTTGACTGTACACAAGCAGGTCTGTTTGCGCAATTGCGCGCGGGTCTGCTCACGCAATTGCACGCGCGAGCAGGTCTTGGAATTGACTAGAGACCAGGTCTATGGGAAGCATGTCTGCACATGAACTAGTTTGATTGTACAATTGCGAGCGGGTCTGTTCACGCAATTGCGCGAGCGGGTCTGTTCACGCAATTGCGCGAGCGGGTCTGCTCACGCAATTGCGAGCGCGAGCGGGTCTGCTCACGCAATTGCGAGCGCAAGCGGGTCTGCTCACGCAATTGCGAGCGCAAGCGGGTCTGCTCACGCAATTGCAAGCGGGTCTGCTCACGCAATTGCAAGCGGGTCTGCTCACGCAATTGCGAGCGCAAGCGGGTCTGCTCACGCAATTGCAAGCGGGTCTGCTCACGCAATTGCAAGCGGGTCTGCTCACGCAATTGCAAGCGCAAGCGGGTCTGCTCACGCAATTGCAAGCGGGTCTGCTCACGCAATTGCAAGCGGGTCTGCTCACGCAATTGCAAGCGCAAGCGGGTCTGCTCACGCAATTGCAAGCGCAAGCGGGTCTGCTCACGCAATTGCGAGCGCAAGCGGGTCTGCTCACGCAATTGCGAGCGCAAGCGGGTCTGTTCACGCAATTGCGAGCGCAAGCGGGTCTGTTCACGCAATTGCGAGCGCAAGCGGGTCTGTTCACGCAATTGCGAGCGCAAGCGGGTCTGTTCACGCAATTGCGAGCGCAAGCGGGTCTGTTCACGCAATTGCGAGCGCAAGCGGGTCTGTTCACGCAATTGCGCGCGCAAGCGGGTCTGTTCACGCAATTGCACGCAGGTCTGCAAGTATTTGGAATTGAGTAGAGACCAGGTCTATGGGAAGCATGTCTGCACATGAACAGGTTTGATTGCACAATTCCACACATGAGCAGGTTTGACTGCGCACAAGCAGATCTGATCGCACAATTCCACGCGCGAGCAGGTCTTATCGTGCAATTTCATGCACAAGTGTTTGGAATTGAGTTGCGACCAGGTCTATGGGAAGCATGTCTATGCATGAGCAGGTTTGACTGCGCGCAAGCAGATCTGATCGCGCAATTCCACGCGAGCGGGTCCGATTGCGCAATTCTGCGCACGAGCGGGTCTGCGAGTATTTGGAATTGAGTAGAGACCAGGTCTATGGGAAGCATGTCTGCACATGAACAGGTTTGATTGCACAATTCCACGCATGAGCAGGTTTGACTGCGCACGAGCAGATCTGATCACGCAATTCTGCGCGTGAGTGGGTCTGTTCGCGCAATTTTGTGAACGAGCAGGTTTGTTCAGTCAATTCCATGCATGCGCAGATCCACTAGCTCCCGTGTCTTTGCACAAGATGTTGGTGCAAGGTGCTGGCACAGGACCAGTACAGACCCGAACAATACTGGGCTAGGACAACACTGGACTAGTAAGTATCCAATTTATATTTTTATACTAGGTACCAACAAAAACAGTAGGTTGGGGTGAAGTTCCTGTTTTAATAGTGGTCAAATACACGTCGATAAATGATTGATTTATTTTCCATTCAAACTCTTCTGAGTAAATCGATCGATGGTCAACAACTCATTTGATCAATACACGGAGAAGTGGATTTTGATTGGTAGTGAAGGTCCCTAGTTATATCACCTCCGTTTCACTATACAATTTCATAGCCTGATCAACTGAAATACTTTTGGGGGAGATTTACTAAAACTGGAGCACAAGGAACCTGGTGCAGCTCTGTATGGCAGCCAATCAGCTTCTAACTTCAGCTTGTTCAGTTAAGCTTTGACAATAAAAGCTGGAAGCTGATTGGTTACTATGCACACATACATCAGTTTTAGTAAATCTCCCCCCTTTGTATTTCAGTGCTGTCAAATTGATGCAAAACAGTCAAATTTTTCACCTTGGCCAATCGATTTGGTTGGATTGAATCCGATCTCAACCGATCAGAAGGGAACTTACGTTTGCGGCTGCAATGGGATAACAGAAAAAAATCAAAGCCTGTGTGGCCACCATAAGCCTAGCAGGCTATCTCAGGACAAAAGAAATGCTGGGTGAGAACGCCGGGCGCTCTCTCCCCTCCATACACATACCTTGCAGAGCAGTTCCTCTCCACTGTGCAGATGCACGGATCGGAAAACGTGGTCTCCCTCCAGAGGCTCCAACAATAAGTATTTCCCAATGCAGGAAACGCAATGCGACGGGTTGGGAGTCTCTGGGGGGCTCGGGGAACCGAGATTGGGGCTGAAGCTCTGGCTGGGCTCCGTACACCTCACGGATGATAATTCTTCAAAATCCTGGGTTTTATTCCGCGATCGCCCATATCTCGTGATTGCAATAGGGTTCGATCTTTGTATGTTCATCAGAGCAGCCAAATCCCAGGGAAAAGGGGGGGTGGGGGACTTTGTGCTTGTCGGAGAAGATTGGGGGGTCCTTCCAATGGATAATCTGCAGATTTGGGGGGTCTTCCTTCCAATGGATATGTTCAGATTGGGGGGGGGTTCCAATGGATATGTTCAGATTCGTGGGGGTCTTTCCAATGGATATGTTCAGATTTGGGGGGTCCTTCCAATGGATATGTTCAGATTCTAGGGGGTGTTCCCAATGGATATCTGCAGATTTGGGGGGGTCCTTCCAACAGATATCTGCAAATTTGGGGGGGTCCTTCCAATAGATATGTTCAGATTTGGGGGTCCTTCCAATGGATATGTTCAGATTCGGGGGGGTCTTTCCAATGGATATCTGCAGATTTAGGGGGTCCTTCCAATGGATATCTGCAGATTTAGGGGGTCCTTCCAATGGATATCTGCAGATTGGGGGGGGGGTTTGTGCAATCTGCAGCCGATCAGGAGTGGAAGAATTGGCGAGGACGAAGACGATCTGGTGGTTGGGGGGGTAAGGCAGCGATCGGAACGTAGTTGTGGAACAAGGTTGAGTCTTAAAAGGGGTGCAAAATTTTATCCGAAAAAAATAATTTGCTTTTTTTTTTTCTTTTTTTAATTCAAATATCTCCTTTATGGGAAAAAAATATAGAATTTACAAAAAATAGATGATTCTTGGATTTGGCGACTTTCGTAGAATGGTAAAGTTGTGCGCTGAGGGTTGTCCTGGAGGATAGATCCAGAGTTCAGGCCAGGACACCGATCTCTGAAGATGATACAATGTTTCCTCTTCTCATCACAGCAGGAAATAAGAAAAGAAGCTACAAACAAAGCGATGGCTGCAAGGTGGCGGCTGTGCGGGGAGAAGAGAAGGGATGGCGGCGGCCGATCCCTTTCAACAAGCCATCGTCGTCCTTCTTTCAGGGGGGGATCTCGTACTTACGTGGCCGGGAAGGTCTCCCCCTGTGTGCGGTGTGCTGTGTGCCTCTTACGCCGCCTCACTACTCAATGTCAGCGGCGGCTCTCCCCGTTCACAAGCCGGGGCTGTGCGATGCGGGCCAATGGGAGATAAGCTCCGCCTACTCGTGGCCCGCGGATAGGCTGGGCGGCCTGTCGCTCTCTAGCGCACCCGGCGCTTCATGGATCTCATTCTGTTGCCCTCTACTCATTGTGATCCTGTGATAGGGAGAGCGAGGATCCCTCCGCGGGGGGTGAGGCGGCTCAGGTGTGATCGCCGCTTTCTAGGTATTCTGCCGGCGGGACCTTTCCTGGATCTCTTAAAGGAAACCTAACCATTGCAAGCTACTAAATGTTACATTTAAAGGGGAACTCCACTTTTGCTGAGAAAAAAAACATTCCCCTCTGGGTGATTTATGTACATTGCAAGGATTTTAACAAACTTTGTTGCTACGTTTTGTTATTCTGAAGAAATCCCTGTGTGTTTGTCTGCGTCCATATGCCAAAGTGACTCTAATGGGAGTGGTTTCATAATTATCAGCTGCTGCACCTGCATGGATCTAATAAGGGAAAGCTGCTGGGCCTGCATCCCTTTAGACGTGATTTCCTTTTGGGAGTATCTCACCAAAAAATGACATTAGTATTGCAGAGGATGCCGAAATCTGACTTGTATCTTAGTGCAGACTTCTGGGAAAATCAGTGAGCCAATCACACAAGCAGGAAATGGCATATCTGGCGGGGTGTTCTGTGTACAGAACACCTCTAGGAAGCCATATTGCATTTTACAGAAAATTAAAGCACTGCAGATTGAATAGGAAAGGTCATTTATAATACAAGACGACTTTTGTCACAATTGTATACACTATATTATTATTTTTTTATTTCATTATCCCCACCCCCATTAAACACTTCCCACATTCACTAATGCCAATCAATGCTCACACATCTTGCCAGTCAGTGCCAGTCAGCCAGTGCCTGCCAGATCTCTCCTCATCAGTGATGAGCAGTGCCATTTATCAGTGTCCAACAGTGCCACCCATCAGTAGGGCTGGGGAAAAAATCGATTTAAATCTTGAATTGAATTGAGAGGTCAAATCGATTCAAAATTTAAGCAAATCAATTTTTTTAGATTTTTTTTTTCACCGCGCCGGTCCTGAAGATCTGCGGGCAGGAATTTTTAGGTGAGGCCGCGGCCTCGCCTAAAAACTCCTGCCCACAGCTCTTCAGGACTGGCGCGGTGTCCAAAAAAAAAACTCGATTCGAATTGTGAATTGAGTTTTTTAAGAAAATCACAGTTCCATCAGTGCCACCTATCAGTGCCCATCAGTGCCCACCCATGCCACCTATCAGTGCCGCCTATCAGTGCGACCCCCTCAGTGCCCATTAGTGCCCACCAGTGCCACCTATCAATGCCTATCAGTGCTGCATACCAGTGCCACATATCAGTGCCTATCATCAGTGCCCATTAGTGCAGCCTCATCAGTGCCCGTCAGTGAAGGAGAAAACGTATTTATTTACAAAATTTTATAACAGAAAGAAAGAAAAACTTTTTTTTTTGCAAAATTTTCGGTCTTTTTTTATTTGTTGTGCAAACAATAAAAATGCCAGCAGTGATCAAATGCCACCAAAAGAAAGCTCCATTTTTGGGAACAAAATGATAAAAAACTTGTTTGGGTACAGTGTAGCATGACCGCGCAATTGTCGATCAAAATGCGACAGAGCTGAAAGCTAAAAATTGGCCTGGGCAGGGAGAGACAAAAGTGGCTGGTATTGAAGTGGTTAAGCAATCCTTTTCAATATAATTATACAGGATTTATATAGCGCCAACAGTTTGCACAGCGCTTTACAATATAAAAGGGGGACAGTGCAGTTACAATACAATAAAATAAAAGAGGGTTAGGAGGGCCCCGCTCATAAGAGCTTGCAATCTAATAGTGGGTGATCCTGCAACAGAGGTCAGTGGTTAGGCAAATTCCACTATGCAGTGGCAACACTCTGTCCCCGTTTCCAACTTTTCTGCTCCAGTGTTGTTATTGTTACATGGTCTTCCAATGGACACTACAAGTAGCTATTTCAACACAAGCCTGGTCCACTGTTGTCACCTGTGGTGGCTGGTGGGGCAGCAAAAAAACCTCCCCATCCCTGCCAGCCCACCAGCCCCGCACTTACCCCATCCAGGTCGTGGACGGCTTCCCCAGCTTCTCCAAATCTGGTCGCTTCTCCTCCCGGCCAATCCAGTATTAGGACCCGTTTCCTGTCCTGATTGGCTGGGAGGAGAGACAGGAAGACAATAGTGAATGTTGATTCCCTAATGTCACAAGTGGGTGGGCTCGGGACGCAGTGCTCTTTGCCCCAAGCCCAATCATTTTGAAGCCAATTAGAGCCTCAGGCTCTAATCATGTGCTTCAGAAAAAAAAAAAACACATAGAAATCTATGCGTCCGGTGCCCACATGGAGATTAGGGGGGCAGTGCCCTGCGCTCCTTATGGACCACCCAGCACTGGTTATCACCATGAAAAATGCCATGCTGCCATTGTTGGACTGCAGGAGATCTGCGGCACTGATATGCAGCAAAGGAGAAAAAATGGTGACAACCTATTTTATTAACATAGATAGATAGATAGATAGATAGATAGATAGATAGATAGATAGATAGATAGATAGATAGATAGATAGATAGATAGAAGCCCATCCACAATGTTTAGAAGTGTGTCTATGGGAATATTTGACCATTCTTCCAGAAGTGCATTTGTGAGATCAGACACTGATGTTGGATGAGAAGGCCTGGCTTACAGTCTCCACTCTAATTTATCCCAAAGGTGTTCTATCGGGTTGAGGTTTGGACTCTGTGCAGGCCAGTCAAGTTCCTCCACCCCAAATTCACTCATCCATGTCTTTATGGATCTTGTTTTGTGCACTGGTGTGCAGTCATGTTGGAACAGGAAGGAGCCATCCCCAAAAAGTTCTCACAAAGTTGGGAGCATGAAATTGTCCAAAATGCCTTGATATGCTGACGCCTTAAGAGTTCCCTTCACTGGGACTAAGGGGCCAAGCCTAACTCCTGAAAAACAACCCTGCACCATAATCCTCCAATTTGGACCAGTGCACAAAGCAAGATCCATAAAGACATGGATGAGCGAGTTAGAGGTGGAGGAACTGGACTGGCCTGCACAGAGTCCTCAACCCGATAGAACACCTTTGGGATGAATTAGAGTGGAGCCTGCGAGCCAGGCCAGCTCATCCAACATCAGTGTGTGCATTATGTATGGTTCTACAGCTACGACTAAGCACTGATGATGGTGTGAAACGCGTCAGCTGCTTTTGAACCTGTACCTCTTTGTCATACATGGAATTGATTGATTGTCTACAATAAAGGTGTTTATTTGGAGTGCGGTTGTCCAGACATTTCTTTTTCACCATTACATGTACAGAAACAGCACCCACAACCTAATTCCAGAAGGGTGTAACCGCAAGTCCACCACCTTGAGTGATAAACTTTTCCATAAAGACATGGATGAGCGAGTTTGAGGTCAAGAAACTTGACTAATCTCAACCCGATAGAATACCTTTGGGATAAATTAGAGTGTAGACTGTGAGCCTCGTCCAGCTGTATTGGGACAGTTCGGATGGGCGACCGAGATATGGTAAAACTACGGCTCAGCCAGCTGTTTTTACTGCCCATCTAAAAGAGCACTAAATGTCATTCACTTAAAAAAAATACTTAGGCACCCTCCACTTCCGATTTTGCTTCTCCCCATCCCCCGTACCTGTTATGTTGGGTTCTCTTTATAAAGACACTCACCTGGCCAGTGAATTCAGCGTTATCCTGCAGCGATCTGCGGTTCAGGGGTCATAATCTGTGTCCCTTGTCACCATCTTTGTCTCCTCAGCTGGCTGTCTCTTTCAGGTTCAGGCAGCCCAGCCCCCAGCGTATTGATGCACATAGTGTAGAGAGACAGAACTCTAGTCCCTGTATGCAAGGGTGGCTCTATAGGATTCCGCAGGAGAAAGGAGTCACTCTGAAAACCTGGGGCAGTGATCATGGCACCAGCTTAAACTGGAACATTGGCAGGGGTTAAAGATAGAGAATCTGCATACTCAATAAGAGATAAAATCAGCTGCTGAGGGTTTAATATCACTTTATTAAGTATGAATGGCACTCCAGGGCACGCTTTGGCTCGCTGTATAAATGCACGTGCAGCGCTCAGATATGAACTGGACACCAATAGATTCCCATACAAGCCAGTTGCAGTCACTGTATCTTTCTCACATACAATAGCTGCCCAGAAATCTGCAGAACATCTACACACCTGACTACAGTCACATTCATAGAAAAGCTTTAATGACATTTCGCTGCATTGTACAGGAAATAAAATCCCACGCTCCATATGGCGAAGTCTGGAATGACTGAAATCTGAACATCTGCATGTCAGAAGCTTCTCCAGCAGAGGACTGTAAAGAGTTTCTCTTTTCTTCTTCTTCCATTTCCTCGAGGTTACAATGTAGCAGATAATTCATAAAACAGCGCGCCCTTCCATCAGACAAGGAGCTGTGCTTGGAGCACTAGGGAAACACGTGGGCTCATTTAAAACATCATTTTAAGGCTCCATTCAGACTAATGCAATTGAAATTGCATAACAACGGAAAGGCATATTATTTACATCAATCTAACACGGTGACATTTTGGAAAAGATTCCTGTGCTACTGGCCCCAGAGAATATGCAAAAACGCAAACAAGTCGCATCAAAGTCGCACTACATAATCACACTAATGCCCCGTACACACGGTCGGACATTGATCGGACATTCCGACAACAAAATCCATGGATTTTTTCCGACAGATGTTGGCTCAAACTTGTCTTGCATGCACACGGTCGGACAAAGTTGTCGGAAAATCCAATCGTTCTAAACGCGGTGACGTAAAACGCGTATGTCGGGACTATAAATGGGGCAAGAGCCAATAGCTTTCGTCTCCTAATTTATTCAGAGCATGCATGGCACTTTGTGCGTCGGATTTGTGTACACACGATCGGAAATTCCGACAACGGATTTTGTTGTCGGAAAATTTTATAGCCTGCTCTCAAACTTTGTGTGTCGGAAATTCCGATGGAAAATGTGTGTTGGAGCCCACACACGGTCGGAATTTCCGACAACAAGGTCCTATCACACATTTTCCATCGGAAAATCCGACCGTGTGTATGGGGCATAAGACAAAAAAAGGGGAGCAAGCACGCAACAAAGCAAGCGAGCCAGCAAGCAAGCGACAAAGGAGTGGGACTTTAATCACACTGAAAATTGTGCCAAAACAGTGTCCCGATTATCAGTGCAGTCCCAACAGTGCCCACCAGTGCTGCCAGTCAGTGCCCACCAGTGCTGCCAGTCAGTGCCCACCAGTGCTGTTAATCAGTTCTCATCAGTGCTGCCAATCAGTTCCCATCAGTGCCTCCTCATCAGTGTCACCTATTAGTGCTGCTTATCAGTGCCACCTACCAGTGCCCATCAGTGCAGCCTATCAGTTTCCATCAGTGCAGCCTCATCAGTGCCTCCTCATCAGTTCCCACCAGTGCCTCCTCATTAGTGCCACCTCATTAGTGCCCATCAGTGCAGCCTATCAGTTCCCATCAGTGCAGCCTCATCAGCACACACCAGTAAAGGAGAAAAATTACCTTTTTGCAAAATTTTATGCCAAACTATGAAAACGTTTTTTTTTTTTTAACATTTTTGGTCTTTTTTTGTTTATTTAGCAAACAATAAAAGACCCAGTGGTTAAAAATAAAAATTTAATTTGTGTACAGTGTTGCATGACCGCGCAATTGTCATTCAAAGTGTGACAGCGCTGAAAGCTGAAAATTGACCTGGGCAGGGGTAAAAGTGCTCAGTAGGCAAGTGGTTAAAGCTAAACTCCAGGCACAAAAACTCTCATTTAAATGTATTCCTCAAAGCGCCACGTAAACTGTTGGCGCTATATAAATCCTGTATAATAATAATAATAATAAGCACAGAGGATATAAATCCACTTTGTGAGCACCAATTGCCTTTGCAAATCCAGATGTTACCCTATAAAGGTAGAAGTGACATCATCACTGGGCTGTACATAGCCTGTGTGGAGAGCAGAACTGAGGGAGGGACCCAGCAGGCCCCACCCACTACAGGCTGCATGCAGAAAACTACAGGAGGGGGCGGAAACAAGACCGGTCACCCTGCACAAACAGAGAGCAGCAGTGAACAGTCCTTATTACAGGTAGCTTCAGCAAGTTTCACTCTGGATTACTGCACAGATGTGGACAAAATTCTCAAAGCACAACAAGATTACAGGTATGCCGTGTACAAACTACAGACAATCGCACATTCTGACAACAAAATCCATGTTTTTTTTCCAACGAATGTTGGCTCAAACTTGTCTTGCATACACATGGTCATACAAATCTTGTCGGAAATTCAGAACGTCAAGAACACGGTGACGTATGATGAGCGGAGAAAATTGAAGTTCAATAGCCAGTGCGGCTCCTCTGCTTGATTCCGAGCATACGTGGAATTTTGTGCATCAGAATTGTGTACACACGATCGGAATCTTCGACAATGAATTTTGTTGTCAGAAAATTTGACATCCAGATCTCAAATTTTGTTTGTCGGAAATTCAGAAGGAAAATGTTGGATGGAGCCTACACATGGTCGGAATTTCCGACAACAAGCTCCCATTGAACATTTGTTATCGGAAATTCCGACCATGTGTACGCGGCATAAGAGTACTCATAACTCTTCTATTTAGATGATATTTGCTTATCACAGATTTCAGCTTTAAAGTAGAACTAAAAGCACATTTTGTTTTCACTTTAGATAGAGTAAGGGAACGTTATAACCCCTGTGAGTTTATTTGCCATCTGTGTCCCATTGCAGAGATTTCCCTTCACTTCCTGTCCCATAGCCAAACAGGAAATGAGAGGAAATCCCTGCAAATTAAGGGAATCCCTTGGAGACCCCCAGGTCACCAGAACTAGTGTCTCCATTGGAAGATTTCCCCTCTATTACTTTTCAGGGGACAACCCAAAATTTGGGATTTTCTTTTACTTTCCCTTTCAATAATAATGGTAAAAAGGACAAATAGAGAGAGTGACTCTCCTTAACGGGGGGCACATACAGTAAGAAAAACCGACAGGTGTTCTAATTCCTCTCCACTCTATCCAAAACAAAAACGTCTTGCCTTTAGTTATACCTTAACAAAGTCCTGGATAGTAGGAAACCAGACAGAAACTCCAATTCTTGCCTACTCTATTAAAAAAAAAAAAAAAAAAAAAGATTTTTGCTGAACATACAGTTTAAAGTGTATGGCCATGTCCTGTTTTTTTCTGCTTTGAGACAGAACAAGGAAGGGTTTGAAAACCTGTCCTGGTGAGCATTGTCTTTGAATAGAAATGAGGGGAAAACAAAATATGTTTTAGTTGACACCAAAACATGAGGTAAAAAGGATTATTTCAATTGGGCATCAATTCCAGTGACAAAGGGAATTCCTCTCACTTTGGAAAGCTTACTATTCAGTTCCTTTTGTGCTGTTAAAACAGGAATTGAAAATAAGTCTCTCCAGGCAGGCAGTAATTCTAACCATCCCTTCCCTACCCTAAACATTTTGGCTATTATATAGAACTTTGAATTCTAATGTGGGACCCTCATAATATAGCTAGGTAACATAGGTGTCTGAACAGTAACAACTGCTCTTGCACAGGACAGTGCACCTTCCAACGTTCTGAAATGGGAAAAATGGACAACTCTCTGGAGTGGAAATATTTAAGCAAACATACATGTCCTTGTCACACATCTGCTTCACCAGAGTGCCTACATAAGCCTACAAAATTCAACATGAAACAATGTCTTTCTTGGCCCTGCCTATTTCACCTACCAGTCTTCAGTATTGGTCACTGAGGATGTCCATAACATTAAAGAGTCAACATATAAAAAACAAACAAACAGGAAAGGGCCAGTTTAGAAGGAAAGATGGATTATTATGGTGCCACTTAGTAAGTTCACCTGTGTCAAAGGGTCTAAAAGACAGTTGGTTTTCCTGAATGTGGAGATGGACTAGATACAAAAGTGGATCTGCTTAACTTCACTGCAAGCTGTTACCAGGTTGTTGCGCTCAAGATAGCCCCACCAAGAGGATTGCAGGAACAGAATGCTGGCAGTGTTTAGACTGAACACTAGGCGGCAGGTAGAAGAATAGTCAAGTCCAGGCAGGGGTCAAGGCAGGTGGCAAGCAAGAAAGTAGTCAGGTCCTGGCAAGGGTCTTGGCAGGCAGCCAGTATGAGACTAGAGAGGTCCAGGTTGGGGGTTGAAGGCAGGCAGCAATCAAGTCAGGTTAATCTGGTTCAATAACAGTCTGATAATCTCACAGGTATAAATAAGGGTAACTGACTATAAGACAAAAAAATTCATTCATTCACAGAATCCCTAGCAGGACTTCCAATGGTACTCGCTAACCAATTCAAAGACTAGAGCCTAAACAACCTTTTGGTCAGAAGACATGCCCTGCTTCATTTCAAGAAACTCTAGAAGACCTTTCAGGGATACTGCGAGTAGCATTGGAAGTCCTGATACGGATTCTGCGAGTACCATTGGAAGCCCTGCTAGGGATTCTGTGAATACCATTGGAAGCCCTGCCAGGGATTTTGGAATTCCTGGCAGGGATTCTGTGAGTACTCTTTGAAGTCCTGCCAATGATTCTGAGAGTAGGAGTTTTGGAAGTCCTGACAGGGATTCTAAGACCACCATAAAAGGGACAAAGGCATTTGCTTCCAAAGGAAGGACAGTCCCTTCAAACGGGGGGTATTTGGGACATATGGGAAAAAGTACATTGTGACAGCGGTTTGATTTATATTGACAATTAATCTAGCCAGTAAGTGTCAGAAGCCATGAATCAGAAGGTGACATAAGTACAGTTAAATTTCACTTGTTTAATAAAAAAGGTAAACAGAGTAAACGTAGTCAAAACATAGATAGAGTTCAGGAACCGGAACGGATAGTCAGACAAGCCAAAATGTTAGGAAGCCAGAGATAAGCGTAGTAGAACAGCAAGCAGGATCTGGAGCCATAAGGAATGGCAGCTAAGCAAGTCTTTAACAGGAACACAGGGGAGCGTCTCTAGAGATGTGACCAAGTTTAAGGCAGAGATCATCTGGGCTGAACGGCTTAAGTAGCCAGGACTGACGTGCTGGATATCATCAACAGGTGAGTCACTGTGGAGAGATAGGAGCTGGCAATTAGCCGATAGCTGAGCGACCAGCTCAGAGAAGGAAGGGCTGAGCCCCGCCCTGACAGAAAGGAGCTCATGTCACATTGCATGCAGTTAGTATCCTGGAATGACTTGGATGTCTTCAGCTGTGCTCTTCAGCCATCAAGCACACTAAAGGGGAGAGACAAGAAGCCAGCATGCAAGGAAATACTTGTACTAGTGACCGGCATGACAGAGACATGTATTCCCTACATCTGTTATGTGATCAATCCTATTAATATCGAAGTGCAGTCAGCACCCCAGTATAGCTGAACAAAATGCCTACTTGTCTCATTTATTTACCCATAATGTGGCAGTCACCTGCCCAGGCACTCACCCATGAATGCCCATATGCTGTCCCTATGATAAAACAGAAAGATTTTGTTTATTATCCATAGAGTAACTATAGCAGCAGCATATGGACCAGTGTATATCCAAAGGGTCCAGCTACAACATTCTTCTATGTAACAGACAGAATAGTGTATTGGAGGAAGTATAATCTGAGACAAAAGTGTTGTATTCTACACTTCATGTATGTATATCTTCACTGCTAAGAGAGGAGGTAAAATATTATCTGTGTTAAATTAACAGCTCTTTCTTTTAAAATAATAGGCTACTTTGGGAGACTTTCAAGTGGTTACATTGACATTCTAAGAAAGCTAAGAATAGTTTGTTTTAATTATTTATCAAAGCCCTACAGCTGTAATTAGGTTGGGCAGAGGCCTGTCATATAAATTCACCTTGTACAGGGGTCCCTGGCAAGGCTGCCCTCTTTCTCCTGCCCTTTTTGCAATCACGACGGAGCCGGTGGCTGAGGCCCTATTGGTATCCCCACTTATCCACAGTTTGAGGATTGTCTGGCTGGAAGAGAGGGTGTCTTTATATGTGTATGATTTGCTGTTGTTCCTAAACAACACAGGTCCCTCCTTGGAAGGGACACTTGAGACTCTGGAAGTGACCTCGTCCATCACTGGACTAAAAGTTAATTGGTCTAAATCTCTACTCTTCCCGATTGACACCTGAAACCCGAAATTCTGCTCCACCAACATTGCAGTTGGAATGGGTAGAAGAATTTAACTATCTGGGTGTGACCATATCTCGTGTGCTGTGGATTATGGGCTCAATTTTCTTCCAGTATACTCTACTACAAAAGCTTAGCTGAAAGCATCGGAGCACTTACCCTTGTCCCTCGCATAAATTTAATAAAGATAAAAATACTCCCAAAATGTACTTATCTTTTTAGGCATTCATCCCAATGGATCCCGAAATCTTTTTTTCTACACCTAAACCAACTCTTTTCTTTCATCATGTGGGGATCTCGTCCACCATGGTACAAATTGGCAACGTTGACGAGACCTTTCCTCCAGGGGGGCTTAGTCCTTTCGGATTGTTACAAGTACTGACACTGCACTGACAGATATAATACCTCTACGATTTTGGAGGTGGGGGTGCTAAATTCCTTGGAGGCCCTGCAGCACCTTTTTTTTTCATGGTCTCAAGGCTCCTTACCCCCTGACCCCCTCCATGGTCATTTCTTTTAAGGTGTGGAAAATTTGGCCAGCATACAAGGCTATATGACATTATACTTATCCCCAAATGCTCCGTTGTGGTGCAAATCCAACCTTGTCATTCATTTTTATATTCTGCAGGATCCACAGGCATGGACCAAACATAAAATTGCCCTTATTTCCCACATTGCTAATGGCTCCCTGCGGTCCTTCACATCCCTTTCCACTGACCACAATGTCCTGGCTTCTCACTTGTTCAGATATCTTCAGTTGTCCCATGCTTTCGGTAGCCAATTACCTAACATTTCCCTCAGGTTGAAACAATCTGATTTTGAGCACGTAATCTGGACCGATTGTTCAGCGAAACCCACCTCTGTGTTATACAACTATCTATAGCTGGTATCCCTCCCTGACCTTTGCTCTCTTTGGCAAAGGTAGCTGAGGGATGTACCTGAGCTTGATGACGAGGATTGGGAGGATATCTGGGACCTTCCTTTCCATCATCTGGTCTCTCAAAGAGACAAGCTCATTCAATTTAAAATTGTACATAGAGCTTATTTTACTCCGTATAGATTGCATAAAATGAACCCATTGGTTTTTCAAGAATGCTGGCGGTGTGACCATTCACCTGTGGATTTTTTACATATCTTTTGGAGTTGCCCTGTTATTGTCAAACACTAGGAGGAGGTAATATCTATTATCAATTCTTTCGCTAAGATCTCTCTCATGCCTACTGTGAGTATCTGTTCATTGGGGCTGGTGGAGGAGCTGGTTCTCAGGGTGGCAGGGAGGACCATGCTTAGTTTGCTTTTTTTGTACGCCCACAAGGCCATAACTGGAAGAAGGCTACTCCTCCTTCCCTCACCTTCTGGAAATATTTGGTCAATGTCAACCTGCCTTTGTATAAAGATACCTATTTTAATAGGGGTTGTCCCAAGAAATATGATAAAGTGTGGTCCAAATGGCTGGCCGACCCAACCACAACCTCTATGTTAGATAAATCATAATACTTCTGAGTACTGTTATGTCATTCTTTGTTTTTCGTTGTATATATTAAAGGTACAGGGTGTTACTGGGGACACCTTTTCTTATATTACCATCTTAAACATGTATAAACAGACAGATTTTTAGGACTTGAGCTACAATTAAATGTTTTCCTTAGACTCATTATGGTCCGCTAGATCCTGGAGTTTTATAGTGTTGTTCTTACGGTCCCTGCATGGGTGACTGTGTCATTTATTGTGACTTTTTGTTTTGTTTCTTTCTTGTTGTGTTAAGTGTTTTTACACTTGGAATACTAATAAAAAAAGTTGTTTAAAAAAAAATAACAGTTTGTTCATCCCCTTCCTGCCTAGGCCAATTTTCTGATTTCAGGGTTGTCACACTTGACAGTTGCGCAGTCATGCAACACTGTACCCATGTTAAATGTTAATAATTTTTTTTTGAGACAGGTAAAGCTTTTTTTGGTGATATTTAATCACCACTGGGGTTTTTATTTTTTGCTAAACAAACAAAAAATTTGTTTCTACAGTTTATATAGTTTCTGTTTTAAAATTTAGCAAATAGGTAATTTTTCTTCTTCACTGATGTGGAATGATGAAGCTACACTGATGTGCACTGATGAGGCTGCATAGATGGCCACTGCTGAGTACTGATGAGCACTGATGAGACGGCATTGATGGGCACCGATGAGGCGGCACTAATGGGCACTAATGAGGCGACACTGATGGGCACTAATGAGGTGGCACTGATGGGCACTGATAAGCTGTACTGATGGGCATTGATGTGGCTGCATAGATGGCCACTGATGACTACTGATGGGCACTGATAGGCAGCACTGATGGGTATTGATAAGCTGCACTGATGGGCACCGATAACCTGCACTGATCTGCACTGATTGACATGTGTACAATTGTGATACAAGTCACATTATAATTGAATGTTATTAAAAATTACCTTTCCTTTTCAATCTGCAGCCACTGTAATTTTCTATAAATGCTATATGGCTACCTGGAGGTGTTCTGTACACACAATGTGTAGTGACCACTCCTCAGAAACATAATTTCCTGCTTGTGTGATTAGCTCACCAATTTTCCCAGAAGTCTGCCTAAGATACAAGTCCGATTTCAGGCATTCCCTGCAACAAAAAGTTCATTTTTGGTGAGATACTTCCAATAAGAACACATCTAAAGGGATGCAGGCCCAGCAGCTTTCCTCATTAGTGCCCTGCAGCTGCCAAAGCTGACTGATAATTATGAAACCACTCCCATTAGACCCACTTGGCACATGGGCACCGACAAACACACATGGATTTCTTCAGAATAACAAAAGGTAGGAATCTGCCACAAAGGTTGTTATAATCCTTGCAATGTACATAAATCACCCAGAGAGGAATGTTTTTTTCTTAACAAAAGTGGAGAGCTGACATCAGACCCGCTGACTGGCTCCCCCATTGTCCAGTCAGCACGTGCGCGTGCGCCCCCAGTGTCTATTGCACAAAATTAAGTACAGGAATGTCGTTTCACGTAATAGAGCCGTACATCTGCAGTAGGTGGTGGGGAAGGGGTTGAACAAGGTGCGTCATCACCACTCCACCTTCCACTTCCAATTAGAAAATGCTTTTGAGAGAATGCAAAATGTTCTCCGAATGGCACCCACGCCCAAATTACCACCCCTAAAACAATACCCCTGTGCCTTCTATACAGCACGGCAGCCACTTGGCACAGGACCTCGAAGACAGCGAGGATCACTGTAGTAGTTGTGGCTTTCACAGAGATTGGCATGGTATGGAATATGCATATTTACATTTAACCAACCTGGACCAAAGTAATTACGCAAAAAAAAAAAAAAAACAGCTGGTATTCAACTTTAAGTTCTTCTTTAAGACAGGGCAGAACTCACTTCTTATACGTTTTCCCTGTTATAAATCCTTATGCTCTTTCTTTGATTTAGCAGAACTCATTTCCAGGTTCCTGTGCATGGTATAATTAAATGGGAGGATTCACCTCCCTTCCTTCGTAAACCAACGTCATCCAAACTCCCTGGGAAGATGGTGTAATGTATGTATAATTCTGTTTTATGGAGTAATAATTCTGCACTCTCTTAATGTGTAAACAATACAGTGAATGCTATTAAATGTCTCCTGAGTCACTTTAATCTTGGTTCTTTGTGAAGGGCGCCATTTGGAAGAGCACTAAAAGTAACGTGTTTTACTTGAAAGTTTTCCTAAAGTCATATTCCTTAATTAAATAGCAGCTATAGTCAAATTAAAAGAGGTTTACACCTTACTAGCCTCTTTTTTTTTACGTAGATGTGGGTGAAACTTGCTTAGGCTATAAACAAGGTACTTTTGTCCTAATGCATTTTTCTGGCGGGCTTGCAATTTACACTAAGCTGTGTATTATTTGTAAATTTATTGTAAAACTTGGAAAATATCAAATTTTTGTGTTGAAGTTTGCTAGTAGCCATGCACACGTGTACACACTGCTGACGCGTGTCACTCCAATAGTAAAGGCATAAAATAGCTGAAGTCAAGAAAGTTTAAAACAAGACAGTTAATTATTTCTTAGTGCCAATCAGGGAACAATGCAACATAGCCTCCGTTCCCAGTCGATGCCTTGTATGACGAAACGCGTCGGTTGGAGCTATAGGTCTTGACGTCACTACGCATCAGCTGGCTGGCTTGAGCCACGGCTGTTTTGAATATACTGAATGCCGTTTGTTGGATGTCAGTGCCTTGCCCATTCAGAGCAAAATTACAGTATCTTTGTAAAGCCCCCCCCAAACCCCTGATTCTCATATGGCCAATGCTTCCTCTTCTCTGTTGCAGCTGGCACTAAAATCCCTAATTCCAGCTGGTGTCAGATGCTAAGGAGAGCAAAGACATCACTACTTATAAGGCAGTGCTTGGATATTGATACAGGAGGTCACATGCTCCCCAGTACCTGGACGCACACCGTGTATCGTCGCTGGTTGCGACAAAGGAAAGAGCAGCGGGAGTGTGGTTAAGGTGAAAACTAAGGAGCAGGGAGCTTACAAACACACTGTCACTTTGCCTTGTATGAGCAAGGTGACTATGGGGTTGATTTCCTAAAAGTGGAGAGTGCAAAAACTGACGCAGCTGTGCATGGTAGCCAATTGGCTTCTAGCTTCAGCTTGTTCAATTAGGCTTTGACAAAAAAAAAAAACTGGAAGCTGATTGGTTTTCTCCAGTTTTCGTAAATCAACCCCTAAATCTTTGTAAGGAAATTTAAACCCACACTCATACTTGAAATATTTTAATAATTTCCCATTATTGTTTAACACATTCAGTGCATAGCTATATTGATTTATTTATATTTTGCTTTATGCTGAGTGTGATGCAAATTCAAGGACGTGTCTCAACAGAAAGCCAAAACACCCAGGTGCCCTTTCTGATGTAACAGAGTGTAATGGGAAAACCTAAGGTTGGCAATTCCTGTGCTACTGTTTACTTAAATATCCTTTTTTTTATGTCAGGATCTGAGCTGTGAGATGGCTTCTTATTCAAGGTAGAAGAGATACCTGCCTATTTTCTACAGGGTTTATGCATGAATGCGTCGTCTTGTAGGCTCTCAGCATTAAAGAATCCTTTCATTCTGTAATCAAGTTACATTTAGCAGGCTTTCCAAATGTCACAACTGTCAGCTGCTGGCATCGAGGAAAGCCTATATTATTTACTCAAAGAATAGTCGCTTTATTTTTTCCGGAAACATGCTTCGTAATAGCTTTCATATCCTAGGATGGTGTAGGTCACTTTTCATCTACCTGTTCAGATATTTTCAGTTTTTCTCAAATGCTTTACTATACAATCTTCCCTTATGTGTGCACATCTGTGTGCTTGTTTTTGAGCTGATACACATAAAACAGAAAAATTAAAAATAAGGTGTACTCAAGGAGTATATTATATATACACTATATTGTCAAAAGTATTGGAACGCCTGCCTTTACATGCATATGAACTTTAATGGCATCCCAGTCTTAGTTCATAGGGTTGAACATTGAGTTGGCCCACCCGTTGCAGCTGTAACAACTTCAACTCTTCTGGGAAGGCTGTCCACAGGGTTTAGGAGTGTGTCTATGGGAATGGTTGACCATTCTTCCAGAAGTGCATTTGTGAGGTTAGGCACTGATGTGGACGAGAAGGTTTGGCTCACAGTCTCCGCTTGAATTCATCCCAAAAGTGATATATTAGGTTGAGGTCAGTTTTCTCCACCCCAAACTTGCTCATCCATGTCTTTATGGACCTTGCATTGTGCACTTAGAGATAGGAGGTGTCACCCCAGTGTGAGTTATAGGTTAGGAGTGGACCCACATCCCTAACACAATACAAAACAGAAACGCACTCACAAGGAGTGCAGCTCCTCTAATGGGACTTTAGAAAGGGTCACTCACTGTATAAGTACAAATGTAATGAAAAATTAAATTTTTTTTATAATATTTATTTAGACAGAAAGTTTAAAAAAAGGATCATCATGACCTAACAATGTTGTCTAATAAAATTGGATGCATACAAATGTGAGGAAATTGGTAAACATAGGACATTAATCCTTGTGAGTGCGTTTCTGTTTCGTATTGCATTGTGCACTGGTCCAAATAATTAGATGGAGGGGTGATAATGATGTGGGGTTGTTTTTCAGGAGTTGGGCCCCTTAGTTCCAGTGAAGGGAACTTGTAAGGCGTCAGCATACCAAGACATTTTGGACAATTTTATGCTCCCAACTTTGTGGGAACAGTTTGGGAATGGCCCCTTCCTGTTCCAACATGACTGTGCAATAGTGCACAAAGCAAGGTCCATAAAGACAAGGATGAGCAACTTTGGGGTGGAGGAACTTGACTGGCCTGACCTCAACCCGATAGAACACCTTTGGGATGAATTAGAATAGAGACTGCGAGCCAGGCCTTCTCGTCCAACATCAGTGCCTGACCTCACAAATGGTCAAACATTCCCATAGACACACTCCTAAACCTTGTGGACAGCCTTCCCAGAAGAGTTAAACCTGTTATAGCTGCAAAGGGTGGGCCAACTCAATATTGAAAGTGAATTGAAATAGGGACTTGTATCACCACAGAGTGGTACTGTGGATACAAGGGGTTAGCACATGTGCCACATCCTAATTAATTGGAAATTGAAAATAGAGCATCGAACCTGGACTTTTTAGGCACACCGTCACCTGTACACAGTAATAAAATAAGAATATTTTATTACAACTTTTAAAACAATAACCAAACAATATGCTTTTAAATCACGCTGATGTATACTGCCTGTATGATAAGATATTCACCGCTTATACATCAAACCATTGCAATGTCAAAAATTGAAAACTAATATAAACAGAGTCATCTCCGCAGCTTTCCGAATCCATTGGTAAAGGCGGAGATGATCCGATCCTATCCCCTGATAGGCAGGAAGTCGAGTGAGGGAATGATGGCCCCTCACTCGACTCCATACCATTGGATGAGGGCAGTGAAATCAAACGTCACTTCCGCCCAATGGCCTTATCTGCTTGCCGACCAGCCAGCCTAATTTTACTGCGGCAGAATGGCATGGCTGGGCAAAACGACGTTACCTTACGTCGCTTTGCCTTTTGGCCACTAGGGGCATGGACGCACGCCCGCAGCGTGTGCCCGGAGCTGATGCCCAGCCAGCATGATGACCGGCGTGATGACCGGCGTGATGACCGGCGTGATGACCGGCGTGATGACCGGCGTGTACCCGCGATTGCTCGTGACAGAGTGAGAACCCGGATCTGTGTGTGTAAACACATAAGAACCGGTTATTTTAGGGGAGTAGAGACAGATTGTGTGTTCATACTAAGTATGAAAACCGATCCCTCTGTCCTGTCATGCTTTTTTTCTTAACAAGGGATGTTTACATTCCTTGTGTAGCACCATCTACCTGAAGGTACGTGCTAGATTAGGATTTTTCCATAGCTCAGGGTCCAAGTGCAGGTAAATTTAGCCAGGCCTGTGCTTTAGGCTGGGCCTGGTTGTTTTGATTTGGGACTGGGAGTGTTTGGTGTAGTGGGAGGTGTGGCCACCTGTGCTTTGACTCAGAAGCGCCTCCCCTGCTTTCAGACAGATTGTTCTGGAAGAGAGGTTGGACCTGAGGTTTGAGTGACAGGCAGCTCATGTGAGGAGCTCTGACCAATTACCCTTCGGTATTGGCAGGGGGCAGGCCACCCATATAAGCTGAGGTTACATGCTGCCAGGGGGAGTTCTGGAAAGCAGGAAAAGACAGAATAAAGTATTGAGCTGCGATTCCAGGCATCCCCACACGGGGATGCGCCGAGCATGGAGGAGGGATGGAGGAACCGCTAGGAGGGAGTTCTAGGTAAAGATCTTCATCTCTGAAGTGGTGTCAAGTTGCTGTGACCGGGGAACAGGAGACTTGTATGCCGGAGAAGATCAGTCCGGAAGAAGTAGCAGCACAGCGGAGGAGAGTAGATCAGCGTTCTGTGACCCGGGACACAGAACTATCCCTTTTTTGGGGGAAGGTTAGTGTGAGAGAAACAAAAGAGGAGAAGCTATCGAGAGTAGTGCAGAATGCTGTGGCCGGGGAACGCAGCATTGACAGTTATGGACTGGCTGGGAACAGTAGTCTGCCCATTACCATGTGTCAGGCCGTCAGGGGGAGGTACCGTGTATCTCTGGTCTGGTTAAGTGCATTGGTAATACCTTCCAAAAGACTGTGTGGCTGTCCGATTCATTGAACCATCAGGGAGAGGCTGTGTAGGCCTCCGGCTCATTGGTTTCCTGGGGCAATACCATTATGGTCTGCAAGGAGGAATTATTCAGAGTGATTCTTTCTTGTCCCAATGGAAGTAAAGAAATAGCATTTCAGTAGTTTGCAGTAAGGATTTGCACAAGAAGAGAAGGAGCAACAGTCTACAGAGAAGTTATTTAGAGGAAGGAGACAGAGGGTGCAAGGTGTGGTGTGCAACAATTTGCAAGACCAAGGCCACTGAATAATGTCTTACATTGTGCCAAATGCTATGGGCATCTCATATCTTCCTTTATCCCACCCAAGTTGCATCCTGCAATAAATGTAACAAAAAACTGCACAAATGACTGTTCATTGTCTTAACTGATGGATGGGGGTCTGGCAGCAGGGTGATTGGCGGATTGCTAGTAACCAAGTGGTGACCACACCGCTACACTTGTAATAGGAATAAAAGTGATCCAATTTTTTTTTTAAAAAGGACAGTGTAAAAATAAAAAATAAGAAGTAAAATAAATAAGAAAAAAAAAATTAAAGCGACCCGTCCCTCGGAGCTCACGCGCAGAAGCAAACGCATACGTGAGTCACGCTAACAAATGAAAACGGCGTTCAAACCAAACATGTGAGGTATAGCTGCGATTGTTAGAATGAGAGCAATAATGCCAGTACTAGACCTCCTCTAACTCAAAACTGGTAACCTGTAGAATTTTTTAAACGTTGCCTATGGAGATTTTCAAGTGCCAAAGTCTGTCGCCATTCCACGAGCGGGCGCAATTTTGAAGCTTGACATGTTGGGTATCAATTTACTCAGTGTAACATCATCTTTTACAATATAGAAAAAAATTGGCTAATTTTACTGTGTTCAAGTTTTTTAATTCAAAAAAGTGTATTTTTTCCCAAAAAATTACTGCGCAAATACGGTGTGACATAAAGTATTGCAACGACTGCCATTTTATTCTCTAGGGTATCTGGAAAGAAAAATATAATGTTTATGGGTTCTATGTAATTTTTCTAGCAAAAAAACATTATTTTAACCACTTGACCACTGGGCACTTAAACCCCCTTCCTAACCAGACCAATTTTCAGCTTTCGGTGCTCTCACACTTTGAATGACAATTACTCAGTCATGCAACACTGTACCCAAATGAATTTTTTGTCCTTTTTTCACACAAATAGAGCTTTCTTTTGGTGGTATTTAATCACAGATGGGTTCTTTATTTTTTGCGCTATAAAAGGAAAAAAAAATGAAAATTCTGTAAAAAAATGCATTTTTCTTCGTTTCTGTTATAAAATTTTGCAAATTAGTAATTTTTTCTTCATATATTTTGGCCAAAATGTATACCGCTACATATCCTTGGTAAAAATAACCCAAATCGGTGTATATTATTTGGTCTTTGTGAAAGTTATAGAGTCCACAAGCTATGGTGCCAATCTCTGAAAATTAATCACACCTGAATTACTGACTGCCTATCTCATTTCTTGAGACCCTAACATGCCAGAAAAGTACAAATACCCCCCAAATGACCCCTTTTTGGAAAGAAGATATTCCAAGGTATTTAGAAAGATGCATGATGAGTTTTTTGAAGTTGTCATTTTTTCCCACAATTCTTTGCAAAAAGATTTTTTTTTTCTTTTTTTTTTTTTCACAAAATTGTCATATTAGAAGGTTATTTCTCACACACAGCATAGGCATACCACAAATTACACCCCAAAACACATTCTGCTATTACTCCTGAGTATGGCGATACCACATGTGTGAGACTTTTACACAGCGTGGCCACATACAGAGTCCCAACATGCAGGGGAGCACCTTCAGGCGTTCTGGAGCACCCAGGCCAATTCTGACATTTCTCTCCTACATGTAAAAATCATCATTTATTTGCTAGAAAATTACATAGAACCCCAAAACATTATATATATTTTTTTAGCAAAGACCCTAGAGAATACAATGGCGGTCGTTGCAACTTTTTATCTCGCACTGTATTTGCGCAGCAATTTTTCGAACACGTTTTGTTTGAAAAAAAAACAGTTTTGTGCTTTCAAAAAAAACAAAACAGTAAAGTTAGCCCAATGTTTTTACATAATGTGAATAATGAAGTTATGCCGAGTAGATAGATACCTAACATGTCACCCTTCAAAATTGCACACGCTCGTGGAATGGCGCCAAACTTCGCTACTTAAAAATCCCCATAGGAGACGCTTTAAAAATTTTTACTGGTTACATGTTTTGAGTTACAGAGGAGGTCTAGGGCCAAAATTATTGCTCTCGCTCTACCGATCGCAGCAATACCTCACATGTGTGGTTTGAACACCATTTTCATATGTGGGCGCAACTTACGTATGCGTTCGTTTCTGACTGCGAGCACACGGGGACACAGGGAAATTTTTTTTTTTTTTTTTTTATTGTTCATTTTACGTTGTTTATTTTAGTTTGAGGCTTTTTTCCAAAAAATAAATTTTTTGATCACTTTTATTTCTATTACAAGGAATGTAAACATCCCCTGTAATAGGAATATACCATGACAGGTCCTCTTTACAGTGAGATATGGGGTCAATAAGACCCCACATCTCACCTCTAGGCTGGGAAGCCTGAAATAAAAAAAAAAAAAAATTATCCTGGCTTCGATCGTAGCGGTGAGTCAGTAGAAGCACCTGAGGGCAGCGAGAGGGGGGGGCGTCCCCTCTCGCCTCCCGTAAGAATGATCAAGCAGTGGAACAGCCGCTATGATCGTTCTTATGGTGTAGGGAATCGCCGGCTGAAAAAGATGATATCTGAATGATGCCTGTAGCTGCACCCATCATTCAGATATCCACGCACAAAGTCAAGGACGTCGTATGACGACATACCAAAAATGACACCCCAAAATAGATTCTCCTGCTCCTCCTGAGTACGGCGATACCACATGTGTGAGACTTCCACAGCCTGGCCACATACAGAGGCCGAGTACAGCCGAGCATGGCCGAGTATGGCTGAGCATGGCTGGGTATCCCGGGGTATGGCGGGGCATGGCGGAGTATGGCGGGGTATTGCAGAGTATGGCGGGGCATGGCGGGGTATGGCGGAGCATGGCGGGGTATGGCGGGGCATGGCGGAGCATGGCGGGGTATGGCGGAGTATGGCGGGGTATGGCGGGGCATGGCGGAGCATGGCAGGGCATGGTGGAGCATGGCGGAGTATTGCGGGGTATGGCGGAGTATGGCGGGGTATGGCGGAGTATGGCGGGGTATGGCGGGGTATGGCGGAGCATGGCGGGGCATGGCGGAGCATGGCGGAGTATGGCGGAGTATGGCGGGGCATGGCGGAGTATGGCGGGGTATGGCGGGGCATGGCGGAGTATGGCGGGGTATGGCGGGGTATGGCGGAGTATGGCGGGGTATGGCGGGGTATGGCGGGGCATGGTGGAGCATGGCGGAGTATGGTGGGGTATGGCGGAGTATGGCGGAGCATGGCGGAGCATGGCGGGGCATGGCGGAGCATGGCGGAGTATGGCGGGGCATGGCGGAGTATGGCGGGGCATGGCGGGGCATGGCGGAGTATGGCGGGGTATGGCGGAGTATGGCGGGGTATGGCGGAGCATGGCGGGTATGGCGGAGTATGGCGGGGCATGGCGGAGTATGGCGGGGCATGGCGGGGTATGGCGGAGTATGGCGGGGCATGGCGGGGCATGGCGGAGTATGGCGGGGTATGGCGGAGTATGGCGGGGTATGGCGGAGTATTGCACAGGGTTGCACAGGATCATTGCAGAGTATTGCATAGGGTTGCAGAGTATTGCACAGGATCATTGCAGAGTATTGCACAGGGTTGCAGAGTATTGCACAGGGTTGCAGAGTATTTCACAGGGTTGCAGAGTATTGCACAGGGTTGCAGAGTATTGCACAGGGTTGCAGAGTATTGCACAGGGTTGCACAGGATCATTGCAGAGTATTGCACAGGGTTGCAGAGTATTTCACAGGGTTGCAGAGTATTTCACAGGGTTGCAGAGTATTTCACAGGGTTGCAGAGTATTGCACAGGGTTGCAGAGTATTGCACAGGGTTGCAGAGTATTTCACAGGGTTGCAGAGTATTTCACAGGGTTGCAGAGTTTTGCACAGGGTTGCAGAGTATTGCACAGGGTTATAGGGGGGGATGGCTGAGCATGGATGGATGGATGTGACTGGACATGTCACTGAGCTGCGCTGTGGGCACTACACATCCAGCCCACAGCGCAGCTCACATCCGATCTCTCCCCCTCTGTACCGATCGGTACAGAGAGGGGAGGGAGGAACTGGCGTCATGACATGACGCCGGTTCGTTTACATGTGATCGCTCCGTCATTTGACGGAGCGAACACATGGTAAACGGCCGCGATCAGCGGCCGTTTACCGTGATCCGTGATGCGCCGGGTCCTCTGGACCCGGCGGTCACGGATGTTCCCATGTGCGCGCCCCAGGGGGCGCGCGGGAGCAGTTTTCTGGAATCACGTCATATGACGTGATCCCAGAGTTATCCAGCCGGCCTGCAGCCGTCATTTGGATATAGGGCGGTTGGCAAGTGGTTAACTTGTAAACAACACATGTCAAAAATAGGCCTGGTCCTTAAGTTGTTAAGATAAAATACTTTCCGCCTTTACAACTCTTTTAAGGGGTCGTGGCAGGGGGTGTGTCCTATGCCTACATACTTTTGCTAATTAGTGTCCCTCACTCCCATCTCAAAAAGTTGGGAGGCGTGTAGTTCTATTATCCCTGTTTACAACTGTCCTGCTGCTGGTCAATTTTACACAGCTGTATCTTCTGCCATATTATAATTCTTGCAGTAAAGCCCCAGCCCGTGTTCTTTGTCTCTAGTGAATTTGGGCCTAGCCTTCTTTTTTAAAAATCTGCTGCTGGCCATTCGTTTTTCAAAATTTTACATACAATGAAAATAGAATGAAGTGGAAACCATAGATATCAGTAAGAAGAAGGCATGATAAAGTAGAAAAAGCAGTATCGGTACAAGGATAGTAGTGTGGGTGCAGGCTAATTTTAAACTGCTGTATCATCTGTGGTCTCCTAATTAAGACAAATGTCTGTGCTCTTTGTCTCTAGTACACTTTGGTAAATTCATCATAATTAAAACTGTTCTGCTACTGGCTTTTTTTACACTACTGTAAAATCTGTGGTCTCCTAGTTCTTAACCACTTTAAGACCGGGCCTATTTTTCAAACTTGTTGTTTACAAGTTAAAATCATTTTTTTTTCTAGAGAATGACTTAGAACCCCCAAACATTATATATATTTTTTTCTAACACCCTAGAGAATAAAATGGAGGTTGTTGCAATACTTTCTGTCAGACCGTATTTGCGTAGCAGTCTTACAAGCTCACTTTTTTGGGAAAGAATACACTTTTTTGAATAAAAAAAAAAAGACAACAGTAAATGTAGCCCAATTTTTTTTATATTGTGAAAGATGATGTGACGTTGAGTAAATTGATACCCAAAATGTCACGCTTCAAAGTTGCGCCCGCCTGTGGAATGGCGTCAAACTTTTATCTTTAAAAATCTCCATGTGCGGCATTTAAAAAATTCTACAGGTTGCATGTTTTGAGTTACAGAGGAAGTCTAGAGCTAGAATTATTGCTCTTGCTCTAAAGTTCGTGGTGATGACTCACATGTGTGGTTTGAACACCGTTTTCATATGCGTTCGCTTCTGCACGCAAGCTCGGCGGGACAGGGTGCACCTAAATATTTTCTTTTTTTTTCTTATTTTACCTTTTATTGTTATTTTTACGCTGTTCGTTTAAAAAAAAAAGTGTCACTTTTATTCCTATTACAAGAAATGTAAACATTTCTTGTAATAGAAAAAAAAGCATGACAGGATCCCTTAAATGTGAGATCTGGGGTCAAAAAGACCCTTAGATCTCATATTTACACTAAAATACAATAAAAAAATGAAATAAAACAATGTCTTTTGAAAAAAAAAATGTTGCTTTAAGAGCTATGGCCGGAAGTGATGTTTTGACGTCGCTTCCGCCCTGCAATGGTATAGAGCCGGGTGGGGGCCATCTTCCCCTTACTCATCTCCATACCTAACACGGAAGAGGATCCGAGCGCCTCTGCAGCTGCCGGCAGCTCCGGTAAGCAGCGGAGGGCACCGGAGCGCGGCGGGAGAGGGGGGCCTCTCCCAGCACCCATAATAGTGATCTTGCAGCGAATCCGCCACAGAGACCACTTTTATCTGAACCGCCAGCTGAAGAAGAGGATACTGGGGTTATGGCAGCTAGCTGCTGCCATAACAACGATACTCCTCTTCAAAGTACCGCAGTATAATGATGGCGGGCGGTCCGGAAGTGGGTAAAGTGATTGCAAAAATGTTATACTTACCTGTCCTGTGCAGTGAATTTGCACAGGGCAGCCCAGATCCTCCTCTTCTCGAGTCCCTCTTCGGCGCTCCTGGCCCCTCCCTTCTGTTGAGTGCCCCCACAGGAATTAGCTTGCTATGGGGCACCCGAGCCGAGTCACAGTTCCTTGTGTCCATTCAGACACAGAGCCGTGGCCCGTCCCCTTTCTCTTTTCATCGGCTGACTGACTTTGATTGACAGCAATAGGAGCTAATGGTCTCAGCCTAGTCCTTGTGGGTTTAATTAACCTTTTTTTTGGTTAATCCTTCTTTAAGGGGGTGTGGCAGGGGGCATGTCCTATGCCTACATACGTTTGTTAGTAGGTGTCCCTCATTCCCATCTCAAAAGGTTGGGAGGTATGCTGTCAGTGTCACTGTGAGAGTCAATTTCATGTGTGTGTGCCTGACCATTCTAATTTTTTGCCCTCCGGAGTCCTGTCCCTGAGCTACTTACTTAACCACTTACAGACCGAAAGATTTTCCCCCTTAATGACCGGGCCATTTTTTGCGATACTGCCCTGCGTTGCTTTAACTGATAATTGCGCGGTCATGCAAAGCTGTACCCAAACAAAATTGACGTCCTTTTTTTCCCACAAATAGATTTTCTTTTGGTGGTATTTGATCTGCGTTTTTAAATTTTTTGCGCTATAAACAAAAAAGAGCGACAATTTTGAAAAAAAAAAAAACAATATTTTTTACTTTTTGCTCTAATAAATATCGCCCAAAAAAATAAAAGATAAAATTTCTTCATCAGTTTAGGCCAATATGTATTCTACATACTTTTGGTGAAATAAAATCGCAATAAGCGTATATTGATTGGTTTGCGCAAAAGTTGTAACATCTACAAAATAGTAGATAGATTTATGGCATTTTTTTTTACTAGTAATGGCAGTGATCTGCGATTTTTAGCGGGACTGCGACATTGCGGCACACAGATCGGACACTTTTGACACTTTTTTGGGGACCAGTGACATTTATACAGCGATCAGTGCTATAAAAATGCACTGATTACTGTGTGTAAATGTCACTGGCAGGGAAGGGGTTAACACTGGGGGAGATCAAGGGGTTAAAGTTGTTCCCCTCTAACTGTGGGGGGAGTGGACTGACTGGAGGAGAAGAGAGATCGCTTTTCCTAATCACTAGGAACAGCAGATCTCTCTCTTCTCCCCTGTCAGAACCAGAATTTGTCTGTTCACATTGACAGATCCCTGTTCTGGCTCTCTTTCCCACAATCGCGCGTGGCCGGTGGACATCGCAGCCACCGGCCACGCGCATGCACGCGTGTGCGTGCCTGCTATGATTTTTAAAGGAGCCCACGTACACCTACGGCGATTTGGGGGAACAAGCTGACCTGCCGTAGTATAATGACGGCAGCTGGTCGGCAAGTGGTTAATATAGTGTCAATAAAATAGGAAATATGCATAGGTGTGCGCAGCCTATTGCATTAGGGTGTGCACCCTTAAGCTCAAACACAGATGCATGTGTATGTGTCTGCATATATATGAACCTGGCACATTGATCTCCCTGCCGGCACAGTGAAAGAGAAGAGCATAAACACTTTTCTTATGGCAGAGCAGGTAAGAGGGCGAAAACACTAATGAGGGCGAAAACACTAATGTGCATGGGGTGATTAGGGTGTGCCTGGGCACACCCGGCACACCCTGTGCGCACGCCTTGGAAATATGTTTTTTGTATCTATTTTAAATCACATTGCCAAATGCATAATGTACTTTTTGTAGCATAAATACTCAAATTTACACTTAAAACTGTAATTTTGTATTTTTTTGGAAATGCCAGTAAAAACTTGGCTGTGCCAATACATTTTGAGTGCCCTGTCAGTAAATTCCAATCTGGTAGGTTGGCAACACTGAAGAAGGCACAGGTAAGTAAAAGGGGGATGGGGTACTGATGCCTAAACATTTTTTTATCATAATGCAGGGAGTGCATTAACGTAAAACAAAAAATATTTAGGCTTTAGAACCATGTTAAGGCATCACACAAGTATGTTATATACAGGATTTGTGGTTTTTTAATGTTGCCCTTGAAGCTGCATAAAAAGCTGCTCTCTCTGCTGTATGTTATTAGGAAAAAAAAAAGATGCATTGGTATATGTCCCCCATGACAGTGCCCAGGTTCCTTCTCAAGCCCTTGTACAGTAGTTTGCCTATTGGCCCAAAAAATGGTACAATTCACCCCCTCATAGATTTCAGTGGGATTCGTTACCAAGTTTGGGTTCAATGAATTTTAAATAGGAATTGCTGAACCCTCTGTGAATGAAAACCCAAAAAGTTTTAACCATCCTACCAGGATGTTATGTCCAATCCTAATGTGCCTCAATGTCCTTTTGTATATGAAAGCATTTGCTATAAAATCAACATTACAATGTGATTATTATGGTTGCTGTATGTTTTTTTATCATGTACTCTGATGATGTGACTTCCTCTGTGTCACCTCTATAGGAATGTATTTATTTTGAATTTAGCAAAGTGACCAACGGGGCTGTTCAGTGCAATATTGTTGCTTTAGTTTGAATTAGTAAACAGTCTATTGTGTCCTGCAGCCGTGACCTTTAATTAAATAAGGAGCATTTTCCCTTTAATAGGCTTGTTCACACCCATTATCTTCCCTGGGGGGTTATACAGACATCCAATTTTCCCTCCTAATGGAGTGTTGTTCTTCCATAATAATAGTGTTGATAATAGCGACACTAGTACACAACATTCTCATTGTTACTGTCAGTGACACACAATAACTGAAGAATTACATTAGGTTTACATTGCAACATCCACTCTAGTGCTTGATTATTTCAGAGGAAATTAGTTCAGTAGGGGGCATGGAGGTCACACCCGGAGGCACCTTACATGCAGACAAATTGTCACTGAATATACACGTGTGTGTATGTGTGCAAGTTGTGTCTTCTTGCTGATGACACAAAGGTGTGCAATAGGTTTATTATTCATGGAGGTGTTTGTAACATGGAACATAATTTGACATTGCTGGAAAGGCTAAATCAAAGCAGTGGAAACTGCAGTTCAACATTTCTAAATGCAAAACAATCATCTGACAGAGTACAATGTTGGCCAGAAGAAAAAGATTTGGGAGTGATCATTTCAAATGGTTGCAAAATGAGCATTCATGGTGGCCAGGCTGTGGAAAGCATAGCTCCCAACTGTCCCTGATTTCGAGAGACTGTCCCTGATTTGGAGCAATGTCCCTCTATCCCTCATTCCTCCTCATTTGTCCCTCATTTTGGTCTGATCTATATAGATGTATATAAAATGCACTTTTTAACTATCAAAAAGTATTTTCCAGTGCTAAACCTTTCATCTGACTTCTAAATTGCTGCATTTGTAAATTCCAAAAGCCAATATAAAGGAATAGTAGTGGTAAAAAAGCCCCTCTGGGTTTAACCAATCTTGTTTTTTTTTTGTACAATTCTCCTTTAAGGGGGTGTGGCAAGGGGTGTGTCCTATGCCTGCATGCTTTTGCTGATAGGTGTCCCTCATTCCCATCTCAAAAAGTTGGGAGGTATGGGAAAGTACAAAAATAATTCTTGGGGCATCACTCAAGGGATCACCAGAAGGAGGAGGCTGATGTCCTGATTCCACTATATGGAGCTTTATTTAGACCTCATCTAGATAACTATGTCCAGTTCTGAAGACCTTAGTTACAGTTGCATATAGATCTTTAGCTGTCACTACAACGGTTATTTAGTTATTACTAGAGGGATCACCAGCAGGAGGAAGGAGGACCTGATTCCTCTATATAGATCTTTAGTTATCACTAGTGGGATCACCAGCAGGAACAAGGAGGACCTGATTCCTCTATATAGATCTTTGGTTATCATTAAAGGGATCACCAGCAGGAGAAAGGAGGACCTGATTCCTCTATATAGATCTTTAGATATCATTAGAGGGATTACCAGCAGGAGGAAGGAGGACCTGATTCCTCTATATAGATCTTTAGTTATCACTAGAAGGATCACCAGCAGGGGGAAGGCAGTCCTGATTCCTCTATAAAGATCTTTAGTTATCACTAGAGGGATCACCAGCAGGAGCAAGGCAGTCCTGATTCCTCTATATAGATCTTTAGTTATCACTAGAGGGATCACCAGCAGGAGGAAGGCAGTCTTGATTCCTCTATATAGATCTTTAGTCAGTGCTGGGACAAGGTCAATTCTAGAGCCCTGGGCAAACATGCCAAACTGCGCCCCCAAGATGTATGAGCATTATGTGTCAAAAATCTCCCCACAAAAACACTGAGCACTAATCTGTATGCTTACCTCCTAAGCATAAATCCCCCCTCCTCCCAGTAGAAATCCCCTCTCCTGAAATCCCCACTTTCAGCACAAGTCCCCAACCCAAATGCCCCCCCCCCCAAAAAAAAATCACTCCTCCAAGCACAAATCCTCTACCTCTAAAATTTCCCCTCCTAGTACAGATCCCCCCGCTTTAAATCCCCCCTACCAGCACACATTCCCCCCAAATCCCTCCTCTTAGCACAAATCTTCTTTCCCCCACCCCCCTCTAAACACAAATCCTTCTAAATCACCAATCTAATCACTCCCCCAATTTCCCCTCCTAGAACAATACTTACCCCCCTGCTGCCCCCCAAATTCCCTCTTCCAACACAAATCCCCTCTTCCCCAATCTCCTTTGTGCCACGCCACCTCACATGATTCTACAATGCCCAAGGCAGCTGCCCCTCCAGCCCACCCCTTGTCTCGGCCCTGTCTTTAGTTATCACTAGAGGGATCACCAGCAGGAGGAAGGAGGACCTGATTCCTCTATATAGATCTTTAGTTATCACTAGAAGGATCACCAGCAGGGGGAAGGCAGTCCTGATTCCTCTATATAGATCTTTAGTTATCACTAGAGGGATCACCAGCAGGAGCAAGGCAGTCCTGATTCCTCTATATAGATCTTTAGTTATCACTAGAGGGATCACCAGCAGGAGGAAGGCAGTCCTGATTCCTCTATATAGATCTTTATTCAGTGCTGGGACAAGGTCAATTCTAGAGCCCTGGGCAAACATGCCAAACTGCGCCCCCAAGATGTATGAGCATTATGTGTCAAAAATCTCCCCACAAAAACACTGAGCACTAATCTGTATGCTTACCTCCTAAGCATAAATCCCCCCTCCTCCCAGTAGAAATCCCCTCTCCTGAAATCCCCACTTTCAGCACAAGTCCCCAACCCAAATGCCCCCCCCCCCAAAAAAAAATCACTCCTCCAAGCACAAATCCTCTACCTCTAAAATTTCCCCTCCTAGTACAGATCCCCCCGCTTTAAATCCCCCCTACCAGCACACATTCCCCCCAAATCCCTCCTCTTAGCACAAATCTTCTTTCCCCCACCCCCCTCTAAACACAAATCCTTCTAAATCACCAATCTAATCACTCCCCCAATTTCCCCTCCTAGAACAATACTTACCCCCCTGCTGCCCCCCAAATTCCCTCTTCCAACACAAATCCCCTCTTCCCCAATCTCCATTGTGCCACGCCACCTCACATGATTCTACAATGCCCAAGGCAGCTGCCCCTCCAGCCCACCCCTTGTCTCGGCCCTGTCTTTAGTTATCACTAGAGGGATCACCAGCAGGAGGAAGGAGGTCCTAATACCTCTATACAGAACTTTAGTTATCAGTAGAGGGATCACCAGAGGTCCTGATTTATAGATCTTTACACAGACCTCATCGAAATTACTGTGCCCGGTTCTAGAGGCCTCAGTTACTAAATTATATCGATAAGGTAGAACAAGTCTGGAGGTGGACCACAAAATGCTGAAAGGTCTGAGGGTTAAAACATGTCAGGATAAACTTCAAGAATGGAATATGTACAGCTTGAGGAAGGATGAGATAGGTGGGACATGACTGAAACCTTTAAATGCATTAGGGGTGCAAAGAAGATTTACGAGTGGAGTATATTTAATAGCTGAGATCGTAGATAAAAATAATATTCTACCACAAAAGAGTAGTGAAGCTGTTGCTGTGTTCTGAGCACCCACAGACCTCAGAGCTTGAGCCACAGAGAGTTACTGTGTCTTTGGATCAGAGCAGTGGAACTCTGCTGCTTGGCCCTGCCAGTGCTGTGCCAGAGAGACAGCCACAAAGGACTGGTGCGCAGGGACTGGAGTGCTGTACTGTGTCTATAGAGCCTAAGGACTGAGCCACAGAAAGGTCTTTACCTGCGCTGGGATCAGAGCTGGAGAGACCTGTGGCTGTGTGAGTGGCTACATCACTGTGAGGACCCAGCCTGTTGAGTGGTGAGCAGAGCCTGTGCTTATTCAATTACTGTCAACAGGTAATACCAGTAGAGACTGCCCTTATTTAGCAGCCCAACAGTTGTCCACTGCATACAGCATAAATAGACAGCAAATCGTGCACTACCATACAGACTACCCCAGTTGATGTCAGATTGGATGAAACGCGTCGAGTCCCTACACAGGTTATTGCGTTTAGATGGTTATCTTCTGTGGAGTTTTTTTTACATACAGCGCTGTTTTCTCTGCATTGTAAGTGATTTTAATCCTTGTTTTAAATAAACCGTACATTACGGATTTACACTATGTGTGGGTAGCCATATGTTTTTAAATGGATCCATTGACTGGGAGAATGATCTGTACATGTTGAATCTTGCCATATTGGAGGAGTAAGTCGTATCCCATGTCCAGTGGATGCAAGATTTTACCAGTGATTTCATTATCACACTAGTTTGGTTGGCTCTCTGCCTAATAGGTCGATGAGTCGAGTGTCTCCGTTAAGTACAATCTTACTTTTTTTGGTGTTGGAGTTTGCATTGGTGGCACACATGAAGAAATATATGGAATCATCTGCTTGATGTCATATACAGTGAATCTATTAACTTTTTGGACACTGTTTGAAATGCATTTTATACTTTTGAATAATTTTGATATGATATATTTACGTTGTACTTTAATTATTTGAGCACAATAGATGCTTCATACAGTATTGGCTCTTCCTATTGAAATTTTACTCACATGTTAAGTGCAGCATTTGTTATTTGCTAAATATTAATTAATTTATGTCAAGTGTAATGCTTGCAGCTGTTCTTTCCATTAGCGCAGTATATTTCTTTATAGTGAATACCATACAGACAGGTCCCAACATTAGCTGGCTTACATTTTTTAATCAGGCACCAGGTACTTTACAGCCATCCCAAGAGGTACCTTTCTGAGGAACGTGTACACCCACCCACTCTTGAGGGTGTATGCACAGAGTGCACTGGGGACAATTTTTGAACAATTATTGCCAAGAGTTTCAGTGAGACTTTTATTTGTGCCATTCATGCTTTTCATGGTTGATGTTGTATACCAATCTAAAGTCAATTAGCATAGCTGAATCTAGTATTCCCATCAGTTAGTCTAACAAATCCTAACATATTCTCTGAACTGTTTATTGGTTTGTTTATTTTGTTTATCCCACCTTGCTATATCTACCATCAAGTTGCTTGTGGCCTATTTCCTGGATGCTAATTATGTGTGGTAGCATACTATCACTTAAAGTGATTGTAAAGTCTTGTTTTTATTTTTAATAACAAACATGTTATACTTATCTGCTCTGTGCAGTTGGTTTTGCACAGAGCAACCTGGATTCTCCTCTTCTCACACCCCTCTTCTGTGATTCTGGCCCCTCCCTCCTGTTGAGTGCCCCCACTGCAAGCAGCTTGCTATGGGGGCACCTGAGCCGAATCACAGCTCTCTGTGTCCATTCAGACACAAAGCTGCAACCTGGCCCCACCCCCTATCTCTCCTGATTGCTTGAATGATTTTGATTGACAGCAGTGGGAGCCATTCATGCCGCGCTGCTGTCTCATGAGGAGGGAAGTCCCGGGCAGCTTGGACACTCCTGCAACATCGCTGGATAAAGATGGGCTCAGGTAAGTATTAGCGGGCTGAAGGGGGCTGATGCACACAGAAGGTTTTTTATCTTAATGCATAGAATGCATTAAGATAAAAAACCTTCTCCCTTTACAATGCTTTAAAGTCATATTGGTGTGTGCACCATTCAAAATATATACAGTATATCTAAGTGTTTAAAAGGGAACAGAGCAGTTTACAGAGTCATGGGAGAACAGAGAACCCATCACACTAAGTGACTCTGGGATGGGGTAGGTACTATAACAGCTATGACCTAATAGCTAATATCTCAAAAAGTTTGATTCACTCTTACTTTCAAATATCAGTTCCAGTCCTCATCAAGCCCTCCTTCTACTGGAACCCCCTACTCACACACTTTCCCACACACGTTTTTTTTTAAATTATTTCCATATATAAATTTTTAAGATTTTTTTATGCAACTAAAGAATTAAAACTTAACAAGATCTCTAACTCTTAATTTATCCAAAAACTAAAAAACACAGCATTTAGCCTATTTTAAAAATCATTCCCTAGAACTCCTATGTACTGTATAGCACTATAGCAGAGTCCTCTTTGCCCACCTTGTTTGGGGGGCATGAAAAAGTTGCTCCCCACAATCTCTTGGGCTCCCAACATCCCCTGGACTTCTAGATAAACCCAGAGGAATATAAACCCCAATGTTCCCAGAGCTCAGGCACCCCAAGAGTCCACACTGTTTGCTCCTTGTTTGCTTGTTTGGCTGATCACTCTCTGTTACAGTACTGGTCTGAAAAGTGGTTCCCTTCTTTACAATCTGACAAGCAAACGGCATATGAGCTTATTTATGATATGTACATACTAGGGTTGATTTACTAAAGAAGAACAGACTGTTCACTAGAAAAGTGAATTTTCACTTTGTAAAATGAATGTTTACTGACCAGATCCAACTTTAATACTGGCTGGACCCTGGGCAAATATTGTCTTGCCCCCCCATGCAATTTCGCTCTCCACCACAACATCCCATAAAACAAATAAACACTCACATAGACTTATCTAAAAAAACTTTAATAATGTAAACATAAAGAACTGATCCACATCCACTGATTGGTTGCTAGAGGTTACTGCGCTTCCTCATGATTCACTGTAGTGTTGCTAAAGAATACTGCACATACTTACAGCTAACTGATTGGTTGCTACAGATTACTGCACATCCTTATTGCTCACTGATTGGTTGCTATAGGTTACTGCACATCATTACCGCTCCCTGATTCATTGCTAGAGGTTACTGCACATTATTACTGCTCACTGATTGGTTGCTATAGGTTACTGCACATCATTACCGATCACTAATTCATTTCTAGAGGTTACTGCACCTTATTACTGCTCACTGATTGGTTGCTAGAGGTTACTGCACATCATTGTCGCTCACTGATTATTGCTGGAGATTACAGCAGATCATGACTGTTCACTGATTGGTTGCTAAAGGCAGGGCCAGTGCAAGGATTTTTGTCTGCACAGGCAAGGGTGCATTTTGCTGTCCCCTGTCCCTACTGTACTCCCAGGTGTGGACGGATTAAATAGAATATTGGCTGTGGCTTAATACCATGTATATTCTGAGTAGAAACAGTGAAGAAATCTGACATTTAGCCCAAATTAAATTCACCCACTGTACACACAGTCCCCCTTTCCTCTTGCATACACACTGTCCTTCCCTACACACTGCTCACCCTCTGTACACATTGCAACCCTTTTCCTCTGCACACATTGCCCCTGTCCACACTGCTCTCCTCTGCACAAATTGCCCCCACCCCAGGCCCCTGCACACACTGCCCTCTACATCCCATCGGTACACATTGCTCCCTCTATGTAAACACTGCCCCATACACATTGCCCCTGCAAACTTTGGGGGGTTAAGAGTAATAGGATGGCATTGTGACCTGTCACCCCTCTCTCAATCCTGTAGAACATCACAACTGTCTCCCTCTTCCAGCCCTGCAAAACATCACACTTGTCTCCCCTCTCCCTGCAGAACACCTCACCTGTCTCCTCTCTCCCAGCCCTGCAGAGCATCACACCTGTGTTTCCTCTCCCTGCAGAATATCACATCTGTCTCTCCTCTTCCAGCCCTGCAGAACATCACATGAGAGGAGAGATGTTCTGCAGGGCTGGGAGAAGGGAGACACAGCACTGTCAGTAAACTAAGGAACTTGCCACAGTTCTTACCTTGCTGCTGGCCCCCCATACCACAGAACTCTACAGACCCACCCCCACATGGCTGTAAAAGCTCTCAGTCAGAACTTTATCCTTTAGCAGCCCTACCAGCCTCTCCACCTGAAGAACAAGGTAGGAATGAACTGCAGAAAACCAGGAGGGAGGTAGAAGGTTGGAGTCTGGAGCAGCAGCCCAATAATGCAGATGCAGAACAGGCTCTCACACCTATTGGTGGCCATGCTCCTGACGTTCCTTGACAGTGTGGGCTCAAGGGGTAGCTGCATTGGGCCCCACAACAGTGACTGGGTACAGGGCAGCTGCCCCTTTCACCACCAGTTAAAGCCAGCCCTGTTACTCACCTTAATGCAAAAGATGAAGCCGTGTTCATTTCAATTATCAAGTGAGGTACAAATAAAACCTCGTTTTTTTACCTTGTGAATAATCTGTGAACACAGCTTCACCTTATTTACTAAGGTGAGCATTCACTTTCTAAGTGAACAGTTGCTAATCCAGGGGAGGCCTGAGTTAGGGTGAGTTTCCAGCAGGGCCAGTACTAATACTGTAAGATATGTACAGTATGTTAGGTTGGTGGCTCTAAGTGGAGATACTACCCCACCAGTTTGTGACAGCTGCTGGACATTATATAGGTCCCTGCTCCCTGTTTAGGCCTGCAATTGCCCAATGTAGCAGAGGTAAGTCTTCCAGCACTAACTTCCTATACGATGACAAGGAGTCATGTGACCAAATGCTGAAAGCCACAAAGGAAACTTGATGATGTGAAAATGTGTCACCATTCCCACCAATCGCTGTGGCATCATGGCAACATTTATATGGTTTTCTTTAGCCCACAGGAATCTTTACCTACCATAAAGGGGCTAGTTGGTTGTGCTTGGCCCACCCATGCCAAAGAATCCCAGCCCTTCCCTTTAGTCAGATCACTGCATGTATTTTTTTTCGTAAAACATGTAAAGGTAGCCAAACATTTTTTCCATGCATCACTTTTGTTTTATCTATCAGCAGTTGGGTCATTGTACCTTTGGCCTTGGGGTGTTTTCAGTTCTTAGGTCCCCTAGAAAATTAATTGGATAATGCATAGGAGTCAATGTACACCGACATTTGTGCCTTGTTTCTAAGATGGGACCATGGAACTTTTCTGAAGGATTTGGATCACAGTGTTTGATTCTACAGATCCCCTTTATTGTCTGTTTTGCCCCGGGTTTTTAATCACATTTATTTGAAAAATTTTGGAACAGTTATTTCTACAATACAATGTAATTTATCACAATAAATTCAGACACATCAAACTAGCAAATTTACATGCATTTTGAATGCCTTTTTATGCTTCTAGACAAGATAATGCAATGTATTGACAATGCTGTGTATTTTTTATGTATGTATTGAAACATAAAGCAATCAGTATTTTAGAAGAAATACAGTCTAGGTTATCAAAAAATAAAAAATAAATAGACTCAGGAAGTAGTCTGTACATAACATGCCTCCCCATTTCAGGCTCCATCACTTAAAAGTCTTTAGGATGGATCCCTGTCTTTATGGGCTCAGGATGAATGCCCCTTGTGTCTTGATAGACTTAAGGTGATGCCCTTTGTGTCTTGATAGGCTCAGGATGAATCCTCCTTTTGTCTTTAATGGTTCAGTGCTGGGCAGGGCCGTCTTTAACGCGGGGCAAACAGGTCAGCTGCCCCAGGTCCAATCTTTGTTGTGGGGCCCAAAGCAGCTGCCCCCTGGAGCCTGCGCTGCTCGTAAATTGGGGCCCCGACGATGGCACTGCAGAGCGCACCGGGGAAGCGGGAGACAGCTCTGTATTCCCCAGCCAGCAAGCAGAGAGGGGGCGGGCCAGGAGCTCCACTGATGCTCTGACTTAACCCCATGCAGCCTGTATGCTCATGATGGAGCAGCTGTAGTAAGATCTGAGATCTGAGTGGGAGCCCCACCCCAGGACCTCTGAAAGTGCATGGTGAGCCTGGCTGGCCAGGTATGTCCTTCCCCTTTAGACTGCCTGACTGCTATCCTAAACCCTGAGCTGTTGTTAAACTCTAAAACTGTGCATTGCTGAAAGGTCTCGGGTTATCTCCTGCAGTATGTCCGCAGTCTCTGACCATTTCCCGAAGTATGTCCACAGTCTCTGGTCAACTTCCGCAGCATGTCTGCAGTTTCTGGTCATCTCCCGCAGCATTTCCGCAATCTCTGGTCATCTCCCGAAGTATGTCCACAGTCTCTGGTCATCTCCCGCAGTATGTGCACAGTTTCTGGTCATCTCCTGCAGTATGAACACAGTCTCTGGATATCTCCTGCAGTATGTCCGCAGTCTCTGGTCATCTCTCGCAGTATGACCGCAGTCTCTGGTCATCTCCCGAAGTATGTCTGCAGTCTCTGACCCTCTCTGGTAGTATGTCTGCAGTCTCTGACAGTCTCCTGCAGTATGTCCGCAGTCTCTGACCCTCTCCTGCAGTATGTCCACAGCAGCGTTGCCAACCTACAAGATTGAAATTTACTGACACAACACCCAAAATTTACTGGCAAAGTATTACAGTTTTAGTGGCACAAAATTACAGTTTTTAGTGCATTTTTTTTTTTTTGGTAGTAATTAATCACCACGGGGGTTTTTATTTTTTGCTAAACAAACAAAAAAAGACTGAAAATTTTGAAAAAAAACCCAAAATGTTTTTAATATTTTGTTATAACAATTTGCAAACAGGTAATGTTTCTCCTTCACTGATGTGTGCTGATGAGGCTGCACTGATGGGCACTGATAGGCTGCACTGATAGGCGCTGATGAGGTGGCACTGATGGGCACTGACGAAGCGGCACTGATAGGTTCCACTGATGGGCACTGATGGGTGGCACTGGTAGGCACTGATAGGTGGCACTGGTTGGTGCTGTTGGCACTGATTTGCAGCACATTCGGGTGCTAAAGTGACTGGCAACCTTTCCCTGTCACTGGCATTTACTGGCAGGATAAAAGTGTCCAGTTTTGACTGGCTGCAAGTAAAAATACTGACGGTTGGCTTGTGTTTTGGTGAGTTCCGGGCTAATCCTTTTTTGTGTCTTGATTGGTTCTGGGTGATCCCCCTTGTGTCTTGGTGGGTTCAGGGCTAACCCTGTTCATGTTTTGATGGGTTCAGGGTGAATCCTCTCTGTGTCTGGATGGGCTCAGGGTGATGCCCTTGCATCTTTGTGTGTTTAGTATGAATCCTCCTTTTGTCTTGATGAGCTCAGGGTGAATGCCATTTTTATCTTGATCGACTCAGGATGAATGCCCTTTGTTAAAATAATCCTGTACCTTTTTCACATTAAGTGTACATAGAAGGAAAACAATTCTTCTTGCTTATATTGCTTAAGGCGCGTCAGTGATCACTCAGATATCTGTACTTGTTTTCCAGAAATGTTCCTTTTTTCCTTAAAAAACAAATGATTATTTTTTTGTGAATGGTGCTGGAGAGTTTACAATGGCCACACTTGAGAAGACCTTGCTTTAAAACACAATTTTCAAAATCGTAATTTTGGAAGAAATTTTATTTATTTTTTTTTAAATTTCAGATTTGTTCCTTCACGCAACCATTTGTTGAAGGAGGTATCAAGGTAGGAGTTCACTGGTGAATAGACCTGAACTGTGTGTAATGGCTAGATGGTCTCATGATCTCTAATGAACAGCAATATGTTGCATGCAGGCTTCATTTATTTTCTTTCATAGCAGACACAACTAAATAGCTTTTCACTTCATATGTTTGATAAGTAAGTTTGATACACAGTTGATACACAGTTCCAGCCATGAACAGCCATGAACGCCTCCCCCCCAACACACATATATTTTTGGATTATTTTTTTTTGTGTACATGCCTTTTTTGAAATGTCTCTGGTCAGTCGCAAGATGCTCAGGTTCTCCTTCCATTTTTATCATTGCTGAGCAACTCTCAATGATACAGAGACAGCACTGGCGTTGTGACATTAGCACCCTGGTTGGGTGACATGATATATATTTTGTAATAAAGGATTTTTTAAAGTGTCAGTATGTTTATATAACATTTCCTTTTTGTGTAAATGAATAGGGGTAGCCATTAACATGGGGGGGGCTTGGAACAACGGCTCGGGAGCAAGTCTGCTTGGGTGACCCTATAGCAAGCTGATTTCTATAGGGGAACTCGGCAGGAATGAGGGGCTAGCACCACCAGTGGGACACCCAAGAACAGCAGGGTTTTGGCTGCTTTGTGCAAAACCATTACACAGAGAAGGTAAGTATAACATGTTTGTTATTTAAAATAAATAAAACCTGCCTTTAATATCACTAATGCCGCGTACACACGGTCGGACTTTTCGTCTACAAAAGTCCGACGGACGCCAACGGACCAAAGCCGGCTGACAATCTGATCGTGTGTGGGCTTCCCCGGACTTTCAGCGGGCTTTTCCAGCCGCAAATCTGACAGATTTTAGATTTGAAACATGCTTCAAATCTTTACGTCGTAACTACGCCGGACCCAGAAATCCGCTCGTCTGTATGCTAGTCCGACGGACAAAAACCCACGCTAGGGCAGCTATTGGCTACTGGCTATCAACTTCCTTATTTTAGTGCGGTGTACGTCATCACGTACGAATCCATCGTACTTTTGTGTGATCGTATGTAGGCAAGTCCGTTCGTTAGAAAGTCTGCCGCAAGTCCGCCAAAAGTCTGCCAAAAGTCCGTCGAAAGTCTGTCGGACGGGCTGTCGGAATTTTTTAGCCGAAAAGTCCGACCGTGTGTACGCGGCATTAGACTGGGTTCACACTGAATGGTCTGCCGCATCGCATGTCATGTATACAGGAATCGCACCGGATTCTTGTACAAATGACATGTGAATTCAGTGCGGTGCTAATTCAGCTACATTATGTATGGCTCAATTTGCCCTGGATCCACACCAAAAACATGCTGGATCCTTTTTTTTAGTCTGCACCATGTGATCCGATTCCATCTGATTCCACAGTTGGCACTGCGTTCCGTGGGAACTGCACAGGGAACGCATCAGTGTGAACCGGGCCTGAAGTAGAACTAAAGGCAAACTTTTGTTTTCATTTGGGATGGAGTGGAGAAGGATTAAAACACCTGTCAGTTTTTATTGTTGTTTGTTCCCAGTTAGGGAGATTCTCCTTCTCTTTTTGTACTGTTTACCATTATCATTGAAAGTAAAAGAAAACCCCAAATTTTGATTTGTCCCCAAGGGGAAATCTTCCATTGGGGGCACTAGTTCTGGTGACCTGCGGTGGCCCAAGGAATTCCCCTAATAAGCAGGGATTTCCTCTCACTTCCTGTTGTGGCTATGGGACAGGAAGTGAAGGAAAATCTCTGCAATGGGAGACAGATAGTGAAAAAGAATCTGACAGGGGCTCTAACCTTTCCTTGCTCTATCCAAAATGAAATGAACATTAATTGCTCAAAAACGGAGAAGTACAAAAAGTCCGACAGTAACCGAATGGATATGTGAAATTAACGAAATTCAATATATGGAAAGACAGATAAGGGAACAAGGATATGTAGAAAATGCCAGAAATATGGCAAAGATGGGAAGAATTTTGGTCCTCAACAAAAGTGACAGAGTATTTATAAATGTGTGGGCAAGATTAATCCCAAAGGGGTGTTTAGGAGGGGAGGAAGGAGGAAATAGGAGTTAGAAAGTTTTCTCTCTTTTTTTGGGGGGGGGTTGTTTATGTGAATGATGTGTTTTGGATGATAGTAGAAATGTGTAGGTGATAAAATTATAGAACTCCTGAGGATGAATAGGGGAATTAAAGATAGAAAGAAGATTTTAGATAATAAGTATGGACCCTAACTGACATACAGGAGAAGAAGTAATTGTATATTGTAATGAATTTTGTATAACTGTAAAATTTTGTATAAATCAATAAAAAAAATTGAAAACAGAAAATAGAGGAGATGTTCCCATGAAGCATCCGTTCCTCCGAAGCATTGTAGCAACGTTCTTACATCACTTCATTCACTATTTATGATGTTACACCACTTGTTCTCTGCTGATGAATCATCCCGCTTTGATAATTGTAGTCAACATTCTGATGTATCCATTTATTTTCCAGGGTAATGAAAGAGACAGCTCATTGGATTCCTTCCAGAATGAATTAAAGGGATTACAGAATGGGGGAAGAACAGAATGATATGGGAAGCCCAATGGGAATGTTGTACTAGGAGATGAACCATGATCTAATGTAACCTTCAGGGTGATCGTCACTTTCAAAGCAGCACGCCTTGTTCTTAGTTTTCAGGAACAATGATTATTGTCTGCGATGAAAAAGAACTTAGTCATCCCAATGGAGGCCTATGGGTCCACTAATGCAAAAACAAATTCCATTCAGAAAATAGCAAGCACTGGAAGTGCGCAGCTAACATTACCCTTGCATACCCTTGCACAGATTTCAGAGAGCTGTATCTCAGAAAGAACAACATGGAGGTATTATGTAATTATTGCATTACACTTACCTCCCAAAGTAAGTTCCTTTTTTTTTTTACAATCACTTTGAGGGAAATTTCCAGTAATAATCTCTAGAAAGGTTCTGAAGATCATTTCTGCATAGGTTCCTTAAAGTGGCTGCAACCCCCTAAAATAAAAAAAATGAACAAAGCATATCCTTCTATAATGTGTATTTGCATCAACTCAAAGCACCTAGTGTGATTTCTGTCTGCTCTGTCATTCCTCCGCTAGCTGCATGAGTCCCCTCTGACAATCTATATGGCAACACCAAGCAATCCCTGGAGACGCCCTCCCCAGCACAAAGCAGGTAATTGACAGCTTCAGCTGTACATGCTTGCCTATTAGACTGTGTAGAGGGGGCTTTGTCCATTCCCACCATTTAAGTCTCATTTTACACTCAGCTCTCCTCTCTTTTCTGTAAAGCAGGGGTAGGCAACCTTAGAGAGATGGAGATCTACTTGAACAACACTGGTGAAGTCAAAGATCACTAGGCACAGTGTGCTGTTTTCTGGGCCGGTTCACACCAGACTGCGATGCCAGAAAGCCATGTTCCATGTGTGTTTCCTGCTGTCAGGGCTGGAACTCATCGTTCCACAGTGGCTAACCTGTTGATCATCTCCTGCTCGTCAGTCAAGCCCACAGCCAGCCACTTCTGGCTGGTTCATTTCATCAATTGCCTTCACCTTGGTCAACATATCTAGAGACTCTCTGCTGTGTTCCTGTTGAAGACTTGCCTTATGTTTTGACTATTTACCAGTTTACCATTTTTACAATTTTATTAAAAGGTGTGATTTTTACTGTATTTTCTGTCTCTGTCTGTTTCATGGTTCCTGACACCTGCATAGTGTTCAAAATGCATTGCCTTTGTGATCTACTGTGGGTGATGATACATTGTTAACCCCAAAATAGATCCCAAACGCAGTGGACATAAAAAGTATTACAGGGGAGTGCAGGGTTTAGAGTGTATTTCAATCAGAATGCAGTGTTTAGGAGTGCATTATGCTCAGAATGCAGGGATCGGGAGCGTGTTACGCTCAGAATACAGGGATCAGGAGTGTGTTGTGCTCAGAATGCAGAGATCAGGAGTGCATTATGCTCAGAATGCAGGGATCAGGAGTGTGCTACGCTCAGAATACAGGGATCAGGAGTGTGTTGTGCTCAGAATGCAGAGATCAGGAGTGCATTATGCTCAGAATGCAGGGATCAGGAGTGTGTTTCGCTCAGAATTCATGGATTAGGAGTGTGTTATGCTCAGAATGCAGGGATCAGGAGTATGTTTCGCTCAGAATTCATGGATTAGGAGTGCGGTACGCACAGAATGCAGGGATCAGGAGCGCATTGTGCTCAGAGTGCAGGGATCAGGAGTGCGTTGCGCTCAGAATGCAGGGATCAGGAGTTCGTTGCGCTCAGAATGCAGTGCTCAGGGGTGCGCTGAGCTCAGAATACAGGGATCAGGAGTGCGTTGCGCTCAGAGTGCAGGGATCAGGAGTGCATTATGCTCAGAGTGCAGGGATCAGGAGTGCGTTACGCTCAGATTGCAGAGATCAGGAGTGCGTTACGCTTAGAATGCAGGGATTGGGGGAGGGGGTGATGTGAAGTGTAGTAGAGGACACTGCTATGGGGGTGGCCCTGCCCATAGCAGTGTCCACTGCCCCCTTTACATCACCCCCCTCCACACACAAACACACACACAGTAGTGTCCTCTCCCCCTTCTCTCCCATAGCATCCTACCTGTGCACACAGGACAGCGAGAAGCAGCACAGTTCTGTACGGGGGGGGGGGGGAGCAGGCAGAGTGACTTTTACATGCTGGTAATTGATTGCTTAGGACCTAGCAACCAATCACCTGCGAGTTAACTTGAAAAGTTAAAGAGGAACTGCAGTCTGCTCTATAATTAATAATTAATAAAAACATATTTGCCATTCTGAAGCTTCCCTCCAACCACTTTGTATATTATTTTATATATACTTTGATTCTGTACTTGACAAATATGCTGCATAATTCTCCCTCCACTGGGTCTGGCTACATCCATTTTAACTGTGCGCAGCTGAAGCTGCTGCCTGTTAACTTCCTGGATTTACACAGACACACAGAGACACACCTCCAGCTCTGCAGTCCTGCAGCTCTCATTGGCCCTCCTATGACTCATCTCCCCTCCCTTCCTGGCAAACTCTCACAAGAGTTAGTAAGAGAGCTGTGCATGATGTCATTAACGTAAGTAAATGACCAGACAAGAAACAGGAAGTGGGCTGTATAAAGTATTTACTGGCAGAAATAAGTTAAAACAACAAGGGCAGAAGATTTAATAGATGGAAAGATGAAAAAATGACTGAAGGTCCGCTTTAACTTGGCCAGCTTCTCCCACACCCTCCGTCCTGGGCTGTGTTGCCTCTCGCTCTCCACTGTTCATCATTTGGTATATGTAAATTTTTACAATCACTTTAACACTTCAACACTTCACTTTTTTCTGCCCAGGCCAATTTTCATCTTTCTGCACTTTTGCAATTTGAATGACAGTTGCACGGTCATGCAACACTCTACCCTTATGGAATTTTTTTCATTTTTTCACACAAATAGAGCTTTATTTTGGTGGTATTTAATCTCCGCTGGTTTTTTTTTTAAATAAACAAAAGAATTTTTTTTTTTACATTTTGCAACATTTTGCAAATAATCTAAATAAATGTAGCCTGTAGGAAAGTTGTACACATTGAGGCTGCATTGATAGGCACAGTGAGGCTGCGTTTGATGGGCAGAGTGTGGCTGTATTCATGGGCACAGTGAAGCTGCATTCATGGGCACCGTAAAGCTGCATTTGATGGGCACAGTGAAGCTGCAATGATGGCCACAGTGAGGCTGCATTGATGGGCACATTGAGACTGCATTGATGGGCACAGTGAGACTGTATTGATGGGCACAGTGTGGCTGCATAGATCTTTTGTACTGTAGTCTCTGACCATCTCTTGTACCATGTCTACAGTCTCTGACCATTTCCTGTATCATGTCTGCAGTCTCTGACCAATTCTTGTATCATGTCTGCAGTAAGGCTACATTCATGGGCACAGTGAGGATGTATTAATGGGCACAGTGAGGCTGCATTCACGGGCACAATAATGCTGCATTTGATGGACAGTGAGGCTCCATTCATAGGCACAGTGAAGCTGCATTCATGGGCACAATGAGGCTGCATTGATGGGCACCGTGAGGCTGCATTCATGGGCACAGTGAGACTGCATACATGGACACAGTGAGGCTGCATTGATAGGCACAATGAGGCTACATTCATGGGCACAATGAGGCTGCATTCATGGGCACAGTGAGGTTGCATTCATGGGCACAGTGAGGCTGAATTCATGGGCACAATGAGGCTGCATTCATGGGCACAATTGCATTGATGGGAACAGTGAGACTGCATTCAAGGGCACAGTGAGGCTGCATTAACGGGCACAGTAGGCTGTATTCACAGGCACAGTGAGGCTGCATTCACGGGCACAGTGAGGCTGCATTCACGGGCACAGTGAGGCTGCATTCATGGGCACATTGAGGCAGCATTCCCTGAATTCATGGGCACAGTGAGGCAGCATTCACACATTCATGGGCACAGTGAGGTAGCATTCATGGGCACAATGAGGCTGCATTCACGGGCACAATGAGGCTGCATTCACAGGCACAGTGAGGCTGCATTCATAGACACAGTGATGCTGCAATTATGGGCACAATGAGGCTACATTGATGGACAGTGAGGCTGCATTGATGGTCACAGTGAGGCTGCATTGATGGGCACAGTGAGGCTGCATTGATGGGTACATTGAGGCTGCATTGATGGGCAGAGTGAAGCTGCACTTGATGGGCACAGTGAGGCTGCATTGATGGGCACAGTGAGCCTGCATTCATGGGCAGTGAGGCTGCATTGATGGGTACAGTGAAGCTGTATTTGATGGGCACTGATGAGGCTGCATTTGATGGGCACTGGTAAGGTTGCATTGATCTCTTGTACTGCAGTCTCTGAACATCTCTTGTACCATGTCTGCAGTCTCTGACCATTTCCTGTATCATGTCTGCAGTCTCTGACCATCTCCTGTATCAGGTCTGCAGTCTCTGACCATCTCCTGTATCATGTCCGCAACCTCTAACCATCTCTTGTCTTATATCATGTCTGCAGTCTCTGAGGGAGTCTGGAGAGGAGTCAAGAGTGGGAGTGCCGCCAGGATGGGGGTCATGGGAGAAGTTAGACGTGTGTGGACTGTGGAGAGGAGACTATAGCATAAAACCAGAGCCACCAAGCTGGAACCGACTGACTGACCCCTGCACGGTGCACCTGAGAAGAGGTCAATGGCAGCGCCGCCAGGCCAGTCTGGGGGGTTCCCCCTTATATTAGTAACCCAACTCCCCTTACCTTAGTGTATTCTTTCTGCAGAAGGTGGTCTCTGGTCAACAGAACCCCCCCCCCCCCCACACGTTCCCAGAGTTCCTGGGGTCCCCCTTGATGATTGACCACTTTTACCACTTTTAACTGGAATTTGCTTTTATATATAGAAAGCCCTATGTGCTTTCATATCTGTCTTCTCTATATACAGTATCTCACAAAAGTGAGTACACCCCCTCACATTTTTGTAAATATTTTATTATACCTTTTTATGTGACAGCACTGAAGAAATGACACTTTGCTACAATGTAAAGTAGTGAGTGTACAGCTTGTATAACAGTGTAAATTTGCTGACCTCTCAAAAGAACTCAACACACAGCCATTAATGTCTAAACTGATGGTAACAAAAGTGAGTACACCCCTAAGTGAAAATGTCCAAATTGTGCCCAATTTGTCAATATTTTGTGTGGCCACCATTATTTTCCAGCGCTGCCTTAAGCCTTTTGGGCATGGAGTTCAACAGAGCTTCACAGGTTGCCACTGAAGTCCTCTTCCACTTCTCCATGATGACATCATGGAGCTGGTGGATGTTACAGACCTTGCACTCCTCCACCTTCCATTAGAGGATGCCCCACAGATGCTCAATAGGGTTTAGGTCTGGAGACATGCTTGGCCAGTGCATCACCTTTACCCTCAGCTTCTTTAACAAGGCAGTGGTCATCTTGGAGGTGTGTTTGGGGTCATTATCATGTTGGAATACTGCCCTGCGGCCCAGTCTCCAAAGGGAGGGGATCATGCTCTGCTTCAGTATGTCACAGTAAATGTTGGCATTCATGATTCCCTTAATGAACTGTAGCTCCCCAGTGCGGGCAGAACTCATGCAGCCCCAGACCATGACACTCCCGCCACCACTTGCCTTTGTACTCCTCACCTGGTTGCCGCCACACACGATTGACACCATCTGAACCAAATAAGTTTCTCTTGGTCTCATCAGACCACAGCACATGGTTCCAGTAATCCATGTTCTTAGTCTGCTTGTCTTCAGCAAACTGTTTGTGGGCCTTCTTGTGCATCATCTTCAGAAGAGGCTTCCTTCTGGGACTACAGCCTTGCAGACCAATTTGATGCAGTGTGCGGCATATGGTCTGAGCATTGACAGGTTTACCCCCCCACCCCTTCAACCTCTGCAGCAATGCTGGCAGCACTCATACGTCTATTTCCCAAAGACAACCTCTGGATATGACGTTGAGCATGTGCACTCAACTCCTTTGGTAGACCATTGCGAGGCCTGTTCTTAGTGGAACCTGTCCTGTTAAACCACTGTATGGTCTTGTAAAAAGAGACAAGGTGTGCCAATCTAAGTGCAGTATCAAATGCAACTTTATTAGATAAATATAAAAAAGGAACGGCCAAATGGCTACTCAAAAACACTCAATAGGAGTTGGGCATGTATTCACATGTAGGTTGTCCATGGGCAAAACCGCGGCTGCTCGTAGTGAGTGGTCCCGAAAATGTGCAATACGCTGTCTGGAAGATGTTCAGAGACTGTACATGATCTGCTGTCCTTGGCCGGTGGAGACTCTACCATAGGGGGAACAGGAGATCCCAGATGTCAGCAAGGCTGTACGCTGTTCGTCTCGGACACTGGAAGCCGGAAGCCGGAACAGCTCTGAACATCTTCCAGACAGCGTATTGCACATTTTCGGGACCACTCACCGTGAGCAGCCGCGGTTTTGCCCATGGACAACCTACATGTGAATACATGCCCAACTACTATTGAGTGTTTGTGAGCAGCCATTTGGCCGTTCCTATTTTATATTTATCTAAAAAAGTTGCATTTGATACTGCACTTAGATTGGCGCACCTTGTCTATTTTTACATTGTCTTCCAGAGTTTTGCTTCTATTCTCAAGGGAGCTACCGCTGGTGCATATCGTCACTTTTATTTGAACTTTTAATCATCATTTGGGACTCTCCACTTTTTAAGTGTGTATGTGTTTGTATATACACATCATCCTTCCATAACTTTATACACATACACCACGGTTTTATACCTCTAGCTTTGGACATTATTATGTACATATAATTTTGATTGCTCTCCATGTTGGGTTGGTTTCTTGCGACATTTCTCCTTTTTGTTTTATTGTTTCACTGTATGGTCCTGTCCATCGTGCTGCAGCTCAGTTTCAAGGTCTTGGCCATCTTCTTATAGCCTAGGCCATCTTTATGTAGAGCAACAATTCTTTTTTTTAAATTCCTCAAAAAGTTCTTTGCCATGAGGTGCCATGTTGAACTTCCAGTGACCAGTATGAGAGTGAGAGCCATAACATAAAATTTAACAAACCTGCTCCCCATTCACACCTGAGACCTTGTAACACTAACGAGTCACATGACATATGTGGCTAATTGGGCCTAATTTGGATATTTTCACTTAGGGGTATACTCACTTTTGTTGCAGCAGTTTAGACAATGGCTGTGTGCTGAGTTATTTTGAGGGGACAGCAAATTTACACTGTTATACAAGCTGTACACTCCCTACTTTACATTGTAGCAAAGTGTCATTTCTTCAGTGTTGTCACATGAAAAGATATAATCAAATATTTACAAAAATGTGAGGGGTGTACTCACTTTTTTAAGTTATTGTATAATACACTCTTCTAATGTGCTTGGTTAAAATGCATGGTTTTCCCTTTCATGAACAAGAAAATAATGACATTATGATGTTGGGCTGGTAATTGTTCTACAATTCACAATTGATTGTTCTACAATTCACAATTGTTTGTTCTCATATCCTGGGCATCCCATAATTCCCTAATACCCATCCAAGTTTAACCCCTCAATAAAACAAAACAAGCTAGTCTGTGTTACTGAGTGACTGTAAGGGCCCTTTCACACTGGGGCGGCGTCAGCGGTAAAGCGCCGCTATTGTATTCGGCCACTAGCGGGTTACTCCTGACCAGCTGCAGGGGAGAAGAGGGAGTGCAGACAATGGATGGGCTATAGGACCCTATGGGTGACTTCACCCCTCCAGGATTACCAGCCGTTGTTGAAGCGCTCTCTCCTCTTCCCTTCAGAAGTATACACTTAAGTATATATCTTTCTTTCACAGGTTAGTAAGAGTTAGATAGTAAGGTTATCTCAGAATTCCACCTTTAAGCATAGTTATCAGTCTTGCCTAGTTCTCTCTCAGGGCTCTCATGTCCAGAACGTGATCTCCCAAGTGGCTGATTTCAGTAAAGAGAGTAGTAACAATGGCTGCAGAGCCTGGGCAGTGATATCACCCATGAGCTTACTATGGGGCCTCCATTTTTGGCTGTCTCTTCTCCCCCCTAAAACCAGCACTGGGAGACAATCATGTGACCGGACAATAAGGTCCTTAGATTAGGTAAGTATAGAGATCCTTGCTTTACAGGCTAGTTACTATAGGGCTTAGAATAGGGGTGGAAGCAGGTTTAATTTTAAATAGGTTTAGACCAGACTTCTACTTTAAGCATCGGTGTTTATTACCATTATTTGTGAGAATTTCTTTGTAGAGCAGCTCAGAAGATGACATAGAAATATAAATCTTTGACAGCAAACAATAGCACCTAATTCTAGGTCCTTCCCTCACCAACATGTAAACAACAGCAGGACAATGCCAACAGCACATATACTTCACCTAGAGAACACCTTTTATATTCTTTCCTTCCCCTTAGTGATGTTCAAGCACAGACATCACTTTTCAATCATGCTTTGATTCAGGCGGTGCTATTAGTGCTAGACTTTCTGAACACTTTGTGACAGGAACATTTATAGAGAAAATTGGTCATTACTTTTTGACATTTTATATAGAATTTAATGTTCAATAATTATACTTCAAAAGACAGTTTTGTATAGAAACATTTCGCAAAGTTTTAAAACAGCTTTCTCTGACTTCTCAAATAGATTCTATGGTATCACGACTTACAATGATACAGTTATCTCTTTATTCCAAACTTTGTCATGAAGAAATATGGGGCACTACCATTACTGACCCGAAATTTAGAGTTTTCGCTTCCCTAGGATGTCAGTGAAAATCGTGAGATTTTGGTGGAATTTCACCATTTTAGCTAAATGCATTGGAGTCTATGGTTAAGGTGAGTTTAAGGTGGTTTTAGTGTGCAATTAACTTAATGTGGTGTATCTAAAATATATATATATATATATATATATATATATATATATATATATATATATATATATATATATATATATATATATATTTGCGTATCACTTATCCCAGTGTTTATCAACTAACAGGCCAGGTTAGATAACTGAAATACATCACAGGTAATATCATTTGCTGCTCAGTGATTACAGTATTCTAGTCTGAATCTCCCCAAGGTAATACATAAAACATGGCCTGTTAGTGGGCCCTGAGGACAGGTTTGATGACCACTGACTTACCCCATTGAAAGTGCAAATACATTTGTTCTGTGTGAGGGCTATTTCATGTGCTGGTTGAATGTTGTTCATTGATTTAGAACGGAAAATACAGCATTTGGCCACTAGATGGTGAAAAGTATCATAAGACATTTATAGTGCCATCTAGTGCCCAAAATGCAGAACAAATGTACATACACTTTCACTTGGCAAATTGCTATGCAATTTATTTTTAAATACATCCCTAAATGTCTCCTAATGCCTTTTCATTATCCTGGACCTGTTCTTGTGCCTGAGGGGCTCCCCAATAGCTCCATTATTTTGCTTTTTTTTTACAAAAGGAAACAACAGTTGAAAAGTAAAATAAAAAATGTAAAGCAACAGTACAGAAATACCAACCAAACACACAAAAAAGGAAAAAAAAACATGAATACAAAACCAGTAAAGAAAATAACCTAAATGACTCTAAATTACTCTAAATACATCTACAAAAACCTCTAAAGACATTTTACCCAAACAACTCAGTGAGAAAAATTAGAGTTTCTACTTTGGTGAAATTTCTTGGATGGCAAAATCAGTAATTTCAGGCTGAAATCAATTTTACCAAAATCAATCTACTAATTCCTACTGACTTTCTTCTGAAAATGCTACTGTGGTGCTACTCCTACCGGAGCCACTTGGTAGATTGGTAGATTGGGTTCTCAGTTCTTCTGCCTCAACTCAAAGAATGACATCAGCCCCACTAACACACCTGGTTAAGCAAATGGATACTACACTGTTACTGGGAGCAGAAATATAGATAACCCACACACAACTCTGGTTCAGTATCAAAAATGCAAACATCGGACTGGTTAGTGGTAAATAAGCTCAATATATTGTCACGGGTTGAAGTAAATAGCAATATGCGCACAAATAAATAACTAAAGGATTAGGTTAATCACAGTTCACTAGACAATATGTTGAAAACCTGGTAATCCACAAAATCAGCATTAGAAAACAAAAGCAGCAGTAACAATCAATACTATGATAACTCTTCTATAAACAGTAGGCTATATCCATTTTAGAGAGCACTCTATAGGAATGGTAACAAGGAAATTTAAGACTCCCTAAAGAGATACCTCTTACTATGGAAAAAGTTCTTGTGAAGCAGCTATTTGAGTATAGGGCAGTCTATAGCCCTAGTTCTTCAGATGGCTAGCATTGGGGCCCAGGCTTTACAGTTGTGCACATGCGTACAGTCCCAGAAAATTCTGCATGCAGTAAATATTCTTGCTAGTTAGATGGCCAGTCCTTATGTGCCCATTCTCTGCTCAGTCTCTTCTAGCAGCAACAGGTTAATGGAAGCAGTATCCCCTCACAGTATTACAGCAACAGGGATCCTGCTGTTCAGATGTCAGCTCACTTCTGGATCTGCCTGGAACAACTCTGGTCCTCAGCACATGGCCACAGGCTTGTAGCAGGTTGATGTGCTGTGAACACCTCAGTTTCCTCCCTGCAAAGAAAAAATCCCTCAGTATTCAGCCTGAGAAAATACATCTCTCTCTCTCTTTATACCCGGCTTGCGTTGGGAGTTGTAGTCCAATTGTCCATTAACTGCCATAGTAAAGTTTCTTTCCCAGACTTTATCTCCCATGATTCAATGCTGCCAACCATCAAGTCTCTTGAGCTCCTTTTAGTTGTAAACTCCCCTTTGGTGGATGGAGGGTGGGGTAGTGTTAACCCATTCAGCTGAAGGCCATAGGGAGCACAGAAAGCTCTGCAACAGTGTCCTAAATTGCTCTCTGTCTCTAGCCAAGCTCCTACTTACACTACTCTCCTGGCTGTTATGCTGACACTTTGCATTCAGTACTTTTGGGGGGCATATTAATAAAGTAGTGAATGTGACTTTCACTTAACATTCTTAGGTGGTGGAATCAAATACTGTCATTTAAAGCACATGCACCAAGAAGATTCACCTGGAGTGAAAGTTTGTGAATGGCAGATTCATTGTTTTGTAAATTTGTCTTTCAGTTTGCATGTTACAAGACTCAACAGTATTGAACCCAGGCACAGCCAGGCATGCTCAGCATTTCTTAAATGTATCTACAAAACATACATTATCTTAAGGCCATAATACAGACAGATATATCAAAATACCAATGGGTTGTATATTCGTTAAAAATCTATTTCATGTTTTTTTACAAATTGTGCAAAGCTGACCATATGCTAATAAAATGTACCGTAGTTGGAATTTTTTTGTTATATGAACGTTTGTTTGATTTTCTCATCATTAGTGGGGTCAAGTAAACGTTTGTGTTCCTTGGCAGTGATTGGAAATATAAAGGCGCAGGATGGAAAAATGTTCCTGATCAAGCAAATTTCCAATAGTGTATGTGTTTTTCCTTTGGGAAAGTCCATTCATTCCAAAATCGAATGTTAAAAGAAAACAAAATTTTGAAGTACTTTGGACACATTCATCAAAGGTTCCAAAAAGAACAGATAGGCCCCATAACAGATGAACTGTGTCCCTGACAGGGAAAAGGCATATGTATTAAACAACTTTTTCCCTTTAATTTTTACAGATAAAAAAGTTTGTTTCACCAAAGGTAGCTCTGTGGTTGACTGAAAACCAGGTACAAAAGAGACTGGAGAAACTAAAACTGCCTATGCAGATAAGCTGTGAAACTCTGACTAAGGTTGAATAATGCCCTTGCTATAAGTGTAGGCAATTTAGATACCTAACTGGAAAACTATTAGGATGTTACTAAGGATGTCACCAGGTCTATATGGCTTACACCTGTGAGTCCTTAGGGAACTTAACTCAACTATAGCCAAGCTGCTATATCTATTTATTAAAAACACCTTACTGACTAGACTGGTACCAAGTGATTTTCATAGAGCAAATGTGGTACTAATTTACAAAAAAACTGTATGTAATGCATACCAAGAAACTACAGAACAGTCAGCCTAACATCAATAGTATGTAAGGTATTTGAGGGAATGGTAAGAGACTCTATACAGACATTTGTCTGTGATAAAGGTGTCATAAGTGAGAATCAGATGGATTTATGAAAGACTTTTCTTGTCAGACCAACCTGTTATCGTTTTGTGAGAAAGTAAGTGAGGGATTGAATGGTTGAAGTTCAGTGGACGTAGTTCATCTAAATTTTTTACTAAAGCACTTTATGTTGTACTTCAGGAATATTTAATTTATGAAAAATAAGGTCTGTTGACATTGATGAAATCGTATTTACATTGACAGGTAAGGGGTTACATGATCGGGTCAAGAGAGTAGTGATAAATGGCACATACTCTGAATGGTCTAAACTTGTTCCGTGTGCCCCAGGGTTCTATCTTAGGGCCAATGCTGTTCAGTTTGTTTATTAATGATATATAGGTTGAAATCTAGAGCTTGATTTCAGTGTTCGCTGATTATACCAAATTATGCCAGGAAATAAATTTGGCTCAGGAAATAGCATCATTACAGGAAGAATTCAATGAAATAAGGGGTTGGGCAGCTACATGGCAGATGAGGTTCAATATTGAGAAACGTAAAGTTATGCACTTGGGAGCCGAAAATACACATGTAAGATACAAATTAGGTGGGACTTCCCTGGGAGAAGCAGTGATGGAAAAGGATGTAGGGTGCTTGCAGATCACAGATATAGCAATAGCATGCAATGCCAAGCCGCAAGTCTCAGAATGTGTCATAATATCAGCCTGTTCTAGTCCCTAGTATTGATTCACTTAACCTGGAAGAGGGTGGGTCAGCATTAGGAGCCCATCAGGCTTTGCTGTAGTGCATAGATGCTTAAAGGGAACATGCTGACTGGAGGAGAGACCAGAATGATGACTCAACAGTAGGTTACTGATGTTTCATAGTCTAGTTAGCAGGCTGGGGGTGTGTTTTTGACCAAGCTGTTCTGCTGTTGTAATAAAGGTCCTGGACATGCCTGATATTTCGCTGAAGTGCCAGGATCACAAAAATGCCTTCACAGAGCTTCAAATCCTTTCATTTAGAGTCAAATTGACAATTGTATCTACATAACTTTTATGATTTACTCACCTCTGAGCAGACATAGATGTGTCTGTTACATTAGGACTTTAAAAGAGTGTTATTGGAAGCTGCAATAATATAAGAAGTGGTAATTCTGGTTTCCTCAGGCAGCTCCAGAGATCATCTTCTCTTCTATCAGCTCTTTTACTGAATGATTCTTGACGTACTGAGGATTGGGTATGCAAAAGTTTAGGCTCAGAAAACCCTGGATGAGGAACCCTCCCCTAATTCTTACATGCAATACAAATGGGGGACACTTTCCTAAAGAGGGTTTGATGACCCTTCACCCAACTGAGCCAATCAGAGCACAACCTCTCTGAAACCAGGCCATGTAAATTTTGAGAATGTCCACCACTGTCGCTCCATGGATTGTACTTGTTTCACCAGCATATCCCACAGATGCTCAAACTCATTAAACTCAGATCCTCAAACTCATTATTGTGTTCCTCAAACCATTCTTGAATTCATAAGGCCAGGCCTCATTCTTCCATTGCTCTGTGGTCCAGTTCTGATGCTCACGTGCCTATTGTAGGTGCTTTTTGCTGTGCACATGGGTCAGCATGGGCAACCTAACAGGTCTATGGCTGCAAAGCCCTGTACACATCAAATTTCGATGAGCTGTGCATTCTGACACCTTTCTGTCAGGACCAAGTTGACAACGGCTCATCCCCACGGGAGCATATCTACACCGTGGCTCCTTGTAAGTAATTAATTAAAAAAAATGTCTTCTTTTTTTTTTCATTATTCATCATTATTTTTTGTTTTAGGTCCTGCTCCCACTTTTTTTTCTCTACATACATTTTCGGGGGTTTACAATACAAGGGTGCAGATCTAGATATTGGATATAACGGTTGAGTGTTTATACTCTAGGGTTCTTCAATGCAATGGGGGGCTTATTCTGTTGATGGTGAAGTGCCCAGTTTGGAGTTACTTTCTTCCCATTCCTAGGATCAACATCTGAATATTACAATACGTAAGTGTTTCTTGACAAACGTCTTGGACACATTTAACAATGTTTTGAAAACATGTATTTATACCATGTTTGTATTTTCAGAAAGTTGCTACATGTCCCTGATGAAGAATTTTATGTGCTTTCTCGAAACGTGTCGGACTTTGCAACTATGTATCACCTAGAGCTATGTTATTTATCTCTCTGTTGAACTTAGCTGTACTTGCTACTTTCTGACATTTTTTTATGTTATGTTATACATTTTTCATACATTTAACCTTAAGCAACTAATTGGATCTATATGATCATTGCTTTTAGATATTTTTGTATCAATAAAATATATATTTTTTTAAATCTGTTTACATTGCCTTAAACATCCCAAACAGTTGGGGTATTCTTTTTGTCTGGTTTATTAAGGGATGTTGGCAATCACATGCCAGCCCACATGAGTCCAATTTCTTTGTCAGGACCAAGTTGAACTTTTTCAGCAATTTGAGCTACAGTAGCTCTTTTATTGTATTGGACTATGCAGGCCAGCCTTCGCTCCCTATGTGCATCAGCCTTGACCACCCATGACCCTGCTGCTGGTTCAACAATTTCCCTTCCTTAGACTTCTTTTTTTAGGTTCTGACCACTGCCGTCCAGGAACATCCCATAAGAGCTGCAGTTTTGAAGAGGATCCGACTCAGTCGTCTAGCTATTATAATTTGGGCCTTGTCAAAGCTGCTCAAATACTTACACTTTCCTGTTTTCTCTGCTTTCAACAAATCAACTTCAGGGACAATATGTTCACTTGCTGCTTTTATATCCCACCCACTTTCTGGTGCCATTGTAACAATAATCCATTTTATTCACTTTAACTCTCAGTGGTCATAACGTTATAACTGATTGGTATATAGACACATTTAAAATGTAGCACTATAGCCATACAGCTGCTTTAAAAAAAAATACCACCTCACAATTATAAAACACAATGGTGTGATTCACAAATGTAACTCGTGCTCTGATGGCTGTTGGAGTCAAAACTGGGCAAAATGCAAAAAAAAATGTTTTCTTTTAAAGTTAAATGGCTCCCTCTTCATGCCTACTGCGAGAAGTACAGAGAACTCCATAACATACAGTAGGCATGATTAAGAAATACCACAGAGTATAACAGATAGCAGATAGCGATATCCTCTCTCCATTATAAATTGGCCCCAAAGAGCCTGACTTAAGCCGGCCATAGATGGTGTGATTTTCTTTCCTGCAACCACAGGTCACAGGAAAGAAAATCGCTCGAATCCCTCCCGCTGAGCTATTGTATTCTCCTGGCGGAGAGAGCTGTCCCTGACGGGAGAACACACAGTGATTATTGCTAGCCGCAGGCAATAATAGCATGACAAATCCAACAGGCTGGTTTTACCCAAGTTGGTCTATCAGTCAACTTGGGTACAATCAGCCTGCCCATGCATGGTTTGAATCTTGACCGGTCCCTGCTGCTCGGCAAAGATTCGACTATGGATTCAACTATGGCTGTCTTTGCTAAACATTGTGTGCAGAAGAAGTTCCTATTGTTTTAAATTCTCTAGCGCAAGATCAGTGAACACTTTTACATTCTTTAGTAAATTAGGCCTATAATACACACAATCATTATGACACATTGGGTATCCCTAATGGTATTATATACATATGTTCATGTGCGCTCTGTCAGCTCAAATAGAGAGAAATGGGCGATTAATCTACTCTCTATAGTGGGGAGTCCATGCATGAGAGTTCAAATGCAGCAAGAAGTGTGTAGATGGTCACAGATGGTCTGACTCTGGATGGCTGCCGGCCAGTGGCGGCTGGTGCTCAAAATTTTGTTTGGGGGGGGGGGGGTGCAAAAAAAATGAAAAATACTGACCCCCTCATCAATTGCAGCCTCACTATGCCCATCAATTGCAGCCTCACTGTGCCCATCAAACGCAGCCACTTGTGCCCATCATATGCAGCCAGTGTGCCCATCATTTGCAGCCACCTGTACCCATCATATGCAGCCACTTGTGCCCGGTATATGCAGCCACTTGTGCCCATCATATACAGCCACTGTGCCCATCATATGCAGCCACGTGTGCCCATCATATGCAGCCACTTGTACCCATCATATGCAGCCACTGTGCCCATCAAATGCAGACACATGTGCCCATCATAAGCAGCCACTGTGCCCATCAAATGCAGCCACTTGTGCCCATCATATGCAGCCACCTGTGCCCATCATATGCAGCCACTTGTGCCCACCATATGCAGCCACTGTGCCCATCATATGCAGCCACATGTGCCCATCATATGCAGACACTTGTGCCAACCATATGCAGCCACTTGTGCCTATCAAATGCAGCCACTTCTGCCCAGTATATGCAGATACTGTGCCCATCATATGCAGCCTCCTGTGCCCATCATATGCAGCCATTTGCCCATCAAACACAGCCACTTGTGCCTAGTATATGCAGCCACTGAGCCCATCAAATGCAGCCACTGTGCCCACTGACCCCCCCACGGCTCTGGCAGCCCCCCCCCCACCTGGGGGCATGGATCGCAGCTCGTGGCTATGGCAGCAAAACCTTCCCCCCGCGCTCGGCTCTGACAAAGCCGAGAGGACTTACCATAGCACTGCAGCAGCTCCTCTCAGAGCGGCGGCGACCTCCGCTCCAGCGTGTGTCTCCTCTGCTCCTCTTCCTAAGCGCCACGCATACAATAAGGTTGCCCGGCGCTTTGGCCAATCAGGAAGCAGGTCTGAAGGTTAGTGGGGAAATAGAGAAAATTTATTCGCTATCATCACACAATTGGGTGGGATCAGGGCGCACTCTCTGCGCTCCAAGCCCACCCTATTTTGAAGCCTATTAGAACCTCTGGCTCTAATCAGGTGCATCAAAAAGTACCACCCCTCCCACACCCTCCATGGGAATCCATGAGTCTGGCGTCCTGAAAGGGGCCGGGCTCATGGATGGGGGGGTGGTGCCCGTGCGCCCACTGCTCATAACAAGCTAGAAGGGGCTCTGTAGACAGTAAAAAACAAAAAGAAGAGAGCAGTGCCATCCAAGTGCAGTCAGCTCGCAGGTGGAGAGACATCTGATGAAGGAGCACGCATGCCCTGAATGCACGCTCCTCCCTACTCTCTTACCATCCAGAAGTGATGTGTCCAGCCGCCCCTGACCTGAATCTGAGAACCAGGAAGTGTTGGAAGCCACCAGCGCAGCCGGGAACAACAGCGGCCTCTCCACCTGTGAGCCGACCGTCTTCCTCCAGGAGTGGATGAACTTCTTATACCATTTTACATGTGCTGTAATCTCTACAATCTTGTGAGTTTAAAATCGTCTGTCCTATATTAAAATGTTTTTATCACGCTGCATTTAGATGGGGCTGCTCTCTTCTTTGTTTTTTTACTAATGGTATTATAGTCGTTTTATGGGCATCATTTTAGTTTAATGCTAAATAGTTACAGCAGTTATAACTATATTATTAATTATAGTTAAAGTTGTTAAGCTTTTTAGCATTTTTCATATTTATAATTTGCATATACCTAGGTTATATAATGAAGCAAGCACACTTTTAACTCTGAATGTAGTTGTTATTTACTAAATCAGAATTTTGTTTATGAATTTTGCAAATGTCATTGTATTTCTGTGTACTAAGAATGCCACATACCTGGCCAATTAACCTGAGGATATGATGAACACATGTATAAGCAGAGGTTGCCTTCAGCTAGAACATGTTGAACTTATTAGTAGATCCAGAGCTAAAAGCAGTTCAATTGATATATCAAACTAAAGGGTCCTGAATAGTTCAACTGCACAGGGAGAGCTTCCTTCTTCAATGATGGAGTCTCATATTATCATTATACACAAGAAGGGTAAAGACCCGCTTGACGTAGCCTCATATAGGCCGATTGCCCTCCTGAATGCTGATATGAAGATTTTGGCGAAGGTTTTGGCGGCTAGACTAAACAAAGTTTTCGTGAACCTCGTCCACCCCGATCAGTCGGGCTTTATACCTGGGAGAACAACAAGCGTTAACATCAGGCGCCTATACTTGAACCTCCAGGTCCCGACAGATGGGGAGGGGGAGAGGGCCATCTTGTCTTTGGATGCCGCCAAGGCCTTTGACAGTCTAGAGTGGCAGTACTTGTGGAAGGCCATGGAATTGGCCCAACTGGGTACGGGATTTATCGGCTGGGTCAAGATGCTTTATAAAGCACCAGAGGCCAGAGTAAGAGTGAATAGCGAGCAATCAGTCAAGTTTGGACTGGGGAGGGGGACTAGGCAGGGGTGTCCCCTGTCTCCCCTTCTTTTTGCCCTTGCAATTGAACCCTTGGCCATTGCACTCAGGTCATCTGACCAGGTGAAGGGCTTCAGAAGAGATGATCTGGACGAGAAAGTCGCACTATATGCAGACGATCTCCTGTTATTCCTTGGGGATACACAGGACTCCTTCCATAAAGCCATGAATATCATCAATAGATTTGGCCAACTCTCTGGATTAAAAATAAACTGGGCAAAGTCCAGTCTGTTACCAGTAGACTCCCTGGTAAGCCCATTACCGGAGGAGGTAACCCAGATCCCAGTGGTAAATAAATTTAAATATCTGGGTATAAACATCTCTAAAGACTTCACCAGTTCGTCTTAGATAATATCAACCCTCTGCTGATTAAATTTAAGGGAAAAATAAATATCTGGCAACGCCTGCCATTGTCTGTGGCAGGTCAGTGCAACTTGATCAAAATGATCTGGCTACCCCAGCTCCTTTATGTATTGCACAAAGATCCTCAAACTCATTATTGTGTTCCTCAAACCATTCTTGAATTCATAAGGCCAGGCCTCATTCTTCCATTGCTCTGTGGTCCAGTTCTGATGCTCACGTGCCTATTGTAGGTGCTTTTTGCTGTGCACATGGGTCAGCATGGGCAACCTAACAGGTCTATGGCTGCAAAGCCCTGTACACATCAAAGTTCGATGAGCTGTGCATTCTGACACCTTTCTGTCAGGACCAAGTTGACAACGGCTCATCCCCACGGGAGCATATCTACACCGTGGCTCCTTGTAAGTAATTAATTAAAAAAAAATGTCTTCTTTTTTTTTCATTATTCATCATTATTTTTTGTTTTAGGTCCTGCTCCCACTTTTTTTTCTCTACATACATTTTCGGGGGTTTACAATACAAGGGTGGAGATCTAGATATTGGATATAACGGTTGAGTGTTTATACTCTAGGGTTCTTCAATGCAATGGGGGGCTTATTCTGTTGATGGTGAAGTGCCCAGTTTGGAGTTACTTTCTTCCCATTCCTAGGATCAACATCTGAATATTACAATACGTAAGTGTTTCTTGACAAACGTCTTGGACACATTTAACAATGTTTTGAAAACATGTATTTATACCATGTTTGTATTTTCAGAAAGTTGCTACATGTCCCTGATGAAGAATTTTATGTGCTTTCTCGAAACGTGTCGGACTTTGCAACTATGTATCACCTAGAGCTATGTTATTTATCTCTCTGTTGAACTTAGCTGTACTTGCTACTTTCTGACATTTGTTTATGTTATGTTATACATTTTTCATACATTTAACCTTAAGCAACTAATTGGATCTATATGATCATTGCTTTTAGATATTTTTGTATCAATAAAATATATATATTTTTAAATCTGTTTACATTGCCTTAAACATCCCAAACAGTTGGGGTATTCTTTTTGTCTGGTTTATTAAGGGATGTTGGCAATCACATGCCAGCCCACATGAGTCCAATTTCTTTGTCAGGACCAAGTTTAACTTTTTCAGCAATTTGAGCTACAGTAGCTCTTTTGTTGTATTGGACTATGCAGGCCAGCCTTCGCTCCCTATGTGCATCAGCCTTGACCACCCATGACCCTGCTGCTGGTTCAACAATTTCCCTTCCTTAGACTTCTTTTTTTTGGTTCTGACCACTGCCGTCCAGGAACATCCCATAAGAGCTGCAGTTTTGAAGAGGATCCGACTCAGTCGTCTAGTTATTATAATTTGGGCCTTGTCAAAGCTGCTCAAATACTTACACTTTCCTGTTTTCTCTGCTTTCAACAAATCAACTTCAGGAGGTAACCCAGATCCCAGTGGTAAATAAATTTAAATATCTGGGTATAAACATCTCTAAAGACTTCACCAGTTCGTCTTAGATAATATCAACCCTCTGCTGATTAAATTTAAGGGAAAAATAAATATCTGGAAACACCTGCCATTGTCTGTGGCAGGTCAGTGCAACTTGATCAAAATGATCTGGCTACCCCAGCTCCTTTATGTATTGCACAACTCACCAATTTGGCTTTACAAAAAATGGTTTCAAAGGATAGAGACCCTGTTTAGGGAAATGATTTGGAAAGGTGGCCCAGCTAAAATTCAGTTAAGTACTTTGTAACTTCAGAAACAGGAAGGAGGGGTAGTGCTCCCACACCCTTTTAGTTACTTTTTGGCGTCACAACTTCAATATTTAGGGGGGTGTAATGTAGCTGGATAAGAAGCAGGAAGGAAGTTACTCTTACAAACCACTCCACATGAATCTATACCCGAAGCTTTGGAGGCAGGATCCTTTCTCCCAAAACTACCAACTCTGAAGTTAATGATGAAAGTTTGGGACTCGGCGAAAATATTATTAAATTACAGTGGATTCTCGGACCTTACTCCACTGTGGGGAAATAGCAAACTGGGAGAGCTTCAGAAGATGGGGGCAATAAAAGAATGGGAGAGATGTGGCCTGAGATATTTCTCATAATTATTCCAAGAAGGTAACCTGAAAACTTTCCAGGAATTAAGAGCCCAATATGCTTGCCGAATAAATCCTTTTTTAGGTATTTACAGGTCAGGCATGCATTAGAGGTACAGTTCAGGGGAAGGATCTTGGAATGGAGCGCAATTCCTATACTTCAAAAATTAATTAACGGTAATTAACATATACCCACATATTAACAAGGGGAGATCGGCTAAGCGAGATTCCCCTCGGTACAAGAGTAAATGAGATAAAGATGTAGGTAACATCCCAGTCGCAGAGAATGTCTCACCTATCTATACTGTACAGAACTTATTATACCCCCCACAGGCTCTTTCAATTTGGTCGCCGGACAGATTCTAGATGCCCTAGGTGTGGGGAACTAGAAGGGGACTTGGTCCATATGTTCTGGAGGTGCCAGAAGTTATTTCGTTACTGGAAGGAGGTGGTGAAAAACATCGACAGGGTATTCGGAACCTCTATGGAGCTGGAGCCGAAAAAATGTCTCCTGGGATTAGAGGAGGGTGAAGGTAAATTAGGCAATACCCAAGTGGCGGTGATGATATGCTTGCTCCAAGCAAGGATCTTGATTGCCCGAAGATGGCAGTCCACACTACCTCCATCCAGTGAAGAATGGAAAAATAGTATGAATGGCATAATTATCAAAGAGAAAGCGATATACACTAAGCAAGGTGCGCTTTGGAAATATGATTTGATTTGGAAGCCCTGGTGGGCAGTAAGATGGATCTACATGTAAAATACTAATAATCATTAAAATAACCCTGTAAAAGCACAGAGATAAACTAAGAGGGGACACTTGAGAATTTAATGGTGAGAGAATGGAAGGAAGACAGGGTGAGATGCTTGAACCAGTGTGAGTGGGGGGAAGCGGGTTTGTTTAGTTAATAAAAATATTAAGAGACGTATCTCCAGGTCCCATCCTATATTTAGATAATAAATGTATGGGCTTCTTTGTTCTGGGATGGAGACCTGGTTTATTAAGAGGAAATATGTATTTGCTTGATACATTTTTGTACTGTCCCCTTTTTTTTGCCTTTTGAAAAAATCTCAATAAAGAAATAAAGTTTAAAAAAAAAATTATAGTTAAAGTTGTTAAGCTTTTTAGCATTTTTCATATTTATAATTTGCATATACCTAGGTTATATAATGAAGCAAGCACAGTTTTAACTCTGGATGTAGTTGTTATTTACTAAATCAGAATTTTGTTTATGAATTTTGCAAATGTCATTGTATTTCTGTGTACTAAGAATGCCACATACCTGGCCAATTAACCTGAGGATATGATGAACACATGTATAAGCAGAGGTTGCCTTTAGCTAGAACATGTTGAAGTTATTAGTAGATCCAGAGATGAAAGCAGCTCAATTGATATAACAAACTAAAGCAGTGCTCGGATTTCTCTCAACATTCTATGCCCAGCATAACAATGTAACATAAAAAAATTCTATAATAAATGACAATAGTCACTTCAATCACCCTCCTATAGAATGCAAATAAAATAAAGTCTTTGTATAAAATAAACACTGCACACCATGTCCACCACCTCCACAAAGTGCATAAAAAACTCCTGATGTGTGATATAATGGCTTTCTCTCTAGTGTAGTACTCTGAGTGTTCCAACTCCTTTTGAAAGGCAAACTCACTAGAAGAGTTGGATCTCTTATTATAAAAGGTCAGGAATGCTTAATGATCTCAGACGAACAATATCCACAGAAAAGAGGTTTGAAAACCCATCAGCCTCCTTAAACTAAGACATACAAAGGAAACATAAATATAGCATAGTTCAGCTTACTATAAATCGTAGATAAAAACAATATATGCATTCACATATACATAATGTGCTGAGCACATTGGTTTTTTTTTTTGTTTACTAAGGGCAAATAGGCTGTTCACTTTGCAAGAGAAGTTGCATATTGCAAGGGAATTTTCTCCAGAGCTTAGCAAATGTGGTGAAGTTCACTTTAAAAAGATTACCCAATCACGTGCAAGGAAAATAAAAAATAGAAAAAAATGCATTTTTGCCTTCACATGATTGGACAATGGAAGTCAACAAAACTTTACCTCATTTACTAAGCTCTGGGGAAAACTCCCTTGCAAACTGAACAGTCTATTTGCAGTTAGTAAATCAACCCTTATGAGTTCCGGTAGTCTTAAAATAAATCTCAGTTTTGCCATGTACTTCCTTCTGGTGTACATGCTGGTGACATGATAATTTGTTCCTATTGGTCCCGTCCTATGTGTTTCCTCATTGAGACTTTGTCATGGTCCAATTACCAATAGAGATATGTAATCACATGACCAGGATGCACTGCAAGACTTTTGTGTGGGAGGGAGCATGTATCCTCCCTATGTGACAGTGTTTGGTTCTGAGCAACCAATCATCAAGCCTGAACTTTGTCATGTGGGGATGTGGAGTTGTCATGACTTTCCTCTGTTTAAGATCCAACACCGGTTGACACCAGAGCTTGGACAAGCAAGGATGCTGCAATGGTGAGGGAGTTTGCTTGAGTAAGTATACATGTGTCAGTTGTGTCAGTGTCAGTTGGGTTGATTTGAAAGGCAAATAAGCTTTGGGAAGTTGCACTATGCATGGGAATTTGTCCCAGAGCTTAGTGAATGTGGTAAAGTTTCACTTTGTCCAATTACGTGCAAGGGAAAAAAAATGCATTTTTGCTTGAACATGATTGGATGATGGAAGTCAGCAGAGCTTCGCCTCATTCACTAAGCTCTGAAACAAATTCCCTTGCAAAGTAAACAGTCTATTTGTCTTTAGTAAATCAACCCCAGTGTCTCTTGAATTAGCTACACAAAAGTTGATGGTATAGGGGTTTACCCACTCTCTGTCATGGGGCTGTAACAGAATTTGGCTCTGTATTGGAAAACACTGTGAGGTTTTGCAACCAAATAATGAAGCATTTTCTACTGTTTGTACCTGATGAACATGCCAGCTATTACTGGCTTAGTGGTCATACTATGTCACCACAGTGTGATGACTTAGCAAAAACTACATGGTGTTTGTGGGTTAATGGGTAGGTTGACTCTATAGCATTCAGTCATGATACAAGGGGGTTGATTTAGAAAAACTGGAGAGTGCAAAATCTGGTGCAGCTCTCCACAGAAACCAATCAACTTCCAGCTTTTACTGCCAAATCTTAATTGAACTAGCTGAAGTAAGAAGCTGATTGGCTACCACGCACAACTGCACCAAATTCTGAGTGCATCAGTTTTAGTAAATCTCCCCCAAGAGGTGGGAGGTATGAGTGAGTGAATATTCCAGAAAATCTGAATATTTAAAACACAAGGAGAAACTAGGTGTCATAAATTAAAAAGAAGATGATCAAAAGCCAAGTATAAGGCAATAAATAGATACTAGGTAATATGCATGATAACATTCACATAGTTATACCAAACAAGGTCAACACAAAAAAAAACATACTTAAAGAGGTATCACGGTAACTGCTATGTTTCTTTGGTGTCACCTAGCCATTACCAGATGGTTAAGCTAGGTTATCATGTCCTTTTCTGGGTTGGGAGGGGCGGTGCCCTAAAAAACTCAAGTCAGGCAGATGAGATTGTGTAGTATTGTTGCTGCAACTCAAACTCCTTGTATTTGCCCAAAGCTCCCATATACAAAATAAAAAACATGTGCAAATGTGGAATTTAGATGGGGATGCGGTCTCTACCAGAACCAGCTTAAAGTCTATTGATTGTAAGGCTCCAATTTTCCAGTTAGAGCTCTACAATTTAGAGCATAGGAGGGGTATATAAACCCCTATTTTTGACCCATGTGATACTTCCATGGGCATACTGAATGGATGTGTCTTGGGTGCACTTTTTTTATCCCCAATGGGTAATGACTAGTGTTTTATCCTATTTATCCTATTTCATTTTTGAATGTTTGGTCAGATGGGCTTGTTTTTTTGCCGGGTCATGCTCATGACCACAAAATCAAACGAAAGAAGAAAATTATATTATATATATTTCAGTGAGTACAAACACGGATTCTTCATGTTTTATGCACTCTCACAATTGGTCACATTATGTAATTAGACACTCTGCAACAATTTTGTGTTTCCACGGTATACTCAAACCGTTGGTTACTCCAAGCAATCTACTTTGATTAGGTAACATAGATGATAGTGGGGCCCTTCTGTCTCTCTTTTTTGTTTTTGTTTTGTGTTTGTGTTTTGGTTTTTGGTTTTTGTCCTTGCACAATGGCTACATTTTGGGTAGGCCTTGTTTGGGTTTGGTTTTGGATGGTATCTATGTCGTCTCACCGCCAGCACAGTTTTATACTGCAACACTCACTTTTTGCATCCACAATCACACATTCACCTCAGCTGTCCAGGATGTTTTTCACCAATTTCATAGTCACATTGGATTATTTTCATTGATTATATACACATACACTGCCTTGAAAAAGTATTCAACACTTTGACATTTTCCACATTTTGTCATGTTACAGCCAAAAACGTAAATGTATTTTATTGGGATTTTATGTGATAGATCAACACAAAGTGGCACATAATTATGAAGTGGAAGGAAAATGATAAATGGTTTAACATTTTTTTTTTACAAATAAATATGTTAAAAGTGTGGCATGCATTTGTATGCAGCCACCTTTACTCTGATACCCCTAACTAAAATCTAGTGGAATCAGTTGCCTTCAGAAGTCACCTAATTAGTAAATAGAGTCCATCTGTGTGACATTTAAACTCAGTATAAATACAGCTGTTCTTTGAAGTCCTCAGAGGTTTGTTAGAGAACCTTAGTGAACAAACTGCATCATGATGGACACACCAGACAGGTCATGGATAAAGTAGTGGAGAAGTTTAAAGCAGGGTTAGGTTATAAACAAATATCCCAAGCTCTGAACATCTCACGGAGCACTGTTCAATCCATCACTGGAGAATGGAAAGAGTATGGCACAACTGCAAACCTACCAAGACATGGCCGTCCACCTACCTAAGCTGACAGGCCGGGCAAGGAGAGCATTCATTAGAGAAGCAGCCAAGAGGCCCATGGTAACTCTGGAGGAGCTGCAGAGATCCACAGCTCAGGTGGGAGAATCTGTCCACAGAACAACTATTAGTCGTGCACGCCACAAATCTGGCCTTTATGGAAGAGTGGCAAGAAGAAAGCCATTGTTAAAGGAAACAGTGTATAAATAATCAATCCAACAATCCAACAATATATCAATAAAATTAATTCAATTTATTTAGAAAAGTTGCTAGCCAACACCCATAAGTGATTCAGACCTTATTAAACGAATATATACAACAGAATGATGTAGTGCAACTTACAAAAAATATACACAATATAATAAAATTGAAAACAAATGTGCAAAAAATGTGTACAAACAAAAAAATGTTTATATATAATCCAATGTATATCCAAAAGTATCAAATGAAAAAACAATAAAAGTGCAAACAATTGTGCAAAAAATACATGTGTTCAAAAAAATTGTCCAATATATCCAAAAATATCAAGAAAAACTATATCCTTTTAATCCACATCAATCACCAATGTGACATGTAATGCAAAGTGTGAATCCTCCACCCTTGTAGATTAGCTGTTCTCACTGCTGTGACCCCTGCATAACTAGTAGGTCTCACCACATGTTTTTCCCTCTCTAAGGATGAAGACAAACCACTGCCACTTCAAATGCCTCTTACTCTGATGGATAGATAGATGAACAGATTATTAGATTACCATCCCCACTGAGGAAGTCCAGAGGTTTGGGCGTAACGTACGCATAGGACGAGGTTTCACGTAAATGGCGTCATCCCACGATCATCTCTGCATCTAAAGATCCTGTGGTTGTATATGACAGACACGTGATTCATGGTTAGCACTACCTCTACCACTACATTTTTGTAAGTGCAATACTTTATCTTTTTTAAATAAAGGTGAAGTTTTAAACAGTGAGCACTAGATCTGTGTGCTTTTTCTTTCTGCATGTATACTGTGGGGATTGGAAATCTATTAATCCGTCCATCTATCCATCCATCCGAGTAAGAGGCATTTGAAGCGGCAGCAGTTTGTCTTCATCCCCAGAGAAGGGAAAAACATGTGGTGAGACCTACTGGTAATGCAGGGGGTCAAGGCAGTGAGGTGAGAGGCTAATCTACAAGGGTGGAGGATTCACACTTTGCATTACATTTCATATTGGTGATTGAAGTGGATTCAAATTGGATATCGTTTTTCTTGATATTTTTGGATATCTATTGGAATATTTTTTTTTAACACATATATTTTTTTTGCACAATTGTTTGCACTTTTATTGTTTTTTCCTTTGATAATTTTGGATATACATTGTATTATATATAATAATTTTTTTGTTTGTACACATTTTGTGCACATTTGTTTGCAATTTTATTTTATTGTGGTTATTTTTTGTAAGTTGCGCTACATCATTCTGATGTATATATTGTTGATAGAAAGCCATAAGAAGTCCCATTTGTAATTTGCGAGAAGTCATGTGGGGGACACAGCAAACATGTGGAAGAAGGTGCTCTGGTCAAATGAGACCAAAATTGAACTTTTTGGCCTAAAAGCAAACCGCTATGTGTGGCCGGAAACTAACACTGCACATCACCCTGAACACACCATCCCCACTGTGAAACATGGTGGTGGCAGCATCATGTTGTGGGGATGCTTTTCTTCAGCTGGGACAGGGAAGCTTATCAGAGTTGATGGGAAGATGGATGGAGCCAAATACAGGGCAATCTTAGAAGAAAAACTGTTAGAGTCTGCAAAAGACTTGAGACTGGGGCAAAAGTTCACCTTCCAGCAGGACAACAACCCTAATAATACAGCCAGAGCTACAATGGAATGGTTTAGATCATAGCATATTCATGTGTTTGAATGGCCAAGTGAAATTCCAGCCTTTAATCCAATAGTGAATCTGTGGCAAGACTTGAAAATTGCTGTTCACAGACGCTCTCCATCCAATCTGACAGAGCTTGAGCTATTTTGCAAAGAAGAATGGGCAAAAATGTCACTCTCTAGATGTGCAAAGTTGGTAGAGACATCCCCAAAAGACTTGCAGCTGTAATTGCAGAGAAAGGTGGTTCTACAAAGTATTGATTCAGGGGGGCTGAATACAAATGCACGCCACACTTTTCACATACTTATTTGTAAAAAAATTGTTAAAGCATTTATCATTTTCCTTCAATTTCACAATTATGTGCCACTTTGTGTTGGTCTATCACATAAAATCCCAATAAAATACATCTACGTTTTTGGTTGACCACATGACAAAATGTGGAAAATTTCAAGGGGTAGGAATACTTTTTCAAGGCACTGTATCTCTCACATAGTCAGCCACCGTTAAGGTGGTAGATAAATAACATAAGCACACACCAAGTTGGATAATATCACCACACAACACAAACTCACACACAACATCCATATCACACACACGTCTCCCCTCCCCCCCTTTTTTTCACCTCTGTTTTGCACCCATTCCATCACCCCTTTAGAATCAACAAAAACTTTTTGCTTACATATGTTATTTGGGAATTGCAGCACAGGTGGCTCTCCACCTCACTTTTTGGGACAGCCATAATTGTGGTTTCTTGTAAGACAGTCTCCTCTTGGATCTGGCTTTAGGAGTGATAAGGACAGCTCATGGAATGCTTTGTACCATTTTTAACAAGTGTCTAGTTGCAAGACTGTTCTCCATCCACTGGCGGTAAATGTATTGTATGTGTCTAGATGGACAATTGCATAGTATGACATGCTACAATTCTAAGTTTTTGATGTATTTTGTAGATAAAATGAATATCCCTGAAGAAGACCATGACTACATTGGGTCAAAACGCGTCAGTATTATACTATCTGTGGCTAGATTATTGCACTAATTGAGTACACCTGCCCCTTTATTGTGTTGCTAAATTGATGGATTATGTTCTATAATTTGCAGCAAGAGCTCATATTATTTTTAAAAAAACCTTGTGTATTTTAATATTTGTACAATAAAAATAATTTTTTTTTACACAAATTGATTGTGATTTACAATAATTCTGCTGCTAAAAAAAACCCTGGGGGAATTATCCTTTCTTTGATTCATGAGTTCTAAGACTTTGCACTCTTGGAATGTATTCAAACAATTTTAAGTTTGTTTGGTCTTTAACAAATAGGTCCCAATTTAATACTATGATTAACCACTTAAGGACCAGCCTCGTTTTGGATTTTAGGTGTTTACATGTTTAAAACAGGTTTTTTTGCTAGAAAATTACTTAGAACCCCCAAACATTATATATGGGTGTTTTTCTAACACCCTAGAGAATAAAATGGCGCCGTGTTTGCGCAACGGTCTTAAAAGCGCACCTTTTTTGGAAAAAATTCACTTTTTTTAATAAAAAAATAAGACAACAGTGAAGTTAGCCCATTTTTTTTTATATTGTGAAATATAATGTTATGCCAAGTAATTTGATACCCAACATGTCACGCTTCAAAATTGCGCCCGCTCGTGGAATGGCGTCAAACTTTTACCCTCAAAAATCTCCATAGGCGACGTTTAAAAAATTCTACAGGTTGTATGTTTTGCGTTACAGAGGAGGTCTAGGGCTATAATTGTTGCTCTCACTCTACCGGTCACGAGGATACCTCACATGTGTGGTTTGACCACCGTTTTCATATGCGGGCGCTACTCAAGTATGCGTTCGCTTCTGCGCGCGAGCTCGTCGGGACGGGGGGTTTAAATTTTTTTTTTATTATTTATTTTACATTATTTTATTTATTTTTACACTGTTTAAAAAAAAAATTGTGTCACTTTTATTCCTATTACAAGGAATGTAAACATCCCTTGTAATAGAAAAATGCATGACAGAACCTCTTAAATATGAGATCTGGGGTCAAAAAGACCTCAGATCTCATATTTACACTAAAATGCAATAAAAAAAAAAAAAGACATTGAAAAAATATGCCTTTAAGAGGCGTGGGCGGAAGTGACGTTTTGACGTCGCTGCCGCCCAGCAGTGTCATGGAGATGAGTGGGCGCCATCTTAGCCTCACTTATCTCTAGGCACAGCACTGAGCAGGACGCGATCGCCTCCGCCGCTACCGACGGCTCCGGTAAGCGGCGGAGGGCACCAGATCGCGGCGGGGGGCCCTCTCCCGCCACCGATAAAAGTGATCTCGCGCCGCTGGGACCACTTTTATCAGAAACCTGTCCGCCGCACGAAAACGGGGATACCGGGGTTATGGCAGCTAGCTGCTGCCATAACAACGATATCTGCCGGCAAAGTTTGGACGTACATCAGCGTGCGGCGGTCGGCAAGTGGTTAAAACCTGTTGTGGTGACATGTTGCATTCACCACAGTGTGTTAGAAAGATCACTACAGAATTTTGAATCTCTCAGAGCAGGGAATCGTTGCTTAGAATTGTGAATGTTTATGTCTGGTAGGAATTTCCTGTTTTTCCTTTTTGATAATGTTTTCATAAAACCTACCCTCCTTCTAGTGCATTCCTTTATAGCAGTCTTTACTAATCACACGCTAAGATGTCTGCAAGAGCAACGCGAGCATAAAAAAAAAAGAAAGAAAAAAAGTCTCTCACAAACCAGATTGGGTTTACACGATTCTAAATGGCGCCTTTGTGCGCAGACCTCTTTGTTTTATTTTACGCACAGAGCTTTCAAACTATTAATGCCGTACTTCCACATTTGTGCGCACCCATTGACAATTACATTCTCGCATTTCGGCTGGCTGGTGATAATGGCCCATCACTTTGAGAAGCAGGAAATGAAAAAAGATAAAAGGATGGTTCTACTTCAATGACTTCTGTTCTGACAAATAATGTTTTGAATAACAAGAAATGTGCTGTGGCACGCATTGTATCTACTTCCTCAGCTCTTCCACATAATATGCAAGAATGTGCTTTGATTTTTGTCAGCTGCAGCAAATTGTTCTATTCTCCTGTAGATGTGAAGCATTAAAATAACAGTTTTGCTGTAAAATGACAAAGTTGACAATTGCACAGACAAGAATCAAGGCAGACGGTGGATTATGAGCCCCACCAGAATTAAAGACTTCATGATTAAAAACATATTCATGCAAGGCTGAATATCTGTGAGAATGCTAGGACTCATTGTACTCTAGCACCTGGACTGTTGTCTTTAAATGCAAGATTAGCTTTATCAAATGTCCTGCCTCTAATGTACTACATTGCTGTGAACTATCTTCTTCCCATGTTATATTTAACTTTATTTCTAGCCATGTTTTAGAGTAAAGAAGGGTTAACACCCCTACCCATTTTCTTTTTGCTCTCCGTATCCCTTTGAGGAGATTGCCCTCTACTTTCTGTCTTGTAGACACAACATGAAGTGGAAGATAATCTTCAAAGTGAGGAAATATCAACTCCCAGGCATTTGTCTGCAGGGAAGATTTCCCCTCTATTCCTGTTTCAGGGACAACACGAAATTTTGGATTTTCCCCCATTTGCAGTCCAGGTGAAAATGGTCACTCGGGGGGGGGGGGGGGGGGGGGATAAATCTCCTCAGTGGGGACACCAAGAGCATTTGGCACCTAGAAGAGATAATAGCCTGCACTGTAAAGGATTAAGGATTTACTGAAATTTTATAGGGACCAACATTTTGGGAACACAGGGTTCTCTCTTTCTCTGAAAACCTTGGTATCTATGGATATTCAATAAATTCTCAAACCTTTAGGCCTCATTCACGCTGGGTGTTTTTTGCAGCTGCTACTAGGGGCGTCAGATGTTTTTTTTTAACTGCCTCTAAACTTCCCTGCATGTTATGCACACATAAGGCTTTTAGCAGTTGTTTTGTGGCAGGAGTGTTTAGTGGCAAAAAAACCCCCCGCTGGAGCAGCAGCGTTTTGGCAGAAAAAACCCTGGTAGTTCCCAAACTCTGCAGGGGTGCAGGGGGTGACTTATCAGAATCTGGAAGCCCCCTTTAACAATGGGGCTCCCTAGATCCTGCCCTCCTAGGTGAATGAGTATGGGGCACATGGCTTCCAGATTCCAATAAGTCACCCCCCGCACCCCCTCAACCGCAAGACAAAGGCATAATGAGCCGGTATGCACTGCATACTAGCTCATTATGAAATACTTACCTTAGAACGATGCCCTGCAGTGCCACCCGCACTCCGCTCTCACGACCGACATCTTTCACCGGAGTTACTTCTGGGTTCGCGGGCTCCGGTGCTGTGATTGGCCGGAGCCGAGATGACGTCACTTTCGCACATGCACGCGGGAGCTGCAGGTCACGGCACAGGCCCTGAATAAAACGTCACCAGCTGGCCATTTCTTCAGTGTGCATGAGCCGATGACGTCGGCAGCAGCGTATATACTGAATATCACCTAAACTGTGCAAGTTTAGGAAATATTTACAGTACCTACAGGTAAGCTTTATTATAGGCTTACCTGTAGGTACAAGTGGTGTAACAGAGTTTACAACTACTTTAAAATGAACATTCCTTACGAGATAAAGCTACTAGCAATGAAAAGAAAAAGAAACTATCATATAACCTCAAGATTTTGCATAGAACTAGGTCGACCCAAAAAGAGAAAAAAGTAATATTCTAGACTTCTAATCCAAAATTATATTTACAAAAAAAAAAGTTGCATAAATAGAAAAAAAAATGGAAAAAGAAACAAACAAAACACCTATACAAACAGAAAAAAAAATAAAAAAGGGGGAGGGAGAAATGTTTCCAAAATGGAGCCATACTTATACTTACTACTTATCATTTCAGTAACCCAGGTCCTGAACTCTGGAGAGAGGTGAAAAGGGAGAAATGGCAAAAAGAGAGTGTGGTTTTATCACTTTCTCATGACAACAGACATTTGAGACCACAAATGGCATCTAATTCCACCACCCATTCCATCATTGATGGTATCACAGTAGACTTCCAATGTTGTGGTTTTACAACTCTTGCTGCCGAAAGGAAATGTCTAAAGTTATATTTTTTAGCTGATTTAATAGAACCTGGAATGATAGAAAGCAATACTACTTTGGGCATCCTTTTGCACTAGTGTGACCCGTTTTCAGCAGAGAGCAGACTGAAGTCAGCTCTCTGCTGACGTCACCAATGTCATTCGAGGCAACCCCTCATCGCTGATGGCCGACGGCCACTCCGCCCCCTTCACAGCTCAGCGCTCCAGTGAGCGAGGAGGGAGAAGAGCAGAGGGTTGTGACTGACAGTCTATAGCTCTCTGCTCACAGAGCTCTGAAAACCGAGCCATCGGCGGTGTTCGATCGCTCGGTTCTCAGTGCTGAGGCCGTGGGGGACAGATGCAGCATCGAGCCGATGCTGCATCCACCGAGGTGTGTATGAATCTGCAAAAAAAAAAATCCTTTACTTCTATTTTAAGGATTATATAAAATTTGGTGATTGGGTTTACTTCTACTACACTAACAAAAAAAAAACAAAAAAAAAGTTCTACACTTTAATAAGACTTTGCAGTCCATATTTCATTAAGCAGACTTTTTTCTTTTTGATTAAGGATAGAGTCTTCATAAGCATTACATTTTCATAAACATTACATTTATCAGTTAGACACAGTAATAAACAACGTGTACACAGAAGTGTAAATTACAGTTATTACACACCCCTATGCCTTGTTCACTCCAGGCACATTGCCAAGCATTTTGCAATGCAGGCAAAGTACAAGACCAATGAAAAAGACCAATAGACCAATGCAAGTCTACTGTGTGCTCGGAAAAAAGGCTTTGCATACTGCATTTTTTTCTTCAGGTTTTGTTTGGATACCAATGTGTGTTAGTTTTATTAAAAATTAGTTTTGAACTTTTCTCAAGTTAGTTTGAGGTTGTGTTCTTGATATTGGTTTTATATTGAAAAAACTGCCCTCCTGAATCTTATTCACCCCCCTGATGTATTTAAAGGCTTCAATCATACCTCCCCTTTTCTTCTTACCTCCAGACTGTACAAATTAAGTTCCTGAAGTAACTCGATATGTTTTATCCCCCAAACCTTTCACCATTTTTGTTACCCATCTCTGAACTCGCTCTATCTTATCAATATCTTTTTGTAAGTGAGGTCTCCAGAAATGGACGCAGTATTCTAAATGAGGTCTCACCAAAGATCAATTTAGGGGAATCAGGACCTCCTTCCTCCTGCTGGTGATCCCTCTAGTGATGCATCCTAGAATTATTTTCGCTTTTCCCACTGCCTGGTCACACTGTTTGCTCATCTTGCAATCATCTGAAATAAGCACCCCAAATCTTTTTCTTCTGTAGTGCCGGATAACACTGTACCCCCAAAGTTGTACTCTCTCAAGGGATTCTTTTTCCCTAGGTGCATTATTTCACATTTAGAAACATTGAAGTGCAGTCTCCGCTTCTTTGACCAATCTTCCAGCAATGCCAAAGCAAAAATACATACCTTGCCCAACAAACCTTTAGTTATATCACTTACACAGAGATTTAATAGAACAGGACCTAGTACAGAGCCTTGTGGTACACCACTAGTGACTGCTCTCTGTTCTGAGTGAACCCCATTCACAACCACACTCTGGTATCTATCCTTTAGCCAACTGCATATCCACTGAACCACTCAAGGGTTAAGTCCTAGCTTGTACGACTTTTGTATTAGATCATTATTTGGAACTGTATCAAATGCCTTGCTATGTCCACAGCACCAGTCTGGTCCAAAATATTGGAAATCTAGTCAAAAAATGCAATCAGATTAGTCTGACATGATCTACCCTCAGTATAGCCATGCTGCGTTGGGTCCAGCAAGCTGTGTATTTGTAAGTGATCAATGATCCTTTTCAGGAGTGATTCCATTAACTTGACTACAACCGATATTAAACTCACTGGCCTGTAACAGCCAGCTTCTACCTTGCTGCCCTTCTTGTGGATAGGTACAACATTAGCTGTCCATCAGTCATGGAGAACTTCTCCTGTTAGAAGAGAATGATTAAAAAGATCTTTTAATGGTCCAACAACTATACCTCAAAGTTCTCTAAATGGGATGAATACCATAAGGACCCATTGCTTTATTAAGCTTTAACCAAGCCAGTTCCTCTGCCACCTCTGTCTCCAGAAATCCTAGAAATGAACCATCATTACTAGAACCAATATGATTCCCCAACTTGTTATTGTTAGTGCAATTTATTTCCAAGAAGACGGAACAGAAGTAATTGTTTAACCACTTCAGCCCCGGACCATTTGGCTGGCCAAAGACCACAGCACTTTTTGCGATTCGGCACTGCGTCGCTTTAACTGACAATTGCGCTATCGTGCGACGTGGCTCCCAAACAAAATCAACGTTCTTTTTTCCCCACAAATAGAGCTTTCTTTTAATGGTATTTGATTACCACTGCAGTTTTTATTTTTTGCGCTATAAACAAATATATTGATTGGTTTGCGCAAAAGTTGTAGCGTCTACTAAAAAGGGAATAGTTTTATGGCATTTTTTACTAGTAATGGCGGCGATCAGCGATTTTTATTGTGACTACGACATTATGGCAGACACGTCGGACAATTTTGACACATTTTTGGGATCATTGGCATTAATACAGCGATCAGTGCGATTAAAAATGCATTTATTACTGTAAAAATGTCTCTGGCTGTAAAGCGGTTAACACTAGGGGGCAGTGAAGGGGTCAATATGTGTCCTAGGAAGTGTTCTAACTGAAGGGGGATGTGGACTGTGCAGGGAAACTAACAGATCCTCTGTTCATACTCTGTATGAACAGAGGATTTGTTAGTTCTCCCCTCAGAGAACCGGAAACTGTGTTTACACACGCAGTTCCGGGTTCTCCGTGTGCACCAAGCGATCGCGGGAGCCCCGCGGTGATCGAGACCGCCGGGCACTCGCATTGGCTCAGGGGGCGTGCCCTAGTGGCCGTCTATGGTACCGACGTAACATGACGGCGATTCGCGCAGCAGAGCCAAGTTGCCCCAGTATAACTGTGGCGGCTGGTCAGCATGCGGTTAAATGGCTTGCTACATCCAAGTCTCCCAAACATACTGTATGTGTTGTCCCCAGTTTTCATTTTAGTGACCCCATTGTATTTTTTCTTCTATCACTAATGTATCTAAAAAAGGTTTTATCTCCTTCATTAATAGATTTAGCAATTTTCTCCTCTTTCTGTGCTTTGGCAGCACTGATACTGTGGTTGGCCTCCTTTTGTCTTGCTTGCCTATATTTCTTTGTCTTTGATTGATTTTGGATTGATTTGATTGGTTCTTTGATTTAAACCTTATATTGGAGCGTGTGTTAACCAAACATATGGTGTCCCAAGCAGTATTTGTGGCCTAGAAACTACCCAGGGTGACATTGGTGTTGGGGTTGGTGACATAACGGTGTAACCAGGGCTTTTTTTCTCAAACAATAGGTGCTGGAACTCAACCACGACCCCCCCAAAACCCATCCACCCACACCCTCCAAATCACATCAAAAAGTGGGTGTGGTCAGTCACATTTTACGAACAGTAGGAGGGTCTTAAAGGGGCATTAAATACCAGGATTGCATTACATACAGAGTGCAGAGTTCAGGGGGGTTACACACAGAGTGCAGAGCTGTCACTTGTAAACACAGAAACCAGACTTCTGTGTTTACAAGTGATTGTGGTGAGCAGCCCCCCCCCCCCCCCCCCAAGGGTCTGAGCCAGAGGTGGTGGAACTGAGTTCCACCAAGTTCCCCCTGAAAAAAAGCCCTGGGTGTAACAATATTATTGCTCGGTCCACTGCTGTCAAATTTGAATTGCTGCAGAGCAAAGAATCATGACTTAATAGGCTACCCAACTTCAAGTCTTCATATGTGCAATGCTGCTGTCATTTGACCTGTGATGCCACTTGCAGGATGAATTGTAAACTTCACTTCATTTGATAGACAATCTGCCTGGGCAGTAACTTTAAAGTGGTATTTCACCCAAAACCAAGAATGTAATATATTGCAGCCTACCAATCATTAGATGTGGTGGCTGCATTAACTTTATTTTCTTAGGCTTTTCCCTTCTGTTTTCACCTGGTGATTTGGTTAGTAACACACCTCCTGTATTAGAGTGTCCCCACTGTGGATGAATGAGCTCAGGGGCACCTTTGGACAGCAGCATTGTCAGTCTGGGGGGGAAAGGGAAGTGTTACAAGTACTAGCAGGTTTATATATGCACTAATAAATTGAAGCCAAACTCCAGCTAATACTAGTTACAGCAAATCGTTTTTATTTCTTTTGGGACAAAGGTTGTACATCAATAAATTAAAACTGATCATTTTAAGTACCCCCCGCTAGTGTTAAAAGGTTTGTTTCTGTACCTGATACATTCTGCTGGTGAGCTTGTTCTTTTGAAAAACAAACTTACTGCCTGGATCAAAAGGTGAAAATAGAAAAAAGAAAGCCTAAAAATAAAAATGCATCCATAACATCTAAGGAATGGGAAGCTGCAATATAATAAATGTGTGCTTTTTGGGTTTATTACTGCTTTAAATGACATTCACACAGGGAAATAGTAATATCTATCCACAAAATCACTGAGTTCACATGATAGTCTCTCCGATCATGTAAGACTTTCTTGACAGTCTCTCTGGTAGTGGGCACATGTCTCTGATAAAGTGGCAACACTCTCTGGTAAACTGTAGATCCCCCCAGTAACACTGCAGGTACAGTATATCAAAGGATAGTTGTGTTTTCCAGCAAAGTCTTTTCTTTATTGTCAGTTTGCCCTTCTTCTTGTATTAAATTGATTGTAAAGGCTTGTTTTTTTTTTGTATTTTTTTAAATAACAATTATGTTATACTTATCTCCTCTGTGTAGTTGGTTTTGCACAGAGCAGCCTGGATCCTCTTCTTCTCTGGTCCCTCTTCACTGCTCCTAGCCCCTCCCTCCTTTGAGTGCCCCTCAGCCAGCAGCTTGCTATAGGGGGCACCCAAGCCGAGTCAGAGCTCCGTGTATTCATTCAGACACGGAGCCTGACCTGGCCCCGCCCATCTCTCCCCTGATTGGCTGACTGACTTTGATTGACAGCCTGGGGAGCCAATGGCGCCGCTGCTCTGTCTCAGCCAATCAGGAGAAGTGTCCTGAATGGCTGAGGGGATCATGGACATCGCTGGAGAGAGAAGGGGCTCAGGTAGGTAATTAGAGGGGTTGCTACACACAGAAGGTTTCTTATCTTAATGCATAGCAAGCATTAAGATAAAAAACCTTCTGCCTTTACAACGCCTTTAACTAACCATAACTCCCCTGACACAGCTGCATAATCACAGAGTTCATGCAGCCATGGGCCACCGCTTTTTTTTATGTCCTATCAATCTGGATCTTCTTGTCCATGTCCATGCCTATGTAGTAGCTCACCGCAGAATTCCACAGGGCTTTCACCGAAGGCAGCAGGTTGTCCCATGTAAAAGTCTATGTGAAGCTCCTGTTGGGTGTTTATGTTCTCCTGGCCTTTATTTTCTTCCCACTAGCCTTGTCTGTGCAGTAGTTCACTATACTGTAGATTTCTATGGGTTTTTCTTTTAATACAGGAGAAATTCAGAAGGGCAATCCTAAAGAAGTCTATGTAGACTTCTTGGGCATGGACATCAACAAGAAGATCCAGGCTGGTAGGATATGCACATTGCGGCAGGCCGTAGCTACAAGAACTTTGTAAATTTGCAGCTGGAGCTAGGAAGGATGGATTAGTTCAATTCACCCAGTTACCACTGGGTCCAATGTGAGCAAAGGCCATGCTGTAAAAGAAGAGCATGTACAGCATTTATACCTATCCGGAGGCCCATGTCTTCAAATTTCACTGCTTTGCGGACCCCTGGTGGCTGTAGGTGATTGATGCTTCAAGGTTTGTTCAATAACTGTATCTCCTCCTGCTGGCTCATACGCCACTACAGAAAAAAAAGTCCCCCACTGCAGCATGCTGTGGGGGGGGTTGCAGGTATTCAACACACCTAAATGCAGCAGTGACCAGCGGTCAGGTAAGACATTAGAAATGTAAGTACACTTCCATTTACAGCATACTCTTTGTCTACTGATCACATTAGGGTGGGGGGGGGGGGTAAAAAAAGGGTGAGTAAACTTGTTTGAAAATATACTTAAACCTTTTACACCTAAAAAATATAACATTGCTACTGCATACAAGGTACTATGTTCTGTTTTCTGTCTGTTGTTTTATCTCTATAGAAATTTTAGAATATTGCCTTAGTCAGCAGAACCTGCCAGAGTCAACAGAAATAATCGTATCAGGATGTGTGGCACAGTGGTGTAGTGGATAGCACGTTCACCTAGCAGTAAGAAGGGTCACTGGTTCAAATCCCAACCACGACACTACCTGCCTGGAGTTTGCATGTTCTCCCTTTTCCTGCGTGGGTTTCCTCCCACACTCCAAAGACATGCTGGTAGGTTAATTGGATCCTCTCTAAATTGTCCCTAGTATGTATGTGAGTTAGGGACCTTAGATTGTAAGCTCCTTGAGGGTAGGGACTAATGTATATGTAAAGCTCTGCGTAAATTGATGGCGCTATATAAGTAACTGAAATAAATAATAAATCTTACATAATCATTAGGACAATCTTCTTATACCTGCATTAACCAACCTGGTTGTTCATTTAACAAATTGCAGTATTGCGGTATGTTATTGCACATGTGTTAGGGCGCGTTATGGCACACGTTACCGTGCTTGGCATTCAGGCAGACCATTCATTGCAAATGGACTGCCAATGCACCACAACAGATAAAAAACAGTGTAGTGCAGTCATAGAGCAGGTGCATTGCCTTGCATTGTAGCAACACTTGTTAACGTGTGCATTTTTTTGCACATTGCCACAACGCACAAGTGTGAATAAGCCCTTACTCAGAATGGCCCTACTTCCCTTACAACACAACTGGGCTCATTTTACACTGCACAGGACTGACACATTTATTGCATATTTTACAAGAAAGGCAGACGTCATGTACAATAGATCCTGCAACCAAGATGAAAGTAAAGCGGCTACAAGAATATATTTTATGTACACAGTTCCAAAGAAATTAAATAAATCCAATTTATCTGGATGTTCCTGTAGATTTGGTTTTTATTTATTTGTTTTTAGCACGCTGGGAGAGATTGCTTTATTGCCTCCCATCAGTACCCCTCGAAATGTCTTTTTAACTTTATGTTTTTATGCTTTGAGAAGAAATCTTAATTCCACCCGGAGTCAGAAATTCAATTTATCGAGTTTTCTATTGTAGCACAAAATATATTTAGAAGAGACGTCTTAGAAAAATTACTCATTTTTTTTCCTTTCAGGTAATATAATTGTCTTAGCAGCTCTTCTGTTGTTCATACCCTAAACTTGGTTTCTTTGAAATGTGGAAATTTAAAAAAAAGACAGAAAAATAAAGGGAAGCTAAACCAGAATTACAGCTTTGTTAATATGTAATAGAAAAAGAACCTTTCTTTAAAAATGTACATATCTCAGAAGTCCATCAGAGCTGACCAATATTGCCAATGTTGTCTATTATGAGGACGAACATTTTATCACTTCAAAATATTTTGGACCACTGTTCAGACACCAATGACAGGAATAGTCTTCATTTCCTTTAAGCAGAAATGTAACACGGTTTCCTACTCGGAAGCCTCATACACACGACCGGATTGTTGGCCAACAAAACCGTGGAATTTTGTCCGAAGGTCGTTGGCCCAAACTTGTCTTGCATACACACGGCCACACAATTGTTGGCCAACAATTACGAACGTAGTGACGTTTTCAGCTCTTTAACGCCACCTTTTGGGCTTCTTCTGCTAATTTCATGTTAGTAGAAGTTTGGTGAGTGTTGATTCGCGCCTTTCATTTCGCACTTTTCATTTAGTTTCTGAATGGCCGTTCGTCAACCAGACATGTTGCAGATTCGGAGGAGATAACGTGTTATTTATTATTGGCCTTGACGTTATTGCTTTGACATAATTTTTTTGGTTGAATAATGATTTGATTTTGTACATTTTCTATATTTTTGGATGCATAGAATGCACTTTTTGGTTAAGTTCTATTGGCAGATAGCATGTCTAATTTTTTTTGTTTTCTTTTTTTAATGCGCAATAAAAAAATTGTGGAGAATAATACTTGGCTATGTGTTTTACTTCAAATGACAGTTTGGGAGTAGGCAGTTACTTTTAAAAAAATACAATGTAAAATGAACAAGGGGCACCAACATAGTTGTATCTTTGATCTTAAAAACTATGGGATAATGGTGTTGTGGTAACTTGCACAAATAAAAAAAAAAAAAGCATAACAATATTATTCTTGATATTACCAGAAAAAAAAAAGCCTTTGAAAATTAGTTTGCAATAACTCCATCAGTATCACCAGCAAAGCAGCTTCATTATTATCCCATTAAAGAAGAAGAGAATGTGCACTGCATTTCGAGATATCATAATTTGCCACGTCACAAATGTTAATTCTCCATTACGAACGCTAGTTTACCAGACTGACCGCTTCTGGCTCGTCCTTGCTTCCGAGCATGTGTGTTTGTACTTTGGACTTTTGTCCGACGGACTTGTGTACACACGCTCGGAAAATCCGACAACAGACATTTGTCCACGGAAAATGTATAAACCTGCCATCCAAAATTTGTCCAGTTGGCTAACAATTGTCCGATGGAGCATACACACGGTCTGATTTTCCACCAACAGCCTGTCATCACACATTTTCCAGTGGATAAGTAATCTTAAAGATGTCCCCCCCCCCCTCCTAACACCTATGCTGACTAACATGTGTAAGAAAGATGTATATACTTACCTATTTTCTGACCGGTCCATTCACGTGATCTCCCCTGTATAGGCCAGGCTGCAGGGGAGACAAGATAGTGCTCAACAATGGCTGGCAATACTTGGGAGCCATGACATCGCCCATAGGCCCCCATGGCCCATCTGTTGTTGGCAATCCCTCCTCTCCCCTGCAGTCTTGCTGGCCTGACACAGGGAAGCCAGATCTTGTGACTGGACTGGAGCGGGCTAAAAATAGGTAAGTATACATTTTTCTTACAAAGGTTAGTCTGCATAGTTGTTAGGAGGGGGAGGGAGCATTTTTAGAATGAGTTAGCTTTAGCCTAGAATTCCACTTTAATTTTGTTCAACAAATGGGCATTTTTTGCTGGTGAAATATTAAACATGGTGTTAAATAATATAACATAGGATAATCTTTAAGAATATAATTAGTTCAGCATAATATTACATATCATATGTTTTAACATAGGCTATGTTAAATGGCATGTAATACAATGCAAAACATTGTGCATATTATAAAATAAAATATTTATTTTATATCACATAATACAATGTAATACATTACATATTATATAGCAGAGGATTATTATCTAGCTGTGGTTGGGTTTTCACAGATTTTGATACTTGTAGCCATGTATTCTAAAATAAAAGCATTCTGTAATTAAGAAAACCTATTAAATTAACTCGCATTGAAAACAGGCTTTATTTATTGTGTGCAGAGCTCATTTAAATAATTGGTAACAGGCATGGTTCAGCATGCTGAGTGTTTAATGATGCCTCTTGACTTCTGACCTGTTATATGATTCTATATAATGGACTCTAACCTGAGATTTATATTTTACTATGTTCTAATTGGTATAACGGCACCCACATGGTGTTACTTGATATTCAGATATCAAGCAATCTACCGAATGAATTGGAGAATATAAGCTTTGGACCATGCAAACAAGACACTAAATTAGTGTTCTGCCCACTACTAAAATATCTCACACAGTGATTAATTGAAATTAGGTATGGGAGGCAATTAAAAAGCAGTGTTCTGCCTTGCGTTGATAGGGAAATGCTATTTTTGTTTGTGGGGGTAATCTTTCCATTGAGTTAATTCCTTCCTGCTCCTGGCTTACATTGGAAAAGGCAAGATTTAAATACCTGCAAGCAGCTAGGAGAAAATAAAATGAGCAGTGATGAGGACAAAGCCATACATCTGTTTTTAAGACATATTTCATCATCTTCTCCCAAGTGTTCAATTATATTTTTTTTTTTAGGAGACTGAAGATATGAAAAAAGCAAGAAAGAGACTTTAAGGTTCAGTTATTTATTCAACGTAGCTTCCTACTAATCAGTTATAGCATTAAAAATTACTAGCAAAAGTGTGCTTGTTCAGTGAACAGGACTGGAATTTGGAAGCCCCAGAGGTATGAATAATTTCTGCCTATTATTATGGCAATACTTTCATGATTAAAGTTTTGGAAAATAACGGGCGGCTTCGGCAGCTTCCCCCTGCATCTCCTCGATGGCTTCCTCTCTGCTTCTGCTCCTGGCCGGCCAATACGATCGCTTCTCCTCTCGGCCCATCGGGTCTTAAGACCTGCTTCCTGATTGGCCGGGAGGAGAAGCAGGAAGACAATAGCGAATATTAATTTGCTATTGTCACACAAGTAGGTGGGCCCGGGATGCAGAGCCCATCCTTTTAATAGCCAATTAGTGCCCCAGACTCTAATCATGTGCTTAAAAAAAAATACCCATTGAAATCCATGCATCCGCCCAAATCCCCTGCGCCCCTAATGGAGCAGCTGCCACTGGTGAAGTATGTCATTTCAGCACTGTGTTCAGAATAGGGCAGTTGGGGGATATACTGTATAAGCACACTAAATAGGGAGTATGTAATGTATTGTGCAGAACTGAGATAGGGGCAGTTTGGTAGATTTCACATACTGCACCATGTAGGGAGAGGACACCACACCCTTCACTCCAGCCCATCCCACCATTCACCCCAAATTATTTAACACATACACCCATCACACCTTATACCCACCTTGGTGCTCCCAACAGCGGAACAACAAGTTGACACGTGTCAGATTCTAGGCAGGTCTGCATATTCTAGACAGAGGCCTTTATTTTCCCAAAGCTCCTTTATTACATGACAGTGCACCCACTACCTGCACATTACTTTCATGTTGCCCCTAGAAACTAACTCTGTATGAACTAAGCTCTGTCATGTGTGCGTATGTTTGGAGCTCACTTTCTGGGTTTTGTCTTTAATACAACCATGGGATTTAGTTGTAGATTTGGAAACAAGAAGTACTGCACAAATATAAGAAAGCTGCCATGCTATCGGAGAAAATTGTTACAAAATACTACTCCCACCTTACATTAAAACAGTGGAATGTCACTGCTGCTTTTTACAAGCTATTCTATTATCTAAGTTATTCTATTTATTTGATATAGTTGGATATTTCATTTATATTTTTGGTATTTTAGGCATACCTTATCCATACTTGCCAACAGTCCTGGGACAATCCTTATTTTTGGACCCTCATCCTGATCTGAGGCCGTCCCAATCAAAATCCCTGGATTTTGATTTTGACCCGGGAATCGGGACTGTTTTTGGCACTGAAAGCAGCTTCTGGCTCCGAAAATATGGCCGCTGCTGCAAGGTCTCTTCCCCGTGTGTTCAGTGGAGAGGGGAGGGGCCTCTGATCTCTGCAGCCAATTGGCTTCTCTCTTCAGTGTACCAGTAGACAATTCTCTTGTACACTGAAGCTGGTTAGCTGCACGGTTCGGAGGCCCCTCCCCTCTCCACTGAACACAGGGGGAAAGAGACCTGCAAATGGAGCTGCTAACCCCTCACCCCGTGGCCTGCTGCTGTCGAGAGGCAGAGCCAATGGACTCCACTCTGGACACCTGATGTAAGGAGGGACTCCGCTGCCTGGGGACAACTGATGATGTAAGGAGGGACTCCACTGCCTAGGGACATCTGATATAAGGAGGGACTCCTCTGGAGGTACCTGATGTAAGGAGGGACTCTGCTGGGAACACCTGATGTAAGGAGGGACTCCACTGCCTGGGAACACCGAATGTAAGGAGGGACTCTGCTGCCTGGGGACACCTGATGTAAGCAGGGACTCCACTGGGGACACTTGATGTAAGGAGGGACTCCGCTGCCTGGGGACACCTGATGTAAGGATGGACTCCGCTGGTGCACCTGATGTAAGGAGGGACTCCGCTTAGGACACCTGATGTAAGGAGGGACTCCGCTGCCTGGGGACACCTGATGTAAGGAGGGACTCCACTGCCTGGAAGCACCTGATGTAAGGAGGCACTCCGCTGGGAGCAGCTGATGGCATCTGGTGGCAGACGACGGTGGCAAGGGCTCCCACTGATTCTGCATTATGGTGAGTTGAACTATTTCATTTTTTATTTCAATGTAATAATAGAAATAATGTGCTTCAATCATCCTGACACCATAACAACCATGGTGCCAGGATGATTGAAGCACTAACACCAGTTGTTTGGAGTATCTTTATCTACTGATTGTTAAATTTTCTGGAATACACATATTTCTATTGTGGTGTAGGATCTGGGCCTGCTGTCCCTTCAGCCCTCTTTCTTTCCTTCCTTCTCTCTCCTTCCCTCCCTATTTCTTTCTTTCTCCCTCCATCCCTCATTCATCTCATACTCAAACAACACCCCCTTTGAGCCACGCCCCCTTTAAGCCACACACAATATTTAGTTTAAGCCATACCCATTTTTTGCCGCAGTGCGCTTTACATGCCACAATTTCCTTACCCCACTACACCACACCTAAAAATGAATGCCCCACCCTCTAATTATAATAAGACTCTGCCTACAGACAAATAAAGTGACCCTATATTTTTTTTTACAATGTTGGCAGCTATGCTTATGTATAGTGACTACCCTGGGTTGTTCCCCTCATGGGCCAGCAGTAGGGTTGCTACCTCATCCCTTTAAACCCGAACACATATTAATTACACAGGTTCTGTGACTGATTAAGGTGGTAATTAGGATACATGGTCTGTGCATATTTATTAATTGTTTTTTATTCTTTCTTTATTCCTTGTAGAAGTGTTTTTATGATTGTGACTAAATTCTTTAATGTAAATCCTTGTGGTCCTGAGGAAGTGGGATATCCGCAAACACGCAGACCTCCTTTAAGGATATGCATCACCTGAATATGATGTACCATCCTTATGTGTCATTATTGTGTCATTTATGATGTGTTTAAATGTTATATGTGCATTTTAGACATACTCAAAAACCTGTGAATTTTTATATCTGTTTGTTACGGTTTGCAGTGGCCATAAGTGGTATAATTAAAGTCCCATTTAACTTTAACTCTTTATGCTCTTTACAAGAGCCTTTAAAATGGTTGTAAAACTAAAGTTTTTTTATGCTAATACATTCCCTGCATTAAGGTAAAAAACTCCTCTGCTGTACCTCCCCCTCCCAAAATACACATCTGAGCCCAATCTCAATCCATCTTTGCAGCAGCTCATCTCCTCTCTCCCCTGTCTCACAGGCTTGACTAAGAGCAGCGGGAGCCATTGGTATCTGCTGCTGTCAGTCAAAGCCTGTGAGCAGAGAGCAGGGAAAAGCCAGGCTGTGTGTCTTAATAGATGCAAGCAAACTGGCCCGGGATCGAGCACACAGGAGTTCCCCCCTAGGAAGCGGCTTTCTATGGTGGGCACTCGTGGGGGGGGGGGGTGCCAGGAGTACCAGTGGGGACCCCAGAAGAGGATCGGGGTTGCTCTATGTAAAACCATTGGACAGAGCAGGTAAGTAATGTATGAAATGTTTATTATTTTAGGTAAAAAAAAAAATGTAAAACTGTGCATTCACACCGTGGTGGAAGAGACCACACCACATAACAATCTGTGCTACCTGAATTTAAAAAGTGAAGATTTTCTATGTTATATTGCAGATCCAGAAACATTAACTGTGCTAAAGCAGTAAACGAGACATCTATCTTTTTTGTCTGGAATTTCTCCTGAAAAATATCAGCGTACCTTAGGGTTGCCCCCTCATCTATTTAAACTGAACACATATTAATTATCCAGGTTCTGTGGCTAAGGTGCTAATTAAACTCACATAGTGCCTTATCTGCATTAAATTAGCCCCAGAACCTGTGTAATTCAGATGTGTTCGGTTTTAAAGGGATGAGGTGGCAACAATAGTGTACTTCCTGGCATGTGAGGGTGCCTAGGCAATTCTTTGTTTCCAGCCCCATGTCTTTATATTTGTATTGTAAGGCTAACAGCTTTGCGTGTCAGTGTAGCACCCTGCTAGATCAGGTGCTAGAAGTGAGGCAAATTTTGTTTTTGGCTCTACTGTTAGAAGTGGAGATATGATTGAGTTTTGCCTACTCTGAGTTCTGCAGCTGCAGGCTTGTCTGTCTCCCCCTGTCTTTCCAGAATCTTCTGGAAACATAGTGAGCAGGAGAGAGCAATGTCAGAGCTGGCCCTGGATACAGCTTCAGCTAATCCCTTGTAAAGATGAATGGCCAGCAGGGGGCTGAAAGGTGTATATAAGGCTGAGAGCAGAAAGTAGCGGGTCCTTTTGCCTGCTGACAGTGACCCAGCCTGGAAATGCTGTTAAACCTTCCAAGGCTTAGGAGAGGCTTTAAAGCGGAGCTCCACCCAAAAGGAGAAGCGGGTAGATGGTTTGGACAGGTACCCGCTCCCACTTCTGGCTCACATAGTCACGGCGATCTACGAGCATGTTCGGCTCCTCCCACACACAGGTCCCAGAAGACTGTGGGACCATTCACAAAGCACAGCATGACTTGCGCATGAGCAGTAGGAAAGCGTCAAGCTAGTATCCCTTACTTCGAGCTGATTGAAGAATCAGTTCAGGTGCTGACATAACTGGATGCCTGGACAGGTAAGTGTCTTTATATTAATAGTCAGCAGCTACAGTACTTTTGGGGGGGAGACTGGAGCTCTGCTTTAAGAAGTCCTGGATGATTCTCGCTCAGTTGGGAGCCATAGGATTACCCTTATAGTTGTTGGAACATTCAAGGCATCACCCAGAGGGAATCTTCCTGTGAGAATTCATGCAGAGTGCTTAAACCGTGTGCAACCTTATTTGTGGAGGAAAATTCAGCTTTTTAGCGGCTTCAAGATAGTGTCCACATTCAAGTGGTCTAATTCTGGGCATCCCAAAGCTTTTTCCAATCCCTATCCCAGTTCTACAAAACAATAAAAACACCAAGAAAAAGACACTATCTGCCTGATTACTGTCTGAGGGCTGAGTGAGTTTGGATGCATTTGGCTGCAAATACCCTGTTCTAGGCTGCTTGCTCCATTAAGGGATCAGAACCTGGGATCAAATTGCCAGGCTTCGATCGCACCTGCCTGGTCGCTGCATGTAGACCACATTCAATACTAGCCTTTTGCCCTCTGCCTACCTTTTTTTTGGTACAGCTTCCAAAAGTTTTCTTTTTCTTTAGTAGACAGCTACAAACAACAAGACACACCTATCTATGAAAAAGCTTACCTTGTTAGTGGTAAAGTGTAATGACAATACAGTTAACAAGTTCAATAATGTTATCTTCTTACAGGCACAACAAATTGAAGAAGCAATTATATACTGACGGGAAAAATTTAATAAAGTCATCAGCCGAGTTTGTATCTGTCAGATCAAAACATTTTATTCTAGGCTGTAAACCTACATGTTAATGTTATTTTCATTAAGTATTAGTATAAAGGCAACGTAACTGGCAATGTTTTACAATATGGGAGAACTTTGCATAAAATCAAAAGGCGTATGCTCATAAATGGAGAATATGTTACTATATTAGTTTACATTTTAAAGCTGAGTTCCACCCAAAAGTGAAACTTCCGCTTATCTGATTCTTCCCCCCTCCGGTGCCACATTTGACACCTTTCGGGGGGGAGGGGGGAAAGGGTACCTGTTTTTTTTTACAGGTACCCTGTCCCCACCTCTGGGAGACTGGGCCGCAGCAAATTACGTCAGCAGCTCGGCCCCCCTCCTCATCTCTTCTCCTCCCCTTCTGCCAGGCCAGTGAAAGAATGCAGCTCGCTTTGCGCATGTGCAATAGGGACCCAGTCGTGAAGCCAAAAGGCTACACTGCCGGGTTCCCTTACACGCAATGGCGGCGGCAGCATCTGACCAGCTGATTAAAGCATCAGCTGCGATGCCGACATCGCTGGACTCCAGGACAGGTATGTGTCCTAATGTTAAAAGTCAGCAGCTACAGTATGTGTAGCTGCTGACTTATAATTTTTAAAGGGACGGGCAGAACTCAGCTTTAAGCACACACACACAGCTGGAGATTCAATCTAATACACTGATGGCTGGTTGGTTCTTTCACAAACAGTACATATGTCACTACTCACCTAAGCAACAGCCCATTCACTCCAGCTTCAATAAACGATCTAGGAGTTGTCTTTTTGTAGTTTATTGATTGTAGAGCATTGGAGCATGGGATACTCCAAAACGAATAGCAAACAGCAATTGGGGGACAATCTTCTCCTGAAGCAAACATGAACAATGAATAGTCCATTCCCTCACAGGTGAAGACCATGGGGCAAGTTTCTTGAGCATCTGGTTACCTTGTGCCATTGCATGACTGCTGGTACCCAGTGCATTCTCCAGAACACTGAACAGTCACATGAATCAGTTCAGGGTCTTTACTCAGAAGTCCCCAGGACAGCTGCTCACCTTCCAGATTCCTCTGGACACAATCCTGTGGGTGAGACAGTACTTCTCTAAACCAGATCCCTTTAGAGAAGTCCTGTAATCAGTTCCAGATCACATCCAGGTCCCAGCTCTGCACCACTGAGACCTCACAAAACAACAAAACAGTCCATAGGCAGAATCAGGGGCAACAGGCTGGGAACTCTTCTTGCTGGGGATGAGACAATCTCTCTCCAGCATTCCAGACTTTTTATCAGCTTCCCAGGCACCACCTGGGCGCACCTACCCAGGGATAGGTTAGGCCCTGATCACTATTCAGGCTGGCTATTTGAATTCTCCCTCCTTAAAATTTAGAAGCTTCTTCTAGAGCAGGCGTCTCCAAACTATGGCTCTCCAGTTGTTCAGGAACTACAAATCCCATCACGCCTAGTCATGTCTGTGAATGCCAGAGTTTTACAATGCCTCATGGGATGTGTAGTTCTGCAACAGCTGGAGGGCAAGTAGTTTGGAGACCCCTGTTCTAGTGGTAGAAGGGAGCAATCAAACTCCCAGCCTGTGAAACCCTGAAAAGACCAGGTTAAATAAACTCTGCTGCCTTGATTACAGAAAGAGCCAAAAACTAAATTTACCTATCAGCCTAAGGCCCCTTACACACTTGTGCGACTTCAAAGTCGTGCGATTTTGCGGCCGCGATTTTGACAAGACAGTCTTCAATGAACGGGGATCCCCAACAATACCAGGTGCTGTCTGGTATGAATCTTTAGGGGGAACTCCACCCACAATGTAAAAAAAAAACATCATGGGTTCCCCCTCCAAGAGCATACCAGGCTCTTCAGTCTGACATGGATATTAAGAGGAACCCCCACGCCGAAAAAAACGGGCCCCCCAAAATCAATCCCAGACCCTTATCCCAGAACACAGCCCAGCAGGTCAGGAAAACCGTACCGGGCTGCATGCCCTCAACATGGGGGGATGGGCGCTTTGGGGCAGGGGGGCCCTGCACCCCCCCACCCCAAAGCACCTTGTTTCCATGTTGATGAGGACAAGGGCCTCTTCCCGACAACCCTGGCCGTTGGTTGTCGGGGTCTGCAGGCGGGGAGCTTATCGGCCCCCCACCCTATGTGAATGAGTATGGGGTAAATTGTACCCCTACCCATTCATCTAAAAAAAAAGGGTCAAAAATAGAACACAGTACACTGGTTTTTAAAGTAATTTATTAGGCAGCTCTGGCATCTCTTCCGACTTCTTCTCCCCTCTCCGGCTCTTCTGTCTCCTCTGCTGATGTCGTTTGCCTCTACCGGTTCTTCTCCCGTCTCCGGGTCTTCTCCACTGATGTCATCTAGCCCTCTCTGGTTCTTCTCCCTCTGTCCGCTGTCTTCTGCCTCTGCCGTGTCTTCTCGTTCTCCAGATCACATCCAGGTCCCAGCTCTGCACCACTGAGACCTCACAAAACAACAAAACAGTCCATAGGCAGAATCAGGGGCAACAGTCTGGGAACTCTTCTTGCTGGGGAAGAGACAATCTCTCTCCAGGATTCCAGACTTTTTATCAACTTCCCAGCCACCACCTGGACGCACCTACCCAGGGATAGGTTAGGCCCTGATCACTATTCAGGCTGGCTATTTGAATTCCTCCTTAAAATTTGGAAGCTTCTTCTAGAGCAGGCGTCTCCAAACTATGGCTCTCCAGTTGTTCAAGAACTACAATTCCCATCACGGCTAGTCATGTCTGTGAATGCCAGAGTTTTACAATGACTCATGGGACGTGTAGTTCTGCAACAGCTGGAGGGCCGTAGTTTGGAGACCCCTGTTCTAGAGGTAGAAGGGAGCAATCAAACTCCCAGCCTGTGAAACCCTGAAAAGACCAGGTCAAATAAACTCTGCTGCCTTGATTACAGAAAGAGCCAAAAACTAAATTTTATTATCAGCCTAACAAAGGGGCCCCCAGATCCCGGCCCCCCACCCTATGTGAATAAGTATGGGGTAAATTGTACCCCTACCCATTCATCTAAAAAAAAGTGTCAAAAATAGAACACAGTACACAGGTTTTTAAAGTAATTTATTAGGCAGCTCTGGCATCTCTTCCGACTTCTTCTCCCCTCTCCGGCTCTTCTTCTCCCTCTGTCCGCTGTCTTCTGCCTCTTCCGCATCTTCTCCCCTGTCTTCTCGTTCTTTTGCACCAGTTTTCTCCACTGTCTTCTCCCTCTGTTCTTCTTCCGATGTTGACTCAATGCTCTCTCCCGAGCTAATGCTGGGTGTGTGGTGTGCCACTACTTATATTGGTATTAAGCGGGGTCACCACCCATCATGCCCCGGGCGGTGACGTTATAAGGGGCGGGCCTCCGGTGACCCCGCCCCATGCCAATATAAGTAGTGGCACACCGGGCACCCAGAATTAGAGAGTGTCGCGTCAACATCAGAAGAAGAACAGAGGAAAAAGACAGCGAAGACCGGACAAAAGAGCGAGAAGACAGCGGAGAAGACACGGCAGAAGCAGAAGATAGCGGACAGAGGGAGAAGAACCAGAGACGGCTAGAAGACATCAGCGGAGAGCGGAGAAGACCCAGAGAGATGGGAGAAGAACCGGCAGAGGCGGAAGACCTCAGCGGAGGAGACAGAAGAGCCGGATAGGGGAGAAGTCGGAAGAGACCTGTGTGCTGTGTTTTATTTTTTACACTTTTTTTTTTTTAGGTGAATGGGTAGGGGTACAATGTAGCCCATACCCATTCACATAGGGTGGGGGGTCCCCAGATCTGGGGGCCCACTTGTTAAAGGGGGATTCCAGATATTCTGATAAGCTCCCCGCTCGCAGGCCCCGACAACCAACGGCCAGGGTTGTCGGGAAGAGGCCCTTGTTCTCATCAACATGGGAACAAGGTGCTTTGGGGTGGAGGGAGCTCAGGGCCCCTCTGCCCCAAAGCACCCACTCCCCCATGTTGAGGGCATGCGGCCTGGTATGGTTCAGGAGGGGGGGCTTGCTTGTCCCCACCCCCTTTCCTGATCTGCCGGGCTGTGTGCTTGGATAAGGGTCTGGTATGGATTTTGGGGGGACCCCCACGCAGTTTTTTCAGCGTGGGGGTTCCCCTTAAAATCCATGCGAGACCAAAGGGCCTGGTATGCTCTTGGAGGGGGAACCCATGCCTTTTTTTTTATTTGGCGTGGAGTTCCTCTTTAAGATCATCAGAGCATAAGTTGCATGCCAAAGTTGGATCAGACAAGACTGCGATCCGACTTTGATCCGACTTCAGTGATATTCAATGGGCTGAAGTAGGATCAAAGTCGGACCAAATTAGTGCATAGACTACTTTGAAGTCAGCACAACTTGAAGTCATACTAATATGAAGGGTAGTCATTGGAAATCATGGGGAACGACTTGCCATACGACTTTGCAGTCCCAAATCGTAGGACAAGTTGAACAAGTGTGAAAGGGGCCTAACTAGAAGGGTGCTACATCACCTTTCTAGAGAAGTTCAAAAATTAGAAACTACTGTATAATTTGGGTCAGCTTTATGTTAGTTAATTTATTTAAGTCTATCTATCTATCTATCTATCTATCTATCTATCTATCTATCTATCTATCTATCTATCTATCTATCTATCTATCTATCTATCTATCTATCTACAATCTTTATTTTACAAATAAATATTTTATGCAAGACAAAGGATTTCCAAAGCATTAAAGCATTATTGGTTAGCTTACAATAGCATGATATGGTAGCTTGCTTTGCAGCTCTCTTTGACTGATTAAAACCTTTTCCTGAAATATATGATAAGTCAAGAGTCACTGCTGTGACCTGACATTACTTTTTATTAAAAATGCTATTTTAATCCTGACCATAAAAAGACATGTATATAAGAAATATATACATTACCCTTAAGTGGTTATGCCAAGTCAGGAGTCCAGTTCACAAAGTGTAGCACCCTCCTAGATAGGTGCTAGGATCCATTAGATTTAGTACTAGCTGTGCTCAGTGGAGCTGTATGTGTTATGATTAGATAAATTTAGCCTGCCCCACTGTAATCAGTGTTGCTGTAATTGCTGGGTCAGATTAAATTAGCTTACTCACTGTATTCGGTGTAGCTGTGAGTGTGATTAGTTAGGTCTGCTCAGTGTTTCAGCTGGGTCTGATTGTTTCCTCTGCTATCCAGGAGCTGTGAGAACTTTCTAGATCACAGATGGAACTATGCAGATGACAGCATGAATATTTATACAGCCCTGGCCAATCCTAGGGAGCTGGGCTCTGAAAGCTGCTGGGAGACTGTATATATTATCTGAGCACACTGGGTTTGGGGTGTTTTGCTGGGGAGAAGTAGTCCAATCTGGAGAGCTTGCTGCTCTCCAGGCCATTGTTGCCATGTATTTACTATTTGTGAGGCCTCAGGTAGGCTACCTGGGGGTCTAGATGCTGAAGCTACAGAAAACTGGCTCAGGGGCTGGACTGTCTGCTGAAGATCTAGTCTGGTATCACTGGAGGAAAGTGTCACTTGGAAGTTGGAAGGAGGCAACCAACTTTCCCTGGACATTTTGTGAGTACAGACTGCTGAGAGATCTTAGAGACTTTTTGGCTGCTGCCACCCTTCTTGTGCTAGAGGTCAGAAGTGTCTTCGAAAGGGGACATCGGCTGGTGCCCTAAAGAGCTTAGTTTATCAAATTCCTTGGACTTTGCTCTTATTGCTGTAAAGAAGGAAGCCTGTATTTAACTGCTTCTACTACAAGCCGAGTCCACAGTTAACTATACACAAGGACTTCTGCCTCAGCTTTACAGAAAGGAGTTCACTGTCCTCAACTTGTACATAGATCTGTTTTTGGAGTAGCCTGCTTAATTTCCTCAATCCTATCCAAGTTCTGCAAAAATAAAAACAACAAAAACACCCCTAATCTGGGTATTGAGGAACAGTATGGCTGAGATTGCGTCCACGGCAATCCACTGGGGAAGAACATGGGCAAATTTCCAGTGGCTCCTATGAGAGTAAGCAACGCAAAATAAATTATACCTTTGAAAAGGAGATCACAATGTGGACCATACTAAGGCAATGCAGCAAACTAAGAGTCAACTTCTCAGATAAAAACAGTGAAAACTTCCCAGGGCAGTTCACAAAGTGGAACATACAAGAGAGAGCAAAAATGCAGGACTCCAAAGGATTCAAAAAAAGGAAGTGACATATTTTAAGGGCCGTTCACAATAATAAAGAATGTCAAGACAGAGCAGCAAGCCAGAGACAAATGTAAAATTGTGGGCCATCCAAGTTTCTATATTATAAATGTAGTTAGGAGAGAAGCAGCCAAAGTAGAATATGTTTTAGTGTGGATGTATATCTGAGTGTCGTCGGCGTAGAAGTGATAATTGAGCCCATATGATCTTTAACAGTTGGACAAGTGAAAACATGTGAATGCTAAAAAGTAAGGGATTCAGGATTGAGCCCTGAGGAACACCAAACTTGACTGGACTGACTCCAGACTGGAATCCGCCAAGAGAAACAAAGGGACAGTGATCAGAAGGATAAGACTTAAACCATTTCAGAGCCAATTCTGAGACTCCAAATATGGTTTCAAGGCGAGAAAGTAAAACATTGTGGTCTTCAGTATCAAAGGCAGAACTAAGATCCAGTAGGCGTGACACTTCCAGCATACATGTGACAGAGAGAAAACAGGACAAAGTCTTCATAAGCTGGCAACAAATCACCATGTTGCCCAGGAGGCCTGAGGCCCTTGGCTATATTGAGCTGCCATAACCCTGGACCAATGTCCCTCCTGCTCCTAACACATGCTCTACTAATAAATGCACACAAATGTTAGTTAACAAACATGATTTCCAGGAAACAAGGCAACATTTGTGTGTTTTAATCAAGGATGGTAGTTTTCTGAAGTTTGACTAGATAAGTATAAGTCTGAATGTAATCACAATCGTGAGGATATAAATATAGCTCATATACAATATGTTCTCTCTGCAGATTACAGGAAAATGACTATTATCTTGATGTACGAGTTAAGTGCTTTAGGTGCTTCACAAACATTTCACCATGGAGATTGCCTTGTATAACTGCTCACAAAAGTTGTTCAACAATAATTGCTATCCTTATGGATCATAATTGTAATGTTTTCCATTTCAGTGAAAGCCGTGCTTTAGGCTGTCGGAAACAAAAAGCTTTTTAATAGTCTATGCAAAGAAACACAAGAAAAACTGCAACTGTTGATGAAAGACTGAACTTGTAGCTGAAATGACTGAAGGGTGATATATTAACCATGCAATAAGCTAATTGCACGAGTTGTTTTATGGCTGGTTTTGCCTGGCTACCTGTCCTTCCATGGCTCTTTGCTTAAAGCAAACTTGTAAATGTTTGTTTGAGCCAAAATATTAATTTTGCTTTAGGCTCCGTTCACATCTTGGTGTTCCGAATCGTGGGCGTTATTTTGAGTCTTTATCAGTCTTTTTTCATGTAGCAAATTCCTGGGCCTCTTTAGGCCTAATAGTTGCCTCCAGAGTTAGGGAGCTCTGACATCCTTTAGAGTAGAGTGGATCACAATGCATGGTGTTTGTAATGCAAGATGAACAGTTGGGCGTCAGACACTTTGAATGCAAAGAGATTTATTGTCTCTTAAACAGAATTATGTGAGACAGGGTTAGGGCCATGACACCCTTAGGTAGATGCAAAGATAATTAGCAGACTCCGAGACTTCTAAAGGTAGGCAGCTATACAGGTGAAAGCCTCCCGCTGGACACCACTTCTGTATAGGTAGGATCGCTGACTCCTATGGCAAGCTTGCAAAGATATTCAACTATCTGCAACATGAACGGTTCTTTTTACCCCACACTCACTTACTGTGGGTCTTCACTCAACGAGCTCCCAGTCTCTCTCACTAAGCTTCAGATCCACTAGCCACTGGATTCCCTGAGCTCTTGTAGCACTGTAGGACTCAGTATCTTCCTCAAGCGTTACCCCTGCTGACACGTTAAGTCCCTGGCTTGACACTCCACAAGTGTCACCTCTGCTGTACCGCTGGGTCCCTGACTTGGCACTTGCTGAAGTTTTCCAACTTCTTCACCTTACTCACAGTGATCTCCGGTAAAAAGGTGGATGGTCCCTTAGCTGCAAAAGCTTCCCCTCTACCATCTGACCACAACTGGTTCCCCGGCCAGCGGAACCGTTACTCCCGGTTGGACTTCAAGCCCACAGTCCCAACCCTACGCTGCATTCCTATGTCCTGGCCTAGCAGCCTAGGGCAAAACAGCACATGTCCACCCAGACAGCCATCCAGGTGGCACAGAAACCCGATCACCTGACTCCACCCAAAAAAATAGGTTCTCCCAGCAGGCCAAGGAACCCAAGAAAATCCCTGCTCATTGGCTGAGACACCCCATTCATTCCTAATCTGTACTTGCAATGCCCTTGTCTTATCTAATGTCACCAGATACCCGGCCACCTAGGGACAAAAGAGAGAAGTGCAGAAATTCCAGAATTAGAGTGAAATCAGTTGACCTCCTAACAATTGGGCAAGGCAACTATCACTTGGCAAATAAATTTTATAGCAACCCTGCCTAAATATCAGGATTCTACATGCAAAAAATTAAAAAGGCAGTGATGATCAAATGCCACCAAAAGAAACCTCTATTTGTGGGGAAAAATCACACAATTGTCAGTTAAAGTAATGCAGTAAAATCAAGTCTCTGTTGACTAGGGATGGGCGAACGGTTCGACCCGAGCATAAGTTTGGGCCGAACTTTCGTTGTTCGGACATTGGACTAACAGCCGAACAAACGGGTCGTTTGACCGTTTGTTTGGCCCCCCGAACCGACCACAATGCATTGTGGCGTTGAACAGTGCATTGCAAGCCCTGATTGGCTGAAGCAGTGAAAGCTTCAACCAATCAGGGCACAGGGCACTGTCAGAGTCATGATTGGACACTGTCATCATGACTCATTCCCGCCCAACAGTATAAAAGTATTCTTTCAATGGCAGCCATTTTCAGTGTGATTTTGGTGTGGAGAGGGATAGAAGAGGGCTCTGTTCAGTGCTATTAGTTAGTGTGCTATACTGTGCTATTTTGCTTCAATTGTCAGGGTAGAATATTAGTTTAGTGTCAGTCTAGGGATAGTGTGAGTGTAGTGAGGAGGACCATCATTCAGCTTTCATAGTGTGCAGCTAGAGTAGGGACAACTCAGATAGTTTCAGTGTAGTGTAAAGTGTAAACTTTACATTTGCTTATAAGCACCGCACCCTCCCAATAAAGCCTGGGAAAAACAACAAAGAGAGGCAGAGGTTCCCTTGGTACTGTAATGGGGTCAGCAACAAATGTGTCCACAGGCAAATGTGGATGTGGTGGTCAGTCCTCAGGCAGGGCATCATTTCCTCTGTTTAGTGAGTTTGCCCATGCTATCTAGCCACAGCATGCAGAGGAGGTGGTGGACTGGCTTATTAAACCTTCCTCATCCTCCTCATCCTCTGTCACACAAACAGAGACAAGTGTGCAGTCCCCTGCAGTTGCCAGAGTGGATAAACCTGCCTCCTTGTCCACATCTATTCCTGCCATAGCCCTAACATCAGCCATCGAAGAGTCAGCTGAGTTATTTGACCACAGCGTCAGCCTCTTGCTCCTTGATGATGCCCAGCCATTACTGGATTCAGATGCTGGTTCTGAGGTTGAGGATGACAGTAACATGAGCCTAGAGAGATGGAGGAACACTGGTAGACAAATTGGCATTCATGTTCCCCAAGCCGCAGCGTATTGCCAAGTTATCTCTAGTGGTAATGATGAAGATGGAGGAGATGGTGATGATGATGATAAGATCACTGATGCGACTGGGGTGCCAGATAGAGCAGAGGAGGAAACTGAAGGTGAGGTGGCACAACCCCAAGGAGGTCGGCATCAAGAATGAGTAGAGAGCAGCCACCCTATTCCATCACATTCTGCAGCTGTTATCTCCCGGCCCACTCCCCACAGCTCAGCTGTCTGGGCCTTTTTCAGCACATCTGCAGCAGATCGCACTGTTGTTATCTACAAACTGTGTCACAGGCACATCAAACATGGCAAAAACACCAACCATTTGGGTACCACATGCCTAACAAGGCATTTAACATCCAACCACTCAGACCGTTGGCAAGAGCACTTAAAAGCCACACAAAAGGGGCACAAATCTGTCCCTCCTCCTCCTTACCCACTTCAGTCTGCCCCTGCGATACCAAGTCATTACCTTTCAGCAGCCTCCACTGACAGGGATGATGGTATAGAACAGGGTGTCCAAGGTCCTAGCATCTCATCTATCAGCAGCACACCACCAGCTGTAGACTGTAGCTGGCAAATTTCTCTGCCCCATCTTCTGCAGCGGAAAAAAAAAATACAGTCCCTGCCACTCACATGCCCAGCGCCTGAATGCAAGCTTGTCAAAGCTGTTGGCTTTCCAACTTCTTCCTTTCAGCCTGATGGATTTTGCCCCCTTCCGTGAATTTGCACAATGTGCTGTACCACAATGGCAGGTTCCCAGTCAATACTACTTTTCGTGTAAGGCCATTCCATCTCTCTACCATCACGTGGAAGGGAATGTTCTGGCATCGTTGGACAAGGCAGTCAGCCGTAAAATCCCCCTTACTGCTGACATTTGGTCCAGCAAGCACATGCAGTGACGATATATTTCATTCACAGCACACTGGGTAACGCTGCTTGCAAATCGCAAGGATGCAAGACAGGGCTCAGTGCTGCAGCTTGTTGTGCCCCCACATCTCCATACAGCTGGTGGTGATGATGCCAGACCTGTGAGCTCAACCCCCTCCTCCTCCTGCTCCTCCGCCACCTTCATGCCCTCCTCTGCAGAATTGTCCTATGAATATCAGGTACCCCTTAAGCGTTCAAAGGGCTTTTCCCAGAGTCAGGCTAAAAGGTGCCATGCAGTGCTTCAGCTGGTGTGTTTAGGGGACAGGAACCACACCGTTGCAGAGATTCTTGCAGCTCTGCAAGGACAGGCCCAGAGGTGATTCACACCACGCCAGCTGGAGCCAGGAATGGTGGTGTCCGATAATGGCTCAAAACACCTGTCTGCCCTTAGACAGGGAAAGTTGACACATGTGCAATGCCTGGCACATGTCCTCAGTTTGCTGGTGCAGCATTTCCTAAGTACGTACCCAGGGTTGCAAGATGTACTAAAGCAGGCCAGAAGAGCCTGTAGCCATTTCAGGTGGTCATTCACAGCCAGTGCTCGGTTGGCTGAAATTCAGCGGGAATTCCACCTGCCCGTAAACCGCCTGATTTGTGACATGCCCACCGGGTGGAACTCAACTTTGAGAATGCTGCAGCGGCTATACATGCAGCAGAGGGCCATCAACGAGTACTTGTGTCAGTTGATGGCTTTTTTTCCCCACGCCAATGACTGATCATTAAGGATGCATGCACTGTAGTGTCATCATTTGAGGAGGCCACAAGGATGGTGAGCAGTGACAGTGCATGCATCAGTGACACAATCTCTGTTGTGTTCCTGCTGGAGCAGACAGTACGAGGCATCATGGAAGGGCACTGGAAGCAGAGCAGCAGGAGGAAGAGGAGGACTTCCTTTCCTCTCAAGGCCCACTTTTTGCAGACACCAGCATTCCTATGTCACAGAACACACAGGAGGAGAGAGGGGAGGAGGATGAGGATTCTGGCACTTTCATAGGCTTTGAAGAAGAGGAAGACATGCGTCAATCTATAAGCGATGGCTTTCCAACCCCAGGACCCTTGAGAGTAGTACGTGGCTGGGAGAAGGAAGTTCCAGATGCTGTCATCCTGAGTGACCCCGAGGAGTCTGCTTCTCAAGCCTCTGCAAATTTGAGGTGCATGGGAAACCTCATGCTTCAAAGCCTGTGAAAGGACCCAAGAATACGTGGCATAAAGGAAAAGGATGATTACTGGTTGGCAACCTTCCTTGACCACCGTTATAAGGGGAAGGTCTCTGAACTCATCCTCTCCCCACAGAGAGTGCAAAGGATAAAATCTTTTGAAGACACATTAAAGAGGATTTTATTGAATGTTTTTCCTGACTCTAGTAGGTTACAGTGTGGTGGAAAACGTCGTTTTGAGTCTTCCGTTGGTCAAGAAAGGAGCGTTGGAGAGGAGTGAGGCATTTCAAAATTTTTTTAGTCCTCCCCACCCTGGGCTGTCAGCTTCCACATCTCATCGGCAGCCTCTGCATCACATGGTGGACGATTACTTGGGGCCAAAATAGAGATGGAGAGCTTTCCAGCTGATGATCCACTGGCTTACTGGGTCATGAGAATAGACCACTGGCCAGAACTGGCCCAGTATGCTATTGAGTTGTTGGGCTGTTTGACTTTTATAAAAACTAATCAGTCCTGGATTACCAGCTATGAAGCCCCTGATGCCGATGTCACTGATTAAGTCTTTTTGGGATGTGGAATCTCTGCAGGACTTCGAGGCTGCCTAGCTTTGAGGGTGTTCAATGATTTCATCTGAAAGAATGTTTTTGGTATAGGTTTCATGGGCACAATTAACACCCAAAGACCAATTTTTCTGTACCTGTCTGACAAGTGCATATCATTGCCATTTTTTACAGCAAGGCAAATTCCTGCTTTCATGAAGAGTACCTCTATAGGGTTACGGTGGGAAGGCACCACCGACACCCAAAGACCAATTTTTCTGCACCTGTTTGACAGGTGCATATCATTACAATTTTTTACAGCAAGGCAAATTCTTGCTTTCATCAAGAGTACCTCTATAGGGTTACGGTGGGAAGGCACCACCGACACCCAAAGACCAATTTTAACGCACCCGTTACTTCTATCCAAAGTCAAAGTGACACCAGAATGTATCCGAAAAATCTCTTTGTTCCCAGTGCACTACATTGTGGTCTCATCATACACACTGGCTCCCCAGCTGTTGCTGAGCAAAATAAAGGCAGCTTGCAGGAAAAATGTCATTTTTTGGGGGGGCTTTATAAATTCAATTATTGTTGGAGCAGATTCTAGACATGGTACAGATCTGCCACTTTACAGTTAGACTAAGGGGACCCCCCTGGCACTATATTGTAAGGAATTTTTCATTTTTAGGCTTTCACTTTAAAAATAAAAAAAACACTGCTCATTTAAAAAAGGCTTTTTCGCAAACTTTTATTTTATTGATCCATGTCCCCCAGGGCCGGACCCAGACCCGTATAACCATTGTATGCCTAATTACTTGCATTTAAGCCTTCAAAATGGGCACTTTTGATATTTGACGTTCGGGTCCCATTGACTTTAATGGGGTTTGTTATTCGGGTTCGAACGTTTGCGGTGTTCGGAAGTTCTGGTCCAAACCGAACAGGGGTCCGTTTGGCCCATCCCTACTGTTGACCAGATCCAGAACACCCCATGAAGAAAAATCATGTGAAAAAAAAGTAAAAAATGTCAATGACGTAAGGTCATTTGGGTTTTTAGCAATCACAAACCTGTCAAAACTTTGTCAGCGTGCTAATTTGTGCCCTCATCAACCTGACTTAATGTTATCTTAATGTTATGCTAACTAATTTAGGCAAACTGATTTTCTTCCTCTGCATAGAAAAGGGAATAAAGCACTTTACTTTGAGTTTTATTATTCTGCTACATTACATAAAGTCACACTGATGCTTATATGATTTTAATCAGCAGCCTTTGTTGATTATATTTTGGGGTACATATAGGGGGTGGAGAAAATACGTAAACGCTGCTTTGGTAAAAATGACATCGCATTTTCTTCACATGTTTTACTATGTATTCCAAATGAAAAGGCAAAAATATATGTATCCAAATCTGCGATTAAATCAAAGCCAGAGCTGATAATATTTCCTCCTGGCTGTGCCCCCCTCCATGACTTTTCCATCAAAATCAATAATGCAACCATCAATCCCTCCCGTCACGCCAGGGTACTAGGTGTAATCCTAAACTCTGACCTGTCCTTTCAGCCTCAAATCCAATCGTTGTCAAAAGCTTGTAGACTTCACCTCCGTAACATATCTAAAATTTGTATAGAGAACAAAACAAGAGGGACTTTTATGGACTTTTTAGGCACAAATCTAACAAACTGATTAAAAATATAGTTTTATTTACTTAGAGAAATACATAACATACAAAAAACATATTGTCTAAAAAACACACCACAACATGTGTATGTACTTAAAAATGCTCGCTATACAGCACCATCTATAATGTATTATTCGGACGTCTGGGTATACTTTCCACAACAAGATCAGTCCGAAATGGTGACTTGATAGCGGGTCTATAATCAGTTCGGATCATATAAATCTTGGATACTCGACATGTTTCGCGTAAGATTACGCTTCTTCAGGAGCAATACAAGATGCGTGGTGGCTATCAGAACATATAAACATAGCAAAAGCATAAAGATTAATACAATGTATATGATCACAAAACAGACGTCTCTAATGACGCCACATAGATAATGTTTGAGAAGTAAATGCTGGTTCAAGCGGAGCAAAAAAATGGGTGCGCCAATCAAGGGGGCGATGAAGGGCTAGCTATGGGGGCGTACACAACATGATCTCATATAATGTTAAAAAAGGTATGTAACCGTAGGGAAAGTTCATGGGGTAGGTACAACATTTTTTTTTTTGTCCCCAATGCCTAAAAGAATAAGGGGAGAAAGAAGGGAGAAAAGAGAAAAAAAGAAAAAAGAAAAAAGTAACAAGTAAAAAAGGGGGAGGAGGGAGGAGAGGGCAAGAAAAGGAAGGGGGAGAAAGGAAAGGGGGAGAGGGAGGAAAGATATGGGAACAGGGATTGGAGGGGAAGGGGAAGAAAAGGAAAGGAGGAAAGAAAAAAAAAAAAAGTAATAGGCTGGAGGAAATACTTACATTGTAGAAACCATATAGAGATATATCAAGGATAATGACCCACAAGCCCAAACAGGGGCCGGAAAACCGGCAGACAGATATATCTAACACACGTCGGAGTATATGTAGGTTGATACTAATTAGGTTGCATAGGCCCGTTCCTAAAAGAGAGATAGTAAGTTTGTAGTAACAAATAAGCATGTATAAGCACAAGGGGGGTGGTATGTGTCAAATGACACAGCCCCCACCATGTTCTCATAACACTTACCAGTCTTTGATTTTTGCAGATTAAGCTTTATATTTTTTTGTCTCTATATAACTCTGGATTTGAACTCAGGTACTTCTGGGCAGGGGGTAATCAAAAAGCCTATTGTAGCCAGATGCAGTCTACCAAAGATCTTTCCTAAAATATAAACAAACACATGGAAGAGAAAGGAAGGGGATGGTGAAATGATAACTAATTCAAGAAGGTAAGGGTTAATCCATGTTCAGTGTCTGGCCGCTATGCACTATAGCAAACGAAAGGGGTACCTGCATATGATGGTAAGGATGATCTCCGGCGTGTGGTGTCTCGCCTGGGGCTGGAGCGGAGTGCACACCATGACAGGACACCGTCCTATTTGTGTGCACGTCCCGTCCGTCGTCAACCAATCGGCGACGCCGACGTGACGTCATCCGGACCGGCCAAGTGCTCGCAGTGCGCATGCGCGCCGCCCACACACGGAAGCGCCATCCAAACAAGGGCGGCACCTCCAGTGAGGAAAGCAACACACGCCCACCGCGGGCTACACCAGCCGGCACAAAATTGTGGCACCCACATAAATGCTCCGCACAAACTCAGCAGCAACAAAATAGATATGTGTAAAGGAAATTCAAGCTTCAACATAGAAAGAATTCTATGTTGAAGCTTGAATTTCCTTTACACATATCTATTTTGTTGCTGCTGAGTTCGTGCGGAGCATTTATGTGGGCGCCACCTGGTGGTGAGTTCTTGGCTGCTATGCGGCCGCCCAGCGTCACCTCAGTTTCCCTGATGTGGCGCTTACAACAGCTGGTGCAATTTTGTGCTGGCTGGTGTAGCCCGCGGTGGGCTTGTGTTGCTTTCCTCACTGGAGGTGCCGCCCTTGTTTGGATGGCGCTTCCGTGTGTGGGCGGCGCGCATGCGCACTGCGAGCACTTGGCTGGTCCGGATGACGTCACGTCGGCGTCGCCGATTGGTTGACGACGGACGGGACGTGCACACAAATAGGACGGTGTCCTGTCATGGTGTGCACTCCGCTCCAGCCCCAGGCGAGACACCACACGCCGGAGATCATCCTTACCATCATATGCAGGTATCCCTTTCGTTTGCTATAGTGCATAGCGGCCAGACACTGAACATGGATTAACCCTTACCTTCTTGAATTAGTTATCATTTCACCATCCCCTTCCTTTCTCTTCCATGTGTTTGTTTATATTTTAGGAAAGATCTTTGGTAGACTGCATCTGGCTACAATAGGCTTTTTGATTACCCCCTGCCCAGAAGTACCTGAGTTCAAATCCAGAGTTATATAGAGACAAAAAAATATAAAGCTTAATCTGCAAAAATCAAAGACTGGTAAGTGTTATGAGAACATGGTGGGGGCTGTGTCATTTGACACATACCACCCCCCTTGTGCTTATACATGCTTATTTGTTACTACAAACTTACTATCTCTCTTTTAGGAACGGGCCTATGCAACCTAATTAGTATCAACCTACATATACTCCGACGTGTGTTAGATATATCTGTCTGCCGGTTTTCCGGCCCCTGTTTGGGCTTGTGGGTCATTATCCTTGATATATCTCTATATGGTTTCTACAATGTAAGTATTTCCTCCAGCCTATTACTTTTTTTTTTTCCTTTCCTCCTTTCCTTTTCTTCCCCTTCCCCTCCAATCCCTGTTCCCATATCTTTCCTCCCTCTCCCCCTTTCCTTTCTCCCCCTTCCTTTTCTTGCCCTCTCCTCCCTCCTCCCCCTTTTTTACTTGTTACTTTTTTCTTTTTTCTTTTTTTCTCTTTTCTCCCTTCTTTCTCCCCTTATTCTTTTAGGCATTGGGGACAAAAAAAAAAATGTTGTACCTACCCCATGAACTTTCCCTACGGTTACATACCTTTTTTAACATTATATGAGATCATGTTGTGTACGCCCCCATAGCTAGCCCTTCATCGCCCCCTTGATTGGCGCACCCATTTTTTTGCTCCGCTTGAACCAGCATTTACTTCTCAAACATTATCTATGTGGCATCATTAGAGACGTCTGTTTTGTGATCATATACATTGTATTAATCTTTATGCTTTTGCTATGTTTATATGTTCTGATAGCCACCACGCATCTTGTATTGCTCCTGAAGAAGCGTAATCTTACGCGAAACATGTCGAGTATCCAAGATTTATATGATCCGAACTGATTATAGACCCGCTATCAAGTCACCATTTCGGACTGATCTTGTTGTGGAAAGTATACCCAGACGTCCGAATAATACATTATAGATGGTGCTGTATAGCGAGCATTTTTAAGTACATATACATGTTGTGGTGTGTTTTTTAGACAATATGTTTTTTGTATGTTATGTATTTCTCTAAGTAAATAAAACTATATTTTTAATCAGTTTGTTAGATTTGTGCCTAAAAAGTCCATAAAAGTCCCTCTTGTTTTGTTCTCTATACAATTTGTTAGGACGTGGCACATTTTTACTTTTTTGTTTGTGTCCACGGTGCCACTCCGTGTGTAGACACACTTCCAATTTTGTATTGATATCTAAAATTTGCCCCTTTTTAACTAATGAAACCACCAAGCTACTCATTCACTCCCTTGTTATCTCTTGCCTTGACTATTGAAACTCCCTTCTCATAGGCCTACTTCTCATTAGGCTCTCCCCTCTTCAGTCTGTCATGAATGCTGCTGCCAGACTCATTTACCTTACTAACCGCTCAGTGTCTGCCACCCCTTTCCACCAATCCCTACACTGGCTTCCAGCAAATTACATTCAAAATACTAACAACAACATACATAACCATTCACAAATCTGCCCTGAGCTTCATCACTTGTCTCCAAATATCACCCACACCGTCCACTCTGCTGCTCTCAAGCTCCTTTGTTACCTCCTCCCATGCTCATCTCCAGAACTTCTCCAGAGCCTCAACCATCCTTTGAAACTCTGTACCTCAATCTGTCAGGCTATCTCCTACTCTGGCTGCCTTCAGGTGATCCCTGAAAAGTCATCTCTCCAGGGAAGCCTATCACACCTCCAACCAATCTTTTATCACTTCCATCAGCTCATTCCTCACAGTTACAACCTTCTGCGCCACTTGCCCCACCCTATTAGATTGTAAGCTCTTCTAAGCAGGGCCCTGTATTTAATTATATTGTAACTGTACTGTCTCCTTTTTATATTGTAAAGCGCTGCGTAAACTGTTGGCGCTAATATAAATCCTGTATAATAATAATAATAATAACATCTGTCTCTTGAAAAAAAAATAAGTGTTATTTTTTACAGTAGACTAAAAGGTCTAATGTGTGGATTCACTTTAAGGCTGAGGATTCATTGAATTTTAGCATACAGACCAGATCAATCTTAATGATTAGGCTTGGAGGTAATTTAGGATTATCATTAGGATTAGGTTTATGTTAATTGATGAATAATAGTCAGTAAATGGCTAGTACATTTTTGTGATAAGAGTATACTGTTTGTGCTGCCACCAAAAATGTGCGTGCTGAAAGTGGCTTAAAAATAACCCATTTAAAAAGGCCAAAAGCTACTGTGCAAAATGTCTGTTGAAATTATATTACTAATCTCAGTAGATAAATTAAACCCGTTTTTCTCTTACATTTTTGCTTTTGCAATTAGGAAATTATATTTATTTTTGAATAAGGCTGTAAGTGTCATACATTGGTTAGCAACACTATATAGACAACAACTGTACTCAAATCCTATGTTTATGCTATGATATACAATGAATATTCATTGTGTGTATTAGCAATAATTTATCCCCTAAGGTAATTTTTTTCGGTCTCACACATCTCAAAGTCCCTTAATGGCCACAGGGCTTGACATTCTCCACCAGGCATGCAAGTACAAAATAGTCAATTCAGATCTGCTTCAGGAGTTTTTTGTTTAACCTCAGGAGTAAACTCTGTCTTAAAGGTTAATTAACCTATACAAATTATTTTTATTCTCTTAGACCCCCCACTCCCTCAAAAAAAAAAAAAAATCTTTTTCTTCGTTTTTTCACTTTAATTAAAGTGATTGTATGTATTTATTTTTTATTCTAATAAATTAGAAACATGTTATACTTACCTACTGTGTGCAGAGCGGCCTCGATCCTCCTCTTCTCGGGTCTCCTGCCGGTGTGGGGTAATGCAGTAAGGTAAATCTTCTGATGTTACAACCACTTTAACCACTTCAGCCCCGTAAGTTTTTACCCCCTTCATGACCAGGCCATTTTTTGTGATATGGCACTGTGTTGCTTTAACTGACAATTGCATGGTCGTGCGACGATGTACCCAAATAAAATTGATGTCCTTTTTTTCCCACAAATAGAGCTTTCTTATGGTGGTAATTGATCACGTCTGCAGTTTTTATTTTTTGTGCTATAAACAAAAAAAGACTGACAATTTTGAAAAAAAAACAAACATATTTTTTACTTTATACTATAAAACTTACCCAATAAATAATAAAAATAAATCACATTTATTCATCATTTTAGGCCAATATGTATTCTGCTACATATTTTCAGTAAAAAAATCCCAATAGGCGTATATTGATTGGTTTGCGCAAAAGTTATAGCGTCTACAAACTATGTGATATATATTTATGGAATTTTTTGTTTTTTTTACTAGTAATGGCTGAGATCAGTGATTTTTAGCAGGACTGCGACATTGCAGTAGACAAATCTGACACTAAGTGACACTTTTTGGGGACCAGTGATCACTGCTACAAAATGCACCATCACTGTACAAATGACACTGACAGGGAAGGGGTTAACATCAGGGGCATTCAAAGGATTAAATGTGTCCCTAGGGGGTATTTTCTAACTGTGGGGACGCTTTGACTAAAGGAAAACAGAAATCTGTGTTTCTGCTGAACACAAGATCTCCATTTTCCCCTCTGGCAGAACAGCAGTCTGCCTTGTTTACATAGGCAGACCACCGTTCTGCCTCTCCTTAGAACGAGTGGCGGGTCCCGGTGGACACGCTGATTGGCTCCCGCTGTGTCCAATCACAGCGGGAGTGGGTCACCAGTGGCGCGCGTGCACCCTAGACCCCGTACACTAAATCACGTACAGGTACATGATTTTGCACAGGAGGTCCGAAGTATATCTGCATGGGGCGGTCCTTAAGTAGTTAAAAAAGGCTAACTGAAAAGGTATATTACTGATGTAGTACCCTGGTGTTTAGGCAGGGTTGCTCCTAAATTTACCTGCCAGGTATAGTTACCTTGGCTGATTGTGAGGATCAATTGATTTCACAAGTCTGTAATTGCTGCATTTTTCTCTTTTGTCACTAGGTGGCTGGGTACCTGGTGGCATTAGATATGAGAAGGGCAATGCAAGGTCAGATTATGGGTATATGGGGTATCCCAGCCAATGGACAGGAGTTTTCTTAAATCCCTTGGCCTGCTGGCAGAACCTACAGTATGTCACAAAAGTGAGTACACCCCTCACATTTTTGTAAATATTTTATTATATCTTTGCATGTGACACCACTGCAGAAATTACACTTTGCTACAATGTAAAGTAGTGAGTGTACAGCTTGTTAAACAGTGTAAATTTGCTGTCCCCTCAAAATAACTCAACACAGCCATTAATGTCTTAACCGCTGCAACAAAGTGAGTACACCCCTAAGTTAAAATTGGGCCCAATTAGCCATATTCCCTCCCCGATGTAATGTGATTTGTTAGTGTTACAAGGTCTCAGGTGTGAATGGGGAGCAGGTTTGGTAAATTTGATGTTATCTCTCTCACTATCTCATACTGGTCACTGGAAGTTCAACATGGCACCTCATGGCAAAGAACTCTTTGAGGATCTGAAAAAAAAAATTGTTTCTCTACATGAAGATGACCTAGGCTATAAGAAGATTTCCAAGAAACTGAGCTGTAGCACGGTGGACAAGACCATGCAGCGGTTTAAGAGAACAGGCCTCGCCATGGTTGACCAAAGAAGTGCACACGCTCAACGTCATATCCAGAGGTTGTCTTTGGGAAATAGACGTAGGAATGCTGCCAGCATTGCTGCAGAGGTTGAAGGGGTGGGGGGGTCAACCTGTCAATGCTCAGACCATACACCACACACTGCATCAAATTGGTCTGCAAGGCTGTCGTTCCAGAAGGAAGCCTCTTCTGAAGATGATGCACAAGAAAGCCTGCAAACAGTTTGCTGAAGACAAGCAGACTAAGGACATGGATTACTGAAACAATGTGCTGTGGTCTGATGAGACCAAGATAAACTTATTTGGTTCAGATGGTGTCAAGCGTGTGTGGCGGCAACCAGGTGAGGAGTACAAAGACAAGTGTGTCTTGCCTACAATCAAGCATGGTGGTGGGAGTGTCATGATCTGGGGCTGCATGAGTGATGCCGGCACTGGGGAGCTATAGTTTATTAAGGGAATCATGAATGCCAACATTTACTGTGACATACTGAAGCAGAGCATGATCCCCTCCCTTCGGAGACTGGGCCGCAGGGCAGTATTCCATCATGATAACGACCCCAAACACACCTCCAAGGCGACCACTGCCTTGTTAAAGAAGCTGAGGGTAAAGATGATGGACTGGGCAAGCATGTCTCCAGACCTAAACCCTATTGAGCATCTGTGGGGCATCCTCTAATGGAAGGTGGAGGAGCGCAAGGTCTCTAACATCCACCAGCTCCATGATGTCATCATGGAGGAATGGAAGAGGATTCCAGTGGCAACCTGTGAAGCTCTGTTGAACTCCATGCCCAAGAGGGTTAAGGCAATGCTGGAAAATAATGGTGGCCACACAAAATATTGACACTTTGGGCCCAATTTGGACATTTTCACTTAGGGGTGTACTCACTTTTGTTGCCAGCAGTGTAGACATTAACGGCTGTGTGTTGAGTTATTTTGAGGGGACAGAAAATTGACACTGTTATAAAAGCTATATATTTGCTACATTGTAGCAAAGTGTCATTACTTCAGTGCTGTCACATAAAAAGATATAATAAAATATTTACAAAAATGTGAGGGGTGTATTCACTTTTGTGACATACTGTATATATTTGGGTGGAGTCAGTGATCGGTGTTCGGTTCCACCTGGACGGCTGTCTGGGTGGACGTGTGCTGTATTGCCCGGGCTTGTAGGCTGGAGTTTGGGCCTATCCCAAGCACATCTGACTGCTAGGTTGTCTGAGGGCCTATCCAGAAGCAAGAGAGCAGGGCAGGGTTGGGATTGCGGCTTGCAGTCCAACCAAAAATGACGGTTTCTGCCAGCTGGAGAACCTGTCATGGTCAGAGGTACAGGGGAAGCTGTCACCACTAAGGGACATCCACCTTATTGCCAGGGAACACAGTGAGTAACTGAAGCAAGTACCGGAGCAGTATTCTCACTAACCGGGGATGGTGAAGAATTGAGAAACTTCAGTTGGTATAAAGCCAGGGACTCAGCCAGTGAAGGTGACTCTTGCAGAGCAGCCTTGTGTGTCAAGCCAGGGACTGAGCAGGCCAGTGGGGTGAAGCTTGAGAAGTATCTTAAGTGCCAAGCTAGGGACCCAGAAGCAAGGCGGGGGAGGAAGATACTGCTACCTGACAGAACAGCTTACACAAAGCAAAATATGAAAAAGCACCTAATGTATTATGGAAAGGTAAAAATCAACAGTTCAGACCTGTTCAACCATATCATGCAGAGGAGGAAGAGCGCACACAATTTTGTGCTAATTAGGTTAATTTACTAAAGGTAAATAGACCATTTACTTTTGCAGGGAAAGTTGCACTTTGGAAGAGAATTTTCCCCAGAGATGTGAATTATTGAAGGAACTGTAGCTCTGCTAACTTCCCTCATCCAATCATGTACAAGCAAAAATGCTGTTTTTTTTTCAATTTTCTTTGCACAATTGATTGTGCAAATTGATTGATTATTCTTTTCACAATTACATTTCACCACATTCACCAACTGTGGTCTATTTGTCTTTAGTAAATCAACCCCAGTGTTTCTTTCAGGAATCTCATGTCGGCCAGCAGGGAAGTTGTGCTCATTTTCTTAACCATAGGAGCTTAACTAATGCACACAATCGGACATTCCGACAACAAAATCCATGTTTTTTTTCCAACAGATGTTGGCTCAAACTTGTCTTGCATACACACGGTCACACAAATCTTGTCGGAAATTCCGAAAGTCAAGAACGCCGTGACGTACAACACGTACGCCGAGCCGAGAAAAATGAAGTTCAATAGCCAGTGCGGCTTTTCTGCTTGATTCCGAGCATGCGTGGAACTTTGTGCGTTGGAGTTGTGTACACACCATCGGAATTTACGACAAAGGATTTTGTTGTCGGAAAATTTGAGAACCATCTCAAATCGGAATTTCCAACAACAAGCTCCCATCGAACATTTTCCATCTGAAAATCTGACCGTGTGTACGGGGCATTAGTGTGCAAAGATGAGCATGCACACACAAATGCCAGCACCACAGCACACATGAGGATGCCCAGGCACATCTGCCACATATGGTGCCTGATAGCCTATTTAAACTTTAGGCCTGCATGGGATCATCGATGGATGATCTTTCAGCTTATTCCCTTGTTATATCTATTTTTGTAGCCTTATTGACTCAGCTTTTTGTTTTTGACCCAGCTATGTTGAACTCTTCTCTAGATTACCCTTGCTTGTTCATGTCTGTTGCTCATCCGTGGAGCTGACCTTGGCCTGGACTTTTAAATTCATTTCTCCCTTCTGGTTTTGTACTTTGCTGCCAGCGCTTGCCTGTCTCTGATCTGGACTTTGTTTGGGATTTGGTACCTCTCTGCCTGGTTGTTACCAAACTCGGTTTGTGACATGACTCTACGCTTTAGCTCATCTGACAACAGTACTTTCAAGCTTCACTGATCCAATTTCCTGGCACCTGTACCCTTCCCCTGCCCTAGTAGTCCATGTCTCCATTTCCAGGAGTGCTTGGATAAGAATTGTGTGAGAGGCCACCCTCCTAAACTTGAGCTCTATGGTCATGTACGTGATAGTTTCAAATTTTTCTATGCATGCATGACTGTTGGATGCAAGGGAAACTGAACATACATACAAACACACAATCTTTTTTTTTTACAAATAAACATTTAATGCATGATCCCCTTGCTGGCTATTGCGAAATACCATGCAAACCTATTTTGAAGGCTAGGTATTGATTAAATCTATAAATTAGATAGCTGAATGAATAGTGAGCTTTATGTATATTCTTTCAGCAAACATTTATTAACAGTAATCGTTTAACAAAATTAAAATTGATCCCTACTTCCTTTTAATCATTCAGCATTACCTAACCTGTCATCACATGTCACAGCCTTTATTGACAGGTCAACTGATTCTGGCTAGGAAGAGGTCAGGAAAGGCTGTATGACCTTGTCTACATTATACAATCTAATCCCCTATTTAATCCAATATATTGTCTAACATAGAATTCTCTGACTGGATGGAAATTAGATTGATATTCAGGAAAAAGATTGCAGACTGCTCTTGTAGTGCTGAGGAAACCCACAGCAGAGAGGTCTCCCAATTTAAGCCAGGTATACATCGAAATTCCACCGATTCAGCAGGGATTGGCCAAATCTTGATCCATGTATGGGCTAGCTGGTTGTATACAAGTTTATCTATTGATCTATGGATGTTACTTTAGCCCTACACACAGAAAATAAATGTTTGCTTTAAGTACTAATTGGCGTGCAATGAATACTACAAGCACAAATACCAATTTGTAGTCAATTCATACATAGATATACATTTACATTTGCAATATATATATTTAAATGTGTTTATATATTTGTAAGGATTTTGGAAAAAAAAATATCAGACCATCCTGTAAGGTCAACATCTTTGTAAAAAATTTATTTCCTGACAGCTTTTTTCTTTGCCAGGAAAAGTCACTAATAAGCCATGCTGGCAGCCATTTTGATTTGGAGAGCTACAAGCTCTTATTGAATTGTCAGACTGTGTTAGCTAAAGAAGAACACCAGTCAAAACATTTTTCTACTTTAGCATTGTACGAGGAATTAGAACCTCTGTTGGGTTCCGTATCCCCATTGGGGAATCCATGTTTTTAACCTTGTCATGGTGAACATTGTCATGGGAACATAAAACTGGGGGATCTTTAAAATGTTATGGTTGCCACCAAAAAAGGAGTACTCTAGAATTTTTTTTTAGGGTTCTTGCTGGAGTTCTAATCCAACACTCCAGGAAACAGGTGGCCCTGTAGTGGATATACTGAGAAAATAGCATAATGTTTTTTTAGGCAAAACACTTAACATGAGACAACGTGAACCTTAATGATACTTCTCATGAAGGCAGCAGGCAGTGTCTGCCAGGAATAATTCTGCAATAATGATGATATGGACATCTGGAATGATACCAAAGACTTACAATCATACAGTCCAGTAAGCAGACACTATATTGTAAGTATTTTAATGAGCATTGAGGTGAGCTGGACACAAATCAAATCTCTGTAGAGGAATTTATTTCCCTGCATATCTGGCTGAGCACTTTTCAGAAATAAGTAAAGTGTAAACCTAACTTAATGTGATAACAAGATGCTACTGAAGCATAAAATGCACACAGCAAACTTTATTACATGTTTTCAATAGTCACTCAATTCAGAACTGGAAATTAAAATTCAGGGCAAAGTTACAGGTTCCCTTCCAAGAACAGCTTCCCAACTACTGAGTTCTTCCAGGAATGGGGGAACATGTGAACCCCTCCCAGAATAGAGTGCTCAGGCCTGAGCAGCCAAATGCAGGACATTTAGAGGAGGAAGACACTAACCTTGTATAGACATAAACACAGTCTGTCATGTAGCTTATGCAGGATTTGGACTCTGGAAAAGAAACAGATTGGCAGGGGAGTATGGGGAGGTCAGTATTAGTGATTTAGGGGGTTGGTCTTACAAGAGAACCTGTCACTGAATGGGCACAGTAATGGAGTCTTTTTTGAGGCTTAAAATGTGTACAAGGAGCACAAGCTCTCTGGCCAATGTCTCTTGAAGTGCTGCAGGAATTTAACTTCTTGGGAGGAAACCCTGAAAATGGTGGTTGTAAGCAATGCCCTCTTCCTTTACCCCACAAGAAAATTGGTGGGTGACTGGTTGATTAGGAAGTATACACTTGGAATATAAATATGATGATACCACTGAACTTCAGTTGTCAAGGGACCATGTCCTTTATTTTTTTTTTTGTCCTAATTGTAAGTGTCCAGTCAGGATAGCCCTGTAATGGAGGGACTCAGAGAGCATAGAAAGATGTGCAGAAGACCAGAGACCATGTTCTGTGTGGGAAACCTTCAGGTATCTTGTGCTTCCTCCACCCCCCTTCCTATCCACTATGCACTAGTGAAATAAAACTGTAAAATTTAAATTTTAAAGTGCGTGGTGTCCATCTTTCTTCTGTTCTGAAAAAATAATCATTCCCTTAGAGCAGGGGTGTCAAACTCAATTTCATCATAGGCCATAACAGCATTATGGTTGCCCTCAAAGGGCCGGTTGTATCTGTAAGACTAGATGTCCAAAGCACCCCCCCTTACATCAGCTGTCAAGAGCCCCCACCCCCACCATCATAAGTCAAGTGTCCCCCACCGTCCCTTACACCACAATGCACCTACCTTACCTTGTGCTGATGCCAGAAAGAACATGGGGTGGAGCTGAAGCAGAAAAAGAAGGGTCTGGAAGTGGACCAGAGGAGGGCTATGAGTCAGCTGCTGGAGACTGTTGAATACTAACAATGGGGGGAGGGGGGCAGAGGCTAAGGGAAGCTGCGGTTGCACAGAAAGGTACAGGATCTCTAGGAGGAGCGCTGTCCTCTTCACTGCTACCAACTGCTAAGACGGGGGGGCAAAGATGAGCCTCACCGCGGCTGCATGAAAAAGTGCAGGATCTGGAAAAGGAGTTCTGTCCTCCTCTCTGATGCTGACTGCTGAGACAAGATGGGGTGAAGACAAGGGGAGTGCAACAGCTGCAGGAGAGGTGTTGAGGGCCATGTGAAATGGCCTGGGGGGCGCATTTGACCTGCGGGCCTTGTGTTTGACACATGTGCCTTATAGCAATGTGCTGTTAGCTGAGTATTGAAATCATGCGCTGGAAGCTTCTTGTATGCAGCAATAGCTTTGCTTTTATGGAGAAATTGCAATGCATGTCTTTACAGCATGAGAAACATAAACAGGAACTAACCACAAACAAGTGCACTGAACATAGATAGACAATACATCCTGTTATATCATAGAATACATTCATTATACACTATAATACTACAGTGCCATCAGCTGCATAGATAGCTATAGTGCATACGGTATTGTCAGTTTATTAGCAATCATGCTGCTGTTCTTCCAACACCCCTTCTCAACAGCATGTACGTTGTCAAATTATATTCAGCTTCAACAAAGGTTTGGTGAGTGCACCAGCAGTCATCTCCTCTGATGGGCAGTATTAAATGTCAATAACACCTTGCTCTTGATTGTCCTTCAGTAGGTGATATTTGACGTGGATGTGTTTGGTCCTAGGATTGACTCTTTCTAACACTGTATATCCCTGGTTGTCTTCAATAATGGGAGTTGGTTTTGACATGTCTATCCCAATGTCCACAAAAATTTGATGAATCCATATCACTTCTTGGCATGCGTGTGCTGCTGAAATGTACTCTGCTTCAGTTGAAGATAAAGCGACTCTTGCTTGCATTCGACTAGACCAACTTATGGTTCCCTCCCATATTGGAAGATAATCCACTTGTGTATTTGTGTAGTCCCTGGCCCAATCATCATCCACATACCCAACCAGTTTTGGATTGTATGTTGCTGGTAACAGTAAATTCATCTGAATTGTTCCTTTGAGATATTGCATCACTCTTTTAGAGATAGCCTGGTTCCATAGGAGTTTTCACTTCTTTTGCATCTTGCATATGGAATTGCTCCAAGATCTTCTGAAATTGGTTGAGAAGATAACTTCATCTTCTTCTCTCTCTATTTGGATTCCCAGATAGTAGCTAATGTTCCCTAGGTCTTTGATTGCAAAATTTTCTTTCTGTTTGTGAACTATCTGATTGTAATCCCCTTCTTGTTCAAAACAAGTTATGATGTCATTGACATAGATAACGATGTATACCCATCTGTCTTCTTGATTCTTGGAGTAGAGACAGGAGGGGGGCTTTACTTCTTGAGAATCTCTCTCTAGTAAGCACTTTGTTCACTTTCTCATTCCACATCCTCGCAGATTGCTTAAGACTGTAGATGCTCTTTTGAAGTTTACACACAAGGTTGTCTCCTTGCTCAAACCCTGGTGGTTGCTCTGTGTAGAGATCTTGACCTTCATGTCCTTCCTGGCTGCAACTCTAATGCCCCGTACACACGGTCGGATTTTCCGACAGAAAATGTGCGATCGCAGTGTGTTGTCGGAAATTCCGACCGTGTGTGGGCTCCATCGGACATTTTCCATCGGATTTTCCGACACACAAAGTTTGAGAGCAGGCTATAAAATTTTCCGGCAACAAAATCCGATCGCGTCAATTTCAACCGTGTGTGGACAATTCTGACGCACAAAGTGCCACGTATGCTCAGAAGAAATTCCGAGACGGAACAGCTCGGTCTGGTAAAATTAGCGTTCGGAATGGATATAGCACTTTCGTCAGGCTGCAATGTTTAAAATTGTTTAATGCAGCGCACTCTCTTCTTTTTTATAATGTGAGAAGAATGAAGTTGTTTTGCTGCTCATATTCACAAAGAGTTCTTACAAACTTTTTTCTTTATTATTTATCATGATTTCATCAATATATTTTGATTTGTCACATCTGTCAAAAAATATATATGTTTGATTTTTTGGGTTTGTATTTTCTTCAAGCCTGATTGTGTTTTATTTATTTTTTTTACTCGAGAATATTTTTGGGTGTGTTTTGTGTGTCAAGTTACCACAACACGATTATTATCTTGTATTATTTAATCTCAAGGAGATTGTTTGGTGTTGGTGTCCCTTGTTAATTTTTTTGAAATGTACCTGCCTCCTCACAAACTGTCCTTTTTGAATGAAAACACACATAGGCGAGTATAATTGAAACAAAAATTCCTTTATTAAGAGATCAGAACCAAACAAAGAGGGAGGCAACTCTGGATAAACATCATAAGTTGGCAAAGCCTTTGGCCCCCAGGGCAGACTTTAATTCTTTTACAGCAAAATTGGTGGCCTGAGGAGTCCATATCTAATGTCGCGTACACACGAGCGGACTTTACTGCAGACTTTGCCTGGCGGATTTTTCATCGTACTTTACGACGGACTTTCTGAATGAATGGACTTACCTACACACAATCCACCAAAGTCTGTCGAATTTGTACGTGATGACGTACGACCGGACTAAAACAAGGAAGTTCATAGCCAGTAGCCAATAGCTGCCCTAGCGTGGCTTTTTGTCCGTCAAACTAGCATACAGACGAGCGGACTTTTCGACCGGACTCGATTTCAACGGATTGATTTAAAACATGTTTCAAATCTAAGTCCGTCCAACTCTTGAGAAAACAAAGTCCGCTGGAGCCCACACACGATCGAATTGTCTGACAAAATCCAGTCCGCCAGGGCAAAGTCTGCCGTAAAGTCCGCTCATGTGTACGCGGCATAAGGGATTGCAGTCTGGTCCAGAAGTCCCAGAGATCATGAAAGCAGCAGATGACATGTATGTCCCCAGGCTGTGGTCATACAAGAGGCTGCATCTTTTGTCAGACCAGACTGAACCCAGGCCATCAATCTCTGGTACTCCTTCCACGCTTCCTTCCCAGCTGTGGCTCTGGTGGTGGAGGTGTGGCAGGAGGAGGAGTAGAACCTGGAGGAGGAGGAGGAGGAGGACCTTGCGTGAGCTGACAAATGTGGGTTTCACATGTGAGTTGGCCCCTCAACCCCTTATTTAGAGCTTCCAAAATTAAAAACTCACATAAGAGGCGTTGGCCCTCCTCCATCTGCATCATTTTGCATGCTGTTAGGTCAGAAAAATCCTCTTCCACACTGTGGGGTGTTCTGAGGGCCTCAGTAGCCTTCCAAAATATCCCTATTGCTGCCTCCTCCAGGTTACTTCTCTTCCTGCCACTTTGTCTTTGAAGGCGGAGGGGAGGGACCTGGGTATTGGGAAGCCTGCTTGGCCCGGCCACCTCCTGGCTGAGACTTCCCTGTGTATGAAAAAGGGACATGGTTTTAGTTTTTGGTTCATCAAACACAATCATAAATTAGTACTCCAAACTAACATCTATTTAACATCATTGATTAGACAACCAGAAATATTTAGAAGAATGCTATACCTGGCTCAAGCTAGGCTCCTCCACATGTTGCTGCCTGGAAGGCCCAGTTTGGACGTCAGAAGCCTCAGCTGGGGGGGAAGGAAGCATGGAAGGAAGAGTGGAGAGTGCTGGCCTGGGTTCAGTCTGACCTGACAGAAAATGCAGCCTGTCATAGTACCAAAGCCTGGGGACATAAATGTCATCTGCAGCTCCTGATCTCAGGGAATCCTGGACCTTCTTGCGCTCCCTTAGATAAGTGCTCCTCATGCCACCAATTAGGATCTTCAAATAGGTGATGTCTGCCGTGGGGATCACCGGCTTCACAAATTGCAGCAAATTATCCAGCGCTGCCTTCCTCTTTGTTTGGTTCTTATAATCAGGGTGGTTTACCTGCCACAGACAGGGTAGCTCCCTGAACATATCTATGAAGATTGGCATAAAGTACTGATCATTAGGGATGAGCCGAACACCCCCCTGTTCGGTTCGCACCAGAACATGCGAACAGGAAAAAAGTTTGTTCGAACACGCAAACACCGTTAAAGTCTATGGGACACGAACATGAATAATCAAAAGTGCTAATTTTAAAGGCTTATATGCAAGTTATTGTCATAAAAAGTTTTTTGGGACCTGGGTCCTGCCCCAGGGGACATGGATCAATGCAAAAAAAAGTTTTAAAAACGGACAATTTTTCAGGAGCAGTGATTTTAATAATGCTTAAAGTCAAACAATAAAAGTGTAATATCCCTTTAAATTTCATAGCTGGGGGGTGTCTATAGTATGCCTGTAAAGGGGCGCATGTTTCCCGTGATTATAACAGTCTGACAGCAAAATTACATTTCAAAGGAAAAAAGCCATTTAAAACTACTCGCGGCTATTGCATTGCCGGTCCGACAATACACATAAAAGTTCATTGATAAAAACGGCATGGGAATTCCCCACAGGGGAACCCCGAACAAAAATTTTAAAAAAAATGACGTGGGGGTCCCCCTAAATTCCATACCAGGCCCTTCAGATCTGGTATGGATATTAAGGGGAACCCTGGACAAATTTTTTTTTAAAAATGACGTGGGGGTCCCTCTAAATTCCATACCAGACCCTTCAGGTCTAGTATGAATTTTAAGGGGAACCCCAAGCCAAAGAAAAAAAAAACGGCGTGGGGTCCCCCCAAAAATCCATACCAGACCCTTATCCAAGCACGCAACCTGGCAGGCCGCAGAAAAAAAGGGGGGAGACGAGAGAGCACCCCCCCTGAACCGTACCAGGCCACATGCCCTCAACATTGGGAGGGTGCTTTGGGGTAGCCCCCCAAAACACCTTGTCCCCATGTTGATGAGGACAAGAGCCATGGTTGGTTGTGGGGGTCTGCGGGCGGGGGGCTTATCGGAATCTGGAAGCCCCCTTTAACAAGGGGACCCCCAGATCCCGGCCCCCCCCTGTGTGAAATGGTAAGGGGGTACAAAAGTACCCCTACCATTTCACTAAAAAACTGTCAAAAATTTTAAAAATGACAAGAGACAGTTTTTGACAATTCCTTTATTTAAATGCTTCTTCTTTCTTCTTTCTTCTATCTTCCTTCATCTTCTTCTTCTTCTTCTGGTTCTTCTGGCTCTTCTGGTTCTTCCTCCGGCGTTCTTGTCCAGCATCTCCTCCGCGGCGTCTTCTATCTTCTTCTCCTCGGGCCGCTCCGCACCCATGGCATGGGGGGAGGCTCCCGCTCTTCTCTTCATCTTCTTCTCTTCTTCATCTTCATCTTCTTCTTCATCTTCTTCTCTGCTTCATCTTCTTCTCTTCTTCATTTTTATCTCCGGGCCGCTCCGCATCCATGCTGGCATGGAGGGAGGCTCCCGCTGTGTGACGGCGTCTCCTCGTCTGACGGTTCTTAAATAACGGGGGGCGGGGCCACCCAGTGACCCCCCTCTGACGCACGGTGACTTGATGGGACTTCCCTGTGACGTCACGGGGAATGCCACAGGGAAGTCCCGTCATGTCCCGTGCAATAGAGGGGGGAGGGGTCATCGGGTGGCCCCGCCCCCCGTTATTTAAGAACTGTCAGAAGAGGAGACGCCGTCACACAGCGGGAGTCTCCCTCCATGCCAGCATGGATGCGGAGCGGCCCGGAGAAGAAGATGAAGAAGAGAAGAAGAGAAGAAAAGAAGAAGATGAAGAAGAGAAGAAGATGAAGAGAAGAGCGGGAGCCTCCCCCATGCCATGGGTGCGGAGCGGCCTGAGGAGAAGAAGATAGAAGACGCCGCGGAGGAGATGCTGGACGAGAACACCGGAGGAAGAACCAGAAGAACCAGAAGAAGAAGAAGAAGAAGAAGATGAAGGAAGATAGAAGAAAGAAGAAAGAAGAAGCATTTAAATAAAGGAATTGTCAAAAACTGTCTCTTGTCATTTTTAACATTTTTGACAGTTTTTTAATGAAATGGTAGGGGTACTTTTGTACCCCCTTACCATTTCTCACAGGGGGGGCAGGATCTGGGGGTCCCCTTGTTAAAGGGGGCTTCCAGATTACGATAAGCCCCCCGCCTGCAGACCCCCACAACCACCGGCCAGGGTTGTGGGGATGAGGCCCTTGTCCTCATCAACATGGGGACAAGGTGTTTTGGGGGGCTACCCCAAAGCACCCTCCCAATGTTGAGGGCATGTGGCCTGGTACAGTTCAGGAGGGGGGGCGCACTCTCATCCCCCCTCTTTTCCTGAGGCCTGCCAGGTTGCGTGCTTGGATAAGTGTCTGGTATGGATTTTTGGGGGACCCCACGCCGGTTTTTTTTGGCGTGGGGTTCCCCTTAAAATCCATACCAGACCTGAAGGGGTTTTTAGGGGGACCCCCACGTCATTTTTAAAAAAAAATTTTGGCCGGGGTTCCCCTTAATATCCATACCAGACCTGAAGAGCCTGGTATGGAATTTAGGGGGACCCCCACGTCATTTTTTTTTTAAATTTTGGTTCGGGGTTCCCCTGTGGGGAATTCCCATGCCGTTTTTATCAATGAACTTCTATGTGTATTGTCGGACCGGCAATGCAATAGCCGCGAGTAGTTTTAAATGGCTTTTTTTCTTTGAAATGTCATTTTGCTGTAAGACTGTTCTAAACAGGGGAAACATGCGCCCCTTTACAGGCATACTATAGACACCCCCCAACTACGAAATTTAAAGGGATATTACACTTTTATTGTTTGACTTTAAGCATTATTAAAATCTCTGTTCCTGAAAAAACGGCCGTTTTTAAAACTTTTTTTGCATTGATCCATGTCCCCTGGGGCAGGACCCAGGTCCCCAAACACTTTTTATGACAATAACTTGCATATAAGCCTTTAAAATTAACACTTTTGATTTCTTCCATAGACTTTTAAAGGGTATTCCGCGGCTTTCGAATTTGCCGCGAACACCCCAAATTGTTCGCTGTTCGGCGAACTTGCGAACAGCCAATGTCCGAGTCGAACATGTGTTCGACTCGAACTCGAAGCTCATCCCTACTAATCATTGACTAGATCCATTTTCACTGCAAGACACAACACCAGACAAACGCTAATGTCAGGCTAAAGTCACCTAATCTTGTCACAATACAGGCCTCAATCTAGAAGCAGTATAGGCCCAATTTTAAATCTTATCTTCGTTATCACGATCGGCACCTCCAATACTCCTTCCTCCGCTCACAGATCGTACGTACTACGCACGCGTGTTACGCTTTATATACACTGCGCATGCGTCAAACTCTGCCCGCCCCTGACATTATTTCTAGTCTATTCCCCGCCCCTTCTCGTTCGGCGCAGTGGGGAAGAGCATATAGCGGAGGCAGACCAGGTGTCTGATAATTACACCAACGAGGAGAAGGAGGAGGAAAGCCCGGAGCCAGAAACGCCCCGATCCCGGAAGAGACGATTTAAGGCCTCAAATATGTCCTTTGGGGAAATGTTGGAGATGGTCGACATAATGAAGAGGGCCGACTATGAAGGGAAGTATGGACCTTACCCCAACCGCAGAAGAATTTCGGTGTACGACGATCCAAGGATCAGCTCAGGAAGCGGTGGTCGGACCTCAAATTAAGGGAGCACAATCAGTATAGAAGGATCAGGAGAGTGCTGCAAAAAAGTAAGTAGTTGTCCTGTGTTCCTATACTTTATGTTTATTACATTTGTGCTGCTCCATGTGCTTTTCTTTACTGTTGTACAGTTTAAAATGGCAACTTTCATGTTCATGGGCACATTGTTCGTTCTTATGAAAAATTGTTCGTTCGGCATAGAAAACCCCATTGTTTTGGCCATATGCATTTGAATACCTTTTTTCTGGCCTACTTCTCTTCAAATAATTTTGTTGTGTAGATGGGTTGTTAACTAGAATGAAATGCAAACTCGATTCTGTATAAGGAGAGGACACTCAGCAGCTGTTTACACATCTGGACGCTGGAGCACTAGTGTGGGACACCAGAACACCCTTTTTATTAGGGGGCCCACACAGGTGCTCCAGTGTATACTATAGGGGTGTCTCCATCTGTGAAGCTTGTACAAAACAGGTAAGTATTCAAGCTTGACAAAGGAAAAAAATATTTCTTCATCTTGGAATTCAGCCAAAACAGACAATTGTACCCAACTTCCAAGCAATGTTTCATATTCCTATTTCTGCCATCAAATATCTGTGTGCTAAGTATACCTATTTTTTTACATAGGGGAGAAAAGACTCGGACACCACTCCTCCGAGGAGACCACAGACTCCCCACCTCAGCAAGAAGGGGAAATCCACCAAAGCCAAGCAGAGCAGGAGGAGGAAGACGTGGGGGAAATAGTCACAACAGGTGAGTGTCTGCGACCACAGGCTCAGGTAAGAGATGGATGCCGGCATATTTATAATACATTTTTTTGTTTTTTGTTTTTTGTAGGTGATCGTGATGTTGTGGATCCAGGTCATTTCACCAGTGAGAGTGCACAGATCCTGATCGGGGAGATCATGGGGTGTAATAGGGACTTGGAAAACATCCAGAAAAACATCAGTGAGGTTAAAAACAAAATGAAGAACATCATTGATGTTTTAGGGAGAGTTTAAAAGACCTCCAAATCCCTTCCTTTTTTGTGGTATTTGTAATTGAAGAATTTGTTACATTTTTTTACATTTTATAGAAAAGCCAAATTTTGAAGATGCACACAGTGTGTCAACATGTGCTCTCTGCCATCATTGGAGATCAATATAAGCGTTTTGGGGGTGCAACCCCTTCCTCAATAATAAAGTAGCTGTGAGGAAGGGGTTGCACCCCCAAAACACGTCCATTGATCCCCCTTGTTGACATTCTGCAATTTGTGTGCATCTTCAAAATTTGGCTTTTCCAGGGGTGACTTCACCCCATCTGAATGCAATATCAAACACAGTTTCTAAATACTCATGTCTGATATTGCCTTCAAGTTCTACAAAAGTTGAACTTTGTAAGTTCCAGATTTGTGTATTTCTTGTTGGTTTGAAACATGCCTGGTTTACATTAAATGGACATTTCTACTTTTATTAATGTGACCCAAAAAATTGTTATACAACAAACATGTTGGTTTGTTTTAAAAAACCTTTTATAAATGCACATGTGATTGTGCTGGTATTAAAAAGATTGATACTCAAGAATGTGTGGATTATTGTTTCAATGCTCCTTAAATTTTGTGGTGGTAAAATTGTGATTTTCAGTGACAATGGTGGTTATTTCCTAAGGGCAAATCCACTTTGCACTACAAGTGCAGTTTCAGTGCAGTCTCAAGTGCACTTGTAGTGCAAAGTTGATTTTACTTTAGTAAATAAAACCCAACAGTGCTTTTTTATGTTGCACAATCACGCCAATTTCAGGACTCCCCACATTTCTGTCAGGGTCAGCTAAAAGAAACACAAGCAGTAAATGTCACCAAAGGTTTTAGTAGTTAAAATGCTTTTTTAATTCAAAAAATGTATCATACATTGTCTGGCATATTGATGGCCCCCCTACCCGCAAAGTAATCAAGGTATCTAAGACGGACCTCGCGGGCACTCAGGGGGGGCAAGCCAGGATGGCCAGCCTCAAGCGCCGTCAGGGTTGTTTCAGTTCCAGGAATTCCGGCCTCAGGCCCAACTGAGGCAGCATAGTTGGCAGAATTTTGCCTTAAAAAGTTGTGGAGAACACAGCACGCCAGAATGATATGATTCAGTTTATACTCCGCCATGTGTATGGGTGTAAGAAATAAGCGGAACCGGCTGGCCATGATTCCAAATGTGTTTTCAACCACCCTTCTGGGTCTGGCCAGCCGGTAATTAAAAACCCTCTGGTCCGGGGTGAGGGTCCTAATAGGGAATGGCCACATAAGATGGCACCCCAGTGCAAACGCTTCATCCGCAACGAAGACGAATGGGAGTCCTTCCACATTGTCTTCTGAAGGTGGCAAGTCCAAGCTGCCATTCTGGAGACACCTGTAGAACTCCGTCTGGGCGATGACTCCACCATCGGACATCCGGCCATTCTTCCCCACTTCCACATACAGAAACTCATAAGTAGCCGACACCACCGCCAACATCACAATACTATTAAACCCCTTGTAGTTGTAATAGTATGACCCCAAGTTGGGTGGTGGGATGATACAATGTTCAAGATGTTTTAGCGATTTTTAGAAAAGCCAAATTTTGAAGAGGCACACAGTGTGTCAACATGTGCTATCTGCCATCACAGGAGATCAATGGACGCGTTTTGGGGGTGCAACCCCTTCCTCAATAATAAAGTAGCTGTGAGGAAGGGGTTGCTCCCTCAAAACACGTCCCTTGATCCCCCGTGATGGCAGCTAGCACATGTTGACATTGGTAAATTGGTGTGCATCTTCCAAATTTGGCTTTTCCTGGGGTGACTTCACCCCATCTGAACGCAATATCAAACACAGTTCCTAAATACTCATGTCTGATTTTGCCTTCAAGTTCTACCTAATGTGAACTTTGTAAGTTCAAGATTTGTGTCTTTCTTGTTGTTTTGAAACATGCCTGTTTTATCTTAAATGGACATTTCTATTTTTGATAATGGAAAGGTGGGAGCACTGAACTTATTCTCTCTGGAGAAGAGACGCTTGAGAGGGGATATGATTTCAATTTACAAATACTGTACTGGTGACCCCACAATAGGGATAAAACTTTTTCGCAGAAGAGAGTTTAATAAGACTCGTGGCCACTCATTACAATTAGAAGAAAAGAGGTTTAACCTTAAACTACGTAGAGGGTTCTTTACTGTAAGAGCGGCAAGGATGTGGAATTCCCTTCCACAGGCGGTGGTCTCAGCGGGGAGCATTGATAGCTTCAAGAAACTATTAGATAATCACCTGAATGACCGCAACATACAGGGATATGTAATGTAATACTGACACATAATCACACACATAGGTTGGACTTGATAGACTTGTGTCTTTTTTCAACCTCACCTACTATGTAACTATGTAACTATGTAACCCCAAAAATTGTTATACAACAAACATGTTGGTTTGTTTTAAAAAACCTTTTCTAAATGCACATGTGATTGTGCAGGTATTAAAAAGATTGTTAATCAAGAATGTGTGGATTATTGTATCGACACTACAACACTTTTGTGGTGATGTAATTGCTGCTTTCTGTGACAATGGGGTTTATTTCCTAAGGCCAAATCCACTTAGCACTACAAGTGCAGCACCGCCAACATCACAATACTATTGAACCCCTTGTAATTACAATAGTATGACCCCAAGTTGGGTGGTGGGACGGTGTGGACGTGTTTCCCATCAATTGCCCCTCCGCAGTTAGGAAAGTCCCACCGCTGGGCAAAGTGGGAGGCCACAGTCTGCCATTCCTGTGGCGTGGAAGGAAACTGTGGAGTCAAACAAGAAAAGAAAATTAATCATTTTGCACATAAACATGGAAAGCAGATTAGACACAAACATTCTTGGCCAACATCAGTATAACATTTATTTTAGGGATAATTTAAAGACAAAGGTATAAGGTCCACCTATCAGATCCCCCCCCCCCCCCCCATGGGCCATTTGCTAAATTTTATGTGGGTGGATATGTTTAGGACAAGTAACCCTCTCCACTTCATTGAAAGATGAATGCCTAAATAATGTGTATTACTTTGGACAGCCCCTCCTTACTTTACACTATTGGCAGACCACTGGACAGGTAAGAAGTATCATAATCCAAAGAAAAAAATATACACTGTACAAATGGAAGCACATTTTTACAGTCTGCTATTACCTATTAAGATAATAATAGGATACAAAAACTTTAAACAGTACCATTTGTAAGTATTCAGGCAGGCCCTTGCACTACATGCTTTGGGGAATTCATCCATAAATATGACCACTAAAGAGGTGGGTATAGTGTGTATTGGGTTTGCCAAAGTCAGCAGATAGAGGATTGGTATCAGCTGAGTTAGCAGTTGGGGGGGAGGGAGGGTTCCAAATGATTTTGGGATACAAAAAAAGCCTCTGGCAATCTGCCAGAATTTCAAACACACATCACACATTTCTACATTTTAGGGGGTTTTTAGGGTAAAGCACTACTATGGTGCTGACAAAATACATTTTTAAGTGACTACATGAGGTGGATATAGGCCCAGGAGAGCATGCTGGGGAGGTAAGTGAAGGCAAATATGTATGAAGGACAAAAAAAACATGTGAAAAAATGGTGATCAAGTGTCGCGCAAAATAAACTCGATGAACCACCACTGCGCTATGGTGTAAATTAAACTGTGATACCTGTAGCTGCCAACTTAAAAAAGATAATGTGAAAACGTATTCTAAATAAATAAAATAGTGGTGCTATAAACACCATAAAGATCAAATAATGGTGAATAAAAATAATTATAAGTGATAACCAGTGAAAAAAAATAATGATTGAAAGTACTAAAGCTGTACCAAACAGCCATATACTATGTAATCGTGGTAAGTGCTGTATCTCTACCAAACAACTCTATGATGTATGATCATAATCTTTAAATAAATAAAAAATATATAAACATTTCTCTTATTGACAAAAGAAAAATATATATATGGAAGGTCAAAACATCTCTAGACAGTTCATGCAATGTTAAACATGAAATACTAAAATAAAGTCAGTGCACAAAGGTGAGTATCAGAAAGTGACTCTCAAACATAAATCTTCCTGTGTCATAGACAACTCCTTCACCACACCGGCTGTGATTGTGATCCACTCATATGGAGCCGCACTCACCAGAAAATAATGCCTTGCACTCTCATACTCGGCATATATGCAGTGATCGAGTACCCAAAAGGGCTACTCAGACTGGATGGAACTGCGTCCACAGCAGATGGAGTTCTCTAGTTAGCAGCACTCCTCACCAGGCAAAAGGGTATGTCTTTTTAGAAACTGATGGCATTGCTGATGCATCACCACAGTATTTCAAGGCTACAGCTCTCTGTCCAAGATCTTTAAAGCACTTTGCTAGAAACACATAATTATATTTGGAATAACCAGGTTGCATCTCTTCAGCATAGTACAGGCGCGTCAGTGCGCCACTCTACATCAGGCAAACAGCATGTAAAGATACCGGATCGGTATCCCCCTGAAGTAGATACAGAAGTTCCCTGTATTGGTACGTATTGGGGAGGGGACAGGATGGACATTCAGCAGGTGATCTGTCAGGAAAGAATCCCATACCATACCGATCCGGTATCTTTGACAGAGTCACGCGTAACTCGCTGCACGCACTGAAGACCAGATACAAACCCACAAGTACAAACTGAACAGCAGAAAACGATCTGAAAACCACGAGTCTGAAAAAGCGCGAATCGTCTCTCACCAAACTTTTACTAACACGAGATTAGCAAAAGGAGCCCAAAGGGTGCCGCGCTTGGTTCTGAAATGCCCTTTTATAGTCTCGTCGTACGTGGTGTACGTGACCGCGTTCTTGGCAATCGGAAATTCCGACAACTTTGTGCGACCGTGTGTATGCAAAACAAGTTTGAGCCAACATCCGTCATAAAAAATCCATGGATTTTGTTGTCGGAATGTCCGATCAATGTCCGACCGTGTGTACGGGGCATAAGAAGCTGTCTGATGGTGGAGTGTTTTACAACGGGAGCGAACGTTTCATCGCAATCTTCACCAAATTTCTACGAGTAACCCTTGGCAACTAGTTTGGCTTTGTATTTGTGGATATTCTCTTCTGCATCTGACTTTGAAAGTCCACTTACTTCCTATAGTTTTGCGGTTGGGAGGGAGCTCTGTTACTTTAATTTTACTTCTGCTGCCTTTCTCCATTAATTGGCCTCAAGTTTTGACAGTTTTTCTATGTCTTCCCAGGATGTTGGTTTAAATATGCTGTGTATTTTGACAGCTTGTGGCGTGGTACCCCCATTGTAGTTTGAGTGGATCTTCTGACTTCAGGCAGTTCAGCAAGATCTGGGGGAGAACTTGGTTTAGGCATTGTGAGTTCCACCTCTTGTTCTGACTCTTGCACAGGTTCGCATTGATCAACCTTTTCTTCTGGTATGCTGGGTATTTAACTTCACAGCTTTCAGGGATTGGTGTTTCTGATGATGGGCTCTCATCAAAATACTACGGTTTATTGTCACTTTGTCAGTCTTTGTGTGTAGGATTCTGTAACCCTTAGTTTGCTCACTGTAGCCTACTAGAATGCCCTCTATGGCTCTGTTCTCCAGCTTGGATTGCTTTTCACTTGGAATATAGGCATGTGCTTTACATCCAAACACTCTGATGTGCCCTATGCTAGGCTTTGATCCAAGCCACATTTCAAATTAAGTACTTTTAATGGCTCTTGAGGGTAGTCTGTTCCATAGGTAGGTTGCGGTCATGGATGATTCTCCCCTGTACCTGTGAGGTAGGTTGGCATCTGACAATATGCACCTGGCCATTTCTATAAGAGTGTATTCTTCCCCATTGTCGGTGCGTATTATTCCTGGTTTCCATTGGAATTTGTTGCTAGACATGGCAACAAACTCTTGAAGTTTCTCTGATGTTTCATTCTTGTGTTTCATCAGATAGGTAGTTGTGTACCTGGAATAATCATCAATGGAAGTCAGTAGATTTCTGTTCCCATCTGACGTGGGAATTTTCATTGGGAGGCATACGTCACTGTGGACACGTCAGCTGAGGACCTTTCCAGATCACCAAATTACAGACAAAAGGAAGCAGGATAGACTGAAGCACAACAGCTTTGCCTTGATAGAAATACAAACCCTGAGCCAGTAGGCTTTGCTGCCTCTAGTATCTCAAGGCTTACTTTACAGTTCTGAATGGAATGTACCTTTAGTTATAGAATCATTTTACATCTTTTAATAGAACAAATTGTGTTTCCTTCCAGTTTTTTTTACATCTGTTTTTCTCCGCAACAATAAGCCATAAAATAAACACGTTTGCTCTGGATTATTCACAATGCTGGTACTTATTGATTAAGTTCTCTTCATATTAAAGATCAATTGAAGTTAATTAACTAGTACTGTTGTCCTTGATCAATAGTTCTTAACATGTCCATCTGCAAATTTATGTCCAGAATGTCCTAATTAAATGTTATGACTCACGGCCTATATTGATGTTTTACTTTTCAATCCATATTAATATGTTTCCTAATCCATTAAATTAAACCATTGATTTTATTTTTCAAATTATTCAATATATTCTAATGTGTCTAAATATATTGTTTGCATTGCATGTATGTCTGCTAAAAATTTCAGGCACAAAATTCAAAATAGCATGCAAATTCCAAAATGTATTTAAATTTTGTTACCAACGCTGTTAACTAGTGCTACATTCAAAGCAAGCCTTGTCCTGGAAGTAATGTGAAATTTTATTTAATAGAAGACACCAGAAAAAATGTATGCTTACTATTCCCTTGCTTCACCTCCACCTTGATCTTATTCCATGTACTTGCCAAAATCTGAAATTTCTGGGTATGGGGTCACATGGGGAACCCTTATGATGGCCACAATGTAGCGCTTGGTGTCTGAGTGGAAAATCGCCGGGTCCATGTCCTCTCATGTGGTTGAACTGCCATTGCTGAATTCCTTCTGAAAATTCATTTACATGACTGTTGTCTTTTCATACGGTATGCTCTGGTCTATTTAGCAGATCCCCTGCTGAATTGGAGCAGAATGGGACAGATGTCACTTTTGTGATGTCCATGCCGTTCCTTTTTTTTGTCAGAATTTTGACACTTGACTATGTACATCAGACTACCTCCAATCCATCACATTTAGGTCCAGTGAAAAGGGAAAAGTATGCAGTCTCAGATGTAGGTGGATATAAACGAGCACAGACCCACCTACATCCACCTTCTTATAGACTTGGAGCTTCCTTTCCTGTCAGGTCTGCCTGAGAAACTGAAAAGTAAACCTGATTAGAAAACCATGTTAAAGAACTCTAAGTCAATGATTTCACTAACTTTTGAGTTCCGGAACTGAAGCAAGTAGGCAGAGCAGGAAAATCCGGAAGAAGTCAGAAGTCCTGTTTCGCATAATGTTTCAAGTCATTGTCTTAAAGTGATTGTAGTGAAGGGTAAAACATTTGTATATGAATTTAAAAAAATATAAATACCTTTTTTCCCTTCTTTTTATAGGTGATCTCAGCTGCATAAGAGCTGGATGAGGAGAAGCAGTAGCAGCACACTGATCTTCCCAGTGAAAGGCTGTGCTGTGCAAAACTTCTTCTCTGATCGGGCAAAGTTAGCCTATATTATTTCCCTCCTCTCCGGTCAGGCTTTAACCTGGGCTGCCCCTCTATGTGAGAAGAATGATCCAGCAGTTTCTAGCCTGCCTGACTTCTTGAAGCTCTTTCAGAATATCTTTGAGGAACCAGGTCGGGTTTCTTCAGCAGCCAGTGCCCTTTTACGTCTTCGCCAAGAGTCTTCTTCTGTGGGGACAGTATGCCCTTCAGTTTCATATACTAACAGCTGAGTTGACCTGGAGTAATGAGGCCTTAGTTTCAACCTTCTTACATGGCCTCTCTGAGTGAAGGATGAATTAGTGGGAAGAACCACCCCCGCCGGTCTGGTATGATGTCCTTGTGTAACCAGATCGATTTTCGCTTCCAGGAGAGGTCTCTAGAAAAAAGACACCAGCACTCCCTGATCCTTTGCCAGCCTGAGCTCCCCTCCCTCCATCCCATTGAGCATCTTCTGCCAGCTGAGGAACCTATGCAGTTGGGCTGGATCAGGCTTTCCCCTGAGGAACATGCTAGGATCAGAACTCTGGGCCTGTGCCTCTATTGTGGGGGCAAAGGTAATTTTCGTGACTTCTGACTCGCTTCATCTGAGAAACGCTCATTCTCCACACGTTGATTGGACTTCTGGGCAGATCCTGGTTTGGGGTTCCTACTGTTTCTCGTCTTGCCTACTCAAGGTTGCCCCAAAGGAGAGACTTCCTGTTGCAACCACATCTGTATCTTCTGCTCTTCCTGCTGCATATAGCAGTTTTCTGGATGTGTTCTGCAAAAAATCAGCTGAGGTGTTTCCTCCTGACAGGCCCTTTGACTGTGCTATTGACCTTGTTCCCAGAGCAACTTTGCCCAAGGGCCCTACCTAACCTCTGTCCATCCCAGGCCATGTCTGAATATGTCGCTGAAAATCCAGGGAAAGGGTTAATCCAGAAATAATCTGTATGCCAAGCTGGAGAAATGTTCTTTTGAATGTTCTGAGGTCCTGTTTCTGGGATGCTTTGTTTCTAGTTTGGGTCTTCGTAGGGATCCTGAAAAGGTCTCGGCCATTACCAACTGGCCTCTTCCTGCCAGCCTCAAGGCCACACAGCGCTTTCTTTGGGTTCGCAAATTATTATAGGCAGTTCATAAGGAATTACTCTTCCTTTGCTGCACCTATTATCACCTTGACCAAGAAGGGTGCGAATGCCAAGGGGTGGTCCCCTGAAGCTGTCTCTCCATTTCATGATTTGAAATAGGCCTTTGTTTCTGGACCTCTCTTGAGGGGACCTAATCTATTTTTTAATGAAGTGGACACCTCTTCGATGGGGGTTGGAGCTGTGCTTCCTCAATCTTTTGAGAAGAAACGTCAACCATGTGCATTTTTCTCCAAAAAAAATTCTCGGGCAGAGAAAAATTACGCTATTGGTGATCGGAGACGAGGAATGGTGTCATCTCTTGGAGGGTTCCCCTCAATCCATAAGGATTTTTACTGATCATAAAAATCTGCAGTACTTACAGATGGCCAAACGACTGAATCCCAGACAGGCCAGGTGGAGCCTTTTCTTTTCCCGTTTTAATTTCACAATTATGTACAAACCTGGTTCCTGCAACAGTCAGGCTGATTCACTCTCTAGGTCATTCAACATGTTGGATGAGGAGCCCACCCCTGAGCCAATCATTCTGACCTCATGCATTCTTGCCCATTCTACCACCTTGGAGTCAAAGATTCCTCCTGGCAAGACCTTCGTCCCCATTGAGCTAAGAGCTAAGATCCTTCATTAGGGACATAATTCCAAGGTGGCAGGTCATGCTGGGTCCCTCCTCACTACTGGTGGCCTACTCTCCGCTTGGATGTCAAAGACTACTTTAAGGCTTGTCATGTCTCTGCTCAGTCTAAATCCTCCACTCAAGCTCCTGCTGGTCTTCTCATGCCCTTGCCTATTCCTAAGGAACCCTGGTCTCACATTGCCATGGATTTTTATCACCGATCTCCCACTGTCTGAGTATAATACAATGATTTGGTTGGTAATCGATCGGTTCTCCAAGATGGCTCATTTTGTTCCTCTTCCTGGTCTCCCTTCTGCTCCTGCTTTGGTTCCCATTTTTGTTTGAGAAATCTTATGCCTCCATGAGGTTCCTTCTCATATTGTTTCTGACAGGGGTGTTCAATTTACTTCTTGTATTTGGAGAGCCTTTTGCAAATCCCTCAATATGGTCTTGGATTCTTCTTACCCCCTTCAATCCAATGGACAGACTGAGAGGGTTAATCAAGAGTTAGAGGCCTTTCTCCGCACCTTAGTCTCTGCTCATAATGACGATAATGGGCAAAGTTTTCGCACAATTAATCATGTAAACACCAGTTCTCAGAAGACACCCTTTTTTACAGTTTATGGAAGACACCCTCAGCTCCCTCTTCCTATGACCTGTTCTCCAGACATTCCAGCTTTGGCTATGGCTCAGGAATCTTTCAATTCTATTTGGGGTGATGTTCATGATTCCCTCCAAGCAGCTGCTGACAAATTCAAAGGTTTTGCTGACAGGCATAAACCGCCTTCTCTACAGCCTGGGGACAAAGTCTGGCTTTCCACCAGAAACATCAAGTTCTGGGTTCCTTCTCTGAAGTTTGCCCCAAGATTCATTGGTCCATACTCTATAACTTCTAAGCTGAATCCGGTTTGTTTCAAACTTCGGATTCCTAAAAGTCTCAAAATCTCAAACTCCTTCCATTTTTCCCTTCTGAAGCCTTTAGTCCTCAATAAGTTCTCTCGTCCTCTTCCTACTGTGACCCCGGTTTCTGAGAATAATCAGGAGTATAAGGTTTGTCAAATTCTGGATTCCGAGGTCTGTAAAGGCATTCTTCAGTACCTCATGCATTGGAAAGGGTTTGGTCCTAAAGGAGACGTCTTGGATCACTGCATGTCTTTGCACCTCGTCTTTTGAGGAGGTTTCATCTGAGGTTTCCCTCCAAGCCTGGGCCCAAGTGGGGGGAGGCCTTGTAAAAGGGAGGTTCCCCCCGGAACAAACGACAACTTCAATATATGACCCCACAAAGACATACGAACTCACCAATTTTTCAATAGAGGAGGAACTTTCTTATCACTGGAAGATCTGAATGCTACACTATCTCCCAATCACATTCCAAGATTGACATACATACAACTGAAACCCTTCCTGACCAGAAGAACTACTACTCATCATTGGACAAGAGACTTAACCACCCTAGAGGAACTATGTTCCAAAAAAACTCCCCAAAGACATCTCATATCGGCTCTCTATATATCTCTCTTTAAAGATAGATCAGCGTTCTCCAGCAAGGTGTTCTCTTCATGGGAACAGGATCTTGATATCAAAATCACTGACTCTGAATAGGAAACTATCTGTACTTATAGCCACAAGGGCTCCCTCAATGCAGCCACCCAAGAATGCGGATACAAGATCCTCTCAAAATGGTATAGAACCCCATCGCTGCTCCACAAATTCTCATGCTCTAACACAAATAGGTGTTGGCGATGTGACACTGAAGAAGGTACTTTACTCCATATATGGTGGTCGTGCCCTGTCATCCAGACTTTTTGGAGGGCAGTTCATGACACCATTACCTCAATCACATCTCATATCAACAACTTCTCCCCTGCAACCTACCTACTTCACCACACCAAGATCCCCAAAAGACATTACCTCAAATCACTCAACATGTTTATGATAAACGCAGCAAGAGAATGTATCCCTTGCCATTGGCGTTCTCCAGCTGCTCCGACGAGAGAGGAATGGTACCGTAGACTGAATAACATTGAAAATATTTGAGAACTTATTAGCATCTCTCATGAAACACTACCCAAATTCACAGCAACATGGTACAGTTGGCAACGTATCAAATCCACAGACGCATACTCTATAGATAATGGATAACAAACTCACTTTTCTATAACTAAAAATCCAAATACTATCCTCCCTGACAAACACAAATCAGTTCCCTAATAAAATCCTTATAGGGAAACGGGACCTACAAACCCACATCACAAAGAAATAATACCTCCCCAAATATAACAATAACTAACATCAATCCCAGATGAATGAAAGGGTAATCTGAGAAGCCCATCCACCCCCCCCCCCGTCACTCACCTCCCCCCCCTTTTTTTTTAATCCCCTTCTATACCCATATCTCATGTGTCTTGCATAGATTCTCCTTTTACATATTTCTGTTTTGAACACAGCTCTACGTGATTCGTGTATAACACATATTTTTATCATATTTTGTTATTTGTCGTATATATATACCAATTTTAGTTCTGAAATATTTAATGTGATTCAATGTTCTACCAATTATTTTCTAATTAATCTTTTGACATCATCTGTGAAAATGTACATCTGTATGTTTTATTCACTTCAATAAAATTTTGTGGAAAAAAAAAAAAAGAGGGGGGGTACTGTCATAAGTCTGCAGTAATGTTCATGTCTGTCTGCTTACCTCTCTGTTGTGTTCAGCTTAGAGACCGACCCACATTCACCTGTCTACTTAAGTAATCTTCCCTCAAGCATGGCTCCACCCCAGCCTCTAACAAGGAACACTATATTAACCTGTACACTGCAGCCAAGCCTCACTGATCAATATTGTGTGTTTGGCTTCCTGTGTGCTTCTTGCCATGTGCTTTACGCCTGATTTACACCTGATTCTGTCCTTGGCTTGTTCTTGACTATCCTTGTCTGCTTCATACCCTGGCCTTTGGCGTGTTCTTTGACTATCCCTTTTTGCTGGTTGCACTGACCTTTTGGCTTATCTCCTGACTATACCTTGTTGTCCCGGTCTGCTGCTCCCTTTCTATCCTTCAGTAGCCTACCGTGATCGTGTTAGCGTGAGCTGGGAGACCCTGGGGGCTGCGAATTGGAGCCAGTTGCAGCAAAGTCTATCCCTACCATTAGTGGCTCTGGTGAACACCTGCTGGCTCTTAGACTCCACGCCCTGGGCAATCTCATGCTCTAGCTCCCAATGTGATCCGTGTTAGTACTCCAGAGGTCCTGCTTTCCTGAACCACCCAGAGCTCCATCAGTCCATCAGCTCCATGGCAGTCAGCCATGTTAGTTAGGGTCCACTACCTTAGTGGTGCACTTCTAACTCCAACGGCGTGCATCTATCACCTGGCCTTAGGTGACCTGACTCATACAATGGCAATAATTGTTGGGAAATTGCCAATTTAAACTCACACGGGAAGGGAATGTGGCTTTCCTTTGCATTACATTTCATAAAATTTGGCATCCTTGGATCACACACGATGAACCTGTAGATTTTGATCACATTTTTCTCAATATTTATTGCATTGGTTCCCCTTTTTATCCCAAACAAGTTCTCCTTCTCCTCCCTCCACTCCACAGCTTATTTTTTTTAATTGTCCCCTCTCCTCTTTCATTCCTTATCTGCTTTTTGTCTTTTTGTCTGCTTTTGCACATCATTGAGACAAGGTTGCACATCATTGAGGCTATCTTGCTCTCCAAGTTCTCCCATCCCTTTATGCTTTAATCTTGGGACAGGATGTCCCAAAATTGTAATTTCTAGCTTACATTAAATTGATAAAAAAAGACTATTATTCTGTACCATCATGTTGACTGTGGGCCTTGATAGGCATTTTTTATATAGAATTTTGATCTGATTGTGCCATGAAGCTTGCATACTACCTTCGTTTATTTGCATTGATTAATTGTGAAAGAAAGGCCCGTAGCTATGAAGCATGAATAAGAGTAGGGCTGACATGACAGGGTGGAAGGGGAACCAGGCATTGTAGAGTTAAGATCTTGAAAATATACAAAAGGAGGAGTACTTACATCCTTGGCAGAGGAGACAGAGTGAGGGGGGAGGAGCGTAGAAGAATAGACTGCAGTGAGGGGTTGGGGTGTAACAGTCAGAGTCTGAAAGCCATCAAATGAATGTCCCTCCCTCCCTTCCTGGTGGCAGGTTAAGAGGAGCTTTGGGTGAGTCTTCCAGTGACAAGATGGGCAGTTGAAGGTCTTTGAATGGTTTTAAAATCTGTTGTCTGGGATAAAAGTGCGGACCCATCTGTTGGTATGGTGTCTGTTGGTTTGTTGTGGTCCAATAATGGTGACCAGGTACTGGTAGACCTGTAAAGTGTCTGAGGGCAATTGGGAATGTCCCAGAGGCGGTGTCTTGCTGCTGGGGGTGTATATATTTAGCAAAATGGTGCCACAGACACAAAACAGGTTGGTTTATGGTGTTTCAAACACTTATTGTTATTTTGGTCACCTTTTGTTATATTGCCTAATAAAAGGCCTTATGGTCATTTAACTCTACCTCAAGTTAAAGGGGTTGTAAAGGTAAAAAACACCTGTCAGTGACCGGCCCCCAGCCCCTCCCTTTTACTTACCTGTCCCACAGGGATGAGCCTTCTCTCTGCCAGGGGGTTCTCGGCTGTTAATTAGATAGATTGATAGCAGCGTAGCCATTGGCTCCCGCTGATGTCATTCAAATCCAATGACGAGGCTGCCGGGAGGCGGGGCCGAGTCCTGCATTTGGCATCTATGGACGCCGAATGCTGGACTCGGGAGCACGCCTGTATGGTAACCCCCCAGGAGATCACTCCTCCCAGGGGGTTATCTAATGCGGGGAGGATCGAGACAGCCGTCGGGGGACCCCAGAAGATTAGAATCGGGGCCACTGTGTGCAAAACGAGCTGCACAGTGGAGGTAAGTATGACATGTTTGTTATTTAAAAAAATAAAAATAAATATCTTTAGTGTCACTTTAAGTGTTTTATTTTGGACAAGTGGGAGTGCAGCTATGGGGTATGCTAGTGTTTTGAGGGGTAAAACTACCCTAGTCAAGTTGTTTAAAAAAAACTAAATAAAAATGAATAAGCCCCGAATATGGTAATCTTGGGTGAAGGCTGTTTAATTCTTAAACGAAAACATTAACAAATTGAACCCTAAGAATTAGAATACTGAAATTATTATTATTATTTTTTTTAAATATGTTATTTGGTTTTCAAAAAGAAACAGGTACGTCAATAGCAACACGGATGCATCTGCCTTAATAATAATATCAATATATGTAATGATATAAATGTATACATAGTAACAACGAGTAAATTCTTACTGATACAATGAAATGTTCCAAGAATAGGAAATACAAAAGGAAAGAAAGAAAAGGAAAAGAAAAAGAATACAGGTACATAAAGATTACAGATATCGATATAGAGGGGACTGGAGTACAAGTCAGGTTAAGGCATACATTGGAGTCACTTGGTTATGTCAGTTAGGTTCTAGGTATTAGGAACCTATGAAGGGTGCCATAGGGACCAAAGTTTCCATATAAGATCAGAGGAACGGAATGTTTTGTGTTGTAAGGCGAGAGATTTCTCCCATAGGAAGTGTTGGTGTGTGGTATTAATCATTTCGATGGGTTAGGGGACCAATGCCTGGTGATAGACAGTTTAGCGGATAGTAGAATGTTAGCCACTATTCCACGGTACATGATCAGAAACTTGTCAATGCCTAAATTAAGTAGGGCCAGAGCCGGGTCGGTAGGGGTTAAGATACCTGTAATTTCTGATATAGTTTGAAAAGTTTTCCGTCAAAAACTCCGGATATTTTTGCAAGACCATAAAATATGCATGATGTTGCCTGGGGAACCGCAGCAGCACCAACATCATGAGGAACTTGTAGGAAACATTTTGGCCAATTTGTACGGGGTGAGATATCATCTTAGGGAGACTTTTAAGGCCAGTTCCCAATGGTTCACACAATGTGTAATAGAGTGTGAGTATCGGATGGCTTGGGTCCATTGGAAGTCGGAGAAGGAAGCTTGAAGATCCAAATCCCATTGGAGCATTTGTTTTGATTAACTGAACTTAGTTTTGCCCTGTAATATGTTATAAATGAGGGACATTCCTTTTGTGGGTTTTACAAAATTTGAGAAGAGTTGCCATATTTTGGGGTGGAGTGTAATAGTGGGTGGTGGAGAGACTTTGAGAAAGTGATAACTACGATATACTGTGAAGAAGGTGGAGTGTGGGAGGGCATATTTAGCAGTAAGTGACTCATGGGGTCTCGGTTGGTGTCCCTAAAGGATATCCTCCAGTAGGGTTGTGCAATTCGTTTGGTAACGAATCAAAATTCGGCCAAATTTTGCATCTTTCGGACATTCGGATGCATCCGAATGTCCGAATAAAAAAGTAACAAATTTCAACGAATACGAAAGAAATTATAGCGGATATAACGAATAAATTCGACATGATTCGGTAATTCGTTAAAGGTCTAATGAAACAAAAGGTCAACTCAAAGTAAATCTTACAGTCCAATCAGCTGATTAATTTTGTGCTGGATTACTGGCAAATTCCTGGGAACTGAGTGAGAAGGGTGTTGTATTGTATTTGAGCAGAGGAGAAGAGATATTTTCATTGTGTGTGTTAAAAGATTCAATAAACAAACGACTTTCCAAACTACGAATCATTACCACGAATATATATACATACATAAATATCGAATTTCAATGAATACAAACGAAATTATAGCGCATATAACGAATTAATTCGACATGATTCGAGATTCAGTATAACGAATATCAACACTCTATCAATAATAACGAATTATCCGAAAACGTATTAATGTAAAATAACGATTATAACAGAACGAATGAAAATGAACCGAAACTAAACAAATTTTTCCATTGTGCACAAGTCTATCCTTCAGATGGTGAAGACCAAATTTTCCCAGGTGGACCAGTTTGATTTCAGGGATGAGGTGCTCTAAAGTGGTATTGCAGTGACTAGGTGGATAGGGACTTGGGATGGGGGGAGTTTACAATCTTTATCCATGCATAGATAGACGCTCTGGTAGTGGGTAGATATGTAGACCAATTTTGTGTTCTCCAGGTGTCAGCATATAGAACTAAGATTAGTGGTTTTGTTGATTCCCTTTGTTGATTCCCTTTTCAACGAATACGAAAGAAATTATAGCGGATATAACGAATGAATTCGACATGATTCGGTTGATTCCCTTTGTTGATTCCCTTTTCAATGAATACGAAAGAAATTATAGCGGATATAACGAATGAATTCAACATGATTCGGTAATTCGTTAAAGGTCTAATGAAACAAAAGGTCAACTCAAAGTAAATGACTCTATCAATAATAACGAATTATCCAAAAATGTATTAACGTAACATAACGAATATAACAGAACGAAATTATGTATTTTACGAATGAAAATGAACCGAAACTAAACAAATTTTTCCGTTGTGCACAAGTCTATCCTCCAGATGGTGAAGACCAAATTTTCCCAGGTGGACCAGTTTGATTTCAGGGATGAGGTGCTCTAAAGTGGTATTGTAGTGACTAGGTGGATAGGGACTTGGGATGGGGGGAGTTTACAATCTTTATCCATGCATCGATAGACGCTCTGGTAGTGGGTAGATATGTAGACCAATTTTGTGTTCTCCAGGTGTCAGCATATAGAACTAAGATTAGTGGTTTTGTTGATTCCCTTTTCTACATCCAGCCATAGTGGTTCTGCAGATGGCTTAGAGAGTACTGAAATTAGAAGCTTTAGACACACACATCATAAACCCGAACCCCAACATATGTTACCAATACAATGGCATAGCTCCTAACTGTCCCACATTTGGAGGAATTGTTCCTATTTTGAGACCAAATCACTCATGCAGCCTCAGCTGTCCCTCTTTTTGGTCTGATTTGTACATCTCTATACAAAATGTAATATTTTACTACCAAAAGCATTATGCTGTTCTAAACTCTATATTACAGCATTTGCTATTTTGAAAGCCAATATTAACCACTAACCATTAACCATTTTTTTTTCTTTGGTTTCTTCAGACTACCAATTAAGGGGAGTGGTTAATTGCTCACAGGTGCTTGAGGCCTATATAACCTGGTGTAGGACTCATAAAGAGCCTGCTCATCTGTGAGGCTGTTGTAACTCTGTGTAAGTGGAACCAGTCTAAGTGGTGAGTTAAAACCAGAGTTTAAAACAGGAGGTTATAACAAGGGTCATAGTACCTGTGTAGTGTGAGTACCTGAGTGTTGTCTGAGTAGTGTGTGTGGATCGTTAGTACTTGTGTATTGTGTACTGTATACTTGTGTATTGGGAGTGCACGTAGGTCTGCGAGTGGCCTGCAAGTGCACGTAGCCTTGCGAGTGCACGTAGGTCTGCGAGTGGCCTGCGAGTGCACGTAGGTCTGCGAGTGCACGTAGGTCTGCGAGTGGCCTGCGAGTGCACGTAGGTCTGCGAGTGGTCTGCGAGTGCACGTAGGTCTGCGAGTGCACGTAGGTCTGCGAGTGGCCTGCGAGTGCACGTAGGTCTGCGAGTGCACGTATGTCTGCGAGTGGCCTGCGAGTGCACGTAGGTCTGCGAGTGCACTTAGGTCTGCGAGTGGTCTGCGAGTGCACATAGGTCTGCGAGTGGTCTGCGAGTGCACGTAGGTCTGCGAGTGCATGTAGGTCTGCGAGTGCACGTAGGTCTGCGAGTGGCCTGCAAGTGCACGTAGGTCTGCGAGTGGTCTGCGAGTGCACGTAGGTCTGCGAGTGGTCTGCGAGTGCACGTAGGTCTGCGAGTGGTCTGCGAGTGCACGTAGGTCTGCAAATGCACGTAGGTCTGCGAGTGGCCTGCGAGTGCACGTAGGTCTGCAAGTGGTCTGCGAGTGCACGTAGGTCTGCGAGTGGTCTGCAAGTGCACGTAGGTCTGCGAGTGCACGTAGGTCTGCGAGTGGCCTGCGAGTGGACGTAGGTCTGCGAGTGCACGTAGGTCTGCGAGTGGCCTGCGAGTGCACGTAGGTCTGTGAGCGCACGTAGGTCTGCGAGTGCCCTGCGAGTGCACGTAGGTCTGCGAGTGCACGTAGGTCTGCGAGTGGTCTGCGAGTGCACGTAGGTCTGCGAGTGGCCTGCGAGTGCACATAGGTCTGCGAGTGCACTTAGGTCTGCGAGTGGCCTGTGAGTGCACGTAGGCCTGCGAGTGGCCTGCGAGTGCACGTAGGTCTGCGAGTGGCCTGCGAGTGCACGTAGGTCTGCGAGTGCACGTAGGTCTGCGAGTGGTCTGCGAGTGCACGTAGGTCTGCGAGTGCACGTAGGTCTGCGAGTGGCCTGCGGTGCACGTAGGTCTGCGGGTGCACGTAGGTCTGCGAGTACCTGTGTATTGTCTTGTTGTGTACCTGTGTACCTGTGTATTGTCTTAAGTATTAGTGCCAGGAAGCTAGCTGTTAGGTAATTTGGACAGGGTATAATCCCCAATCCTCACAAATTTAATAGGTACAATGCCCGGCGGGTGTGGAGAGGCGACTCTTTGTACATCTTGCTGCATGTATGCGTTCCTTGATCATCCGATCGAGGGCGAATACTGCTGTGCAAAATGTAAGCACATTGTTTCCCTGGAAGCCCAGGTTCTGAATCTGGGGAAGCAACTGTCAGCACTGAGAAGTCCCTCCATACTAAAGGAGAGCCAGGAACGTACACGGCAGGGGCCGGAAGGGGCCAGCACAGAGGCGGGTGGAGACAAAGAGATGCAGGCACTAGCAAAGAGTAGATGGGTGACAGTCAGGAAGGGTAGAGGGGGAAGTGCCAGGGAGGCCGATCCAGAACTGGAGCATCCCAATAAGTACGCTCCATTGAGTGACATTGGTGAAACCAGTCAGGGACCAGCACTGCTGGAGCTGAGGGACTCTCCTAGCTGCCGGGGGAAGAACTCCTCCAGTGAGAGTGGGGGGGGAGCGAAGGTAAAGGAAAGACAAATTCTGGTGGTAGGGGACTCAATTCTTAGAAGGACAGAGAGGGCAATCTGTAACCAAGACCTGAAGCACCGAACAGTATGTTGTCTACCGGGCGCTCGGGTTCGACACATCACGGATCTTGTGGACAGATTACTGGGAGGGGCTGGGGAAGACCCAGCTGTCATGGTGCATGTTGGCACCAATGACAAACTCAGAGACAGATGGAGTGTCCTAAAGAACGATTTTAGGGACTTAGAAGCTAAATTGAGGAAAAGGACCTCCAAGGTAGTATTCTCAGGAATACTACCGGTACATCGAGCCACACCAGAAAGGCAGAGGGAGATTAGGGAAGTAAACAAGTGGCTGAAGAGCTGGTGTAGTAAGGAGGGGTTTGGGTTCCTGGAGGACTGGGCCGATTTCTCAGTCGATAACAGGTACTATAGAAGGGACGGACTGCACCTAAATGAGGAGGTGCAGATCTGCTGGGAATGAAGATGGCCAAAAAGTTAGAGGGATTTTTAAACTAGGCGATGGGGGGGAGGGTCCAGAGGTAGAGATAGTCAGTGTGGAAGATATTCCAGAGGGTAGTATTGGGGGCATTAGTGGTAGGTTGACCAAAGCACAAAAACACAAGGTAAGTATGGTAGCAAGTCCTAGTTGCAATCTCGAAACACCCAATACGAGGACAATATGCGACCGGTCTAAACTATGTGGCATGTTCACCAATGCCAGGAGCATGGCGGACAAGATGGGTGAACTAGAGATACTGTTGTACGAGGAGGATTTGGATTTTGTGGGAATTTCAGAGACCTGGTTCAACAGCTCTCATGATTGGCTGGCAAACATTCAAGGGTATACCCTTTACCGCAAGGATAGAGAGGGTAAAAAAGGGGGAGGGGTATGCCTATATATCAAGAATAATGTACAAGTGAATGTGAGAGATGACGTCACTGAGGGAGGTAGGGAGGAGGTGGAATCCTTATGGGTAGAGCTCCAAAGGGATGAAGCTAAGGGGAAAATAATACTGGGAGTATGCTATAGGCCCCCTAACCTGAGGGAGGAAGTGGAGACAGATCTCCTATCACAATTTGTTATCAAAGTGTTATCATAATGGGGGATTTTAACTATCCAGACATAGACTGGGTGGAGGGAACCGCCCATTCATTTAGGGCTCGTCAGTTCCTTAATGTCTTGCAGGACAATTTTATGGGTCAGATCGTAGACGCACCAACTAGAAATAAAACATTACTGGATCTACTGATTACCAACAATACAGACCTGATCACGGATGTGGAAATACGGGGCAATTTAGGTAACAGCGATCACAGTGAATTTAAAAAAAAACAACTTCCCTAAACTACAAACCTTGCTAAAAGGCATAAATTGGGATAAAATATTAGGAACAAAAAATACGGAGGAGAGATGGGTTTGCTTTAAGAGTATATTAAATAAGGGCATTAGCCAATGTATCCCATTGGGTAATAAATTTAAAAGGGCGAACAAAAGTCCTGGATGGCTTAACTCCAATGTAAAAATGCATATAAAAGCAAAGGAGAAGGGGGCGTGACCTGAAGCTTCATGGAGTAAGGAGTGCGGTGTGAGAGCTCCGGCTACAAACATCCTTAACTTCCATCCTTTGGGGCTAAATCATCCTTAACTCTGGCACAGTTTACCACAGCTTACTCAGTTACCTCCCGCGGTCATGTCACCACCTAAGCGTAACACCGGGACGCTCGAGAAGCTGGACAGATACCGCCACATGGAGCGGGAGTCGGCGAGTGAAGATGGCGCTTCCTCGGCTGCAGGGGAAGAGGCCCCATCATCCGGAGATACAGCCCGCATCTTGGAAGCAGTTTCTGTCTGCCAGACAACCCTTACCACCAAGAAAGAGGAGGTTAAGGTCGACATCTCTCTTATCCGCCAAGATATTCATTAACTGAGGGGGAGAGTGTCCAAGGCAGAGCGCAGGATCGGCCAGGCGGAAGACGAAATTCCGCCATTGCAGGTTACCACGGAGAGACTGCAAAACCAGCTGAATGCAGTACTCAGCAAGCAGGATGAAATGGAAAACAGACTATGCCGCTGTAACCTTTGTTTTGTGGGACTCCCTGAAAGAGTGGAGGGCTCAGACCCTCCAACATTTCTAGAGAAACTCCTCATTACTAATTTTGGCAGGGAGGCCTTCTCCTCCACCTTTGTGGTGGAGTGCGCGCACCGGCTGGCGGCGCGGCCCCCTGCTCCTGGAGCCCCACCACGAACATTCATTGCAAAACTGTTGAACTTTCGGGACAGAGACACCATTCTACGTCTTACCCGTGAAAAGGGCAACATTCCATTTGGAGAAACACACGTAGCTGTATTCCCTGACTTCTCCGCGGAGGTGCAGAAGAAGAGGGTGCAGTTTTCGGAGGCCAAACGTCAGCTGCGCAACCATCACTTAGCATACGCCATGTTGTTCCCAGCGCGCCTCCGTGTGATCCAGGATGGCAAGGCTCACTTCTTCGAGGATCCCTCGGCGGTTATTCCCTGGTTGGAGAGCATGCTGAAGATTCACTTCATATGAACAGTGAGTTGTTTTTCTCATGCTTCTCCCCCTTTACCAAGCCCCTGGCCTCTGTCGATCTAATGGATGCCTACATTGCCTGACTGCCTACTCCCTCTACCCCTACATGCATCCTATTCAAAGCCACCCCTCCCTTTTTTTTTCTCCTCTTTATTTTTGATGTTTCATAAAACCACCTTGCCCTTTTGACGAACTGCATGTCTAGCCGGGCTCTTGTAACTTGAAGCACCCCCTCCAAACGTTCGGATGCTAACTTGTTTGGCACCGCCATGTTCTCCTGTTAACTTTTGTTCGCCCTCAGCAGCTTCCGGGGCCATACCTGATCCGTCGTTTCCTTGGCTCGCATCCCTCATGCCTATCCTATTAACTGGACTGGGACCCCCCCTACAGCTGCACAAAGTAATGTTTCCCTGGCCAGCAGCAGCCCCCACGGCCGTGGCGAGCTGCCATAAGTTTGATATGCCTCGCTGGTCCAGTGCTGGCACAGTTTCAGTTTTATTTGTTTTATTAGTTAATGTTCTTTTCTTTATATTTAAGCAATGTCTGACAAGTCATGTAATGCAACCTGCAATTAGCCTGTATCTGCCTACACTGGCCGCTGTATTTATTTGTGTGACTCCCTGCAGACTGGTGTGGTTCGTTATACAACCCTGGCCAGCCTGTCTGCGGGGCCTCATGATCATTATGTATGGGATTAGATCCGTTTATTGTTTTGTAACGTTGCCCGGATCGGGTGCGGCTGTGGTGGTTGGGGTTGTGGGCCTTCTCCTGCTGGTCCGACTGGGCACTACATTCCTACCAATCACTGTAAAAATAGTCAAGTGGAATGTGAGAGGGTTGCGTGACAGGTCTAAATGACTGGCTGTGCTCTCTCATCTTAAGCGCATGTATGCGGACATATCTGTACTTGTGGAGACCCACATAACAGGTCAACTTCAAATGGCCCTTAAAAAACCGTGGGTGGGCTGGACCTATCAGGCCCCATTCACTTACAATTCCAGAGGTATTGCTATCCTCATAGCCAAAACGGTCCACTTCCAACTACATAATTTAAGATCGGACCAGCAGGGGAGGTTCCTTTTCCTACATGTCACTGTGGGTGGTCTTGAAACCCTTTTGCTGGCCTTCTATGTTCCCCCGCCATTCCAGTTCACTACCCTCAGGGAGGGATTGGCCTTCATGTCTAAACACCCAACACTATCAGCAGTCTGGATGGGCAACTTTAACATGGTGATTGACCCTCTTTTAGTCTTTTAGATAGACTCCACCCACCCAGCATGCCACAGAACAGGCCGACTCTCACTAGCTTTGGCAGATTCCTTTCGGAATTTGCCTTATCTGACACCTGGAGACTTAAGCACCCCAACACACCAGCGTATTCCTGCTTTACACCCTCACAGAATACAATGTCCCGCATAGACATGATCATGCTCACTCCCACCCTAATCCCAAATTTCCTTACAGTGGGATTCGGTGCGAGAGTTCTCTCGGACCATTCACCCTACTGGATCACCCTGCGACTGCCCTCCTCCCCGCCATCCCGGTTGTGGAGACTGAATCCATTTTGGCTCGCAGCTCTCACAGATGTTGAGATTATACAGCGCGAGTGGTCTTTCTATTTTCAGTCCAATCAGGGGTCTGCCTCAACCGGCATGGTGTGGGAGGCCTTTAAGGTCCATGCTCGCTTGACCCTTTCCAGGCACATCAATAGGCATAAGGCCTCCTCTAAAAATATCCTGCAGCAGGCTGGGGAGCATCTGGGTTCCCTCGAACAGACTTTCCTGACAAATCCGACACCTTCCAACTCTGCCCAACTACGATTGCAATCCAGACTCACCGACCACCTACGCTTTGAGAAAGCAAAGAAGGGTATTTTCTTTAGCAAGCAAAGGGTCTTTGAGCACGGGGAGTGGACGGGGAGACTCTTAGCCTATATGGCCCACCTGGATCATACGCCTCCAGTGGTGGTTCAACTCCGCTCACAAGATGGAACTGTGCTCACGGACCCTGAACAAGTAGCCCACGAATTTAGAAGGTTCTATGCCGATCTATATACCTCTAGAGCAAACCGTCCCCCAGAAGAGTTACACCTCCTCCTAGATAGCATTGACTTCCCCTCTCTCTCAGCTTCCCAGGTAGATATTCTAGAAGCACCAATCACCGAGGAGTGCATTAGGACAGCAATAGCGAGCCTATCAGCATCAAAAGCCCCAGGCTCAGATGGTCTCCCACTGGAGTTTTACTCCCAATTTCAGGAAGTTCTCATCCCCAGGCTGGAGGCTTTATACTCACATATATACACATCCGGCACACTTCCATGCACCATGAGTGAGGCACTGATTATCCTCATCCCAAAGCCGGGTAAAGATCCCCTCCTACCCGAGTCCTATCGCCCGATCTCTCTCCTCCAATTGGACGTGAAAATCCTCACTAAAATTTTTGCCATGAGACTCAACAAGGTTATCCTCAGCCTCATCCACCCAGACCAAACAGGCTTTATTCTCAATAAGAACACAGCGTTCAATCTGAGAAGGCTATTTACAAACCTTCAAACCACACATGATGAGGTTGGGTCCAGGGTAGTGGTCAGTTTGGACGCCGCTAAGGCATTTGATTATGTGGAGTGGGGCTATCTGTGGGAGTGCCTCCATAGATTTGGCTTTGGCCCCAGGTTCATCAGATGGCTCCAACTCCTCTACCAGACTCCCACTGCCCGGATCCAGGTCAACGGCACAATTTCTACACAATTTTCACTGTCAAGGGGAACACGCCAGGGCTGCCCTATATCCCCTATGTTATACGCGCTAGCTGTCGAGCCGTTGGCCATTGCCATTAGGGCACATCCTGGCATTAAGGGCCTCCACAGGGGACAGCTGACCGAGGTGCTTAGCTTATACGCGGATGACATGCTACTCTATTTGTCAGACGCTGGTCCTTCTTTGAAAGCAGCTTTACACCTTATCCAACAATACGGGACCTTCTGGGGGCTACAGATCAATTGGTCTAAATCCCAAATACTCCCCATAGATGTCTCTGCTCCAACGAACACTCAGGTGACCCTCCCACTGGTAAGGACTAGCATGCTCAAGTACTTAGGCATACAATGCACACGCTCCCTAACGGACTATATACGTCTAAAAATTGAACCGATGTTCGCACTTCTTAAAAGTAAAACGCAAATTTGGTCCAGACTCCCTCTGGGAGTGATGGGTCGCATTAACTTGGTGAAGATGATCCTCCTCCCCAAGTTACTATACCTATTCTGGAACGCTCCATTGTATATCCCAATTCATATATTCAGATCCCTCAAATCCATACTCAACACCTTTATATGGGGCTCCTCCAGACATAAACTGTCATGGCAGACCCTCAAGTGCCCTACCCATTTGGGGGGCACGGCCACTCCTGACCTTGCACTCTACTATATAGCTTCCCAGCTGTCCCATCTTTATTATTTTAACAAGCACGATAGACTCCGCTACACCATTTTAGTATGCACATCTGCCACTGATCTAGTGGCCCATCCCTTCCAGATACTCTTTTGCAAACATAGGGGTACGCCCCGTCCAGCGGGAACCGAATGCTGCAACACCATTGTAAAATCTGGCATCGTGCACTTACCACTATTGGGGCTCCCCCCGTACACGCGCACACACCGCTCTGGGACAACCCCCAACTCCCTGAACTACTGACCATCCCAGACTTTAAACTATGGATAATATATAAAATCATATATCTTTCCCAGGTTGTTGCGGGGGGGAAGTTAAATCCTTTCAGGCTCTGAAGGATGAATTTGCTCTTCCTAACCACATGTTTTTTAGGTAGGTGTATGGGGTAAATCCGCGCAATGAATTGAATGTTTTAGTTGTGGATATGGCTGCTGCCTCTACACATACAATACCACCTAAGTGGAAAGTATTAGAAAATGGTAAAAAAGCAGGAGTAGTATGGCGCTGCCCTTATGGAGACAAAAAAAATGTTTTCCTTCTTTGTAGTGAATGTATTGCCTAGTGTCCTTATAGAATTGCTTCTAAAACCTGTATGTGTTCAAAAATTTAATAAAACTGTGACTGGTGGCGAATATTTCTATTAGAAGTGAAAATACAACAACTGGTGCTCCAATTGTTCAACAAAGGTGCATTGTGCCCTTTAAATTAGGTAATAAAGTAGTTAAGGGTATAGATGGATATAGATACAATATCATCTATGGGAAAAGTGTTGGAAAAAAAAAAAAAGAAAACAGGAATAGTATGGCGCTGCCCTTATGGAGACAAAAAAAAAAAAAAATCTTTCTTTAAATTGACTTTATAATTCCTAAAGTGTGTGTGCCAAAGATGAATAAATATGTGACTGGTGCCAAGTCCTTACTGTTAAAGGTACAGTTGCAACATAAGGTGCTTCAATTATTCAACAAAAGTGCATAGTGCAGCATCACTAAAGTGACCAGTGTTAAATCATACAAATCCATACAACATTGTGCAAAATATCCATCATAAATAGTGACTCTTGTGCTGTGACCAGTATTTAGTTGGATAGGAAAAGTTCCGTTTATGAAAAAACAAGTTCTTTTTGGAGTATTTTGTAGTGTTCAATCTTTGAGGGTCAAATATCTGTAGGAAAGCTTCTTATCCAGGTGCTGGTTTCTTTAATTAGTGCCTTGTCTGCATGCTCTGACAATGCTTGCACTCACCGGATTCTCCTTTCCCCTGCAGGGGTATGCGCGGTCACAGTGTCTGCCACTGTGCAGCAATCAAGGATATCCCCCAAACTTTACTTGCGTATTGTGGTGTAGTGATTACATGTAAAGGAAAGAAGGTATGCCCATCGCGTAAAACCATAGGAGAACTTTTATTAAAACATAATAGACAAATGTACTCACATTTCAAATGAACAAATCAAGCATGCCAAAAGTTAGCGAATTCCCTTTGTTAGAGGTGCTGCAAGACGTTCGTAATCCGCCCTACGCACGTTTCGTTGTCAGACTTCTACTGGGGCTATGTAACCACTTCAATACAGGGCACTTTCACCCCCTCCCTACCCAGGCCAATTTTCACCTTTCAGCACTGTCACACTTTGAATGACAATTGCGTGGTCATGCAACACTGTACCCAAATTATTTTTATCATTTTCTTCACACAAATAGAGATTTTATTTGGTGGTGTTTAATCACTGCTGGGTTTTTTATTTTTGCTAGAAAAGACCAAAAATTTTGAAAAAAAAATGTTTTTCTTAGTTTCTGTCAGTATTTTTTTAAAAATAAGTAATTGTTCTCCTACACTGATGTGCACTGATGAGGCTGCCATGATGGGCACTGATAGGCTGCACTGATGGGCACTAATGAGGCAGCACTGATGAGGCGGCACTGAAGGGCACTGATGGGGTGGCACTGATGAGGAGGCACTAATATGCAGCACTGATGGGCACTGATAGGTGGCACTGATGTACAGCACTGATGAGCACGAATAGGCAGCACTGATGGGCACTGATAGGCGGCACTGATGGGCACTGATATACAGCACTGATGAGCACTAATAGGCAGCATTGATGTGCACTGATAGGCGGCACTGATAGGCACTGACAGGTGGCACTGATGGGCACTGATAGGTGCCACCGATGGGCACTAATAGGTGGCACTTATGGGCAATGATAGGTGGCACTGATGGTTGGCACTGATGGGCACTGAGGAGCGACACGGATGGGCACTGAAAGGTAGCACTGATTTGCTTCACTGATGGGCACAGATTGGCCTCACTGATGGGCACAGACTGGTGTCACTGATGGGCACAGACTGGTGTCACTGATGGGTACAGAGTGACATCACTGATGGGCACTGTTTGTACTACATTGTAATCAGGGCACTGATGATCAGTGCCCTTATTACCTTTACACATTTTTCCTGTGAGGAGATGCTGCTTATCAGCTCTCCTCACCTCACACTCTGTCAGTGTGAGAGAGGAAAAGCCATTAAACAGCACTTCCTTGTTTACATGTGATCGGCTGTGATTGGACACAGTCAATCATATTAGTAAAGAGCCACGACTGCAGTTCTTTGCCGAGATTGGGGTCATGACTAAACTGTCATATGACATCGTCCCAGAATGAGAGCAGCTCTGCCGTCATTTAGCAGTGGGCGGGAAGTAGTTAAGGAAAAATAGAGGTAAAAATGTTTTTTTTTATGGTTCAGCCATTCATTTTCTGCATGTTAGAGATCTGAGGTGTAAGGGAGGCTGTGGCAAGGATGTGTTCTTTATCTACACACTGTGTGCTAAAAGGTGCCCCTCTTTATTATTTCAAATAGCTAGTTGGTATGCAATGGCTTCATCAAGGTAATTAAAATAAACAAAAAAAGTGGCACACACACCACAGTGAATGAAACGATGAATCCTTTTACATGGAGGGGACAAAAGCTGAGGGGTTCCGGAAATTTTTTTTAATTGTAGTCTTCCAGGTGAGTATCTGAATTCTGATAGTAGGCTGCAAAATACACAGAAAAGTAATATATTTACTGCATTTGAACCCCCCCCCCCCCAAAGAATACACAGAGTGCCTTATCTTATAATGTGTGTAGCCTCTGGGAAATCCCAGGCTTTGTCATTGTTTTCTATTATACTTGATGTAGATAGCAGAATCCATTCTCCCTGCCGCAATGGCTAGCTATCTCTGTTATGTGCCAGCAACGTGCAAGGATAGGCATCTAATCACTGCAACATCTGCCATTGAAATAAAGCATTGCACATTGCATGGTATAAACTGTGTTCTTCTTCATTGTACTTTCCACTAATGAACCGATTGGCTCTGTGCCTGACCATAAGATTAGTTTTTGTGTGACAAAAGGACAATTTAAAAGACAAGGCAAGCCAAAATATACATGTAGCGGTCTCCCTGACTTCCAAGGGCCTGATGGTGACCCCCAGAGTCAGGGATAACTGACATTCCTCATCGGGGTATAGATTACTAGGCATAGTGGGTGTGGTGCAAGGTGGAAAGATTGGGCGACAGTCACTTTTTGTAAAAATGAACAAAGAGATTTTATTTCTCTTAACAGGAACGGTGGGAGAGAGGGTTAGGGCACAGGACACCTTTAGGCAAATGCAATAGCAACTAGGCAACCTCTGCAGACCAAAAATAGAACTAGGCAAACAGCAATACAGATAAAGGGCTTTTAAGCTTAATGCAGCAATCTGTATCTTGTAGCAACTGCTGTCTCCTACAGCAAAAACTTCCCTCACAGTATCCTACTATAGATCTTCCAGTTTAACTCACAGTATCCCCCTGGAGATCTTCCAGTTTAATTCACAGTATCCCTCTGTAGAGCTTTCAGTTTAACTACTCACAGTATCCCACTGTAGATCCTCACGCTCAGCTCGCCCTCTCTCACTAGACTTCTTGGACTCTCAGCTACCCTCTGGATTTCTCAAGCTTCACCCACAGCTTACTGCTGTACTTATCTTCAAGCTTTACTTACAGATACCTGCTGTCTTCCTGGATGAGTCTCCACTAGGGATGAGCCGAACACTCCTCAGTTCGGTTCACACCAGAACTCGCGAACAGGCAAAAAAATTGTTAGAACACGCGAACACTGTTAAAGTCTGTGGGACACGAACATAAATAATCAAAAGTGCTAATTTTAAAGGCTTATATGCAAGTTATTGTCATAAAAAGTGTTTGGGGACCTGGGTCCTGCCCCAGGGGACATGGATCAATGCAAAAAAAAGTTTTAAAAACTGCAATTTTTTCGGGAGCAGTGATTTTAATAATGCTTAAAGTGAAACAATAAAAGTTTAATATCCCTTTAAATTTCGTACCTGGGGGGTGTCTATAGTATGCCTGTAAAGGGGCGCATGTTTCCCATTTTTAGAACAGTCTGACAGCAAAATGACATTTCAAAGGAAAAAAAGTCATTTAAAACTACTCGCGGCTATTAATGAATTGCCAGTCTGACAATACACATAAAAGTTCATTGATAAAAACAGCATGGGAATTTCCCACAGGGGAACCCCGAACCAAAATTAAAAAAAAAAAATGACTTGGGGGGTCCCCCTAAATTCCATACCAGGCCCTTCAGGTCTGGTATGGATATTAAGAGGAACCCCAGCCAAAATAAAAAAAAGAAAACGGCGTGGGGTCCCCCTAAGAATCCATACCAGACCCTTATCTGAGCACGCAACCTGGCAGACTGCAGGAAAAGAGGGGGGACAAGAGAGCGGCCACCCCCCCTCCTGAACTGTACCAGGCCACATGCCCTCAACATTGGGAGGGTGCTTTGGGGTAGGCCCCCAAAACACCTTGTCCCCATGTTGATGGGGACAAGGGCCTCATCCCCACAACCCTTGGCCGGTGGTTGTGGGGGTCTGCGGGCGAGGGGCTTATCGGAATCTGGAAGCCCCTTTTAACAAGGGGACCACCAGATCCCGGCCCTCCTCCCTGTGTTAAATGGTAAGGGGGTACAAAAGTACCCCTACCATTTCACTAAAAAAGTGTCAAAAATGGTAAAAATGACAAGAGACAGTTTTTGACAATTCCTTTATTTAAATGCTTCTTCTTTCTTCTATCTTCTTTCTTCTTTCTTCTATCTTCTATCTTCCTTTGGTTTCTTCCTCCATCTTCTTCTTCTTCTGGTTCTTCTGGTGACATAGGTGTTAAAGTAGATGTAACCCCTAACTGAATGACAAATAATTTGCAAAAGCAAAGTGTAACATAAAAATTGCCTTTTGTAAACAAAATCCTCTTTTCACTTTTTTTTTATACTTTGTTGCATCCTAGTCAGTACTGGGACAGGGTAATCCAGTTCCCAGGGCAAGGATACAGAACTGCGCCCTTCCAGATGGTGACAACAGTGGATCAGGCCTGTGTGATATGTGTTGATGCAGCTACTTGTAGTCTCCATGTGGTAAGGTAACAATGCAGGAGCACAATAGGGAGAAAGGGACAGAGAGATGTTATCCTTTAAAGTGGTTGTAAACCCTTACATACCACTTTTACCTAGAGGTAAGCCTATAATAAGGCTTACCTGTAGGTACTGGAAATATCTCCTAAACCATTGCCATATACGCTTGCTGAAGCAAGGGAATGATAGTGTCCTTTCTTCAGCAGCGTGCTGTGACTGTCGGCTCCCACGCGCATGTGGGTGAGTTACGTCACGCGACTCCGGCCAGTTACAGAGCCGGAGTCCACAGCCCCAGAAGGAAGATGGGTGAACATGGAAATGACCACCAGCGGGGACATTGGGGACATCGCAGGCTTTGTTTGCAGGTAAGTGGCACATAATGGGCTAGTATGCGATGCATACTAGCCCATTATGCTTTTACTTTGCAGGGAACAAAAGAGAAAATCCATTATCCACTCACATGGGGCATAAAAAATGCTGCTTCTACAGGCATTTGGCGTTTTTTTTTCTTCAGCCTGTAGAAGCAGCTCTGTGTCCACCATTCACATTAGGGAGTTTTCAGGCATATTTGCAGAGAAGCATTTAGAGGCAGAAAAAAACTCATTTAGAATAGTATTTTTGAGAGGAGCTTTAAGGCTGGATTCACACCTATGCATTTTTAGTGCTTTTTGCATTTTGCAGATTTGCACTACAGAACGTGTTCCATAGGAAACCATGTTAAATGGACTGTAGTGCAAATCTGCCAAATGCAAAAAGCACTAAAAATGCATAGGTGTGAATCCAGCCTAAGGCAGAAAAAATAAACATAAACTCAATGAAGAATGAGCAGAGGAGAATGTTTTAGAAAAAATGCTTGTGAAAGCAAATACCCAAAAGGCTCCATTCACACCAATGTGTTTTTTTTTTTCACGCTTTTTGCTTTTTGCAGAAATGCAGGACATTATTTTTAACATGGGTTCCTATGGAACACGTTCACATCAATGCTTTTTTGTGCCTCTGCATTTTTGGAAAGGGTCAGGGACTGTTTTAAATACAAAACGGTGCTTATTTTGCTTTTTTGGTTCAAAAGACTTTAATGGACAAGATGCAGATAAGTATGTAGTACATTTTTGCGCTTTGCGGATTTAATCTGCCAAACAACAAATCCCCCCCTCCCCCCTCAAAAAAGTATAAAAAACGCAAATCGTGGCAAAATTGCGGTAAAAAAAATACAAAAGGCAGTGCAGAAACGCTAAAAGGCATAGGTGTGAATGGAGCCTTAAAGTAATATTAAAGTCTTTTTTTTTTTGTTTTTTTTAAATAACATACATGTTATACTTACCTGCTCTGTGCAGTTGGTTTTACACAGGGCAACCCAGATCCTCCTCTTCTCGGGCCCCTCATTGGCACTCCTGGCCTCTCCCTCCTGTTGAGTGCCCCTACAGCTAGCAGCTTGCTATGGGGGCACCCGAGCCGCTGCTCTGTGTGTCCATTCAGACACAGATCAGTGGCTCTGCCCCGCCCCATCTCTCTTGTCAATGGCTCACTGGTGCCCTGCTGCTGTCTCAGCCAATGAGGAGAGAGAGTCCCGGCCAGCAGAGACTCTTGTGCAACATTTTTGGATCGAGAGGGGGCTCAGGTAAGTATTAGGGGGGTTGAGGGGGGCTGCTGCACATATAATGCATTAAGATAAAAAACATTCTGACTTTAGAACCACTTTAAAGTTCATAAACTCTTGTGCAATATGAGCCACTTTGGGCATTTTTTTCTGTACGCCATATAGGTTCTGCCATTTTTTCTGCTCCTAGTGAACATGGACCCTAAAATGCCTGAAAATGCATTAAAACACATCCAAAATCACAAAAAAAAAAAAATGTAAGAAAATGCAAATGCACAACAATGAACCTTGCTGTCTACTATCAGTCAGGTTAGGATTGAAGCAATGCAGATTTTTTTTTCCCCCAGAAGTTATTAGGTAGAGAGTCTATGAAACTGCCTAAAATAACATTATCTACAAGAGAGGTAAATTACAGATCGCCATATATAATACTGTAATGAAAATTTGTTAGAAAAAAAGCATGACTAAATGTGGAAGTCACATGAAAAATGACTATAATGTAAATGTCAGAGTAATAACTCATAATGCTCACCTTTGTGGTTCAACAAGGCAATGCAAAAGAGGAGCAAATTTGAATTTTATAGACAGATTTACTAGAGAATCATAACTTGATTCATAAATTCTCCCAACTGCTGCTCTATGGCGACATCAGACATTTGTACTATTCTGTCACATGTACCATGAAAAATTTAGCCAAGGTATGTTTAGATTGCTGCAATACAGAAATTAAAAGCATAAAAACTAAAAAATGTGGGTCACATGTAGATAGATGGTCCTGGGACCCGCCCAGAAGTTGACGGGTCAACCCCAGAAGCCCACATCAACGTCCCACAACCACATGCATTGCACAGGGTCGAGGGGATGGTCCCATTCAGTTGAATGGGTTGCCTTCGGCGAGCAGTACCACCCACCAAACACAACAGGGGTGTAATTCTTGCCACGGCTACAAGACAGCTCTGGGGCCACAGCCGGTGTACACTTGCATCTGCTGCCTTTGCAGCTTAAGCGAGAGTGGTAAAACACGGCTCAACCACATGTTTTTACTGCCCCACAACCGCAAGTTTAAAGGAGCCCACAGAGAGAGGCTTTCACATTAAACAATGACTGGAAAAAGGATACAGTCCCTCACAGAGACCCCCTCCCAAAGCACTGCACGATCTGGTCTGGAAATAAAAAAATATTCTAGCTTAATTAGGATAAATTTATTGGACTAAATATATACTAACTCAATTATTTAAACTGGTTGTAAAGGTGAAATGTTTTTTACCTTAATACATTCTCTGCATTAAAGAGGAGCCCCAGTCTCACCCCAAAAATTAAAAGTCAGTAGCTACAAATACTGTAGCTGCTGACTTTTATTATAAGGACCTCTCCCTGGATCCAGTGATGTCCTTTTCAATCAGTGTCGGGTGCAGGGTCGGCATCTTTACTAAGGGAAAGCGTCAGTGAAGCTTGGCAGCCTGACAGCCGGTTTCCAATTTTGCATGCGTAAGCCCTCTGCAAGTTGTGATTGGTCCCGCAGTCTTCTAGGGGGGCCCATCTTACATGCAGATCGTTGCGCCGATTTGACCAAAAGTGGGAGAGCAGGTACCTGCCCCCCCCCCCCCAAAAATGTGACAAATGTAAAGGAGAGGGACGATGAGCGGAACTTCCCCTTTTGGGTGAACTTCCGCTTTAAGGTAAGAAACCTTTCAAAAGTTGCTCTCCCCGGCCCCCTCATTTAAACCCTTACCTAAGCCCGATCTTGATCCAGTACCATGCCTGTCTTAAGCAGCTCTTCTCCGATCTCTCCCTTCTCACGGGAGACTCGATAGCAGTGGGAGACATTGGCTCCTGCTGCTGTCAGTCAAATCCTGTGAGATCGGAGAAGGGGGCAGGGCTGAACCGCATTGTGCATGTCTGTTGGTGCACACAGCCTAGCTAAGGATCAAACCCACATGAGTGAGAAGAGGAGAAGCCAAGAGCACCAGTGGGGGGGCCCCAGAAGAGGAGGTTTGGGGCTGCTCTGTGCAAAACCATTGCATAGTTCAGGTGGTAAATATAACATGTTTTATGTTTTTTAATAGCCTCTACAGTCACTTTAAATACCATGGAAACGTATTAATTATAAATTAATATTAATATTAAATTGATTGTACATGTCATTTCAAAAGCCATTTTCAATGTTTATAAATCATCAACTTTAATTCCACATTTGGCTGAAGGAGACCATCAATTTCAAAAGATAAAAAGATGAACATAAGCATTTTATTTGGGGATTCTCTTTTAAACACTAAGCTTTGTAAAGCAACCAAGGACGACACCAGTTACCCTTTAAATCAGCTGTCACGGATGACAAAATATAACTTAGAGTAAACAAATCAATCAGTTTTAAAATCAATGTTTTTTTCAATAAATCAGTCTATAAGCAAATGTTGCCTAGATCGTATTAGTAAGCAGATATTCATTAGACAAATGCATATTGATCAGAACTACAAATGAAGGTGTAAAAGACCAGTAAACCTAAAGATTGTTTAAGGATAGGTTCCCATTTGGTTACATGTTACACCTGTATTTAGGGTGTATATACCATAATGTATATACCATAATTGATATTTTAAAGCACCTGATTTACTAAATCTGGTGCAGCTCTGCATAGAATTCAATCAGCTTCCAGGTTTTATTGTCAAAGCTTAATTGAACAAGCTGAAGTTAGAAGCTGACTGGCTGCCATATACTAGGGTGACCAGACGTCCCCGGCTTCCGGGGACAGTGCCCGGACTGAGGACACTGCCCCTGGACCAAATCTGTCCCCAGATTGGATTTTAATTTTGCCGCCCCATCCCTTTATACCTCCCTTTTCAGCCTGACCGCAGTGGTGCCCACTGTCACAGGGATCGGAGCCTTGCTTGCAGTGCAGGGTCCTGTTTTGCGGCAGGGAGCAGGCCGGTTGTAACTTTAAAGGAGGACAGATGAATCCTGGTCCTCCTGACTAATTTGACCTTGACATACGCTACGTTTCTACATGATGATGCTCAGTAGTAGCAGGAAAGTAGTAAATGAAAGGGAATTAGCTGCCTGTCAAGAATGTGTCAACCACCGACCCGTCCCGATTCCAGAGGTTAGTAGCCTGCAGTTATGGCTTATGCAGTAGCAACTAAATAACGTTAACTTAATGTAACAGATTAGAAATTACTCTTTATAATTATTTTTTTAAATGACAGTGATATATTTATTAAGTTACTCAATTTGCTTATATCTAGCTCTTAGACTTAGACCATCAGGGTCCAGGTATAAAAGCAGGGTTAGACAGATAGTAATGTATTTATGGTTTGTTTGCATTTATACATGTACAACAATCTATTCAACGAGCAACATGGTCATACATGCAATGGCACACAATCACACATACAGACATACTTTAATAATACATTAACCTATGCTGGAACACAGACTTTGGGGTTAGACTGTTCCAGAACGGTTTAATACCATAAGGTAAGACAGCATTCAGGGACCTCCTGACACCATAAAAACTTCATTTCGATGACGCCGTTATGGTGCCTAACTGTTCCTTTAACATTTGTAGTCTTTTACTGTTCTGAATTGTTAAATTATATTGTTATTGTTGAATCAAAATTCTTTGGTAATAATAAAATACAAAATATGCATTGGAAAGTTATTTCTCTATCTTATCTTCTTAACATTTGGTAGTCATATCTCAAAAAATGCTAAGTAGTACCTTTTTTTTTTTTTATCTCATGGACGAAATGTGAGAAATAATGTATACTGTATGTCATATAATCATTCCATAAACACATACCACATACACTGCATATATAATTTGAGGAAAATATGCTTATAAAATAGTTTACCATTTGCTGATGAAAAAAAATATGCCCCCAGATTTCATTTTAAAAATCTGATCACCTTACCATACACAGCTGCACCATATTCTGAGTGCTCCAGTTTTAGTAAATCTCCCACTACGTGTTATGTATGGCATGCAGAAATGCACGTGTGTTATGATGCGCTGATGAGGTACATTGATGTGCCATTTATAATGAATGGTACCACATTTGATGTGTTTCCTCAATGAATGTGTTTTTCCATGTGTTACTGCAATGCACAAGTCTGAACCTGGCCTTAGAACATAATACTTAACCTTTCCATGGAGATTTGTGGCAGCTACAAATTGCTTGTTTTTGTTGGTGTTTGTTAGCTGGATACAGATTTGCTGTGGATGTAACATTATTAGCTATTGAACCTATAAGGCTATATTCACTTGAAAAAACAAGCATGTGGCCAGGGGCTGCCGTTGTGAAAATCAAGAGATTCTGGCCGGTGGAGCTACTCACTGAATGCACATAGTGGGGGTTATTTACTAAAACTGGAGTGTGCAAAATCTTGTGCAGCTCTGCATAGAAACCAATCAACTTCCAGGTTTTATTGTCAAAGTTTAACTGGATAAGCTGAAGCTAGAAGTTGATTGGCTACCTTACACAGCTGTACCAGATTCTGAGTGCTCCAGGTTTTGTAAATCTCCCCCAGTGTGTGCAAACAGCAATACTTGTGTGGATTGTACTCTGTACAAATCAATGGCCAACACCACTGCTAACCCCTCACTTGGGCCACGACTGACCCTGGACGCAGGCGGATGGCATTCAGGGTCAGTGTTTCTGTGGAGTTTCTGGCCACAACTGATAGGTCAGTTTGTATGCAGCCACAGCACAGAGTGTTGTTTTGTCCAATGGCGACGTTTAGCCACTTCTGAAAGCGGTAAACTATGCACCCCTGGCCGCCTCTGTAAATGTAGCCTAGGCTACGCCATAGACAGAGTGAATTTCTTTCCTGCAACCTTGGGCTAATAGGGGAAACCCTCCTGCCGAACCATTGTGCTCAACCAGTGGGGATGGCTTACCCTATAACAGCCGCTTGCAATAATCGCATGTAAAATCTGACATGATGATTCGATCGATCAACATGGGTACATTCAGCCTGTCCATACATGATTCGAACAATCTATGTCCTGCTTTAGGAGAGTAATTCTGTAAGTGTTGTAAATTGCTGCTAAAAAAATGTTGGTGTGACATGGGCGCAAACAGGCAGTCTGAATATGATAAATGTATGAACCTTATTTCAAAAGCCAAAATAAAAAAAAAAGCATTTGAGTATTAACAAATCAATATAAAGTTGAAATTTTTTTTTGTTTTATACTGCTCATATGCTACTCAAATTTCACCCAATTCCTGCTCAAATGGGCAAAATTCAAGCCATTGATGGCCCTGTCTGCACCACAAACTTCATATACTACACCCCTCACAAACCCAATTGTTTTAATACTGCCCTCTCTCCACTTTGCAATAAATGTCAGAATGAAATTGGATCTTTTTATCATGAGGGGTGCAGCTGCCCCTGGTTTTCGAATATTTGCAACAAATTGTAGCCAGGCTGACAGTCGTGCTGAAGCATCCCATGACACCTCAGTATTCCTACTGGGTTTGTATAATACCCTACCCATTTCCAAACTCGCTAAACTCCTACTTTCTATGTCTCTTACTATGCCAGAACAAATTATAGAGCTTTGCCTCATCTAGCCGACTAGGTTGTCTATGCATCCCATCCCGGCATATCATAAAGAATAAGATTTCTCAAGGTTTGGGACTTTAAATGGATGCAAGGCAGTAATATTATAAAAGTTCAAAATTTATTGGACAAACAATAGATAAATCAACAAATGTAATACAATGTAAACTGATGATAAAATAACATCTATATAAGGGGAAAAGACCAGCTTAAAAAGAGGGGGGAGCTTGCAAAGGAATAGTCCAACGTGTTTCAAATGCACTCTGAAGTGCGGATCTTCCTCTGGGACTTTAACAGTTTGCACCACTCCCAATGCTGTAGTTCCCAAATATTCAGTTGTTTCACCAGCAGCTGAAAAAGACACACTCAAATAATAAGAATGGAACATTCATCTGTGCCAGACCAAGAAGCGCCATCCACAGGACATCCTGAATTCACCCATACTCCAAGAGGTTGCAATTAGTCGCTTTTAGGGGAGTTGTGTTTAAGAAGTGTCAGGATAGTGTCCAACTTAATATTAAGGGCTTAGTTGATATATGTATATTTCATGGAAGGTGTATCACATCCAGAAAGGGTTCTCATATCAAGCAGTGGAGAGATATACCACCTGCCACTATATACAATGAGATCCTGAAGTTCACATCCTTGAGCACAATTGCTTGTAGAGTGGCAATTGTTAGCACCTTAATGGATGGAGCAGGGGTGTATGGTCCGTCAGCTGCAGGGTCAAAAGACCCTGCACTTCCTATGTATTAGTTGACATAGTCCAGAAAGAGTGTAACACTGCTCAGACTGTGGATAAAGATTTCCTCGTGGGTGCTGGCCCCGACTGTCAGGGACATGTCGGTGGCAATCAGGCTAACTTGCGTGCACGTAGGTGCACAAGGAGCATTTCTAGAATTGCTCGGCTGAATTCCCCACTGGGGGGCGCTGGCGGGCGCGGGTGCGCGCGCCCGTTCGCGCTAGCGCTGTTTCACGCCAAAGCCCCTTTAAAAAGGTGTCAGTTACTCCCATCAGGTGCTGTTCGTCTGCAGCTCTGCACCTGAATTCCTATATCCTGCTTGTTGTTACCATTACTATTGACCTGGCTCCGTCTGACTACTCTGCTATCTCCAATCCGACCCGGCTTGCCTGACCTTGTTGATATCCTGCTACCTGTTGCCGAATACCTGCCTGCCTGACTATTCTGTGATCATTCCTTCTGCCTTATACCTGCCTGATCTCCTGCCAACTCGGACTGTCTGACTCTGCTTGCTTGTGTCCTGTGACGCTGTTCACCACCTGCTCTTCCAAGATCCAGGTTCTGCTGCTGCAATACCTTCCACCTGCCTGCTAACGGATCCGCTTCTGCTTGCCTGCATCCGCTATACAGTCATTCCGGGGGAAGTCTCCTCAGCTCCTGTGTTGGTCGTCGCAAGGAATCGCAACAGACACTCCTACCCACTGTGCTCAGGAGACCACTGTTCCCACTCCAGTGGCTCCTGAACCAGCGCTTAAGAGAGGTCTTCTTCTACCAGTCGGGCTCATCTACCAGGTACCTAACACCTACTCACCACCATCAATAGTAATTGAAGAAAAAGAAGATTGGTTGCACACCATGGAAGGAAGAACTTCTGTAGAATAGTTACTTTATTGTCAAGGTGCCAAAGGACGTAGACAGAACGTTACAGGAACATTGGTAGACCGGTTTCACATGGATAACTCATGCTTGTTCACAACGGTTGTGTACAGTATCAGTTGACATACATGAGCAAGGGCTTCCCAATTAAATATGAGAACATTTGGTCCTCAAGGACAAACTCTGCATGGCACCGCACCGCGGTAATTTGTGTTTTATATCTGCCTGGGATTTAACACCTTGAATCATGATAATATTTCTCTGAAATCTTTTCAGTAAATCAATTCCACAAGTAACAAGCATGTATTAAAATTTTGATTAAATTGGGTTGAAAGCTACATCTAGAAATATAATTCCACTGCATATTTTTTTTTCCAAAGTTGTGGAGAACAATTCGCTGTTATGCTTCAATCACAAACCTATAAAATAAGCTCAATTGAATGCTTCCTACCGCTTGTAATAAAAGCAAAATCTTACGCTGAAGGCACACTAACGCTTCAAAAGCTCATTTCCACAACTTTAATTTCAAATTCCCATCTCCATAAAAGAAGAAATGAAGCATGTGATATTGTAAATTATACAAAATTAATGAAGTCTGTATCACAGAGACGGCTTTTAATATCAAATCTGATGGAACTTCAATGTCATAAAACGTCAACTGCCATAAAACTCTTGTTTAGGAAGCAGCGAATTTTATTCAGTGTTTGCAGAGGACATTAATGTAATTTAATCAATATGGTTTATCATTTCAACTGTTTAATGTCTCTTTATATTGCATGGTAATGGTTTGAAATCACCCTTTGAAGTAGTTTATGGAACTGCTACATATCTAGAATATACAGCAACTAGGGTTTTAGTAGACCAAATATAAAATGTGTACTAGTTATCTCTCCATTTACAGCTTGAAGCACAGTCCTGTTTGCCTTTTTATGAGACCCATTAGGATGGTATTTTATTCGTTTTTATAATAACAGTCGCGCTCCATCGTTATCTAGTATCCTTCTTGGGAAAAAATAAAGTAAACATTTTACATGATATTTTTTATGATATTCATGCACTATCCCTTAGTCACTTTACAGAGTTTAGAATTGCCCTGAATGTTAGTGGGTAGGCAGTTCTAGTAGAGCAGCACCTCTTCTGATGTCATTCCTTAACCACTTCAGCCCCGGAAGATTTTACCCCCTTCCTGACCAGAGCACTTTTTACAATTTGGCACTGTGTCGCTTTAACTGACAATTGTGCAGTCATGCGACATTGTACCCAAACAAATTTTGCATCCTTTTTTTCCCACAAATAGAGCTTTCTTTTGGTGGTATTTGATCACCTCTGCGGTTTTTATTTTTTGCACTATACACAAAAGAAGAGCGACAATTATGAAAAAAACACTATCTTTTACTTTTTGCTATAATAAATATCCCACGTTTTTTTTTCAAAAAACACATTTTTTCCTCAGTTTAGGCTGATATGTATTCTTCTACAAATTTTTGGTAAAAAAAAATCACAATAAGCATATATTGATTGGTTTGCACAAAAGTTATAGCATCTACAAAATAGGGGATAGATTTATGGCATTTTTTTTATTATTATTTTTTTTACTAGTAATGGCGGTGATCTGCGATTTTTATCAGAACTGCAATATTGCGGTGGACAGATCGGACATTTTTGACACTTTTTGAGACCATTGACAACTATACAGCGATCAGTGCTATTAAGATGCACTGATTACTGTATAAATGTCACTGGCAGGGAAGGGGTTAACAATAGGGGGCGATCAAAGGGTTAACTGTGTTCCCTAGGTGTGTTCTATCTGTAGGGGGGAGGGGACTGACTGGAGGAAATGACAGATCGGTGTTCATACTTAGTAAGAGCACCAATTCAAAGGCATGCACGCGCCCCCAGTGGCCAAAAGGCGAAGCGACGTAAGGTAACGTCGTTTTGACCAGCCGTGCCATTCTGCCTCAGTAAAACTGCGGTGTCTGGTTGGCAAGTGGTTAAAACCTAACTCCGGGTTTGTGTTTACTTTACATAGTTTGCAGAGACAAGCTCACACAAATAAACGATTTCCTTTGTTAACCACTTCCGCCCAGAAGGTTTCACCCCCTTAATGACAAGGCCATTTTTTGCAGTACGGCACTGCGTTACTTTAACTGACAATTGTGCGTTCATGTACCCAAACAAAATGTATGTCATTTTTTTTCCCACAAATAGAGCTTTCTTTTGTTGGTATTTGATCACATCTGCAGTTTTTATTTTTTGCGCTATAAACAAAAAAAGACAATTTTGAAGAAAAAACTATACTTTTTACTTTCTGCTATAAAACATATCCAATAAAAAAATTAAAAAAATCTAATTTCTTCATCAATATGTATTCTGCTACATGTTTTTGGTAAAAAAAATCCCAATAAGCGTCTGATTATTGGTTTGCGCAAAAGTTATCACGTCTACAATCTATGGGATATTTTTATGGCATTTTTATTTTTACTAGTAATGGTGGCGATCAGTGTTTTTTAGAAGGACTGTGACATTGCGGCCAACAAATCAGACACTTAGTGATATTTTTTGGGTACCATCAGGGGCGATCAAGGGGTTAAGTGTGCTCCTAGGGAATGCTTTCTAACTGTGTGGGGGATGGCTTAACTGGAGGAAGACAGAGATCCGTGTTTCTGCTTAGCATAGTTACATAATTACATAGTAGGTGAGGTTGAATAAAGACACAAGTCCATCAAGTCCAACCTATGTGCATGATTATATGTCAGTATTACATTGTATATTCCTGTAGGTTGTGGTCATTCAGGTGCTTATCTAATAGTTTTTTGAAACTATCAATGCTATCCGCTGATACCACCCCCTGTGGATGGGAATTCCACATCCTTGCCGCTCTTACAGTAAGTGGCCACAAATCTTGGTAAACTTCCTTCTGCTAAAAAGTTTCATCCCTATTGTGGGGTCACCAGTATGGTATTTGTATATTGAAATCATATCCCCTCTCAAGCGTCTCTTCTCCAGAGAGAATAAGTTCAGTGCTCGCAACCTTTCCTCATAACTAATATCCTCCAGACCCTTTATTAGCTTTGTTGCCCTTCTTTGTACTTGCTCCATTTCCAGTACATCCTTCCTGAGGACTGGTGCCCAGAACTGGACAGCATACTCTAGGTGCGGCCAGACCAGAGTCTTGTAGAGCAGGAGAATTATCGTTTTATCTCTGGAGTTGATCCCCTTTTTAAAGCATGCCAATATTCTGTTTGCTTTTCAACAGACATTTTCTGTGTTATTAATGTGGGGTTGGCTCCCTCTAGTGTTTGATGGACTCTATGTGTAAATTTCCTTTTTCATGTGAAAGGATTTAGAGCAAAGCATCATGGGATGTGTAGTTCAGAATGCTGAAATGACTATGCTAGCAGGACTGATCTGAACTATAATTAACAGAATGCTGATTGGACAGAACAGATTGCTGGGAAAGGATATAAAAGGGGCTGGCATGGCCTAGATCAGCCTCCTGGGATGACTTTGCCAGCAGGAGGTCTGTGTGACAGAGAGTTGCTGATGATTTGAGGCCTACACAGTGGGGAGCCGGACAGCTAAACCCAGAGGGATCTGTAAAATAAGTTGCGCTAAAGGTGCAATAGAATTATAATGACTTATAAAAAATTATAAGTGAAACAAACTCAAATTAAAAAGCAAGCTCGTGAAACTACAAGTTATCATATGGGTGCACAAATTAAATGTGACAAAACGACATATGCACTATATCAGATAAATGAGATGAGTGGAAAAAAGTCCATATACACTAAAGGTGCATCAATGAAACCAAAAATAACCAATGTCCTTAGTAAAGCACATACCCAGCATTAATAGGTGTGTGCAGAGATGGGTATGCTTGAACGATAGGGGTCGCTACAAGTAAGATTTAAAAGTCCCCATCTCCACCTCCCCAGATCACGGGTGGTGGAGAGACGGATCACAACCCGGGGGCAAGGCTCTATATGTAGGAACCCTTACCAGAGCTGGTGGACCCCCTCAAGCGCAGGGTCATACAATGAGACAGATTAAGTCCTCTGTGGGGGACTGGTGGGTCCTCTGGTGCCTCCGGTCTCTTGGTTGCCTCGGGTGGTAGGTGGAGGTGATTCACAGGAATGCAGAGATAAGCCTGTCACAGCAATGCTCTTGCTCTGAAATGAGACACACTCGGGCTCAAAGCCACAAGTGAGAGAGCAAAAAGGGGACTCTGATTGTGTAGTAAGTTAAAGGAAAACGCTTTATTAGTAATAAACAAGGGGATACCCGCAAGATCACATTTACAGACAAGTAATAAAATTGCCAGTTAACTAAAAACAAAACACCCGCGTGCAGGGGTCACATGTGGCGTGATGGCATCAGCACAAAGCACTGCCCTGCATGTTTCGCAATGCCTTGCGTCTTCCTGGGGCCTTGTGCTGGATAAAAGTTAGATAAAATAACTGTGTGTAGAAGTGTTTTCTTGCTAACTGACCAAATTGATATATACCTATTTTGTGTTCTCATTAATACAGTAAACATATTTGGACTGTTTCTTTAATACTGTGTGAGTCTCTATTTACTACTACAGTTGGTAAAAAGACTGAACCCAGGGTGTCAGAGGTAATTGAGGATTTGCAGAGTTGAGGTAATCAGTGGAGTACAGAGTCTTTTAGCAACCCTCACGGGGCTGCTAAATCGCTACAATAATTTGTACATTGTTTGAAAGCAAGTTGGTAAAACCAGAATCCCCTACAAAGCAATCTCTATACTCTATTCTGGGACTTCTTAATAGATTTGGTGTCCAGATTTTTTGCGCAATCAGCACTTTTGACCATTTAAATTTTCACCTGTAATTGTTCCACTGGTGTCAGATGGCAAAAATAATGATAACCACAAATGTATATTTAGGCTTCCATGTATATGGCATTTGTGTATAAACCTATACATACATTATATACATGGCAGCCCAAAGTATTACAGTACCTAACATAGTAAGCTGCCTTTTGATTGCAGAGTACAGTGACTACAGTAGTACTGCTGCTTTGTCCCCATGCTGCTGACTGTGTATGCTATTCCTCTCATGCAGCGCTGCTCTCCTCAGTGATATCAGAAGATGGCGCTATACAGGAAGCATTGGGTATCACTGCACCCTGGTTATGTCAGTATGCATTGAAAAAAACGTTGCGTGGATATACATCCACTGCAGTGGTAAATTGTGGCGGAACCCTTGGGGACTTCTCGTAGAACCCTTCTGTGAACCCCCAGTTGAAAAACCCTGTCCTAAACTGTCAATAGTCAATTATCTCCCTCATTCAATAGGAAGCATTGTAGTAAGGCAGTTACTAATATACGGTTCAGAATAAATTAACTCTATGGGGACTGGAGTATGGGAATCTCTGCAAGAAGTGTTTTAGGCGCATTGGCTGTTATTAACACAGCAGGACACGTGAATCTCATAGTTTGCTTGCTATAGAAATGTCACTCTGTATGAATGGTGTGCAAGGCTTGTATTGCAGAGGATAGGGTGGCATAGCATGAAAGAGGAGAACCATTTATTGCTGGACATTTAAGAACACATCAGCACTGGATAGTTCAGCAAATAATACTTCTTACACTTTTTTTTAAGCCCAGGACTTACTTTGGACACCATAAAAAATAATATAAAACACTTTAAAGGTGTATGAAATCATTTTTAAATAATGTTGCTAAATACTTCCTTTCCCTTGTTATCTTTGCCAGGTTGTAACAAAGTACCATCTTTGGATATATCTCCTAGCCCAGGTAGTGTGTGAAGATGTTAAACAGAAGCTGGCTTGCAGGCCTGGCCATTGGTACCAAGACTTGCAGAGTAGAGGCCAATGATGTAGAGCAAAGGGCCAGTCAGACTCTTTTTAAAGCCTTTTAAAGAAGGCTCTTTACAGAAGAAGAGACCAGAATGGAAGCCTCCATGTATCTATCATGACAGGTTTTCTTTTAAGCGAACCTGTACTCTGCCTATGCAGAAAATAGATTTGCTAACTGAGAGTGAATAAGAATGCCTTCCAGGTATGAAGCATGTGACTCACTACCCCCCCATGTCACAGCACTGGTGAGAGGTAATTGGGCACCTACTGCTGTCATATGGAAGCATGAAGAAGGTCCAGTCTTGTCTAAGGTCCAAGTTGCAATCTGGAGCTTACAAAGCCAACTCTCTTCATTCTCAAAGCTGACTGAAGCAGTGGCTAAGAGAAGAGGAGAATTAAGGCTGGTGCTAAAGTGAATCCACTGCTTTACCCTGCATGGAAATGGTTCAATTTAAAACAGTATTAGGGCAATTGCACGGACAAAGAAATTTCAAAGAGTGTGGTCTATAGTCAAACACAGAAAACATCTTTATTGCATCTCTAAAAATTGTTAATAACACAGAGAAGCTATTTCAAAATACCATCACCAATATTCAAAAAGTGACATGAAAAGGAGCTTGTGAATTAAAATAGTGTTGACCTATTTTGGCAGCCATGTTAAGGTTAAATTCCAAATAGAAATGTTCAGATATGTAGAAACTCCCATATTTCTTTGCATTTATATGCAGATGATTGAATTGTCCCGTAAAAAGAAAATGTTTGCTCTATTGTATGTAGCGAGGTCCCTTATCAACAGTATACGAGTAGCTGATTAACAGTCCCAAGCACTTGTAATCTTGTGAATAGGTATCACAACTTTGTAGCGAAATGGGGTAGACCATCGAAAAAGTGGCATCCTCAAACAGAAGGTGTAGGAGCGCAAGGTCTCTAACATCCACCAGCTCTATGATGTCATCATGGAGGAGTGGAAGAGGACTTCAGTGCCAACTTGTGAAGCTCTGGTGAACTCCATGCCCAAGAGGATTAAGGCAGTGCTGGAAAATAATGGTGGCCACACAAAATATTGACACTTTGGGCCCAATTTGGACATTTTTACTTAGTTACTTGTATGTACTCACTTTATGCGGTTTAGACATTAATGGCTGCATTTGAGTTATTTTGAGGGGACAGCAAATTTACACTGTTATACAAGCTGTACACTCACTACTTTACATTGTAGAAAAGTGTAATTTCTTCAGTGTTGTCACATGAAAAGATATAATATAATATTTACAAAAATGTGAGGGGTGTACTCACTTTTGTGAGATACTGTAGGTGGTGACACTTCAGTGCGTTCATTTTTGATCTGTCTAACATAATAATTGATTTATATTTGTTAATGCATTCGCTTCTATGCAGTATTTGTTGACATCACGTTTACTTTATTTCACTGTTCACATAGCGCAGCACTTGCCAAATTCTTTTTATTATATATATATATATATATATATATATATATATATACTCTGTATTACCAAAAGTATTGGTACACCTGCCTTTACATGCAGATGAACTTTAATGGCATCCCAGTCTTCGTTCGTAGGGTTCCGTATTGAGTTGACCCACCCATTGCAGCTATAACAGCTTCAACTCTTCTGAGAAGGCTGCCCACAAGGTTTAGGAGTGTGTCTATGGGAATGTTTAACCATTCTTCCAAAAGCCTATTTGTAAAGTCAGGCACTGATGATGTACGAGAAGGGCTGGCTCGCAGTCTCCGCTCTAATTCATCCTAAAGGTGTTCTATCGGGTTGAGGTCAGGACTCTGTGCAGGCCAGTCAAGCTCCTACACCCCAAACTCGCTCATCCATGTCTTTATGGGCCTTGCTTTGTGCACTGATCCAAATGATTTGGTAGTGGGGGAATTATTATGCTGTGGGATTGTTTTTCAGGGGTTAAGCCCCTTAATTCCAGTGAAGGGAACTCTTAAGGCATCAGCATACCAAGATATTTTGGACAATTTTATGCACCCAACTTTGTGGTAGCAGTTTGGGGATGGCCCCATTTCTGTTCCAACATGACTGTATACCAGTGCATTACCAAGGTCCATAAAGACATGGATGAGCGAGTTTGGGGTGGAGGAACTTGACTGGCCTCCACATAGTCCTGACTTGAACCCGATAGAACACCATTGGGATGAATTAGAGTGAAGACTGTGAGCCAGGCCTTCTCATCCACATCAATGCCTGACCTCACAAATGTTCTTCTGAAAGAATAATTAAACATTCCCACAGACACACTCCTAAACCTTGTGGACAGGCTTCCCAGAAGAGTTGAAGGTTTTAAATCTGCAAAGGGTGGGGCAATGCAATATTGGACCCTACGGACCAAGACTGGGATGCCCTTAAATGTCATGTGCGTGTAAAGGCAGGTGTCCCAATACTTTTGGTAATAGTATATATATATATATATATATATATATATATATATATATATATATATTTATTTTTTTTGTGACAGTATGAGGCTTTGTCACTGTAAGAATATAGGAAAATGTAACACAGGATTCGCATTTAGGGTACAAACAACGATCCAGATTAGTGTTTCTGGGCAGGGAAAGGTGTTTATTTGGCTTGGATTCTGCAGTTCTGGATCAGAACATTCATTACTCTGTCCGGGTTTTGCTAGACACCTGCAACCTGAGTACTCAGGTGTGCAGGATTGTTATCTACTTAGGTCTGAGGATGGCTCAGAGCTCCCAGTTTGGAGACAGCTCCAAAGGGGGAGATGGAAGGTCTCATTGAGGGGTTAGAGGGCTCCAGCCAAAAGCCAAGAGGCAGAGGGTCTGAGTTCCAGGAGTCAGGTCAGCACCTATCAGGATGTCAGGAGAACTCCAGTCCTTAGGCCAGAGGTGAGCTGTGCAGTAGGATGCTGTGACTAAAAGCTAGAGAGTCAGGTATCCAAGAGAGTTGTACAGCACAGTCTGAGAGACTGGTATAAGGTACAGTGTGGTACTGCAGTTGAAGTTGAGTGAGCTTATGAGCCAGATGGTTTGGCATTTTCCAGTGTTTGAATTCTGTTGAAGCTGAAGAAGATCCCCTGAGTGGGAAGTCATTCAGTTGTGACTCTTGCTTTCTTTTAACCACTTCAATACAGGGCACTTATACACCCTTCTTGCCCAGACCAATTTTCTGCTTTCAGTGCTCTCGCACTTTGAATGCCAATTACTCAGTCATGCAACACTGTACCCAAACAAATTTTTTTTGCAACATAAGTGAAAAAAGTGTGAACATTTTGAAAAAAAAACCCACTTTTTTTTAGCTTCTATAATAAAATTTTGCAAATAAGTAATTTTTGTTCAAAAGTTTGGGCCAAAATGTATACTGCTACATATCTTTGGTAAAAAATAACCCAAATAAGTGTATATTATTTGATCTGTGTGAAAGTTATAGAGTCTACAAGCTATGGTGCAAATTATTGAAAATTGATCACACCTGATGCACTGACGGTCTATCTCCACTCTTGAGGCTCTGAAATGTCAGGACAAAGTACAAATACCCCCCAAATGATCCCTTTTTGGAAAGTAGACAGTCCAAGGTATTTAGTAGGAGGCATAGTGAGTTTTCTTATATTGTAATTTTTTTCCACAATTCTTGGGAAAATGAAGAAATTATTTATTTATTTATTTTTTACACAAAATTTTCATAATAACAAGTTATTTCTCACACACAGGATATGCATACTTTCAATTACACCCCGAAATACATTCAACTACTCCTCTCAAGTATGGCGATACCACATGCGTGGGACTTTTTTACAGCCTGGCCACATAGAGAGGTCCAACATGCTAGGCGCTCTAGGAGCATAAATTGCACATAAACTTTCCTAACGACCTATTGCACTTTTGAAGGCCCTGGAGCACCAGGATAATGGAATTACCCTCAAAATGACCCCATTTTGGAAATCAAACACCCCAACATATATTCTATGAGGCATACTGAGTCTTTTGAACAGTTCATTTTTTTCCACAAGTCTTCGGAAAACATGGAAAGAAAATGAGAACGTATTTCACGATGTGAAATGAGGAAGGGGTTAATCCCCGAAACATAGTCTCTGCACAGTTCAAGACCCCGGCATCTTTCCTTGAATCACCTTCCTCCCCCCTGGCTTTCTGATTGTGGGGACGTTGTAGGAGTCTGCTGGAGCCTGTCACAGCCTGGTAGTGTGACATGGTCGGTCATGTGACCACAGCCTCAGTACACTGGCTTTCTGAGCGTGGGAACACTGCTTGAATCCGCTGGAGCCCGATACCACCCAGTGTGTGATTTGACTGGTCAGGTGACCCCAGCGTCTGACACCCAGAAGTTGAGCCACTGAAGGCATCCCCGTTCACCATTACAGCGGTGCCTGTGCTGTGGCTCTCTCCATTAGTGGATACTGAGACGTATTGGTTCTCCCCCTTGTTCCATCTTTGGCGGTTGTGCTGAGAGGCTTGAGGCTGGTGGCCAGTCTCTCGCCCCTGACACTTCTCCTCACAGGGCACCCCCAGGCTCCACCACACCTCTGTTCCATCCCTGGAGTCTGGACAGTCTCCTTCCACCTCTCATGGACCCTGAACGTTTATGCAATCATTGTGAGTGTTACAGCAAGCCTCTCTTTCCCTAACATTTGTATTGGTATTTTAACTTTTTTACTGCTCTAGATTCACAACATACTTTTTGGCAGTCTATTATCCTTGTTATTTTGCCAATAAAGACTTTTCAGTATATTTGGGACTTTCATCATTTTTTATAATATTACCTTTTGGATCAGCGTTTCCCTATTTGTTTTTTATGTTTCCTCTCTTCTGGTCTGCTGAGTTAAGGAGCTGCGACCTCTGTCTGGTGATCATTATTAATTTTCCAATAAGACTTCCTGGTTACCTCTCACTGCGCCTGGTTTTTGTTGATTTGTTATATTTGATAATGATGCTTTCTGGTCTAGAATAGAGAAACAGAAATGGGAAAAGCTAAAAAAGGGGGAAAGGGCCACAGTTCTGTTCTCAGTGCAAATCAATGAGGTCTTGCTTGAAAAAAATTCTCACACGAACCCAAGCAATAGTAATAGATAGCCCTGAAATCATTTTTTAGATAGATAGATAGATAGATAGATAGATAGATAGATAGATAGATAGATAGATAGATAGATAGATAGATAGATAGATAGATAGATAGATAGATAGATAGATAGATAGATAGATAGATAGATAGATAGATAGATAGAATGTTAATCCCTACAAAGTATTTGAAAAAAAATGCTGTTAGCAATAATAGTGAACCTTCTTGTTTAATGTAAATTTTAAATGATCTGAATTTCAAATTTCATTTATGATTACATTTCCTTTCTAACTGTTTATCCATGTCTTTTAAGTATAGCTTATTTATTTTTCAGCCTTCTATGAGTTTCTAGCAAACATAATGCCTTTAGCGAAAGGTCATCCATTAATGCAGTCTCATTTCCTAGGCAAATATTCTATTAGAAAATCGTTTCAGGCCATCACATAACAGTCACATTGCTGGAATAAAGAAACTAAGCTTGTGGCAAAACAATGTATGAACTATATGTGCTGCTCACATATATCAATATATTTATCTATTCTTTAATACCTAGAATGCTAACTGGGCAGGAAGAAAGCGCCATGCAAATATAAATTATATTTTACACAGTATGGGTGTTGTTAAATGAAGCTTTTTTATATATTTATTTATTTATTCATTTTTGTGATTACCAATGTCAGAGTTTCTTAGAGCATACCTTAAGCAGATACCCATTCAATTATTTTTTTTACTAACTTATGTAGCACCAACATTTTATGCAGTGCTTAATAGTAAAACACTTATGATCCATCTGGAAAAGAAATATTCATAAATAGTGGATGTTTGCAAAGCTTTCCCACTTACAGGTCACACTGATATAGTCCCCTGCCCTGGGCTGGCTAAATTAAGAATATGGCTTTGCTGTAACCAGCTGAGCTGCAACTTACTTTTTAGGTCTGATTATGCTTATCCCTAAATCTGGGGGCAGATTGCTTCTGCCTGCCTCTGAAAGAATAGTCTAGAAAAATAGGAGAATCAACTACCGGGTTATAAATATTTATTAGACCCTGGCCAATCCCTGGTAGGATAGCCCAGAAGGTGTGGGGAGAGAAGATAAATGTTTGGGAGGATCAGAATTCTCTCTCCTGGGGTCCCCCGCCCCCCAGGAGGCACCCTGTGTTATACAGAAGAGCTTTTCAGCAGGTGAGATAGCTAAGGGGCCTGAAGAAAGCTTGACTTAAGGAAATGTGTTGGAATACACTACCTGTAGAAGCTTGGCTGGAGAGGTGGGGGCATTTTGCCTAAAGCTCAAGGTACAGAACAGCTCACTGAGAAAGATACACCACTATTTGCTGCTTAAGGACTGTGACTGCTGGTATAGTGTCTCATATTGACTGTCTGCCCCACCCCTTTTAAAACATCATTTTGAGTCTGCTACTTTAAAGCTAGTATAGCTGGAACAAGGATTTTTTAGGAAGCCCAAGATTTATGTGCCTTTGAGTATTGAGTATCTTTCAGTAGAGCCTGAATGTGTTTGTGTTTCTGGGACTGAAAACTGGGCAGGCATCCTCTGGCCAGATAAAGGAGACCTGTATATTTCCAGCTGTCCCTTCGGGGGCTAGCGCTGCAATGGGCTATATGTTTCTGTAGTTTTCAAAAAAGGAAACATTTCTCCAGAAATCAAACAAATAAAGCAGTCCTTTGGACCACTTACATGTTCACTCTCACTAAAAATCCAATATATACATTTATGTATCATCAGATAAAATAAAAAATGAAAGTCATATTTCAGCAGAGCAAATTTCCAGTCACACCTACAGGCAGAGATTGAGTAATAGAATAATGGATAAAAAGACTTTATTTTGTGCTATGCTGCAAAAAAGTGGGTGTGGTTTATCTAACATGGGCATTGCACAGAAGGTGTGGTTTAGTCATCATTAACATGAAAACATGGAAATCTGAGCCAGGTTTTACTTCTCATTATGATGAACACATTATTTCAGTTTGAGAATGTATAATTAAAAAGAAATACTGTATTTATTGGCGTATAACACTCACTTTTTCACCATGAAAATCGGCTGCAAATAGCGTGTGCATGTTATACGCCAATACTTCAATTTTAGCTGCCTCAGAGGGGACAGGGAGGGGGGTGGGACGAGCGCCGTCAGATTACATACAGTGAGAATCTCCTGTTTACTTGGCAGCCTCTGTAACAGGAAGTCCCATCTCCTGGGCCGCCAATGGACCACTGTTCTGTCTATCATAGGAAATTCTCACTGTATGTAATTTGTCTGCGCTCGTCCCGCCCCCCTCCCTGTCCCCTTTAGGCTGCTGATGGGCATCGATCAGACTGCTCTGATGGCAATGTTAAAGGCTGCTGCATTGATGGCAATGGTGAGGCTGCTGCATTGATGGCAATGGTGAGGCTGCTGCATTGATGGCAACAGTGAGGCTGCATTGATGTGCACTGATGAGGCTGCATTTATGGCACTTGTGAGCTCACAGATGGTCACTGATCAGGCAGCATTGATATCAATGGTGAGGCTGCAGATGGGCACTGACCCTTATTTTGCTTCAAAGTTTCTTATTTATAATTTATGTTTTTTTCCTGAAACTACCCTCTTAAAATGAATGTGCGTGTTATACACCTGTGCGTGTTATACGCCGATAAATACGGTATATAAAAGTGAGGGAAGAAAAATACCAAGTGGTTTGTCAAGTCTGTACCTTTTTATACTTTTTTTTAACCCTTTTATCTAATTATATGTCTATGTTTGTCTCAAGCATGTTTAAATTCACTTACTGTTGACTGACTCACTATCTCCTGATATAATTTATCCTTCAGACTAGACATGTGCATTCGTTATTGTCCGAATGCATTTTTGTCCGAATTTTTAAGGATTTTCGTGTTCATTTTAACAAAACGATAACGAACACGCAGAATCCGAAATCCGAAAGATCCAAAATAAAAAAAGGCTTTATTTTCATATCCATTCCATTTTTGTACCGTTGCGAAAACAGTTTGATATAGATAGATAGAAGATTCGACATAACAGTGACAATACCGATCTGTGTCTATTGAACCTGCGGTCAAATGTGCCTAACCTAACTCTATTAGTCCAAGATTATTCGGCATAGAGAGAAAAGATTCGACATTATAGAGACATGAAGATTCGATGAAGCATCTAAAAACATACAATCGTCGCGAACGGACATTTACAGTCAAATGCTCCGCCCATAGGCTATAAAAGAATTCTAATGTTGTTTGACTAGTGATAATAATAAATAATTATTACTAGTCAAACAACATTAGAATTCTACTGTAGCTTGTGGGCGGAGCACCGACAGACAGACACCATAAGCCTTCAATTGACAGATTCGACCTTAATTAATTCGGATTTTCGCACTAATGCATTTTTTAACAAAACAAAATGAATAAAAACGAATTTCGGGAGTAACTAAATAAATGTATTTTTCAACCGAAATTCCGAAACAAAATATTTCAGTGGGCACGTGTCAATTTCAGACCTTCCACCATTTTAGTTGCCCATCTCTGGACTCCTTCTATCTTATCAAAATCTTTTTGTAAAGAGGTCTTCAGAACTGGACACAGTATTGTCAATGAGGTCTAAGTAAGATCTATATATCAGGCCCTTCTTCCTCCTGCTGGTTTTCCCTCTAGCAGTGGTGTCACCTGGTGCGGTAAAATTTGGTGTCACCCCCCTCAGTCACTGAGCAATCCGGGGCACCGAGCAGGCTAGTGCATCAGCACAGCTCCCCCCGTGTATTCCCTCTAATGTAACCCCTCCCCTCCTGCAATCCCCCTAATGTAACCCCCGTGCAATCCCCTAATATAGCCCCCCTGTGCAATCCCCCTAATGTAACCCCCCTGTACAATCCCCCTATTGTAACCCCCGTGCAATCCCCCTAATGTAAACACCCTGCAATCCCCTTAATGTAATCCCCCTGTGCAATCCCCCTAATGTAACCTCCCTGTGCAATCCCCCTAATGTAACCCCCACTGTACAATCCCCCAATGTAACCCCCCCTGTACAATCCCCCTAATGTAACCCCCCGTGCAATCCCCCTAATGTAACCCCTCTGCAATCCCGCTTTATGTAATCCCCCTGTGCAATCCCCCTAATGTGACCCCCCTGTGCAATCCCCCCATGCAATCCCCTTAATGTAACCCCCCTGTACAATCCCCCTAATGTAATCCCCCCTGCAATCCCCCTAATGTAACACCCCCTGTGTATATCTCCCCTCTCTACATTCATAGACCTGAGATCAGTGTAGCTCTATCAACACACATATCCTTCCTCCTAGGCTCCTCCTCCTGTTGTGGATGTACTGTCAGTGTGGAGGAGGAGCCTAGTCTCTGTCAGCTCTGAGGAGTGTAATTGTGATAGGCAGCCGACACCTCTCCCCGCCTACCTGTCACAATAATAGGCAATTGCGATTCCCGGAGGACATGCGGGCACTGGGCTATGGGACTCCTGAGCTGCCTGTCTCACATTATTGTCTCCTCCTTTCTTTTCCGAAGGGAGCGAAGCAGACACAGCAGCTGCCAGCAGAGATACCGGAGTGTGCAGGGGAAGGAGGAAGAAGAGGGAGCTGCGTCGCCTCTCTCAATCCAGTGCCGCGCCAGGTGTCACCCTCTGGCGGGTGTCACCCGGGTGCAGCCTGCACCCCCCGCTCCCCCCTAGCGACGCTACTGCCCTCTAGTGATAACTAACGTTCTCTATAGAGGAATCAGGTCCTCCATCTCCCTGCTGGTGATTCCTCTAGTGATAATAAAAGATCTATAGAGGAGAATTAGGACCTCCTTTGTCCTGCTGGTGATCCCTCTAGTGATAACTAAAAATCTACATAAGGGAATCAGGACCTTCTTCCTCCTGTTGGTGATTTATCTGTTATACAGTGGAATCAGGACTTTCTTCTCCTGCAGGTGATCCATCTAGTGATAACTAAAGGTCTTTCTAGAGGAATCAGGATTGCCTTCCTCCTGCTGGTGATCACTCTGGTCATAATTAAAGATCTATATAGAGGAATCAGGATCACCTTCCTCCTGCTGGTGATCACTCTGGTCATAATTAAAGATCTATATAGGGGAATCAGGACCTCTTCCACCCTCTCTCAATCTCTTTATTGATAACTTAACATCCATATAGAGGAATCAGGATCTCTGTCCTCCTGCTAGTGATCCCTTTATTGATAACTAAAGATCAATATAGAGGAATCAGGGCCTCCTTCCAACTGCTGGTGGTGATCCCTCTGGTGATAACTAAAGATCTATACAGTTGTGCTCATAAGTTTACATACCCTGGCAAAATTTATGATTTCTTGGCCATTTTTCAGAGAATATGAATGATAACGCAAAAACTTTTCTTTCACTCTTAAATCATAATACTGTGTATTGCCCTCTTTAACATAAATGACAGCTTGAAGTCTTTTGTGGTATTTGTGGATGAGGCTCTTTATGTTCTCAGGTGGTAAAGCTGCCCATTCCTCTTGGCAAAAAGCCTCCAGTTCCTGTAAATTCTTGGGCTGTCTTGCATGAACTGCATGTTTTGAGATCTCCCCAGAGTGGCTCAATGATATTGAGGTCAGGAGACTGAGATGGCCACTCAAGAACCTTCACTTTATTCTGCTGTAGCCAATGACAGGTCGACTTAGTCTTGTGTCTTGGATCATGTTGGAATGTCCAAGTACGTCCCATGGAATTAAGACCTACTTTCTCTCTCTATATTCCCCTCTAGTGATGACCCCCAGAATTCTGTTTGCTTTTCCACTCTTTGCTTTTTTTTAAATTATCAGAAATAAGCACCCCTAAAACTTTTTCCTCTAGCTAACACCATAGCCCTGTATTGAATTCTATTGGAGGATTTTTTTTCTTTAAGTGCATTATTTTGCATTCACTCACATTAACACTGGTTTTGTTTTTTTTTTATTTACAACTCCGTATTTATTACTTAGGTTGAAATAAAATGATATGTACATCAAGTTCCAAAGTAAAAAATAAATATATTCCCCAGAACCTTGCAGCTGACCCAGAGGAGGAAAATAATGCTTATAAAGCATGGTCCAATTTGAAAAAATATCCTTCCTGGTTGCCTAAGGCACTTTTATACTCCATTGTTCAGCAATCTGTGGTGTTATTTATGATTGTTAAAAGTCAAGTTTATTTTGTGCATTTAGAAACACTTCTAAACTATTTTAATGGAGTTATAAACCTTCCTACTTGCACCTTTTGTTTTTTTAACTGCATAAGAGGTGTATTAATCATGTAGTTTCATGTTACCATTTATTGCCCTGTATGCACAGCCTACAGTTGAGAACATTTTCACATTCCTGTATGAGCAGTTTTTGTTTATGTTCAAACAAAAAGCATGTAGCATGAAACTTCCCAGGTTAATGCAGAACCTCTGTCTTTAGTGTGAGAACTAACACTTCCTGTGAAGAAATTACATATTCCACAGTTGAAACTTCCATGATGTTATGCATGGAAGCTACAAAAGGTTTTAAAAGTTTGATACTGTCGGCTGCAGCATCTTGCATGGAAAAGAATGACCAAGACCATACATTAAATCTGTGCAAATGCCACCCCTCTCTGTTCAGAATACTAGTGCTGCTTGAAACAGAAACAAAGCACTCACTTTTTTAAATGCTCCTCTGGGGCGGTGACACTTGTTCCCATTGGCACCTCCCCAGGCTAACCACCCCGCCCCCCCTCCCCCCCAGTTGTGGGAGTTTATAGGGGAAGGAGCAGAGTAACAATGTTTTTTTTTCATTCTGCCACTAGGAGGCACCACTGAATCATTTGACTTTAGCGGAAAACCTTTATAAGACACATTTTGTACCAATATTAATGGCTGTATTATGTGCCTTGTAATCTGGAAAACCAAAACACATGCTTTCCTTTTAGTGAATTTATTTGTGCTTATTTTTTTAATATCTGACATTTTTATTTGAATTTCTCACTGATGCTTGACATTTTTCTTTTGTTTGTTTTGTAATACATGACATTTGTGATATGGAAAAAGCTGAAGTCAAATTAATTCAGGGCAATGCTTGTTTTAAAAATATTTACTGTAGTCTCAGTCTTGCATAGATGTAATTAAGAGAGAAAAACAAATCAACTCATGCATTACAAGAACAATACATTATCATTCAATATAGTTACACCTCTATATACCCATTAAAAAAATAAAAAATAAATAAAGATGTAGGGAGTCTATTTTAGAGTTTGAATTTAAGAAATACACAGATGTACATGTTAGACTTATAGGCCAACTGTCTTTTGCTGACCCCTCCAACCGCAATCAACTGGCTAGCCATCACACTTATGCCACGTACACACGGTCGGAATTTCCGACAACAAATGTTCGATGGGAGCTTGTTGTCAGAAATTCCGACCGTGTGTAGGCTCCATCGGATATTTTCCTTCTGAATTTCCAACAAACAAAATTTGAGATCTGGATCTCAAATTTTCCGACAACAAAATCCGTTGTTGTAAATTCCGATCATGTGTACACAATTCCGACGCACAAAATTCCACACATGCTCGGAATCAAGCAGAAGAGCCGCACTGGCTATTGAACTTTATTTTTCTCAGCCCGTCGTACGTGTTGTACGTCAGCGCATTCTTGATGTTCTTCGGAATTTCCGACAACATTTGTGTGACCGTGTGTATGCAAGAAAAAACATGTATTTTGTTGTCAGAATGTGCGATCGTTTGTACGCGGCATAACAATGTACAAAAGGCACTTCCAGTTTGGGGAAAAGAAGCTGAAAGAGCCAGTTTGTGCACTCTCTGAGTCAATATAACTAAACCCAATGAATAGAAGACTTGGGGAAAGGGATTGACCTACTGATAGCATTTCAGTTCCAGATATAGGGACACAGGGAAGGTGAGCTATGGGTACATATTATACTCCAACACTATATTCCACCAACAAACATGTTCAGACCAACACCAACTGGCAGGATGAGAGTCTGAAAGGTTAAAGCATAACCAAACTTAAGAACATTGTTGCAAAATATTGCAGCTTACTGTCCTTAGATGTGCTGGCTGCATTCGTTTTCTTTGTTTTCAAGCTAAGTATATTTTCAGCACGTACAGAAGATACCTGTTGATCCTTCCAGAAAAGTTATTATCAAATCCTGTGAGCTGCACCAAAAGAATATCTTTCTTCCTACCTATCTTCAAAACAGGGAGAAAAAATGGCACATCACTGCTGTCTACAGAGCTCTATGTTGTTTGTCAACACAGAGCTCTGTTCTGTCATTCGCTCAACCGATCAGCAGGTCCCGGCCATAAACCATTGGCTGGGACCTGCTGACCTGCGTGCCCGCTACCCTTGAGATGTTGGATCATGTATATATACATGATCCAGCGCAGCAAGACTGCAATGTATCAGTAAAGCTACAAGAGGAGGTCCAGAAGTGGTTAAAACAGCTACCACTCTCCTCCTAACTCCTATTGTAACTACCATTTTTAAGAAAAATGCTTATACTTACCTGTTTTCAGAGCGCTCTGGTCTGGTCACGTGATTGGCTCCCAGCAGCCACCTTCAGAGGAGAGGAGGAACAGCCGACAATGGATGCCGCCCCATAGAAGGCCTATGGGTGACGTTACCGCCCAGGCATTCCAGTTGTTGTCAGCACTCATTCCTCTCCCTTGAAACCAGCCGCTGGGGAGATCACACGACCGTAATGGAGCGATCTGAGAATAGATGAATATAAGCATATTTTCTCCACAGGGTAGTTTTAATAGGAGAAGTGGAAAGGGAGCAATTTTAAGCTTAGATCTAGCCTTGAATTCTACTTTAAGGTTGCTGCCAGACTACATTATACATGTCACTATTTCCTGTTAATTGTGGTGAAAATTCACTCTCCCATAAAATACACAAAACACATGCAGGTAAATAAAAAAAAAATTGATTTTTGTTAGTACACGATTGGATGATTGAAGTCAGCATAATTTCACCCCATTCAATTAATTCAAAGTGAAAATTCACTTGTAAAGTGAGCTGATACTTCTTTAGTAAATTGACCCCTATGTCTATAGAAGGTGTAATGATCCTTTTTTTTTTTTTTTTAAAGGTGTGTTGAAATCCTGTAGCCAGCTGCAGCCTTTTCATGAGCACCAGTCTGGTTTGCTTATTCAATGCACGGTTTTGGAAACTATATTCGGGTGATTGATATGGCAGCTTATCACTCATGAAATGTCATATTTTAGTGATTACTTCCTGTCTTATTTTTCCTCACAGCATAAGCTAGCCTATTGAGACTCTATGACACAAACAACCTTGATTACCTGTGAATGTTGAGATTAATATTGTCCATTAATGTCAGCTCTTCAGGATCCTTTACGTTTTGATTAGACAGGACCTAGTAATGGCTCTGATGGACTTCTCAAACACTTCCTTCAATACCCAGACGAGTTTACTCCTTTTTCACTTTTCTGAGCTGGATACATGTCAACACAGCTGTAATGAATAATAGTTTTTATGCCTTTGTAGCACACCCCCTAAAGAGTCGCAGATAACTAGGATCCCCCACCCTCCACAGCCAGGTACACCGAATCTTCACAGGCACTCTTGAGTCAGAGAATAGTCTGTGACTTTGTTTTTTTTTTATTAGAGGGTAAAAACTTGGATAGGGATCGGAGATTATGGGATGTCCGCTCAACTTTAGCAAAACTTCAGGGATATTCTTAGTATTTATAGTCTCTATATACAGTCTCTATATACAACACCACTTGTTCCTCCAGCACACTCTTGCTTGAAGAACCCAGCTGGACCACTATGTAAAGATCTGACAGTCACTCAGTCAGATTAAAGGCCCATTACAGGCAGGAACCCAAGGCCCTTTGGTTGTGTAACAATTTTGCAGTGTCCAGCTTGTACTCTTCCTTCTATGGGTACTGATCCCAGCACCACTTCCTCAGGCACTGCCAAGCCACCTGGCAGCAGCTGCCCCTTTACTAGCCTTCCAGGCTAACCTCTTCACCACAGTCCTCCAGACTGACACTCACCAGCCCACCTGGCTGACTCTCAGGAGATCTCCCAGTAGTGCTGACCTGCTCCTGCTGTCCTCTCTCCTTGCTCCCATGCCTCCAGGAAGGGCTTTTTCCGTGTGTTAAGGCCTAATCCTTCCAGCATCCGTGCCCCGGCCCAAGGTCACCCCCCCCCCCAGACTAGGGGGCACCCTCGAGAGCCACTGACAGCCTCCTCAGCACTTCATCTCCATTTTCCACCCAACTGCCCTTGCTAGCATGACTCATTTCTATTTATGAGGTGGCCTGCCCCCTGCCAGCCCTTCCCTGGGGAATGGCTGAGGTCCTCATTAATATGCCAAGCAGCACCCTAACCTCCAACCATTATGTCTAAAACATTCTCCAATGTCCCAGAAAGTAGGGGGATGCACCAGAGAGGCTGTTAGAATGAGTCATCCAGCCCTGAGTTACTAAACCCTGACCCAGATTCACAGCTCAGGCCCAGTCAAGAGCCAAACAAATTTGCCTATTCTAACACCTAGCAAAACTAAAGGGTGCTACACCTCAATTTCAATAAATTTTCAATAAATTCAATTTAAAACTAAATGCATAAGAAATGCATCTGTATTGTTCGACATGTTTTGTAAACTTGTTGGACTGTCTTACTTAAATGTACAATTCAGTCAAGTACAAACATTAACATTAAACCATGTAGACTAAATTCCTAAAGCCTTTATTTTATTCTGTCATTGTCTGGCTATGTCAACTGTCTATGCTATGTTTTCTAGTATCTGGTGTTCTGGAAATATTAATTTAAAGGTCATAATTCTTCATTTCCTACTTCACCCATCAAAGTCCCTTTGATTGATTGATTGATTGATTGGAAACAAATTACCCATGCCCTGTTCTATCTTTGCCAGCCTCATTGACCTGTATGAATAGCTTTTTGTACAGGACTGTTATGCCACTTACAAATAAATACAGTGGGTATAGAAAAGAATCACCTCCCTTTAAACAATCACATTTTGTTGCTTTGCAGCCTAAAAATAAGACAGTCACAGCTTTTGTTTTATCCAGCTGTATTTACTAGTGCAACTTATAACATCCACGTGAAAGATATAACACCAACATGTAAATAAAAACCACAGTTGGAAAAATGATCACTCCCCTCCTAAAAATGACTTGTAAACTCAATCAGTTGTAGCTAATCACCGTCTCAATGGAACACAAAGCCATTGACTTTCAACTTTACCCTCCCTACTGAGTTTTTCCTCTTTATCCAGGCCTACGGATAATCTTATGAAGAATAGGAATCGTGCAAAAAACAAGGATTTTGTATGCTCTTTTTCCTTCCCCATCTGTAGGGTTACCCCCTCTCTCCCCTCCCCCCCCCCCAGGTTTTTCTTTGTTTTTCTCTGTTTTACTTTACCTCTTTCATATTGGGCACCCTAGGCTCCTTTCTTAACGTTCTATTGGAAATCTCAATTTGATTTTAGGGTCTCTGTGCGCCTAGACGCGCTCCTGACGGAGCGCATTCGGCGCAGTACAAATCCCTTATCAAATCAATCAAAAATCAAACTGTGATCAGCTGTGGTCATTTTGATTTGCTCAGCAGGAAAAGAGCTTTCCTGGAGCATTTCAGTCCCTGGTAGTGCAACTGAAGCAAACAATCAACTATAGTTGGCAAGGCACTGTCAATAGATCTCCCGGAGTCAGGAGATGGATACAAAAAAAAATCAAAGGCTTTATCAATGCCTAGAAGTACAGTGAAATCTAGTATTAAGAAGTGGAAGGTATTTGGTACAACACAGACCCTCCCTGGATCAGGATGTCGATTCAAACTAGATGAAGGAGCCAGGAGGAAACTGATCAGAGGGGCTACCAAGAGCCCTGCAGCAACTCTGAAGAAGTTGCAGGAATTTATGATAGAGAGTAGTCATTGTGTGCATGTGCCAACAAGATCACAAATTCTCCACAAACGTGGCTTGTATGGGAGGGTTGCATGAAAAAAGCTACTCCTCAAGAAAGGCCACATGCAGTCATGTCTGAGCTTTGCTAAAACACACCTTGAAGATTCCGAGGCCATATGGAAAAGGGTGTCATGGTCAGATGAAGCTAAAATTTTATTATTTGGCCTCAATACCAAACGATATGTCTGGCAGGAATCCAATGCAGCTCACCATGCAAATAACACCATTCCTACAGTAAAGCATAGAGGTGGTAATATCCTGTTATGGGGGTGTTTCTCTGCAGCAGGGACGGGAGCACTTGTCAGGATAGAAGGAAAATGGATGGGGCAAAATATTATCAATTTCTTGAGGAAAATCTGCTGCCCTCTGCCAAAAAGTTTTCAATGGAAAGAAGGTTTACCTTTCAACATGACAATGACCCAAAGCACACAGCAAAAATGACCACACAGTGGTTGAAGGAGAAAAGGGTGAATGTTCTTGCATGGCCTAGTTAGAGCCTATTGAAAATCTGTGGAATGACTTGAAGACTGCAGTTCACAAATGGTCACCATCAAATTTAACTGAATTTGAGCAGTTCTGCAAAGAAGAGTGGGCAAATATTGCTAGATGTGCAAAGTTAGTAGAGACCTATGCTAACAGATTAAAGGCTGTAATTAAAGCAAAAGGTGGTTCAACAAAATACTGACACAAGGGGCTGATCCTTTTTCCAACTCAGTGATTGTGTTTTTTTTCTGACATGTTGGTGTTATATCTTTCACTTGGATGTTATAAGTTGCAAGAGTAAATGCAGCTGGATAAAACAATCTTTATTCAAGCTGCAAAGCAACAAAATGTGATTATTTTAATGGGGGATGATTTTTTTTTTCTATACCCGCTGTATATGAATTTAATATTATCCTGTCCCATCTCTGGTACTGATAATGCAAGCCCAGCAAACAGAGCTTAGGGACTTGATGTCCATGCATCAGAGCAGAAAGAGTCAAAGACAGGGTGTTTGCTGCTGTGAATGCTGAGTGGAGTTCTCTCTCGTGGATTGTAGGGATGACATATGCTCATTAGAATTCCCACTTCTTTCCAACTACTGCAGTCAATTTCTGACTAAATTTAGGGCATCATGATTCAATGATTCAGTGATGACTTTTCCATAATGTAGAATAAAGAATATTAGGAAGTCTTAACTAGGAGAAAGGATGGATTTCTGCATAGCCAAAAATAGTTTATGGCCTAAGGCAGCAATTTTGCTGGGATGGCAAACAGTCAACAATACATTTTGTTGACTGGGTCTGTACACCTAGAATCTAATTATCAGAATAAATCAACAGTCTGTTCTCTCTTCTTGTCATTATGCACTGAGGCTTAATGGACAAACTCTGTCTTTCAGCATTCTACATTCCATGCCTGGTTGTGTAGACATTGTATGGTATGCTAGTGTCCTATAAATACACATAGAAAAAAGTTGGTGCTTGCACCAGACTCAGTGTTAGTCCCCCAGTCTGATAAGTACATAGGAAATGGGGGATGATTAGGAGGAATTTTAAAAAATGACTGATAAAAAGTCCATATAGTCCGTATGATAACACCTTGAAGGCAGCCCAGTGGAAGATGAGAAGCAAATCTTAGAACAGCTGATGACAAAGCACACAGGCACCACTCTAAGTGCAGTATAACAGCAATTTTAATGCACAAGACGGATATACATATTCACAAGAGTAGGGTAAAAACAAGCATTTTTGGCACATATTGCCGAGAGCCTCAGAAGGGAGTGCATCCGTGGAGCTGCTGGCTGGTGACTCAGAGCGGGTTGCGCCGGTGGTTTCCTGGATCTGGAACTCACAGGGAGCTAAGGGATGACGTCACTTCCGGATATGTGATGAACCAATAGACGATGCATTTGCGGAGCATGCGCTCCTTCTTCAGGCCTAACGGGGGGGCCGTGTTGGATGAGGACTTATAAGCACTGATGCCATTGCTGCTGGGTCCTAGAGTCCCGCGGCTAGAGATATTCCACATACATATACTGCTGGCTCAATGGTGATGCAGAGAGAGATATATGAAGCTCAGCAGATGGAACTATAAAACTACTTTACTGACTGGGCATATAAAATGAGCATTGGAATTAATATAATAAGGAGGGGGCATTGAGAAACATTTATAAAAACGACACTACAAAACAGCATAGTGCAGCACACAGCAGAAAAAAAACACACACACACGTTAAGAGAATATATTGTGATAAGAAATTTGGCCATAAACTGAATTGGTTAAATGGGAAATTGTGTGTATGGATACAAGGTACAGATCGGGCCGATCATGAATAAATAGTGATAATGAGTATGATTACTATAATTAATAAAATCATTATAAAAAAAAAATAAAAAAATAAAAAAAAAAAAAAAAAAAAATAATAATAATACATAATAAAAAAATAAATAATAAAAATAAATGTAAATGAGGAATGAGAAAATATTGTAAATTGCTGGAAATCCCTATGAATACATATATTGCCTATAGGTAATTTGAGGATACGGGCTTATATATTTTGAGACAACATCATCAGCGACTAGCAGATGCCAATATTTTTGAATAGCACGATGCTGTCCTGAAAATATAGTTATCAATTGAACCTTTTGATCTGTACTTTGAACCTTTTTTGAAAAGATTAAAGTATCTTTCTCCTTTTGATTGGCCCTATGGTAGGCCTTTTTCAGACATGACCGACTGTAACCTCTTAGTAAGAGACGGTCTTGAAGGTCTTTGGCTTCAATCTCAAAGTCTTCTTGTCGACTCCAATTCCTTTTCAGCCTGAGATACTGGCTATAAGGTATGCTGGAGACAAGGGATCTGGGATGGGAACTGCAGGAATGTAAAATCATATTCCCCGCTGAAGGTTTACGATACAGTGAGGAACCTAGACTTCCATCACCATTGATGAAAATCAAGGTATCTAGAAAATGAATAGCCTTTTGATCATAATTTATCGTAAATCTGAGATTAAATTCATTTGATTTTAAGGTTTCCAAAAAGGAGATTAATTCCTCCTTGGATCCTGTCCATATTAAGAAGATATTGTGAATAAATCTTTGCCAAATGAATACCTTGCTTAGGCTATCCTGCAATTCTTCACATGGTTTGCAGGTACAGGTGTGCATAGGAGGGGGCACAATGTGTCCCCATTGCAACACCCTGCACCTGGAGGTAGTGGGAGCGATTAAACAAAAAGATATTGTTAGTCAAAATGAAATACAATAAGCCCAAAATGAACTCATTGTAAGTGCCAGCTCTGCTACCCCTTTCTACGATAAAGCTCTCCACAACCTGAACCCCCAAATCATGGGGGATCGAGTTGTAGAGAGCCTCCACATCGATGGCCATCAGGCAAGCCCCCTCAGGCACCACCACTCCATCAAGGGCCCTCAATAGATCGTCAGTGTCCTGGATGTGGGAGCTAAGAGCTACCACATGGGGCCCCCTTTTCTAGATAACCCTCAGCCTTATGGGGCCTGTATATCCTTCTCTGTGATACACCAGCTATCTTCGCATTTTTTCAATGTCCTTGAGACAGTGTTTCTCAACGCCAGTCCTCAAGGCGCCCCAACAGGTCATGTTTTCAGGCTTACCATTATTTTGCAGAGGTGATTTGATCAGTTTCACTGCCTTAGTAATTACCACAGCTGTTTCATCTGAGGGAAATCCTGAAAACATGACCTGTTGGGGCGCCTTGAGGACTGGAGTTGAGAAACACTGCCTTGAGACATCAGGGTCACGACCGTCATTGATAGGACATGTTCCACAGTTCAGGTGGGGACACAGCAGGTGGGTGCTCTGATAAATTAATTTCTATTTTTTTTGTTTAAAATATTGTTTTGATTATTAAATATTGATTTTATTATACTGTTTTTCACCTATAGTTACCATGCTATGAAGTGCTTGTTGGAAGTCTCCTGAGGAAGCCATTGCATGGCGAAACATGTAGAGCAAGAAGTCACTGCTGGCTACTCATATTATGGTTAAATATTATCGGGATTGATCACAACAAACCTAAAGACATTGTGCATTATTGTTGATGGGGTATTACAACTTTAAATTACTATATCTATGGGTACTTACTTTTGTAGTTGAAGACCTTAAGGGTCCGGGATAAATAAATGGACAGGGATGAAGGGGGGGGGATAAGAACCCTGAATGGAGAAATTATTTAGATATGGTTAATATATAAATATATATATGTACTGTACCATTCTATTATATATAGATTATATATTTTATAGTCCCACTTTATAAATATACCATTCTATGATCCCACTGGAGGTATGGGGGATCAAACGAAGGATACGTATGTTGGCCAACACAGGTACCACATCAAAGCACACATGTAGGGGGGTTGTTGATTGTTGGTTTTAGATTAGGGGAGAAGGGGGGGGACTGGAGGCGGGGGGGGGAGAGTGGGAGGGAGAAGGAAGGGATGAAAGTAAGGAGGGGGGAGGGGGAAGGGTTATACAAGAATTTTGGGGAGTGGTTGGAGAGGGACAAGGCAACACTATCAAGATGGAAAACGGGGAGTGGGGGAGGGGTAAGAAGGGTAAAAGAAACAATAAAAGGAACAAATGAGTCAAATCAAACTGTTGACCTCTATTTCCTCATTTAGGCCTCCGGGCGTGAGAGAATTCAAGGTGTATATCCAGTGCGTCTCCCTCTGGCAGAGACGTTTGAAACGCTCTGCCAGTGGGAACGTACCTGGATCAGACTCTATAATCCAAACCCTGAGGCCCCCAGAGGATTTTCCATATTGTTTCAAAAAGTGTCGGGGCACACTATGTATGTCATCTCCACACTCTACAAACTGGTGATGTTCCCCAAACCTCTTCCTTAGCGCCCATGTGGTCCTCCCAACTTAATGCAAGCCACAAGGGCAAATAAGGCAATAGACCACTAATTCTGTGGTACAATTGAAAAAGCTGGAGATCTGATACGTTTTTCCTTTTGCCTTAAATTCTTTTTGGCCGTGGTTGACATGTTTGCATGTCAGACACAGTGCCTTCCGCCACTGGTGCATGCCAACTAGAGGAATGATGCATAAAGTTTGTGTCAAGGAAATGGGGTGAGATTTGCACTTGCTGGGAGCTTTATAATACATGCACTGTGCGCATGAATGATCATTTGTTTTATATATGCCATTCTTTGACTTATTGCATGTCATTTTTTCACATATTGTGATTTTTCTTTCTATATATTAGAAACTGAATGGTCCCAAATATCTGAATTTTGCACTAAAAAATGGATGCGAATTATCATCAAACAACGGGAACAAAAATATTCTGATCTAATCCAACAACTAAAGTCCAATATATCCCACCTTAGCACACTTCTATCACATCTGCCTACCACATGGTTTAATACTCTGAAACAACATACAAAAAAAGATGAAGATTCATTGATCTAAATGAAATTTGGCAAAATGAGGAGAGACCTAGATGATTTTAATCTAGGAAGAGTATTTAATTGGAAAAAAAGGGTTTTGCCTACCCCATGGGAATTCTCCATCATACCCCCGCCCTTCACCCATGTCCCTCATGGAATGAGGGGCATGGGTGAAACCCCAACAAGATCATACTAAACCCCCATCAAGATCATACCCCCAAACCCCAACAAGATCATACTAAAAAAGATAAACATTTAAAAAAAGACCTCTACCAACTGACACCACCCTCAGTGGCATGACCAACCAGACCAATAATCCTTCCCCTAACCACCCCCTAATGTCCACCTCAGGGGCCTTGTTTACCAAAGATCTCCCACCCCCAGCCTATGCAAGTTAATTTCCCCCGACCACTGTTTCAGGTGGAAATATTGTCCCCAGGAATACTGTTCCCGCAGACAGTTTGGTTTTACCCCTCACCCATCCAGCAGACACCTCACCCAGCATTAAGGATACAAGTATCCATGACCTCAATCCCTGTACAGCCATGCCCATTGATGGTATAGATATGAAATCACACATTACACAACCATTTCCACCGATACTTCCTGTGATCCTTTGGATTTTTTAGTTCTCTCCCCCTCGCAATACCACAGTCAGCCCATGGGCAAAAGAAAATTAGAAGAAGAGAAAAGCGAGGGGGAAGACAATGATATTAACCAAAAAGCCAAGTCCCACAAACAGTAAAGATTTTTAATCTATCATCTCACAATCTATCTGGATTCCATATTGCATTGAGGCCTCAATTTTGCTCTGTCTTCTTTACCTAACTCGTTTACATTGTTCAAGGACCTGCAGAGTTTTATCTGCAATCTCACGTTAAAACATTATTATAATATTAAATCTCTTAAAGATACAGCACGTTCTTCCAACACCTTATCCCATGATCCCACTACCATCTTAGAAGCCATCAATCCATTAGACTTGAACATACAGTAAGAATTATACGATGATGAGGATGATGAGGATCTGGTCCTCTTCATACAACATCCGTTCACATCTCCCCCGGTACAACACAGCAAATTCAAGCCCAAATCAGTTTTCAATCCGCTGTATGCAAAAGGACCATATCTCCAAACATTCTACCAAGTTGTGTATTCAGATATTCAAAAACTGTGTAAACAGACACATTCTAGTCATTCAAACCATTCCAATCTCACTCACAATGAAAAAACAGCCCTTACAGATCTAACCAAAGACCACGATTTAGTATCAAAACAGCTCACAAAGGCAGTGGGATAGTTGTTCAAGATAGAGCTGACTGCTTGACGGAAGCCTGCCGCCTATTGTCAGATACCACTACATACAAAAAACTTTGCTCTGATCCCCTACCTAATTACATTACTGAAGTGATCACACTCATCAAAAAAGCCAAGGAAGGTGGTATTATCACTAAGCAAGAGTATGCCTTTTTCAATAGGGATAATTCACAAAAGTACCAGCAACCCACCTGGCAGGCCCATAGTCGCAGCTATGGATAGCTTAACCAGTCCAATTTCTCAATATATCGATCAGTTCCTCCAGTCACTTGCACAAAATCTCCCATCCTACATGAGAGATGGGCACATCTTCTCGAACAATTGGCTCATTACACTTAGAAACCCACTTACATGTGGGCATCCCCTAATGTAAACTCACTATACACTTCAATAGCGCATCCCATAGGTCTCAGAGCTACGGCAAGTTTTCTTTCTACTGACCCCTTACTCAACCCCGGACAGGCAGAATTCATTCTAGAAGCCACAGAATTCTGCCTAACACATAATTATTTTGAATTCGATGGAGAAGTCTATCTACAGGTGATGGGCACAGCTATGCAAATTTTGCCCCCAGCTATGCCAACCTCACCATAGGACTCTGGGAAGCAAATTACATCTGGCTGAATAATCCATATATCTCCCATATTATCTTTTATGGGAGATATATTGATGATATCATTGTCACCTGGGACTGCCCAGAGTCCCTGTTCATGGAATTCCTACAGCATTGCAACAACAATACATACAAATTATCCTTCATTTCAGAACACGATTCTTAACAATTATCATTCCTGGATCTAACATTGTCCCATCACGCATGTCAAATATTATTTAAAAATTACACCAAACCCACAGCTGGTAACTCTTTCTTGCACCACCACAGTTGCCATCACCCTAGGTCAATGATGGTCAACCTTGGCACCCCAGATCTTTTGGAACTACATTTCCCATGATGCTCCACTACACTGCAGAGTGCATGAGCATCATGGGAAATGTAGTTCCAAAACATCTGGGGTGCCAAGGTTCGCCATCGCTGCCCTAGGTGGATTAATAATATTCCTAAAATCCAGTTCTGCTGCCTTCACAGGAACTGTACCAGGGAATCAGATTATATTGAACAAGGGTCCTATCTCAAACAAAAATTCACTGAGAAAGCCTTCCCACCCAAACTTATAGATGAAGCCTTCAATTTCTATTTGTCAGCCCAAAGACACTAACCAGTCCATTGTTCAACCAATTAGGTTTATCACCCAATTCAACACTAGACATAAAGAAATGGAATGCATATTGGGCAAATATTGGTCTATTTTACTTGAGGATCCTCAGTTACAATCTACCATCCCGGCCAAACCTAAATTTTCATACAGAAAAGCCAGGAACATCAAAAACTTAGAAGCTCGCAGCAAGTACAAATCTCACCCCGTTTCCTTGACACAAACTTCATGCATCATTCCTCTAGTTTGCATGTACTAGTGCCGGAAGGCACTGTGTCTGACATGCAAACATGTCAACACGGCTAAAAAGAATTTAAGGCAAAAGGAAAAATGTATCAGATCTCCATCTTTTTCAGTTGTTCCACAGAATTCATAATCTATTGCCTTATTTGCCCTTGTGGCTTGCATTACATTGGGAGGACCATACGGATGCTGAGGACAAGGTTTGGGGAACACTGCCGGTTTATGGAGGGTGTAGATGACATCCCCGTCCCCATTGAGTACGTCCGCTTGATGACGAAACACGTCTGGGCACGCACATAGTGACATCACCACGAGACCAGGGAAGGAGGACGGGCTCCGCGATTGATATGCCGGCCGGCGGTTTTTACAGATTTTATGCGAATTTGATCATCTGTTTGTAAGTGTATTACTTTATTCATTAAAGTGTTTGTTGAATGTATTACACTATGGTCAGTTTATCTCCTTTTTTGGGTCGTATACTGTGGATAAGGATTTCCTGACTACAGCAATCAATCTCCCAGTGTGATATAGAGCCAAATGGGTGTAAAGTCTGAGAGTTGGTAAGCACACTCTACAGCTGTGGTGGTGGGATATCACCTTTCGTTTTAAGTGCACAATAGGGTGTTGGTCACGGTTGTATGTTCACACACGTTGTATAACATTACTACACTATGGCCACCCTTCTTGTCATTTTTATCTTCCGGTATTAAACTGAGGGAACTATGCCTGAATTTTGACAGATCTGATCGGTCTCTATCATAAAGGCCCCGGCTGGGTTTAAGCCATCCGCCCACTATATTCTGTGTTCTGGTAAGGGCAACTTATTAACACGACTTTGGATTGTGAATCATTTTTTCGTGCATGTTGAAATATTGGGATGATCCGGAGTGCCTTTTTTTTTGCTCAAAGGGATACTTGGACTGTATTACTTAATATTTACTTCAGACGTTTATGCCATATAACGTTTTTAAATAATGTAAAGGACATTTAGCGCAGTTTATTTTTATTATTGTAGATGACATACATAGTGTGCCCCAACACTTTTTGAAACAACATGGAAAATCCTCTGGGGGCCTCAGGGTTTGGATTATAGAGTCTGTCCCAGGTACGTTCCCACTGGCAGAGCATTTCAAATGTCTCTGCCAGAGGGAGACGTACTGGATATACACCTTGGATTCTTTCATGCCCTGAGGCCTAAATGAAGAAATAGAAGTCAACAGTTTGATTTGACTCATTAGTTGCCTTTATTATTTCCTTTACCCTTCTTTTCCCCCCTTTCCCCCCCCAAAACCCACTCTCCTCCACATCTCGACAGTGTTGCCTTGAACCTCTTCAACCACCCCCCCTTCAAAATTCCTTCCCCCCTCCTTACTTTCTCCCATTCCTTCTCCCTCCCTCCCCCCTCACACCTCCACTCCCCCCCAATCCAAAACCAACAACCCCCCCTTACATCTGTGGTTTGACGTGGTACCTGTGTTAGCCAACATACGTATCCATTGTTTGATCTCCCATACCTTCAGTGGGATCATAGAATGTTATATTTATCAAGTGGGACTATACAATTAAAAAATAAATACAATTATAAAATTATAAAATGATATAATCATAGAATGGTACAGTACACACACACACAAATATATTATATATTAACCATATCTAAATAATTTCTCCATTCAGAATCCTTCTCTCCTCCCATTCATCCCTGTCCATTTATTTATCCGGGGCCCTTAAGGTCTTCAACTACAAAAGTAAGTACCCATAGATATAGTAATTTAAAGTTGTAATACCCCATCCACAATAATGCACAATGTCTCTAGGTTTGTTGTGATCAATCCCGATAATATTTTGAAAAAAGTGTACAAACAGGAACAATTGCTTTTCTCATTTTTATATTAATTTTTATTATTTGTATTTTTTATTTTTTATTATTTATTTGTATTTTTATTTTTATTTTTTAGATTTGTATTATTATTTTTATAATGATTATATTAATTATAGTATTCATACTCATTATCACTAGTTAGTCATGATTGTCCCGATCTGTACCTTGTATCCATACACACAATTTCCCATTTAACCAATTCAGTTTATGGCCAAATTTCTTATCACAATATATTCTCTTAACGTGTGTGTGTGTTTTTTTTCTGCTGTGTGCTGCACTATGCTGTTTTGTAGTGCCGTTTTTAAAAATGTTTCTCAATGCCCCCTCCTTATTAGATTAATTCCAATGATCCTTTTATATGCCCAGTCAGTAAAGTAGTTTTATAGTTCCATCTGCTGAGCTTCATATCTCTCTCTCTCTCTGCATCACCATTAAGCCAGCAGTATATGTGTGTGGTATATCTCTAGCCATGGGACTCTAGGACCCAGCAGAAGTGGCTTCAGTGCTTATAAGCCCTCATCCAACATGGCCCCTGTTAGGCCTGATGAAGGAGCGCAAATGCGTTGCCTATTGATTCATCACATATCCGGAAGTGACGTCATCCCTTAGCTCCCTGTGTGTCCCAGATCCAGGAAGCGCCAGGGATCATCAGCAGCTCCACGGATAACCCTCTTCTCGGATGCTCGCAATCTGTGCCAAAAATGCTTGTTTTTACCCTACACTTGTGAGTATGTATACCCATCTTGTGCATTAAAATTACTGTTATACACTTAGAGTGGCGCCTGTGTGCTTTATCCTTAGTGCCCTATAAAGGCTATCCAGTTGACTGGGGTGCAAGAGAGAACCAACAGTGGCTAGCGAGGTTGGGAAGTATAAATTCAGCCCTGATTATGAGTTATAAACATCTTTTGGGTGGGAAGACACATCATGGAATACTTGGAGATATTAGAAGCTAGTGGCTGTTTCATCAAGCAGCTTCTGGTGTTACTGGTTTAAATTACGCTGACCCACCTCTGTTGTTGGGTCCTGATGCAGAATTCTCCATAGAAATAACAAATAGTAGTTGAAGAAAGAGAGACTGTCCATTGTGTCAGAAAATTCTGCATGCTAATATTAAAACATGCTATCTGCTATCACAGCAAGCCAGCTCTGGTGCCAGTACTATATACTGTATACCCTCATGTTATGCTGATAACGTAAAGGCCCATAACTATCACATGGTCTCTTGTGGCCATATCTATGCCCTTGATTGAGGAGCATGTACATATACACACATTTTAAATGATATCTAGTAGACATAGAACTGAAAGGCACTACCTAAGAACCTAAAGACAAGGACTCATTGATTTTAACTTCAATGATTATGGGGAAAAATAGAAGTGTACAAAATAAAAAAATTATTTCAAATTAATTAAAAAAAATAATAAATAGGTCAAGGAAGTGGACAGTGCAGAGATAACAAAGCTCACAATTGCTGGGGTATAAGAGCAGGGGGAAGCCGGCCTCAGTATACCTGGAGACCACACATTGCGTAAGTGGGGTGTCCAAGAAAACACAACAGGACCTTCTATTTCCGTGCATCCTTGCTGTAATTTGCAGTTACGTAATTTGCCTGCAGTGCTACCTACTGGCAAAACCTAGTATTTCAGCACAACCAAAAGCTTACCAAAAAAAAAATATTAGATTCTCAAATCTTCAGCAATCAAATCAAATTATATAGTACACCCTGTAGGCCAGTCCATTAAAAGAAAATGGTGTGGTGTTGGTTATTTTTCATGCGAATACTGTGGCAGCCCCGCATCCAGCCACATTAAACTCTAATTTAAACTTGCAGCCAACAAATGAACTGTTTTGGTACACACTTGTTAAAGATATTGAAAATCCATGATGTCTTTTATAAGTCATAAATTAAGAAGTGATTATGATTTCCCTAAAGCAAACACACAAGCGTAAATTTGAATGATAGATGATTGCCTCTTGCAGAGCCAGCAGACAGGGAAAGTAATTTGCCTTTAAAGTTCATTAGTCAGTTTTATTGCAAATAATACATTTGCATGATGTTTGTAAATTTATGCACCACGAGCCAGCGAGAGGACACTATCCCGCTGAATAGGCAAAGCAATAAAGAGAAATGACGGCTAATGCTGGTTTTAAATATTGTAATAACTGCTTATGAAATTTTCATGGCTATAAAGCAGATCAAATATAAATATATATATATGTAGTGATGCATATAAAACTAATACGGCAATAAGGACAACTTTGTTTTTGTTGTTTGCTCGTGAAGCAGTAATCTGAGGTTTTTTTTTGTCACTTCACAGTTCTTGCAGCTGAAAATCAAAGTGAACCTGTTTCAAAGCAAGTCATATCAAGTCAACATAACCAGCAACAAAGCAGGGGCTACAATATTGCCTAAGCATACTTTTTGCTTTCTGATAAGCATCCTGCTGAGCTCTATGGTAGCTGCAGGGCACTCCGTATACATAAGGCAACTTCTATGGTCGCACACTCTTTTGATACACAATTCCTCCTAAATGTAAACTGTATTAAAGGAGTTTTATGGTCACAGCATACACTTTAATTTTATAACATCAGCATTGTAATAACAATACAACCAATAGTTTTTTTTTTGAAAATTCAATATAAGATTACTTGAAACATCCCCTTTCATGTTGTGAGTGCTGCCTGTCTGCTGGCCATTTCTTTCCACAAATTCATGGATTCTCTGTATACTTTACAGCTTTTTCCCTGCTCTTTGCTTTCCATTTCTAAGGATGACATACCCCATGGTACCTTGCTGTCTACAAGCAGTGATCCTCGTACTGACTCCACCTCCTGAAACTCTTCCTCTCAGCACCTCTATAGTCCAGAAGGCAGGCTCTGTGAAATTTGTGACACAGCAGTGCCTATCCACAACCACACGGCATAGTGAATATGTGTCACAAAAATCAAGGAAGTAAACATGTGAGGATCATCACAAAGTAAGTTTTTACAAAGTTTAAGATCATTCAGATTAAAGGGTTAGTTCACCTTTACCAAAACAAAAAACTGCCTATACAGATAGAGAGGGGTCCCACCGCTCAGGTAGGTGCAGACCAGGGGAGATGAAAGCCAGTGTAGTATTATCCTTCAAGAGGGAAGAGTCCCAGGTGCTGGCTGATGCAAGATGAGGCAGACAAATCGAGGAAAGCTGGAAGCCGCACACCGGTATAATGATGAATGCTTTATTTAAAAAGCTGAATCATGAAGAAACATAACAGCAGAAGCGTACAAAAGCAGCTGACGCGTTTCACACTACAATGAGTGCTTATTCATAGCTGACATATATGGGGGTACATAACATATTTATAGCCTAAGTTGAAAACCTATATGGTCATGTGATAGTATTAATCATTGACAGCAGCTGGAAATCAATCATGTCAATTCTCGGCACCTGTTGTTAAACTCATAGGCTTAAATAGTGAGGACTCCCATGTAAATGATATGTAGGTGGCAGTGGAAGAAGGAAAAATAGTAAATGAATAGTGAATAAATAAAAAAGTAGTAAAAGAGCATATAAAAGAAAATGGTTATTAGTGTGTGAAGTATAATTTTGTATGGTGTTTCTTATATGCAGGAGAGTGTGTATGGATAGGGGTATATAACCAAAATATAAAAGAAAAATGTGTCAATAAAGATAATGTGAACACTGAAAAAATCGTTATCTCAATAAATTTATTTCTAAGGATAAAGTGAACATTTAAACATGTATAAATGTTATATGCACAATGTGCATATGGCACTGCGGACCAGGATCTAAGTCAAACTTTGGTCGCTTATGAGAACATTCACTAGCCGATCCTCATTTAGATCTAAACACTATGATTTTTAAATACATATATCGTATATGGCAGACACATGCACACAAGCAAGCCACTTTAAACATGAGTCATCCTGGCTTCTCAGCTTGGTGCTGACAGCGATCTTTGCTTTTGTCAGAAAGATTTTTATTAATCAATCCTCTTTTCATTCATATCCTTACATTCAACCTGGTCGGCACTGCATTGACATGAGCGTTCTACCCAGCACTGCGGACCAGGATTTGAAATTCAAAATTCAAATTTTGGTCGCTCATGAGAACATATACAAGCCGATTCTCATTCAGATCCAAGTGCTATGGCTTTTAAATGCATATATCATACAATGCCATTTAGTACTATGGCTTTTAAACACACCTCACATAATGCTACCTTACTAATCTAATTCTTTTCTTTCACTCAACATTATTATTCATTAAAATTGTTATTTTCCATTTCTAATTTATTTGGACATATATGGCACATATTCATTGGTTCCATTTCTTAGTTCTACTACATATATCGCTCCTTGCAAGCGATTATTCTGTGCACATACCACGTGATCACACATGTATAATTATACATGTTTTTTCATAACACTCTTTTCATATATATTTTTTATATATATATTTTTTTTTTTTTATATATAAAAAAAAATTTTTTTTTATCTATATATATCTTTAGACTTTTTTTCTTATACATCGTGCATATAACACGGGCCGGACTTCAGGAAATAATGACGGCCCTGGAAGCTGTGCATCCTGGCTTGCCCCTCCAAAGCGATCGTGAAGTGTGAGAAAAATACGTAGAATATTTTATGGGTAGGGGGGCCATAGCTATGCCAGCACATTTTGAAAAAAATTTCTCTTTTATCAGATAAAATCTTGATTTTCATTTACTGCTTGGGTTTATTTTTGCTGTCTTCTAGGTTCTCCTAGTGCACTTGTAGTGCCAAGTGGTTTTACCATTATTAAATAACACCCATTGTCACTGTAAACACCAACTTAACACAAAAACTGGTATTGATCATTGAAAGAAGAAGCCACACATTGTTGAGTATAAAACCTTTTACTCCATGCACATTCACATGTGCGTTTTATAAAACATTTGGCGGTAAAAAAAACACATCTTTTTTTTCAAAGTCTTACTTTGTAATTTTTAAAAAAATACAGAAACAGGCATGTTTCCAAACATAACAAATCATGTCACAGCACACCTAGCACACCTAAACAAATATATGTTGCATTGCGCTACAATGCATAGATGGAAACTGTCTGTGTGTTGTAGTGTGCAGCATGGAAAAAAGAAGCTTTTAATTGCCAAATCGCCATGAAACTGGTCACCAAACCACCCCATTGTGGCCATAGCACAATGCAGGTACAAAATACTGCCAATATCATCCCCTGACTGATGTGATTCAAGTTGATTTGGCCTCAAAGGGGCATGGGAGCCCAAAATAAACTAAGCAAAAACTTTAGCCAAATATACAGTAAAAAGGCTGATCTTGCTGGCCTCCTTCTAAAATTGCTAGTTACACTGACTCTGTCTATCTTTAATATTTCTAAGTTGCGGACCCAAAACAAGCACATATTGCACAAATGCCAGAATTCCTTATCTCAATACTTGTTCTGGGTCATTGACAAAACCAAAGCATTGGTATGATAAATAGGCCACTACAATTTCAAAAGGAAAGGTTAGAAATGGATGTCTACATATTTTCCCTTTGACAAATCAGGTTTTGGATCGGTAGAAAATAGACCTTTTTTGCTGAAAAAAAAAGAATTCACTCAGCTTTGTAGGCCCCATGCACACTTGAGCATGGGACTGTTAGTGATTACATGTAAGAGACGCAGCAGAGATTCCTATCTTCCTCCAGAGCTGATCATTTGCAGGAAATCAGTTCTTTACTTTACAGTATTTCCCAGGTAAATTCACAGCAAGCTCTCAGGTAAGACTTACAGGCCACATTTTCCTGCTCTTTCCAACACCAGCTCAACACTAACAAACTTCTAAACTCAAGATATACTAAGTTTTTTTGCCTGCAGGCTATGCAGAGTTCAGCAATTGTATTTCTTTCTCAATCCCATAACCCCACCGGAGTCAGATACAGTCAGTGAATATATCAGTGAGAGACGTCTTCCTTTTTATCTGCCTGTACTTCTCACCATTGAAGACACCATTGATCCTGACCAAATCTCCAACTCCATTTGCAAAAATGCAGTCCCAAACTTGTAAGGAACCTCCAGCATGCTTCACTATTGCCTACAGACACTCATTATTGTACCATTTTCCAGCCCTTTGGTGAACAAACTGCCTCCAGCTATAGCCAAATTTTTCAAATTTTCCCTCATCTGTCCAGAGCACCTGCTACCATTTTTTAGGCAACCCAGTTCCTATGTTTTCATGCATAGTTGAGTCACTTTGTCTTTTTTCCATGTCCAAAGTATGGCTTTTTGGCCACAATTCTTTCATGAAGATCACTTTTGACCAAGCTTCTTCCAATAGTTTCCGCCAGTTCTGTGCTGATGACACTGCTGGACATCTTCCGATGTCAAAGGGAAGTAGGCATGATGTGTCTGTGTCTGTCTCAGTGTTGCCTGTTTCTTTGTGCTTCTTCAACAGCACATCTTGAAACCCCTGGCTGCTTTGAAATCTTTGCCTGGGAGAGACCTTGCTGATGAGGTAAGACACACCTTGTGTCTTGTTGCTGTGCTCAGTCTTGCCATGGTGTATAACCTGTAACATGAAACTGTCTTCCACAACCTCACCTTGGCTGTTTGGCTGTTCCTCACCCAGTTTTAAGCCTCCTACACAGCTGTTTCTGTTTCAGTTAATGACTGTGTTTCAACCTACATATGAAATTGATGATTATTAGCACCTGCATGGTATAATTGGTTACTCATACACCTGACTCTGATCCTACAAAATCCCTGACTTACACCGATCAGCCATAACCTCTCCCAACAACTCATTTTCACAGTTATTACCTTTTGTTCCACTTGCCCCTCCCTATTAGATTGTAAGCTCTCAGGAGCAGGGCCCTCCCAATCTTCTTGTATTGCATTGTATTGTAACTGTACTGTCTCCCTTTATAGTGTAAAGCACTGTGCAAACTGTTGATGCTATATAAATATTGTAAAATAATAATATAATAAAACCTTCTATAACTTCTGTTTGAAGATGAAAGGTTTATTAATGACTCAATTATGTTCTTATCCATCAATTTTTTTTTGTAGTAGAAATTAGAAAACAAACTATTTTAATATATATTGCATTTTGAAATCAATTTTAACTTAATCTTTGCAATGTATTTTGCCACCGCTGACTTTTTGAAAATGGTATATTCTCTTGTTTATTTAGAGCTAGCAAATTTCATTCTAGAAGACCATGTGTAGGAAATATACTGTAGATTTGTTTCTTGAGTGCACATAAACGTCACTAACCTAGATTAGTGCCAGGTCACAGAATTGTCACTAACAGATTAAATTTTTTTTCAAGGCCATAAAAGGCAACACAAAGAGGTAAAAGCCCTTGAGATGGAAAATGTTGATTGCAATTAATTTTATACAGTTGATCTTTGTTTTTAAGGAGAGGGCAGCCTAATACATGCAGGTCATTGGCTTCATTTGAACCGCTGTGTAAAGGGCAATTGAATTACTTTATGTTGGCACAACAAGGTCATCATAATGGAACATGGATGAAATCCAAAATGTAGAGAGAGGAGCAGCAGATCATATGACTCAGTGCTTTGAAAGAGTTACAATCTTTCTGATCCCATCTACTGAACATTCAACAAAAGATTGGTCACTGCAATTGCTTTCATTGATTTGGAGTTGCCAATCAAGTTAAGAGTATTTGTCAAAGAAGGAGGGTGAACTGAAAATAACCTGTAGTTCTAACTGATTCTCTGCAGTAGTTACCTTCCTAGAGGAAAAAATACTAACTTGTGATTGTTTCTGGTTATAGGCAACACATTTGCATATATAAATAATACGCCCCTCATAACACCCCCACCCCCACCCCAAACAACTTCATGGGTAAACCACAGGCTTTTGTTAATAAATGCTCTATATACTGTATCTCCACTTGTGACCAGGAAAGCCTCTTAGGTAGGTCTGCCAGTGCTAGTCTGTGTTATTTTTCACAAATGTATTGCCAAAGTCCATTTGACATTGTGGGGGGGGGGGGATTTACTAAAAGTGGTGCACACAGAATGTGGTACAGCTGTGCATGGCAAGCAATCAGCTTCTAACTGTAGCTTGTTCATTTAGGCTTTGACAATAAAACCTGGAAGCTGATTGGCTTCTATGCAGAGCTGCACCAGATTTAGCACTCTCCAGTTTTAGGAAACCTTCCCCTGTATGCCCTTGAATGGGTTATAGTCTTTATCCATTTGTCAATATTCATCAATATTTGTCAATCAGTGTTAGTGTACTGCAAAAACTGCTAAACCCTTTACAGTACCTGAAATCCAGACAGATATTGAGGAAAATATTGCAGTTGTTTACCTCTTTAAACATACAGTAAATACATAGATACATACATACATCTAGCATTAATCCCAAAATGATTTTTGATATTAAAATAGTAAATAAGGCTGCGCTAATGAAAATGAATTAGGGAGTGCTAATGAAAATAAAGTAAAAATAGAAATACTTATTAATCGTGCAAGAACTAAAATCATTAAAATAGTGAAAAATATATAAAGTAAAAAATAGTCCAAATTCGAAGGATTGCCCTTCCAAATTCGTAAAGTGTCTTTCCAAAGTGTTAATATCCACCACCACCAAGTAAGCAAGGGATGCTCGCTTACCAGCTGATAGGGACCTCCTATTACGGAAGATCACAGACACTTGTGGCTAATACCCAGCCAGGGCCTTTATCCAGTGAAGGGATATTTATATGGCATTTCTCACCAAGCTTATATTCCAGGGACCAGGGCACAACTGAACTCGGATAAGGAGACAGGGTCCAGGGCACTCCACACAACTTGAAATGACGAGTTCCTCTCTCAGAGTGCAATCATAATTCCCCAAAAGGAGATAAACTTGCCATAGTGTAAAATATCAATTTTAATATAAAACCAAAAGGTAATGCACTTACAACAATGTAGTTTAAAAACAGCATATAAAAAAAGCCGTCCGGCTAAACCACAAAGGCCCGTCCTTCTGGGATCACATATAGCACCGTTACGTCAGCACCGCACTATATGTGATCCCGGTAGTTCTGGCACATGGTCTTGTCTAGCCATGGAGTGTTACTTTGGGCTTAAAGGAAGCAGACCATGGTTGTCCCCACATGAAGGTGGTGGGATATTGACTTAGATGGAAAGCAAACCAGGCACCTTTCCATTGCTGTTCTTCCCTGAATTCTAAGACTGAGATACCACTAGAACCTCAGTTGTCAAAGGGCCACATTTGAAGTTTAAGAGTCTGTGCAATATAGCAATATATGTAAGAGAGGGATCCAGAAGGTTATAAGTACATGAAGAAGGTGAAGGACTTGCCCTGGGTAGAACCCAAAGGTATCCTGTGCTCCATCAACCCTCCTTCTTATCTCTTCATGCACTAGTGCAGTGGACTCCAAACTGAGGCCTGGGGGCCGATTGTGGCCCTTTGCCTGCCTTTATCTGGCCCTTGGGGTACTATTCCTCCTACTGACATCAATGATGGTTCATAATTCCAGTCACTGATATCAACAATAGAACACTATTCCTTTCACTGACACCAATGATGGTTCAAATTTCCTGTCACTGATACCAACGATAGGGCACTATTCCTTTCACTGACACCCATGATGGGGCACCATTGCCACCACTGACACCAACAATGGGATACTATACCTCCCACTAATATCAATGATGGGGAACTATTCCTTCTATTAAGATCAATGATGGGGCACTCTTTTTTCCCATGATAGCAATAATGGGGAAATACCCCCCAATATTACCAATGATGGGGCATTTTCTACTCCCATTTTGGGATACCCCTTTACTAGTGCAATAAAATCTACTGAAATCTAAATCTTGATTCTGAACATCCAGAGAAAAGAACTACTCTGAAAAAAATGCACCTGGTACATTATTTGTAAAGTATTTTAGCCCGGGACAAAAATAAAGTTGTGTAATGCTTTGTTACTGCCTCAAATAGCCCTAAAACACATACAAATGATGATTTGTATTTCACGTTCAGTTGATTTAGCTTCATAAAACCTGAATTTCTTATCAGCCAGAAAACATGGCTGGAATGCTGGCAATGTCTTCTTTATACCTGATCAAAATAGGAGATAGGCAGGAACATTTTCTAAGAAATCCTTTAAGATAGGCACAGCAGCCAAAATCCTGTTATTTGTCTGCGGATGATCTCTTAGGAAAAGAGAGATTGTACTTTCTGATAACAGAAACAGATATGTGCTGAATTGATGCTTTCTATAAAAAAACATTGATGACTTATATACAAACAGCTTCCAAATAGCCTTTTTCATACAATTTATATAGTTTGCATTGATCTGCAATGTTATGAGATAAAAAACCAACGGCTGTAAGAAGTAAGAAGGCTTATATACAGGAAGGATCCAGTTTTAACACTATTATTCTTAATCCCTCTTCTGAGTTTAAAAAAAAAACAAAAACACTTTTTTGGGAAAAACTGACCATTTTAAGTATTTCTTTATGTTTTCTAATGGTGCATCATAATCCAATCTGCCATAGTATACTTATGATATACAGTATGAAAATTGGAGAAGTGATTATATTCCACATTGCTGCTAAATGTCACAGCTTTCCCTCTTACTGGTTGTTAGGATGCTGGCAGCTGAGGGAATCAATAAGGAAAAAAGGTGTACTATAACAGTAAACCTAGGTTGGACTTTAAAAGATAGGAAACAACAAAGAGGTATGAGAATAAACACTATTTATTGAAAAATTCACATGAATAGAACAATACAGAAAAATTAAAAATCATGTATACTGATACATAATGTGCAGTGAGCCCTTGTGTATCTATGCGTTTCACCGTTAAGCTTCTTCAGGATACAGTCAGTGTTCTACAGATAGCAAATAAAAAGAATGGACCTCACTGTCTTGCAAAGAGATAAGTCTCAATTTTAAGTATCCAGAAACTGGTTCAGAGGGTACCATCCCACTGGAAACAGGGTCTACTACACCACCGTCAGGATCTATGCACAGATAGGTCAAGCCAGCCCAATCTGCTAGTAAGAGAGGAGCAGGAAAAGTCAGACGATTCCAGGGACAGGGGCAAAATAATGCACAAAGAGTGGACTCAGTACCAAAGAGGGAGGGGAGCCAACTATGGGCTTCAAACAAAGCCCACCAAGCAATGAGGACACTCACTGGGAAAAATAGTCCAAATATGAGACTGTACACAATGTGTAGTAAAATTGTAATATTTAGACAATGATGTAGGGCCCCTGGGAGACAGCCTTGTGCTAGTCACCTATCTGTGCATAGATCCTGACAGTGGTGTAGTAGAACCTGTTTCCAGTGGGATGGTACTCGCTGAACCAGTTTCTGTATACTTATAATTGAGACTTATCTCTCTGCAAGACAGTGAGGTCCGTTCTCTTTATTTGCTATCTGTAGAACCTTGACTGTATCCTGAAGAAGCCTAACAGTGAAACACGTAGATACAGGGCTCACTGCACATTATGTATCAGTATACATGATTTTTAATTTTCTGTATTGTTCTATTCATGTTGTGTATTTTTCAATAAATAGTGTTTATTCTCATACTTCTTCGTTGTTTCCTATGCCTTTAAATTCCGACCTAGGTTTACTGTTATAGTACACCTTTTTTTCCTTATTCATTCCCTCAATTTACGGATGTGGCTATGTGAGTGCATTCCTTTTCTGTTTAGTGATGCTGGCAGCTGCTGGCATCCTAACAACCATGACTCATCCCCTTTCAGTCCATTCCTAGGATTCCTGTGATGTCACCAATCAAATATGGTCGTCTTCCCCATGATTGGTCAAAATAAAGTCACACAGGAATCCCTGCCCCTATGCTTCTAGTGGCAGGGACTGGGAGATGTAATTCCTGATGAGTGAGCGAAGGAAGAGGATTTTTTTTTTCAGCAGATCAGAGGGCATTGTTCATTGTGATTGAAATGGATCTGCTTTGCTGGATGACGTGATTGATGTAAAATTTACATTGTGGGACTTTTTCTTTTTAAATAAAGGACTTGTTAAAACTGTGTGTGTGTGTTTACTTTTCACTTTTTTTAATGAGAGGGGGTACTAAGTACCTTTTGCTCATTCATATGGGGGGGGGGCAAACTTGGCTCTGACTTATTGTTAAAAGAGGCAGCAAGGTCATGACCTCCACCTCATCCAACCAGAGAATGCTTTCAGCACAGCACCTGGAAAATCACAGTCAGATTTATGGCTTTTATAGGTATCATACAGAGGGTAAAATAAGTATTGAACACGTTACTATTTTTCTAGGTAAATATATTTTTTTTTAAAGGTGCTTTTGACATGAAATTTCATACAGGACATGGCCGTTAAATGCATTACTTATTGATTTCTTTAAAACAATTGTACTTGCTAATTCCAGGTCTTTCTGAAGCTCTCCACAAGTGGTCCTTGGCTCTTGGACAACTCTTCTGATAATTCTTTTCACTCCTCTGTCAGAAATCTTCGGAGGAGCACCTGGTGGTGGCCGGTTTATGGTGAAATTATGCTCTTTCTACTTCTGGATTATGGCCTCAACAGTGCTCACTGGAACATTCAGAAGTTTAGAAATCCTTCTGTAACCAATGCCATCAGTATTTTTTGCAACAATAAGGTTGCAAAGGCCTTGAGAGAGCTCTTTTCTTTTACCCATCATGAGATGTTTCTTATTTGACACATTGGTAATGAGACACCTTTTTATAGGCCATCGGTTGAGACTGAACCAGCTGATATTAATTTGCACTGACAAGGGGCAGGATTACTTTCTAATTACTGATAGATTTCAGCTGGTGTCTTGGCTTTCCATGTCTTTTTGCACCTCCCTTTCTTCGTGTGTTCAATACTTTTTCCCTGTGTCAATCCATTTTATTACACATAAGTTAAAGTGGTTGTTTTTTCACCTTCCTCTGGATCAACTGTGGGTATAGGATTGCGTATATGGGAATGTATGATTTTTTTTTCTCTCTTTTATTGGTTGAATTAGATGGACTAGGTGTCTTTTTTCAACCTGACTATGTAAAGGCACAAGGTTTTTTTTACCTTCATGCATTCTGCGCATGAAGGTAAAAAACCTTCTGTGTGCAGCAGTACCCCCAGTCCCCCTAATATTTACCTGAGCCCCTGCTTGATCCACTGATGTCCAGGAGAGCCTTTCCTCTCTCCGGGGACTTGCACTCCTGATTGGCTTTTGGCAGCAGCGGGAGCCAATGGTTCCCGCTGCTGTCAATCACAGCCAGTGAGCCAATCAGGTGACATAGGGGGCAGGGCTGAGCCACGGATCGGGAGCATGCCTGCTTGGGTTCCCCCAGAGTAAGCTGCTTGCTGTGGGGGCACCCGGGAGAAGGGAGGAGCCAGGAGCACTGGCATGGGACCCGAGAAGAGGAGGATCCAGGCTGCTTTGTGAAAAACCACTGCACAGAGCAGGAAAGTATAACATGTTAAATATACTTTAATATATACTTTAATATCACTTTAATTTCTTTGTATGTATGGGTTGCATGGGTTGTTATCGACGTGGTGAAAATTTCATGTCAATAGCAGCTTTAGAAAAAAATTAACTAAAAACTAACTAAACTATTAACTAAACTAGAAAATGTTCAATACTTATTTTACCCGCTGTATATACATACTTACATCTTGCCAAGCTGGCCCATTGTAAATATACAAAATATACCATCCCTGGATAGTGTTTCTAAAGGCATTTTTTTTATCTTAATGCATTCTCTGCATTAAGGTAAAAAACCTTCTAATATCAGCTCCTCCCCGGACCCCCTAAATACTTACCTGGCTTCTCTTTCTATCCAGGGCTGTGCCCTTCTGCAGCAGTGCTGCTCTCTCTTCCTCTTATAGGAAACAAAGGCAGCAGCCGGTCCTGCTGCTGTCAATCAAATCCTGTGAGGAGGGAGTGTCTATGGACACGCACAGCCCAGCTCGGGAGTGCACCTGCACACAGCTTGCTATAGGGACACTCAGAGAAAAGGAGTAGAGGAGAATGCTGACAAGGGACCCCAGAAAAGGAGGTAAGAGTCCAAAGGTCAGAATTGTTGTGGTAAAATGTGGTGGCAACCATGGTTTGTGTTTAAAGGGATAGCTGTGGAGTTAACCAACCCCAGTGATGATCAACAATCTGCTGGCACATAGATTGTTGGCCCTTGAGCTGGAAAATCTCTGTGAATTCTGAGAGTGCCAGTGTCATAGTTTTTACTTTAGATGTATTTATTGAAGTGAATTATACAGTATTTATACCTTTAGAGATGTTTACAGATTGACAGTCTACATTTAAATTCTGATGAATTACAGCAAACATATGTCATTACGAAAAACACTATGTTAGGGCTGGTTTATGCCAGAACGAGGTGCAGGAAAGGTGCTTTCCGTGTGCTTTTTCTGCACCTCGCTGTAATGCCCCACTTTTGCAATCTCCTGTGGATGCCAATGCATTATTAATAGCACCCAGGAGTAGACGGTCCATAAGGGGCGCAGGGGCTCCACCCCCCTAGTTTGCAGGGGTGTTGAACTCATAGTTTTTTTTTCAAGCCACACAAAAAAGGTTGGGCTTGGGCCACCCCAAACCCACCCACTTGTGACACTAGCGAATCAATGTTCACTAATGTCTTTCGATCTCTCCTCCTGGCCAATCAGGACAGGAGGCGGATTGGGTTGGCCAGGAGGAGAAGCCGAGGAAGCCGTAGAGGGGCTGACTGTGGGGGGACCATGGAGGGGTAAGCGTGGGGGGACCATGGAGGGGTGAGTGTGGGGGGACTGTGGAGGGCTGAGTGTGGGGGGACCATGGAGGGCTGAGTGTGGGGGACCATGGAGCGCTGAGTGTGGGGGGACCGTGGAGGGCTGAGTGTGGGGGGGACCGTGGAGGGCTGAGTGTGGGGGGACCGTGGAGGGATAAGTGTGGGGGGGACCATGGAGGGCTGAGTGTGGGGGGACATGGAGGGCTGAGTGCGGGGGACCATGGAGGGCTCAGTGCGGACTGGGGGGGTTTGTTTGCCGCTACCCCCAAAAAGTTTAGCACCAGCCACCACTGATAGCACCCTAAATACAGATCACAAATGCAGTGTGTTTGTGGGCACCAAAACTCATGGTACCACAGTACCATGTAGTTTGGTGCAGCACGCTTTTTAAAAAGTAGTGCATAAACTACTTTCTGTGTGATTTCAGGCCATTCAAATGAAATAGTGGGCTAAATACACACAGCATGCTATTATGTATGCTTACTTGTGATTTTCTGTCTAACTGATGCAATATCTCTAAATAAAGCATTTTTCACAAAGTCCATTTGGCAGGCCTTGAGTAGACATGGCAGGATGACTCTGAGCGTGCCCATAGGACAGATGATGGAGTAAAATAGTTCAGTAATAAAATAAACAGCTGAAAGTATAAACAGATGAGAGCATTTGATACAGGACATAATTGGACAGACAGCTGGACGCATGTCTAGGCATGACATGTGTAATACATTTTAGTCTGGAAGAGATGGATTTACCAGGATGAGAGTCTTTTTAGTATATGTCTACAGGAAGTATATCATGAACGTATTGTAAGGCAAACACACTAGAATCTTTTTCTGTTATCAGAGTCCACCATATTTGGACTGTTCAGGAAATAAAACACAAGGTTAATTGTACTACAGACTTGCCATAAGTCTAGAAATTGAAGTGTGCTACTGGCAGATTGTGATTGGTCAATGAGGCTGGGATCTGTTTGTAAGCTGGTGGGTTCCCTGCACAATTAAGTCCAATGTACAAGATGTATGCATTTTGTCACAGTTGCAAAAGGGGATCTACTAAGTGGCAACCACTCTTTTTACACAGCAAGGTATAATTCTTTATCTAAAATGTAAACAAAAAACGGCGCCCCTAAATGTGCTATAGATTAATACCAATTAGCTGCTGCCATCAATTTTTAGTGCCTGCCCAAACTAATAAGCGTATTCTGTGTTGAGGCGCTAGCTTAAAAATAAAAAAATATATAAATGTATGCAAATAACCACATGCAATATGTGTGATAAAGATAACAAATCTGTGCAATCAGTAGATTTTCAAGTAAAACAATATAAAGTCTTGAAAACAATAAATAATTAGTCAAAGCTTGTTATCCACTTCTTTCTTTCAACACATGTGCATTAGTGATGCATGCTCTTCTCAATTTACAGCTCTTCAAACTAAAGTGTTCCACCACCCAATATAAGGGGGGGGGGGGCACTCACCAGATAGTCTTGGGCCACCAGGACCCTCACCGCTTTTTACAAACCCTAAGCTTGATTAATGCTTGGCATCCACTTCATTTCCTCTTGAATCCAGTGTCACCATCAGAAATATCCCAGAATGAGAAAGCAACATGGCAACGATCGTGCAATACATTTATTTAAAATTGATAGACATTAAAAAGCGCGTTAGTACACTCACATTTCCTTGTGCCATGAAGCGGCATCAATTATGGTTACAGTACTCGCGGCCTGGATGGTTACAGTACTCGCCACCGCTCGTCTCTCTGAGCCAGCGTGCGTTCCACCTGAGCCAGACGTGACATCAGTGAAAACCCAGATAAGTGGCGGAACCTCAGGGTTTTTACTGACGTCATGTCCCGCTCAGGCGGAACGCACGCTGGCTAAGAGAGACAAGCGGTGGCGAGTACTGTAACCATCTAGGCGTTCTATAGTGGGCGCCGCTTCATGGCACAAGGAAATGTGAGTGTACTAACACACTTTTTAACGTCTATCAATTTTAAATAAATGTATTGCACGATCGTTGCATTGTTGCTTTCTCATTCTGGGATATTTCTGATGGTGACACTAGATTTGAGAGGAAAGGAAGTACTGTAGATGCCAAGCATTAATCAAGTCTGGGATTTTTCATAAAAAGAGGTAAGGGTCCTGGTGGCCCGAGACTATCTGGTGAGTGTCCCCCCTTACACTTTAGTTTGAAGCACTGTAAATTGAGAAGAGCATGCATCACTAATGCACATGTAGTGAAAGAAAGAAGCGGATCACAAGCTTTGCTTAATTATTTGTTTTCAGAACTTTATATTATTTCACTTGAAAATCAAGTGATTGCACGGATTTGTTACTTTTATCGCACATATTGTATGTGGTCATTTACATACATTTATATTTTATATTTTTAAGCTAGCGCCTCAGTACACTTATAACTTTTAATCTGCCTGGAGTAAGGCCTTAAGATCCTTCTAACTTTTAATTGTAAAATAATGGTCAGGAATAATTTCTTGTATTTGTAGGGCTGTAGTTTTGATTAAATGTGTTCAGTAGCAACAGTCATGGACAGTGTTGTACATTCAGTTGGAAAGGAGCAGATGACCTTAGTCTGAGCACTGATACGAAATGTGAACCAGGGCCTGATGACAGACCTTACCATGCAGCCATACATTCTATATAGTGTCCATTTTAGTACATCCCTCCCGCATACCTCAGTGTACATCAGCCGTTATTCTAACCCCCCCTCCTAAAGATAGCGCTCTGCAAAAAAACATTATCTACTAGCACGAGAATCCATGTGAACACATGTAATAGTTTCCACTTGCAACTAAAAAAAAAAAACTTTAAGAAGTTCTGAGAATCAAATCTTCCTTAATGCTTTCCAATTTCCTTTGGATAAGAGTGTACTAGACAGGATTTAAAGATAGATCTGGCATTGTATGCAAGATGTCCTTCACTTTTAGCACAACCTTTAAATATAAACACGGCAATGATTGAGTAGCATGTCTTTTAACACAATCATGAAAACAAACTCCAGTTTAATCTCAGTTCATTCTCTGAGTGCAAGAGAGGTTGTAATATAGTAAAACATTCTTTCACGCAAGTAGGAATTTAATGAAAATGTGTCTCATGACAAATGCCCGTCTAACCTTAGTCTTTTTAAAGTAGAGGACTTATCAACCCAACTTATCATTTCTAGATTGTAAGCTCTAACGAGCAGGGCCCTCTGACCCCTCCTGTATTGAATTGTATTGTAACTGTACTGTCTGCCACCATGTTGTAAAGCGCTGCACAAACTGTTGGCGCTATATAAATCCTGTATAATAATGATAACGTTCTGTCAGCTGCACATGCGTTCCACCGCTACCAGTTTTGCTAATGTGACAGAACACCTGCAGTCAGAAGTTGGCAGCTGACATCTTACTACACTCACGTACGTCTTGAATTGCAGAGTAATTTAGCAATAAAGTGAGCGTATATAAATAAATATAGTATATTGACATCTGCGATGCTGCTTGGATGTTTAATTTTGAAAGGCTAATGGTTTAGCGCTGAGCAGTGCGGGCTGTACCAACATGGCCTCCGCCATCTTTCTACTGCTGGCGTTCAGCTTCTTTCAAAATGTAACATCCAAACAGCAACACAGATGTCAATATACTATATTTATTTATATATGCTCACATTGCTAAAATTACTCTGAAATTCAAGATGTAGCTGGGTGTAGTAAGATGCAGACATCCCAACCTGCAAAAACTCATTTCAGGGAGGGGGCAAACTCATTTCAGGGAGGTGGGCGTGGCTTAAACCATGCTACATATTGCGCGTAGCTTAAATGGGGTGTGGTTTTATAGAGTCTGAGATTACTTAGATAGTGCAGAATGTAGTAATGTTAAATAGAGAATGTACAGTGCAGAGTGTATGGCGGTGGGTAGTATGTGCAGGAGAGGAGTGAGGAGTGCATGTAGGTGGGTATAATGTGCATGTGAGGAGTGTGGAGTGTACAGCGGTGAGTAGTATGTGCATGATGGTGTCAATAGGGCAGTGGACGGTGTCAGTAGTTCTTTATTTTTTTAATTATTTATTTAAAATTTTATTTTGTTAATTATTTTTTACAATTTTTATTTTATTTTTTTGTTTTTCACATTGGGGGTGGGGGTAGTGGACAGTGTCAGTAGAGCAGTGTATCAGTAGTTTTTTGTTTTTATTTTTTTCTCTATTATTTTTTACAATTTTGTTGTTTATTATTTTCTTTAAATAATTTTTTTTAAATATTTTTTTCACAGTGCTTCTGGGGAAAGGGTGGGGAGTATTGGGCGGTAATGGTGTCAGTAGAGCAGTGGATGGTGTCAGTAGTTTTTATTTTTACATATTGGTTTTTTTTACAATTCATTTTTTTTAAATGCTTTTTTTTTGTGGGGGGGGGGGGGATTAGGGCAGTGGACAGCGTTGGTAGGGCAGGGGGGTGTTGTCAGTAGTTTTTTATTTTATAATTTTTTTATAATTAAATTTTTTATAATTTATGTTTACAATTTCATTTTTTTATATTTTTTGCATTTTTTTTTAATCATCCCTGCTGGGGGGGATGATATAAGGGGTCTAAATAGAACCCCTACATCTCCCCTTTGAGATTGAGATTCCCCAGTCCCTTTCTGAGCATTGAAGATGAATGGACAGGAGACAGCGGCTCATGTCCATTCATAAACTGAGCAGAGTAACACACAGGTTACTCTGCTCAGTTTTCACAGGAAACAGCAGCGATCTCGCTCACTGTGTCCAATTCAGAAAAGGAAGTGGCCGGTTAATGACCGGTCACTTCCTCTGCTCTCCAACCTGACAGATCCCCACAGCTGGCGGGAGAGGAGAGAAGGGAAGCCGGCTGTGGGGGACAAGGGAGGGCTGAGGAGGAGGACAGGGAGCTGGAGAAGAACAGGGGGGGGGAAGGATACGGAGGGGAGCCGTAGAAGAACGGGGGGAGAGAAACAGGGGGGTAGAAGGACACAGAGGGGGGCTGGAGGAGGAGGATACAGGGAACAGTCGTGGATGATCAGTGCAGCAGGAGGGACAGCTGTGATCACCGATCTCCCTGTATAGCTTTTTAGTCAACAGGGGCGGGAGGAAGAGAAGGAGAAGTGGATGTCAACTATACAGGGAGATCGGTGTTCACGGCTGTCCCTCCTGCTGCACTGATCATCCCTGACTGGGAACCCGGGGACCATCCAGGATCAGCCCTGCAGCCGGGATCTCGGGCAGCACTTGCGGGTGTCCTGGAGCCGCCCCCGAAATGCGGGGAGCTCTCGCACCTCGCAGGAGACTTGAGCTGTCTGAAGATGTCCGCTGCCACCTTCTTCAGACTGCAGGTGTACTGTCAGATTAGCAAACCTGGTAGCGGTGGAACACATGCACAGCTGATGGAACGTCACTTTCATTACCTTATCTGATGGGTTCGCTATTCTGACAGGACACCAGCCATACATGGATTGAAATTCAGCTGGTTCAACAGGGACCGGCCGAGATTCGAACTATCTATCGGCAGCCTGATTGTATCCATGTGGATTCATTGATTGACTTGGGTACAACCAGCCTGTTGTTTTTTATACATGCAATTACTGCCAACATCTATAGCCACTAGTAGTAATTATTACGTTCTGTCAGCCAGGAAGGCCCCCCCCACCGGCATAACACAATAGTACTGTGGGAGGTATTCCCCATAAACAATGACTGTGTTGATGAGGGAATCAAGCAATTTTCTTTCCCTAAACCGTGGTGGAAGAAAAGAAAATCGAATCATCTATGAGCTGCTTAACAAGATAAAGATTCACAAAGTTCTCTCCGATTCTCCTGATCTGCATACTTTTGTGAGTCCAGTGACTCAGAAATTATTGAAGATAGAGGGCCAGAATGACAGCCAGGCAACTAACATTTTCAATGGGAGATCAGCAGTTGGGTCCCTCTTATTTCTTTCATGATAGTTACAGTGAACACCGCTAAGGTTTTTCATAAATCCATGGCTCACCTTAACTTTGTGTTGTCTGGTGTCACAAAGGATGTCATCTAATAGGAGAACCCATAGCTGCATTTACTTAACTTTTGAAGCAGAACTAAACTATATCTAAGCACCACAAACAAAAAAAAAATGCTGTTTAATTAATTTTTAATATTCAAAGCAAACTCACTCATCCATCCATGTCTGCATGCTTTTTTTTTCAATGTTCTTGTTTGTTATAGAAAGGTAGTATCCAAAGCAAACATGGCTTAAGGTATGATATACAAAGAAGAGAACAATTTTGCGTACTGAATACAGAAACCATGAAAAAGCAATCGTGCAAAAGGGCTATACAGAGAAAATATTATATAACAAAAAGATCAGGTAATTTGAATAGCAGGGAGCTCAAGTCCTGAAACATCTCTAGGTGGATTCATGTCTCCCACCTGTCAGTAGTCTTAGCAGTAATCAAATAGCATATCTTGCATAAAATCTCATGTAGAGAAGAAGGGTACTGGGTTCTGCCCCATTTTTTTACAGATATAAAACAGAGGTAAGAGCGTTATTTTGTTTAGAAATCACCGTGAAAAACACCCCCCTAGCATTTTTAGCCATGATCATTTTGAGCAAAGGCAGATATAGCATGTAGCATTTATTTCGTCTACCCTTAGCTCAGGCATGCAGGCAAAAGGCCGTGCTTAACTGAGAATGGCCCTCCTCTGCATCTCCAGGTGAAAGAAAAATGCCAATGAAAACTCTTGGAATGTATGACATCATTTTGGCCTAGACCAGAAACCAGGAAGCAAAGAAAGAGCAAGTAAATATAATATACCTTCCTATTTATTGAGACTTGCAGAGTAATGATTAAAAACAGTTAATATGTTTGAGAGTGGTTAGTTCCACTTTAACTACTGATTAAAGTGTATCCAAAGCCACAACTTTTTTTTTGATAGACTGTGGGTGTGTAAAAACCTCTGACAGATTTTTGTTTCAGTGACAGAATGGAGGACACAACGTCACTATGTACAAGGCAGGAAACTTGGTCTTGCATTGTATGTACTGAAATCTGCATGGAAGCTGCTACATAACTGGAGACGATGAGTGCCTTTGTGGGACCAGAATTGATGAGGAGGAAGCCTGTAGGAGTGAGAAGTAAAGCAAGTATTAATTTCTGTTATATTACCCTGAATTAAATGAGAATTAGACCCTATAGTATATAGAAGGAGGGTACACAAATATCATTTTATATACTAAAACGGTGTAAAAATGCTCCTGTTCTTTGATAGCTGCTGGTCTCTTTCCAGCATCCTGGTTTAGTCTATGATGCATCCCTTTCTGTCTGTCCACCTGCAAGGTGATTGATGCAGTCAGTCTCTGGGTGGAGACAAAACCTGATTTAAATCAGCCAAGCCTGCAGTCTCATGCTTGTGATAATGCGTTTGTGACACATGCTCCAAGCTCCTTGTTTGTCTGCACTGCTCTGGTAGATTGGATTCCCTCATTGACAACCTCAGATCAGATATCAACTCCTTTCTGAACTCTGCATGCATTTTTTCATTACGGATTTGACCCTGACTACTCTGAACTTTGACTGCCTTGTAAGCAGGGTAAGCATGACACTAAGTTTGGCTTTAATAAATGCAAGGCAGGCATGTTTTCATTCATGCACAGTTCTGGTTACCCACCCAGTGTTTTTCCTTTTTCTCATCTTTTTCACTTTGTAAAGTCTGTCTCACCAGCCCAGAAGCCTGTTTTGTATATAACTTCTTGGTATATTTTAAAAATGATTTGAATTAGTCAAAGTGTACGGGTTCCCACCATCACTGCTGGGTACTAAAACATGTTTTTTTGGCATTTTTCCATGCTAGGTAGTCAAAAAATTGCCCTCAGTACATAGAGCCCAGCAAGGTCTTCCAAACCCAGGGAACCTGCACAGTCAATATACATATCACCCAAAGCTCATCTCTCAGATACAGAGTGTGTTCTGTCTTCTTAGGTTGATACCACAGACACAGGGACTGATCGTCCCCAGTCAACCACAGCTTTTCAGTAAATGTGTGGACCAGCACCAACAAGCTGTCCACAATCAACACTGGAAAGTGACAGTGGCCAACCACTTAAGTTTCAGTCCCAGCTCTAGCCTTTTGTAAAGGAGGAGTCCCACCCGGTGGCTGCTTGAACAAAAACACACACCTTACTGTACAACACAGTTCCAACAATAGAACATGTCTATCTAACAAAAATTTCTACAGGGATGAGCATCTTTTTTTCAAAACATTTAACAGGTCTATTGGAGAGATCATAATTCCCACAAAGTTATTTTAGTTTATTATTTTTTCCCACTTCAAAGAAAATGTCTACTCGTCTACAAACTTCCTCCATGAAGGAGTCCCCTTTACCTTCCTGAAAAAAAACTGTAACATTTAAATAGTTAAGTGTCTCCTACTGTCTTAATAGGGTTCCTCAGAATGTTGTCTCCCAACAACTTTGGCTTCTCCAACAAATGGGGGCTGGGGGAATAAATTGAAACTGTATACACAGCATCTTATAAAGAATCATTGATTGTCATACAGTATCTCAGTGCATTGATGTCTGATGATTGGCCAAAGCAAGTACCTGACCTGAATGCTTTGGCCAATCACAGCGCACTCTGCTGCGATAGCAATGATTGGCCAAAGTCAGGGTGCCTTTAGCCAATCATGGCTCCAGGTGCTAAGTCCATGCCCCACACTATATAAGGCTGCTTATGCGGCTGCCATATATAGTCTAATGAATGAGAGTAGTTAGCTTGAGGCAGGTTAGTTAGTGGCGTGCAGGCAGTTTAATATATATATATATATATATATATATATATATATATATATATATATATATACAGTATATACAGTGTAGTCAGTGTAGTGTAGTGTAGACTATATATACAGTGCAGGCAGTGTATTTATATATATATATATATATATATATATATATATATATATATATATATATATATATATATATATACTCTGCATTCAGTGTAGACTATATTTACAGTGCAGGCAGTCTAGTATATACAGTATCTCACACAAGTCAGTACACCCCTCACATTTTTGTAAATATTTTATTATATCTTATCATGTGACAACACTGAAGAAATGACACTTTGCTACAATGTAAAGTAGTGAGTGTACAGCTTGTATAACAGTGTAAATTTGCTGTCCCCTCAAAAAAACTCAACACACAGCCGTTGATGTATAAACCGCTGGCAACAAAAGTGAGTATACCCCTAAGTGAAAATGTCCAAATTGGGCCCAATTAGTCTCTTTCCCTCTCCAGTGTCATGTGAATTATTAGTGTTTGTTACAAGGTCTCAGGTGTGAATGGGGAGCAAAAAAATGTAACAAAGTTGCGCTACCTATGAACAACAACAAATAATAGCAGGCAGCATCAACAATGATAATAATTGTGAAACAGTGAAAGGGAAAAAAATGCAGCGCTAACAAAATAAATCTACCCCAGAAGGACACTTCTTAGGGAAGAGTATTCACTAATGGTGTGTGTGAAAACAAATTTTTATATTGTGAATATATTAAATAGTGTGCAACAATAAACAATACATTGTGTGTACTAATATTATATGCAACAATAAATCTACCCCAGAAGGACACTTCTTAGGGAAGAATATTCACTAATAGTGTAAGTGAAAACAAATCTTTATATTATACATAAACCAATGCATTAATGTCCAACCAATTACTATGTATGAAATAATAATTTGATCAGGGTAGGTCTCCTCAACAGGTGAATCTTTTATGAAGCCTCACTATGGTTCATATAGGAAGTGACGATAAGATCAATATAGTCTCTTGTATAGGGAGAAGGAACACCTTGTAATCTTCCTTAAAGGCACAGATGGTAAGTGTAACTTCACACAGAAAAATGGCAGATGTGCATTAAGTGGTAAAGAAGGTAATGGGTACTCTTACCACCAGGTGTGGACTCACACATCATACCATGGTGAGTCAATCAGGCATAAAACGATCCCCCACGATAAGTCTTCCAACCAGGATCAATGTAGACCAGATGTAGCATGATCATCTCAGTGTCCAGGGAATTCCATACTGAACAGGTATTATCTGGTTTCCAAAACAAGGTATATTACTTCATCCACCCTGTGATGAATGGGGAGCAGGTGTGTTAAATGTGGTGTTATCGCTCTCACTCTCTCATACTGGTCACTGGAAGTTCAACATGGCACCTCATGGCAAAGAACTCTCTGAGGATCTGAAAAAAAGAATTGTTGCTTTACATAAAGATGGCCTAGGCCAGTGATGGTGAACCTTGGCACCCCAGATGTTTTGGAACTACATTTCCCATGATGCACATGCACTCTGCAGTGTAGTTGAGCATCATGGGAAATGTAGTTCCAAAACATCTGGGGTGCCAAGATTCACCATCACTGGCCTAGGCTATAAGAATATTTCCAAGACCCTGAAATATAGCTGCAGCGCGGTGGCCAAGACCATACAGCGGTTTAACAGGACAGGTTCCACTCAGAACAGGCCTCGCCATGGTCGACCAAAGAAATTGAATGCACATGCTCAGCGTCATATCCAGAGGTTGTCTTTGGGAAATAGATGTATGAGTACTGCCAGCATTGCTGCAGAGGTTGAAGGGGTGGGAGGTCAGCCTGTCAGTGTTCAGACCATAGGCCGCACACTGCATCCAATTGGTCTGCATGGCTGTCATCCCAGAGGGAAGCCTCTTCTAAAGATGATGCACAAGAAAGCTTGCAAACAGTTTGCTGAAGACAAGCAGACTTGGATTACTGGAACCATGTACTATGGTCTGATGAGACCAAGATAAACTTACTTGGTTCAGATGGTGTCAAGAGTGTATGGCGGCAACCAGGTGAGGAGTACAAAGACAAGTGTGTCTTGCCTACAGTCAAGCATGGTGGTGGGAGTGTCATGGTCTGGGGCTGCATGAGTGCTGCCGGCACTGGGGAGCTACAGTTCATTGAGGGAACCATGAATGCCAACATGTACTGTGACATACTGAAGCAGAGCATGATCTGGAGACTGGGCTGCAGGGCAGTATTCCAACATGATAGCGACCTCAAACACACCTCCAACAGGATCACTGCCTTGCTAGAGAAGCTGAGGGTAAAGGTGATGGGCTGGCCAATAGGGATGAGCCGAACACCCCCCAGTTCGGTACGCACCAGAACATGCGAACAGACAAAAATTTGTGCGAACATGTGAACAGCGTTCCCCTGTCCCAGGGGATATGTATCAATGCAAAAAAAAGTTTTTAAAATGGCCATTTTTTCAGGAGCAGTGATTTTATCAATGCTTAAAGTGAAATAACAAAAATAAAATATTCCTTTAAGTATCGTGCCTGGGAGGTACCCTTAGTCTGCCTGTAAAGTAGCGCCTCTTTCCCATGTTTATAACAGTACACAGCAAAATTAAATTTCTAAAGCAAAAAATGCCATTTAAAACTGCTTGCGGCTGTAATGTATTGCCGCAATATACATAAAACATCATTGAAAAAAAACGGCGTGGGTTCGCCCCCCAGTCCATACCAGGTCCTTTGGGTCTGGTATTGATATTTGGCCAAATGTTTTTAAAAAATGGCGTGGGGGTCCCCTCCAAAATCCATACCAGGCCCTTCAGGTCTGGTATGGATTTAAAGGGGAAACCTGCGCCAAATTAAAAAAAAATGGCCTCCCAAAATCCATACCAGACCCTTACCTGAGCATGCAACCTGGCAGGCCACAGGAAAAGGGGGGATGAGAGAGCCCCCCCCTCCTGAACTGTACCAGCCAACATGCCCTCAACATGGGGAGGGTGTTTTGGGGTCCCCCCAAAGCACCTTGTCCCCATGTTGATAGGGACAAGGGCCTCATCCCACAACCTTTGCCCGGTGGTTGTGGGGGTCTGTGGGCAGGGGGGATTATCAGAATCTGGAAGCCCCCTTTAACAAGGGGGCCCCCAGATCTCGCCCCCACATGTGAATGGGTAGGGGTACATCGTACCCCTACCCATTCACCAAAAAAGTGTCCAAAAAGTAAAAACAACCGCAGACAGTTTTTGACAATTCCTTTATTAAAAAAAAAAAAGTGTCCAGCGATGTAAATCCATCGTCAATCATGGCCCCTCCATGGGAGGCAGCCTTTTTGCGGTGACAGCTGTTATATAGCCAAGGGCGAGGCCACCCGGTGACGTAATTGGATGACCCCACCCCCGCTGATGATGTCATGATGTCAGAAGGGGCGGGTCCACCCAGTTACGGTCTGAAGGGCCTGCTATGGATTTTGTGGGGGACCCCAAGCCATTATTTTTAAAATTTTGGCTCAGGGTTCCCCTTAACTACTTCAATACAATGTGTTATATAAACTACACTGCCTGCATTGACTGAATATAGAGTCTACACTGAATGCAGAGTATATATAAATATATATATATACTAGACTGTATATATATATATATATATATATATATATATATATCAATCAAATACACAGCTGGCGCTGACTTATAGACTAGACTATAAGTCTACACTGCATATCTAGTCTAGGCTAAATGCAGAGTATATATATATAGATATATATATATATATACAGTGGGGAGAACAAGTATTTGATACACTGCCAATTTTGCAGGTTTTCCTACTTACAAAGCATGTAGAGGTCTGTAATTTTTATCATAGGTACTCTTCAACTGTGAGAGACGGGATATAAAACAAAAATTCATAAAATCACATTGTATGATTTTTAAGTAATTAATTTGCATTTTATTGCATGACATAAGTATTTGATATATCAGAAAAGCTGAACTTAATATTTGGTACAGAAACCTTTGTTTGCAATTACAGAGATCATACGTTTCCTGTAGTTCTTGACCAGGTTTGCACACACTGCAGCAGGGCTTTTGGTCCACTCCTCCATACAGACCTTGTTCAGATCCTTCAGATTTTGGGGCTGTCGCTGGGCAATACAGACTTTCAGCTCCCTCCAAAGATTTTCTGAAGACTGGCTAGGCCACTCCAGGACCTTGAAATGCTTCTTACGGAGCCACTCCTTAGTTGCCCTGGCTGTGTCGCTCTCATGCTGGAAGACCCAGCCACGACTCATCTTCACTGCTCTTACTGAGGGAAGGAGGTTGTTGGCCAAGATCTAACGATACATGGCCCCATCCATCCTCCCATCAATACGGTGCAGACGTCCTGTCCCCTTTTCAGAAAAGCAGCCCCAAGGAATGATGTTTCCACCTCCAGGCTTCATGGTTGGGATGGTGTTCTTGGGGTTGTACTCATGCTTCTTCTTCCTCCAAACACGGCGAGTGGAGTTTAGACCAAAAAGCTCTATTTTTGTCTCATCAGACCACATGACCTTCCCCCATTCCTCCTCTGGATCATCCAGATGGTCATTGACAAACTTCAGATGGGCCTGGACATGCGCTGGCTTGAGCAGGGAGACCTTGCGTGCGCTTCAGGAATTTAATCCATGACGGCGTAGTGTGTTACTAATGGTTTTCTTTGAGACTGTGGTCCCAGCTCTCTTCAGGTCATTGACCAGGTCCTACCGTGTAGTTCTGGGCTGATCCCTCACCTTCCTCATGATCATTGATGCCCCACGAGGTTAGATCTTGCATGGAGCCCCAGACCGAGGGAGTTTGACCGTCATCTTGAACTTCTTCCATTTTCTAATAATTGCGCCAACAGTTGTTGCCTTCTCACCAATCTGCTTGCCGATTGTACTGTAGCTCATCCCAGCCTTGTGCAGGTCTACAATTTTATCCCTGATGTCCTTACACAGCTCTCTGGTCTTGGCCATTGTGGAGAGGTTGGAGTCTGTTTGATTGAGTGTGTGGACAGGTGTCTTTTATACAGGTAACACGTTCAAACAGGTGCAGTTAATACAGGTAATGAGTGGAGACTTCTTAAAGAAAAAATAACAGGCCTGTGAGAGCAGGAATTCTTACTGGTTGGTAGGTGATCAAATTATGTCATGCAATAAAATGCATTTTAATTATTTAAAAATCATACAATGTGATTTTTTTGGATTCCGTCTCTCACAGTTGAAGAGTACCTATGATAAAAATGACAGACCTCTACATGCTTTGTAAGTAGAAAAACCTGCAAAATCAGTAGTGTATCAAATACTTGTTTTCCCCACTGTATATTCTAGACTGTGTGTGTGTGTATATATATATATATATATATATATATATATATATATATATAATTCAAATACACTGCCACTAACTAACCTGCCTGCTTAATCTAGCTCAAACTATCTCCGTCGACACACTATACACTGCCGCTATGTAAGCAACCTTATATAGTGTGGGGTGTGGACTTAGTCCCCCTGAGCCATGATTGGCCAATTATGGCTCTCTCAGCAGAGCGCGCTGTGATTGGCCAAAGCATGCAGGTCAGGTGCATGCTTTGGCCAATCATTATACGGCAATGCACTGCGACCTTGCAGTGTATTATGGGGCGTTCCATGGCGCTCGAATTTCCCCTGAATGCCCCATAATATTCGCTCTTCGGCGAACTGGCGAACACCCGATGTTCGAGTCGAACTTACGTTTGATTTGAACATCAAGCTCATCCTTACTGACCAAGCATGTCTCCAGACCTAAACCCTATTGAGCATCTGTGGGGCATCCTCAAACGGAAGGCGGAGGAGCGCAAGGTCTCTAACATCCACCAGCACCGTGATGTTCTCATGGAGGAGTGGAAGAGGACTCCAGTGGCAACCTGTGAAGTTCTGGTGAACTCCATGCCCAAGAGGGTTAAAGTGGTTTTAAACCCACGAAAAAAAAACCCTGCAAGTCAAAGGCATAATGAGCTAATATAGATACAAAAAACACAGCCACTTCCAGCGCTAATAGGTCTTTCAAGGTGTGGAGTAACAGATACAATGGTGGTGTGAAAGGTATATATGGTATCCAAAACTGGGTGGATGCTGCCTTCCTCAGATGGGGTAATCTGAAAGGGACTACAAGAAAAACAGAAATGGAAAGCGCACACCTAGTGCATTACCAAAGATAATTTAATAATAAAAATGTTTTATATAAAAGTGGGTACTCACAAAATGCTACTGACAAAAGGCCATAAAAACAATTCATGGACATGCACAGAACACGGGGTACAGCTAACGCGTTTCAGGGGCGCACCCCCTTTCCCTTCCAAACCGTGCAGGTTTAGGAGATACCTACAGATAAGCTTTATTTTAGGCTTACCTGTAGTCAAAAGTGGTCTGTAAGGGTTTACAACCACTTTAAGGCAGTGCTGGAAAATAATGGTGGCCACGCAAAATGTTGACACTTTGGGCCCAATTTGGACATTTTCACTTAGGGGTGTACTCACTTTTGTTGTCAGCGCTTTAGACAATAATGGCTGTGTGTTGAGTTATTTTGAGGGGACAGCAAATTTACACTGTTATACAAGCTGTACACTCACTACTTTACATTGTAGCAAAGTGTCATTTCTTCAGTGTTGTCACATGAAAAGATATAATAAAATATTTACAAAAATGTGAGCGGTGTACTTGTGAGATACTATACATAGTCCTGTGTTTACAGGCAACCGTTCACACAATTTTTTTATGCTGTATATATATTTTCTTTTTTGCAACAGTGTTGTGCATTAAATATTTGTGCTTAACTAAATATATTTTACAGCATTTTGGAAAATCTCTGTAAGCATATAGTATTTGAACCTTTTTACCCTTTTTTTGACAACAAGCTTTTTACCAATGTATTTCTCATCATTCAGCTTGTGTGTGTGTAAAAGCCAAGCAAATAAGCCAGAAATCAGCCAAATTGCACCATTTTACACCTAATAGTTGGCATGCAATAAACTACCTCACCTGAGCATGATTTATTTGAATACCATGAGGGTAGGAAGGACAATCTGGATGTGCACATCTTCCTCTGAATATAATCATCATGCTACGGTTTCCATTGTCCTTGCATGACCTATGAATTATACCAAGTGCATGGCCAAAACTTTAAAGGCAATGTATGGTATAGGGACTGTTAGATAATGTCAGATGTATTTTTATTCAGTAATACAATCAGTTTTACATGTAATTTATTTTATATACTATACATACATGTAAATACCTATAATAATAAATACATAAATAAATAAATAAATAAATAAAATGTTCTTCCTTACCACTTGCAGCCAGCAGGTGGTAAGTTTCAGGTGAAAACATCAGCTTTCTGTTGCTCAGAAAACAACACTGCTAAATAGCATGAGAGATTAAAAAAAAACACACAACTGACTGAGTTGGCACACACCCTGTTCCATTCCTGTCAGAGAAAAATTGGACTGAACTATCGGATATTGTTAGTTATATACAAGAGACACTGTCCCTTTGCCTAAGAAAAAAGATAGCCCATACCCCACCCCAGGCTTGTATTCATAAAGTGAAAGAAAAGCACTGAACCTATATATTCCACTGCAATCATTAAAATAATACTAAAGGCTTTTTTTTTTTTCGTTTTTTTTTTTTTAAATAATAAACATTTAAATAATAAACATGCTTATTGGATTTGCACAGAACAGCTCGATCCTCTTCTTTTTGGGTCCTGTGCCAGTGGTCCTGGCTCTGCCCCCCTGCCGAGGGCCCCCAAAAACAAGCCTCTTGCTATAGAGACACTCAAGCAGGCTCGCTGCCGAGACATGCTCCATTGTCCAGCCAAAAACAGAGCGCGGTTCGACCCTGCCCCCTGCTCTCTCCTCATTGGCTCACTGGCCCGCTGCTGTGTGAGCCAACCAGGAGAGAGAGACTCAGGAGAGCCACTACTTATGCACATCACTGGATCAAGATGGAGCTCAGGTATGTATAGGGGGGGGGGGCTTGGGGGTACGGTGCACCCAGAAAGTTTTGTACCTTAATGCACAGAATTCATTAAGGTACAAAACCTTCTACCTTTAGAACCACTTTAATGTAATGTGGCTATGCTCAAAAATGCAAAAATCTAATTTTCTTCCTTTTTTCTCTGCGGTATTCATTGTCAATCCCCACTTCTTTTCCATTCTAATGACGGTCAGTGGAAGTATCTAGCGATGGTTAGCGGCATCATTTTCAGAAGCTGGATCATAGGTTCCCTTGTTGGAGCTCTCTTATGAATGAGGACACTTATGCACCCTCATTTATGAGAAAGCATGTGACATGATAGGCAGGGTGGGGCTTTTTTGAACAGATAGTGACAATGATACTTGGAAGTGAAACAATATAGAGAGGGGTGTGACCTGACACTACCAATAATGGTAAGCCTCCATCCCTATTGTATTAGAACAAAAAATGAAGGGGGTAATGGGACTTCAGATGAGGCTTGTCATTAGCAATGATAATGCATGCATAAAAAATAAAGTTATTATAATTTATTTGCACAATCACACTGGGCATTCCATATCTTTATAATTTATATACATGAGGATAGGCCAGACTTTTCTTGGCACCCTTGGATTGAAAAACTCAACGTGTTTCATGGCATTACAGCCACTCATTAGGAGTTTGACGCAAAGTTAGACTAAAAAGTAGGTAGCTAAATAACTATTAGTAAATAATGCCCTCTAAGAGAAAAAAAATCTCAAAATGACTTGTCAGTTACTTACAAGTCCCAGGCTAAGCCCAGGTTCTTAACTGATATCAACGGGGGCCTCAGACAAGTGTCCAAACCGGGGTTGAGGAGGGAAACCTCCCCAGACCAAGGGGAGCAGCCAAAGGCACGCCAATTTGTCATGACACACTCCCTGTGCAATATGATTGCACTTGTCATTCTGCAAAAAAAGTGTAAAAAGGGGGAAAAAAGAATGAGTGATGGGAAATAAAGTAAATATAGGATCTAAGTGAACCACCCTGGTGTTGTCAGTTCCCACTTCCTTAGTTCCCACTGCGGTGCGAGAGGGAATTGACCCATGTGCATCGGCGTCAGGCAAGGCGCGTCCCGCTTGTGGCGTCATTAATGCTGTGCTTGCAGTGGGTGTCTGAATCCATCTCACGCCGCAGATGGGGTAGGCATGATTATTTCTCGCCTCCCCCCACTGCAATGGTGTTGAGGCATGATGTTGGTGGGGACCCGCGCTGGACCAGGGGTTTATCAGTCTGGGCCAGCCAGCCGACCAATCTACATGTTCCTATCACTATCATTCAGGCAGTATCTACGCTATCCTACACTCAGGTAATTAGGAGTAATTTCATAGCTCTGTTCACACATTTTGATAATTGTTTCTTGAGCACACATACTGGAGTGCTTTCTAGCACTAAAATTGGCTCGCACTTTGTTGTTCGATTGACACATCCATTAACTTTACACATAGGTTATAGCCCCCCCCTTGTGGGAACACCATGGTGGTTCTCTTAGATCCTACCTTTACTTTGTTTCCCATCACTCATTCTTTTTTCCCCCCTTTTTTACACATTTTTGTAGCATGACATGTACACTCATATTGCACAGGGACTGTGTCATGACGACTTGGCATGCCTTTGGCTGCTCCCCTTAGTCTGGGGGGGTTTCCCACCTCAATCCCGGTTTGGACACTTGTCTGAGGCCCCCGTTGATATCAGTTGAGAACCTGGGCTTAGCCTGGGACTTGTAAGTAACTGACAAGTCATTTTGAGATTTTTTTCACTTAGAGGGCATTTTTTACTAATAGTTATTTATCTACCTACCTTTTAGTCTAAGTTTTTCAATCCAAGGGTGCCAAGAAAAGTCTGGCCTATCATCATGTATCTTAATTAATTGTTTATAATTGCCAATTGATGTATGTTTCATTTATGAATTTATTTTATCAACTATGTCTGTTTGATGAACTGTACCATCCATTTGTGCGTTCATTGTACGAATCATGTTCTTTGATCAATTGTAATGCTTATTGTTTCAGTTATATTCAATATGTGAGAATCTTGATTGTATTACATTATTGTCCATTGATTTAACATGGTTTATAAACATATGGAATGCCCAGTGTGATTGTGCAAAAAAAATTATAACAACTTTATTTTTTATGTATGTATCATCATTCCTAAGGACAAGACTCAGCTAAAGTCCCATTACCCTCTTCCTTTTTTGTTCCGATACTTGGAAGTGACTGAGCAATTACATTCGACTGCACAGGCCAATTGTTTGCAGTGAAAGATAGGAGGGCTGCTATATGTATGTATTAGACATTTAGCAACCAAAACAGTGCCTAAAGTTTATTATATTTTTCTAAGAAATAAAGGTTCGATTTTTAACTGGAAAACTTCCACTTTAATCTGGGTATACACTAGTAGATTTTCAAATGAACATTTCTATAAATATCTGTACATACATTCATATGAAAATTCTCAGTACATTCAATGACTTACAAATTTTGTTCAAAAGTACATGAAAACCACATAAGCTGTTAGAAATGTGTTCATTCAAGTAAAATCTTTTATCCTGCTCCTTGAATTTTCATGTCACATGAACATTGAAATGAAAACCACTGAACATTACAAAAATCAAACATTTTGAACGAAATTCAACGAGTGTACAGTATAGACAGCTATACTGAGTCACACTCGCTCGCCGCCTCCTTGCTGCAACATCTCAGCCTGTCCAAGCGCTGGTCTTGTCTGGTGGAGGAGCTCAAATGGGGGATAATATCCCGCTTAGTGTATGTTGCCCAGGTTTATAAGAGGTTTACTTAAATGTTATTTTGCACACTGCGAATAACCAAGTGTAGCACCAGAAATAGATTCCAAAAGCATTTTCCTAATGAAACATTTGAGTATTAAACCAACAGCCAGATCACAGTGACCTGTTTGGCAAGAGCACAATGCCAAGCTTAAATTCCCACAACCAGTCCAACTAATTAAATTTACACCCTCAAGATGTATTATTTGTGAAGCAGTGGGTGCCTGTAAACACTTTATATGCATTGGTTTCTTTTAGATTTGCTAGCAATACATACATTTATTGTGGATTTTATTTATGGTGCTCCTCATCTACAGTACATGTGCCTATAGTATATTTTAAAAGGCTCTCTCCAATCAATCCCTTCACAGGTTAAACGGTCTTAAAGAGATCTCACTAGCCTACTGCAATATCATTATCCTCTCCAAGACCCTTGAGGATCACATCAAGTACCTGGAGTGGGTGTTGGTAAAAAATACCAAGAATGAGCAAGGCTGTAAGCTGGAGCCCAAGTGGAAACATACTCCCGTTCAGGTTGAACAATGATCCTTCCCTCTGACTCCAGTGATGTAATCTCAGAAGGAACTAATCCTGTCAAGAGATGACTCCATCACAACCTGCTAAGGCCCTGTATACTTAGTGGCGACTGCTGCCAAACAGGCGACCGGGAGCTGACTAGTCCTGTGGATGTCCCACCTGTACAGGAAGTCCCTGTTAAATGGCACCTGAAAAGGATTACAGGCAACCTGTCTCCCCAGAGGACACTGTTGCCTGTTGGCCTTTGCGGTCTAACTGCTGCCAGCTTTCTGCAAGATACTCTGATTATGTTGTTTGAACCTGTACCTGATATGCTTTAATTATGTTGATTGCATCTTTCTTGTTGCTTCTTACCATGCTATGATGTCGAGGACAGCATCTGTCAAAGGGGGGGGTGTGTGGTGTGTAGGTGCAGTCTACTTTCTCCACTGCAGATGACACTGAACTGCAGCACCATAGGACATAGCAGGGGGAGAGGAAGTCAAGAAGAACATGGTTCCTCTATGGTTTCTAGGGTTACTGGGAAAGCTATCCAATTGGATGCTGCTGCCCCATGTGACTCTAGTAGCCATCTTAGGTCAGGCAGAGCCTATTTAAGACCCTGGCTCCTAGGCTTGATGGGCATTTTGTGTGTGGGTAGTGTAGGAACAGCACACCCGTCTGACAGGAACAGTGATTAGGGAGAGGTTCCAAATGAGTAGGGAAAGGATAGGGACATGCCATGCTTCTGGAGATCTCCCCATTTGGGTTTGGACCAGCCGCATTCTGCCTCTCAAGACAGACGCTGTCGGTACATCTGAGACCTACTCTGCTACACATTGCTGATATTGCCATGAGTGATTGGATGAATTACTGAATTCTGCATTAATACAGGTTCTGTTCTCTGCCAGTGGACTCTGTGTGTTTACTGCCACCAAACCAGACTGCACCTCCCCACATTCATGCTTAAATAAGTAATCAATAAATGTGGTTGCCCCTTTATGCATATCTATAGATGATACACTAATAATGGCTCCTGATTTATAAGCACTCCTTGATAAGATTATTTATGCTAAACCGACCTCATTCTCACATGTAATAAATAACATAAAATAAAAATACTATACATTTCCTTTAAATAATGTGCAACAGGTAACAAGGAACAAGAGGTGAAATGTACCAATTATACGGCTGAAAACCTTTTTTCTATTCTTAAAATAAGATTAGCTGTTACTTAGCTGTTTAGTATGGGATTAGAAATAAATACAAGGGAATGTCTTATAGTGCAATACTATCCGCCTTTGTGTTCGATATCTAGTGACATGTCTTGAATGAGCCAGGAACAAGGAACATGTTACAGTAGCCATGACGCTCAGACCTCTTCCAAGAATGACTCTTTGTCCTCTTTTGCTTGAAACATTAGACTTTCTGTAAGTGAATGGAGCTTTATCTTGTTCAAGTTAAAATTGAGATGGCAGTACAATGGGTTTGGCTCCGGTTTCTTGGTAGCACAGGAAGCATTAAATATGAATGGAAGCTGGAGACCCTCGGAGTTTGTAGCAATCTCTGACCTCCAACACACTGCCTGTTTTCCAGGTCACTTTGTTTCAAGGACAGATTGTTAACCATTTCTGGTCAAAAGAATTTGAAACAAAAGAACACAATGTTCATTTAAAGTGGACCTGGTACTATGTAAACTACCAAACATGGAGGCATAGAAACTAAGAGATTCATTAAGTGGCTATAAAAGTATTCACGCACTTGGAGGTTCGAATGTATTGAATCAAAGTAAATGTACATTTTTGTTGTTGTCTTTTAACAGTGATCAAGAGAAATGTACTCTTGATGCCAAAGTGAAGAGATTTCTACAAATTGATTTAAAGTTGAACTTCTGGATAAGCCAATAATGTCTAGAGAGGTGTGTGTATATTCTTATTCGAGTCTCTGTGGGCTTTGTCTATTTCTTCTCAATATGTGCTATAATCCAGTGTGGATCATTACCTCTGTGCAGGAACTTTCTGTACTGCTCTTCTCTCTCTTTGTGCAGAGTGACTGGTCTTGTATCCGCCCCCCTCCTGTAGTTTTCTGCAGGCAGCCTGTAGTGGGTGGAGTCTGCTGGGTCTCTCCCACAGTTCTACTCTCTACAATTGCTATGTACAGCCCAGTAAATATGACACCACTACTTTTACTTGGTAACATCTGGGTTTTCAAAGACCTTTATTGAAAACAAAGTGGATTTTTATGCTTTGTGCCTTATGAGGAATATACTGAAATGAAAGTTTGTGTGTACGGAGCTCAGTTTTAATTAAACACAAATACATGAGTGCATGTGTATACACCACCTCCAAGGTAGTATTTAATTGGGAATTAAATTTGGCAGCAATTACAACCTTGTGTCTGTGTGTATATATCTCTAATGCCCCGTACACACGGTCGGATTTTCCGAAGGAAAATGTGTGATAGGACCTTGTTGTCGGAAATTCTGACCGTGTGTAGGCTCCATCACACATTTTCCATCGGATTTTTCGACCCACAAAGTTTGAGAGCAGGATATAAAATTTTCCGACAACAAAATCTGTTGTCGGAATTTCCGATCGTGTGTACACAAATCCGACGGACAAAGTGCCATGCATGCTCAGAATAAATAAAGGGATGAAAGCTATTGGCCACTGCCCTGTTTATAGTCCCGACATACGTGTTTTACGTCACCGCGTTTAGAACGATCGGATTTTCCGACAACTTTGTGTGACCGTGTGTATGCAAGACAAGTTTGAGCCAACATCCGTCGGAAAAAATCCTAGGATTTTGTTGTCGGAATGTCCGAAACAAAGTCCGACCGTGTGTACGGGGCATAACAGCTTTTGACCTGATTCATCCTTGGGAAACTGCTCCTGCTCTGTTGGATTGAGATCTAGATTGGGAATTGGCCATTTCAGAACATTGAGACTGGTCATAGATGGTTTGAACCATGTATAGGCAGGCTGATTGTGCCAAGCTGATTGGTTAATCAACTTGGGTACAACCAGCCTGTTGGATTTTACTTGCGATTATCGCTAGCGGCTGCTATAGCTGCTAGCAAAAATCACTGTGTTCTCCCGGTGGGGACGGCCTCACTCACCCCCCGCAAGGAGAATACACTGTCTTGGCAAGAGAGATTCCCCTGTTGGCACTGACTGTGTTGATGGGGGAATCTTGCAAACTTCTTTCCTGCAACCCCTGGTTGCAGGAAAGAAGTTCACACCATCTATGGCCTGCCTAACATGGATTGTTTTTAAGTCACTTTTGGGTAGTTGTGGCTTTATGCTTGAGACCCTTGTGTTGCTGGGAGACAAATTTGTTTCAACGGCCCAGATTTCTTACACATTGCATCAGAGTTTCCTCTCTTGTATTAATTCTACCTTCTACCCAAATAGGCCTTCCAGGGCCTGCTGCAGAGAAACATTGGCACAGTTTGAAGCTGCCGCCACTATGCTTCACAGTGAGGGTGGTGTGTTTATGTTGATCTGCAGTGTTTGGCTTATGCCATACATAAGAGTTTTGTCTGATTATTTATTTATTACAGGTACTTATTTAGTGCTGGCAATGTATGCAACACTTTACATATGTATTGTACATTTACATCACTCCCTGCCCTCAAGGAGCTTACAATCCAAGGTCTCTAACGCTGTGTAACATGTGGTATCGCCATACTCAGGAGGAGTAGTAGAATGTATTTTAGGGTGTAATTTGTGGTATGCATATGCTGTGTGTGAGAAATAACCTAATAATACACTTGAAAAAAAAAAAAGAAAAAAAAATCTTCATATTGCAAAGAATTGTGGGAAAAAATTACAACTTCAAAAAACTCACCATGCCTCTTTCTAAATACCTTGGAATGTCTACTTTCCAAAAAAGGGTCATTTGGGGGGTATTTGTACTGTCCTGGTTTGTTAGGGTCTCAAGAAAAGAGCTAGGCCGTCAGTACTTCGGGTGTGAACAATTTTCAGTGATTGGCACCATTGCTTGTGGACTCCATTGCCCTGTACACACGATCGGACATTGATCGGACATTCCGACAACAAAATCCATGGATATTTTCCGACGGATGTTGGCTCAAACTTGTCTTGCATACACATGGTCACACAAAGTTGTTGGAAAATCCGATCGTTCTGAACGCGGTGACGTAAAACACGTACGTCGGGACGATAAACGGGGCAGTAGCCAATAGCTTTCGTCTTGTCTAATTTATTCTGAGCATGCTTGGCACTTTGTGCGTCGGATTTGTGTACACACGATCGGAATTTCACCAATCGGATTTTGTTGTACGAAAATTTTATATCCTGCTCTCAAACTTTGTGTGACGGAAATTCCGATGGAAATAGTCTGATGGAGCCCACACATGATCGGAATTTCCGACAAAACAATCCGATCGCACTTTTTCCGTCGGAAAATCTGACCGTGTGTACAGGGCATATAACTTTCACAAAGACCAAATAATATACACGGATTTGGATTATTTTTACCAAAGATATGTAGCAGTATAAAATTTGGCCAAAATTAATGAAGAAAAATTTAAAAATTTTCAAAATTTTATAACAGAAACAAAGAAAAATGTATTTTTTTTTTACAGAATTTTTGGTCTTTTTTCATTTATACTGCAAAAAATAAAAAACCCAGTGGTGAATGAATGGGCACAGTGGTGTAGTGGTTAGCACTCTCACCTAGCAGCTAATAGGGTCGCTGGTTCAAATCCCAACCACGACACCATCTGCCTGGAGGTTGCATGTTCTCCCTGTGCCTGCGTGGGCTTCCTCCGGGTACTTTGGTTTCCTCCCACACTCCAAAGACATGCTGTTAGGTTAATTAGATCTTGTCAAAAAATTGGCCAAATGTGTGTATGTTGTATGTGTTTGTAAGCGTGTCGGGACCCCATGGGGCTGAGGACTGCACTATACCGTGGATGGACATGGCAAAAAGCTCCCTGAGGCGATTCAGTTTGCATAGGTAGTACTATACAAGTCACTAATTCATTCAAGTGCCCAGTGGTTAAAACAACAAAGTTGAAAACATGAAAAATCTGATGAGTCAAACAAAAATAAGTTTAGTTGACAGTACTTAAAAAGCTAATGCAAATAGTTGCCTCACTTTTTTTGAGTAGACCCAGCATAATATCTTTTACAGTGCAGCAAGTGCTAATTCTAATGCGCATGTGCAGAGTCACAAGCATAGAATCCAAAGACGAGCAAGTGCGCACGCATCCACAGATTCTGGCACCCAGCAGCCTACTTGCCGAGAACCTGCCTGCCTTCAGTGCTGAATTGCTCTTCAGCTTTGGTTCCTGTGTCCCTGATTCTAAAATACGTCTGCTAAACTTGTTCCTGACCCGGCTACATCTGACACCTCTCTCGGATTACCCCGCCTGCTAAATCTGATTCTTGCTTATGTTACCAACCCCAGCTTGGGTTTATGACCACGTCTCTGTCTCCTGATTTGTTACCCCACCGCCAGCATGTTACCAACTTCTGCCTGTTCCTGACCTTGCAACTGATCCTGATTCTGCACCTGTCTGCCTGGCTCCCGCTGAACAAGGCTTGTGACCAGACTCCACACCACCACTGGAAAGACCAGGCGCCTGCATCCTTCCACTGCCCTAGCAGTCCTTGTCTCCTCTACCAGGGGTGCTTGGACGGGAATTGTGCAAGAGGCCACCCTCGTCATCTCAGGTTCCGCAGTCAGGTACGTGACAAATTGAGACAAAATATCAGTGCTTGTACTGGGTCTTAAAAACTGGTATCAGTGCATCCCTATTTTTATCCATGGCCATCTTGAGTAAGGGCAGATGATTCATGTAGCATTAACTTCCTGGAATGCTTCTGCTCTTAGCTCAGGCATGTAGGCAGGAGGGTGGGCTTTGCTAAGAAACAACTTCCCCCATCTCCAAATGGAAGAAAAACAATGCCCATGAAGACTTTGCGGATGTATGACATCATTTTTGGCCTAGGCAAGAAACCAGGAAGGAATGGAAGAAATCTAAAAAAAAATGAAAACAAATAAAAATAATATATTATAATATAATATACCTTCCTCTCTATTTACTAATGTTAGCAGCATAAGGATTAAAAATAGTCATGTTGATTAAACAAGTCTAGTTTCACTTTAAGCATCTAGCACATTCATAAGTATTAGAAAAAGTAAAATGTATTTAAAAATGACACAGGGGAAGATGTTTGTAGATAATGAAAGGACCGTAATTCAGATGTTGAAGCGGAGTCATGTGACTTGTACAAGCCTCTGGCAGTTAATTAAATTCAAGAAAAATAAGCATGTTTTCAGCCTTGGTCTTACCGGTATGAAAGATCAGCCTTCTATATTTAGTTTTCAGAACATAACCGTCCACCTACAACTCTTCACACCTTCATACGAATTGTTAATTTATTCTCACAGCCCCTTCCTTCACCATCTACTTTCAGAATGATCTATATTAACCACTAATCTCTCAGAATTCCTGTGACTGTGGCCAGATGTAATGTGTGAGTCAAGTTGCACAGCTGACAAAGGCTGACATCAATGTGTTTTTATTGATCTGTTTACTATGCGTAACAATAAACACATTGCAGGTTCTGTGCGCCAACAGGATATGCCAAAAATGCAAAAAAATACATATGCATTGAATTTCACACAGCGTGACTTTCAAAGGGTAACATTTGCATGCTAGACATGAATAACATTATAACACAATGATAGTTGAATTATGTGCATTTAACATATATAACACAAATAAAAAAATCTGAATTTCCAAATGTGATCTTCACTGGCCGTGAATTTTTCATCTACTTAGATGTATTGGTTACATTAGTTGTAGCATGTTTGTGTCTATGGACTATGCCAGTTTACACATACACTCTTTATCAAAAGTATTGTGACACCTGCCTTTACACCCACATCAACTTTAATGGCATCCCAGTCTTAGTACGTAGGGTTCAATATTGAGTTGGCCCACCCTTTGCAGCTATAACAGATTCAACTCTTCTGGGAAGGCTGTCCATAAGGTTTAGTCCACATTTGTGAGGTCAGGCAATGATGTTGAATGAGAAGGCCTGGCTCACAGTCTCCGCTCTAATTCATTCCAAAGGTGTTCTGTTGGGTTAAAATGCAGGCCAGTCAAGTTCCTCCACCCCAAACTCGACCATCCATGTCTTTATGGACCTTGCTTTGTGCACTGGCCCAAATCATTTGGTGGAGGGGGGATTATGGTGTGGGATTGTTTTCCAGGGGTTGGGCTTGGCCTCTTAGTTCCAGTCTAGGGAACTCTTAGGTGTCAGCATACCAAGAGATTTTGGACAATTTTATGCTCCCAACTTTGTGGGAACAGTTTGGGGATGGCCCCTTCCTGTTCGAATGTGACTGCACACCAGTGTACAGTGTATGTCTTCACAAACTTTTAGGATGTTTCCAAATTCCTTAAGCAATTATATAACATAATGTACTCATGAATTCTCAAACTAGGAAACTGTTGCAAAATGGTGTGCAATGTTGACCAGTCACATACATAAAGCAACAAATTACTCAGTTACCAGTGTTAATTTAGTTGCCAAAAACATTTTTGTCATCATTTTTGTCAGTGGCATATTTCCAGTGACACATAAAAATTACCCCACATTGTAATTTCTTGTTACCCTGAACCAGACCATACATAGTTACATAGTTACATAATTACATAGTAGGTGAGGTTGAAAAAAGACACAAGTCCATCAAGTCCAACCTATGTGTGTGTACATACTACACGTATTTTCCTATATCAAACCCTACCTGGCTTTTTCAGCTCATCGCTTCCAAGATCGGGACATACCCTTATATCTTACAAGTTTTGCTAACCCTCTTATTTTCTCTAGTATTTTCTTCTAATTTTTCCTCCTATCATCTAGTCCATATCCAAGGCATATTATGTTCATTATGAGATCTTCTCAATTTTGGTAATCCGTACCATCTAGAATATTAGATCCTCATTAAAGTGATGCATAACTTGTTTGTGGTTGAGTACACCCATGTGTTAGAGTTTGTGATATTTATAATGCTTTATACTTATCTTGATGTAACACCACTATTTCATTGCCTTGGAATGTACAATTTCTATTGTGTACTTGAAAAAATCTGTTAATAAACATATATTTAACTATAAATAGGTGCTGATGTCCTCAGCTTCTTATCTTCTTTGAATGGATCTAGTACCACCCTTCTTCTGTGGTGCGAGCCGAACACCCCCCTGTTCGGTTCGCACCACAACTTGCGAACAGGCAAAACATTTGTGCGAACATGCAAACACTGTTAAAGTCTATGAGACACGAACGTGAAAATCAAAAGTGTTCATTTTAAAGGCTTATATACAAGTTATTGCCATGAAAAGTGTTTGGGTACCCGGGTACTGCCCTAGGGGACATGTATCAATGCAAAAAAAGTTTTTAAAATGGATGTTTTTTCAGGAGCAGTGATTTTAATAATGCCTAAAGTGAAAACAATAAAAATGAAATATTCCTTTAAATATCATGCCTGGGAGTCCCCTTAGTCTGCCTGTAAATTGGTGCATCTTTCTCATGTGCTTTACTGTGCCGCAGCAAAATTGATGTTCGAAAGGAAAAAATGTCATTTAAAATTGCTTGCGGCTGTAATGTATTGCGGGTTCCCAGCAATATAGATAAAAATCAATGAAAAAATCGCCCCCCCTCCCCAGACCATACCAGGCTCTTCAGGTCTGGTAAGGATATTAAGGGGAGCTCCATGCATAAAATTTAAAAAAGAAATTGCTTGGGGTCCCCCCAAAATCAATACCAGACCCTTATCTGAGCAAGCAGCCTGTCAGGCCAGGAAAGGGGGGGGCAAGTGAGCGCCCCCCTCCTGAACTATACCAAGGCCACTTGCCATCAACATGGTGAGGGTGCTTTGGGGTCCCCATACTATGTAACTATGTAACTATGTAACAAGGACTTCGTTCCCACAACCCATGCCATTGGTTGTAGGGGTCTGTGGGAGGGGGGCTTATCCAAATCTGGAAGCCCCCTTTAACAAGGGTGCCCCCAGATTCTGTCCCCCCTAAGTGAATGGGTAGGGGTACATTGTACCCCTACCCATTCACCAAAAAAAGTGTCAAAAAGTAAAAACCACAATACACAGTTTTTGACAATTCCTTTATTAAAAAGAAAAAAGAAAACAAAGTGTCCCGCGATGTCCATCCATCTTCAATCACGCCGCCGACGGACCCAAAAAGTAGAACGAAAAATCGAAAATACTCCACCTCCATGGGAGGCCTCCCGCCGACTGCTGTCTTTTCACTGTGACAGCTGTTGTATAGGCAAGGGCGGGGCCACCTGCTGATGTAACCAGACGACCCGCCCCTCGGATGGCACATGCCGTCAGAAGGGGTGGGGTCACTCGGTTACATCACCAGGTGGCCCCGCCCTTGCCTATATAACAGCTGTCACAGCAATAAGATAGCAGTCAGCGGGACGTCTCCCATGGAGGCAGAGTATTTTCAGGTTTCTTTTCTATTTTTCGGGTTCATCGCCACCGTGATTGAAGATGGATGGACATCGCGGAACACTTTTTTTTTTTTCATTTTTAATAAAGAAATTGTCAAAAACTGTGTATTGTGGTTTTCACTTTTTGACACTTTTTTGGTAAATGGGTAGAGGTACAATGTACCCCATACCCATTCACATTGGGGGAGGGGGTGGGATCTGGGGGCCCCCTTGTTAAAGGGGGCTTCCAGATTCTGATAAGCCCCCCGCCCGCAGACCCCCACAACCACCGGGCCAGGGTTGTGAGGACAAGGCCCTTGATCCCAACAATATGGGGACAAGGTGCTTTGGGGGGACCCCAAAGGACCCTCCCTATGTTGAGGGCAAGTGACCTGGTGTGGTTCAGGAGGTGGGGGAGCGCTCGCTCGTCCCTCTCCTATCCTGGCCTGCCAGGTTGCTTGCTTGGATAAGGGTCTGGTATGGATTTTGGGGGGAACCCAACGCCAATTTTTTTTTATAATTAAGTTCCCCTTAAAAACTATGCCAGACTCAAAGGGCCTGGTATGGATTTTGGGAGGGACCCCATGCCCTTTTTATTTTAATTTTTGATGTGAATTTCCCCATAAAATCTATACCAGACCCAAAGGGCCTGGTATGGACTGGGGGAAACCCATGCCATATATTTTTCTTAATATTCTGTCATAGGGTTCCCCTTACCCACTTCAATACACTATATTATATACTGTGCACGGACTGCACTGTATATATATGTATAAATATATATATATATATATATATATATATATATATATATATATATATATATTACACTGCCTGCACTGTGTATATATATATTCTACACTGACTTTTGTAACTATTTGATTACATCTTTTCATGTGACAACACTGAAGAAATTACAAGTGTACAGCTTGTATAACAGTGTAAATTTGCTGTCCCCTCAAAATAACTCAACACACAGCCATTAATGATTAAACCGCTGGCCACAAAAGTGAACACACCCCTAAGTGAAAATGTCCAAATTGGGCCCAATTAGCCATCTTCCCTCCCCGGGGTCATGTGACTTGTTAGTGTTACAAGGTCTCAGGTGTGAATTGGGGGCAGGTGTGTTAAATTTGGTGTTAACCCTCTCACACTTTCATACTGGTCACTGAAAGTTCAACATAGCACCTTATAGCAAAGAACTCTCTGAGGATCTGAAAAAAATAACTGTTGCTCTACATAAAAATGGCCCTGGCTATAAGAAGATTGCCAATACCCTGAAACTGAGCTTCAGCACGGTGGCCGAGACCATACAGTGGTTTAACAGGACAGGTTCCACTCAGAACAGGCTTCGCCATGGTCGACCAAAGAAGTTGAGTGTATGTGCTCAGCATCATATCCAGAGGTTGTCTTTGGGAAATAGACATATGAGTGGTGCCAGCATTGCTGCAGAGGTTGAAGGGATGGGGGGGTCAGCCTGTCAGTGCTCAGACCATACACCGCACACTGCATTTAATTGGTCTGCATGGCTGTCATCCCAGAAGGAAGCCTCTTTTAAAGATGATGCACAAGAAAGCCCAAGAAAAAGTTTGCTGAAGACAAGCAGACTAAGGACATGGATTACTGGAACCATGTCCTGTGGTCTGATGAGACCAAGATAAACGTATTTGGTTCAGATGGTGTCAAGCATGTGTGATGGCAACCAGGTGAGGAGTACAAAGACAAGTGTGTCTTGCCTACAGTCAAGCATGGTGGTGGGAGTGCTATGGTCTGGGGGCTGCATGAGTGCTGCCGGCACTGGGAATCATGAATGCCAACTGCCTGCACGCCACTAACTAACCTGCCTATAGCTAACTTCTCTCATTCATTACACTATATATGGCAGCCGTGTAAGCAGCCTTATATAGTGTGGGACGTGGAGTTAGCCCCCTGAGCCATGATTGGCTAAAGGCACCCTGCCTTTGGCCAATCATGGCTCTCGCAGCAGAGCGTGCTGTGATTGGCCAAAGCAAGCAGATCAGGTGCAAGCTTTGGCCAATCATCAGACATCAATGCACTGCGATCTCACAGTACATTATGGGGCGTTTTGCAGCGCTCAAATTTGCCGCGACCGCCCCATAAAGTTTGGTATTCGCCGAATGGGCGAACACCCGATGTTCGAGTCAAACGTAACATTGGGCTTATCCTTACTTCTAAGCCTTCTGCAGCTTCCCCTACAAAGAGCAGAGTATGAGGGGAAGATTTCTTCTGATAGATTCATGTGACATTAGGTTGCTATTCCACCCAGGAGGACTGTGAAAAGCCTGATATATATATATACATGAAGAAGGTCTTTAAGACACTAATACACATTTTATGGGTTACCTGAGTACAGTCTCTCAGCTAGGTCAACCTTTGATTGATAAATAGTAAAACGCAAAAAAAATAAAAAATAAAAAAGGCAATGAATTTGTGTTTGGAAATACACATTTATTTAGTTAAATGGATTAATTGCATTAATGTATGGTTTAAGGTTATGAGTGGTGTACCCCAAAGTTCAGCGCTGTGGCCCTTACTTTTTAATATATTTATAAATTACATAGAGTCTGGGGATTATAAATACCATTTCAGTATTTGCAGATGACACCAAGCTATGCAGTGGAATAACGTCCTTACAGGCTGTCTCCAACTTACAAGCTGGCCTCAATGCTTTTTATTGGGCAACTGTGTGGCAAATGAGGTTTAATGTTGATAAATGTAAAGTTATGCACTTGGGGGCTAAGAATATTCATGCATCATACATACTACAGGGAGTCAATGGCGGAGAAGGATCTGGGTGTTCTGTTCTAGATCATAAGCTTAAAGCGGAGGTCCACTGAAAAAAAATATTAAAAGCCAGCAGCTACAAATACTGCAGCTGCTGACTTTTATTATATGGACACTTACCTGTCCAGGGAGCCCGCGATGTCGGCAGCCGAAGCCGATCCGTTCTTCGGCTCTCGGGTGCTGCTGCCGCCGCCATTATCGGTAAGGGAATAAGGAAGTAAAGACGTGCGGCTTCACTTCCTGGTTCCCTATTGCGCATGCGCGAGTGGCGCTGCGCATCCTCTCAGGTCCCTGCTGTGTTCTGGGACCTGTGTGTCTCCCAGAATACAGCGGGGGAGGACGGGGTAGGTGCCGGAAGTGGCATAGATCACCGCAAGCGCAGCGGTGATCTATGCCAGGAAGTGGGAGCAAATACCTGTATTAGACAGGTATCTGCTCCCTCCTCCCCCCTGATAGGTGCCAAATGTGACACCGGAGGGGGGGGGGGGAATCTAAAAAGTGAAAGTTCCATTTTTGGGTGGAACTCCACTTTAATAATAACATACAATGCCAAACAGCAGTTTCCAAAGCAAACAAAATCCTTTCTTGTATTACAAGCGGTATGCATTGCAGAGAGAGAGATATCATTTTGCCCCTGTACAAATCATTAGTAAGATCTGGAATATGCAGTTCAGTTTTGGGCACCAGTTCTCAAAAAGGATATGGGGAACCTGGAGAAAGTGCAGGGAATGGCAACCAAACTAATAAGAGGCATAGAGGAGCTCAGCTATAAGGAAAGATTAGAGGAACTGAATTTATTCTCTCTTGAGAAGAGGAGATTAAGGGGGATATGATCAACATGTATTAATACATAAGTAGTCCATGTAGCGAACTTGGTGTAGGGTTATTAGTTTTAACATCATCACAGCTGACAAGGGGCCACTCTTTACATCTGGAGGAAAAGAGATTTAACCTCCAAATATGGAAATAGTTAGATGTTGGGCCCTGACCCACTCAGCCAAGGACCAAAGGATGCCCTCGCTCCCACTGGGTGCAGTGCTCTACCTTAAAGCCACAATAGGTGAATGAGGCACCGCACCAAGTGGAACAGAGGTGCAACTCCAACGCTATTTTTCTGAATTCTTTTCTCGCTGAATGTTTGCCTTATATATTTGCATATTCAATTCTAATGTAGCTGTGTGTGATCTGTATAGGTCAATTGGTCTATATGGCTGGCTGGAATGCAATTGTGTTTGTATTGATGAAAATATAACCATGTCTATGACTAGTGTCCAAATCCGAATATATGCCTCACCAGGCCTGAGGAGAAAAGAAGGGGGTATCCCTTTCATCACAAAGCCTGGATCTGTGCAAGAGGTTAATATTGTGACCAACGCTATAAACGAGTGTTTTTTAAGAGGGTTGTGCACTTTTTAATGAGTTTTTACTTTACGGGTTAATTTTACCTGGGTCACATTAAGTGGATCAAGGGGCAGAACCTAGCCCTGTACTTAAGGGAGTGACAGCTGACTGCCTCATGTTTCCTGACAAAGTTACAATAGCCTTGAACAAAACATGTAGAAGCAGACTCAGGGATACGGCCCTACCCTCCCTGCCCCCACCCCCCCGCCTCCCGCCTCTGACCTGATCACCCCAGTTTCCAGGGAGTTCAAACTTTTCATCGTGGCTCACCCAGTTGACTGTTGATCACATATCCAGATTGGAGAGACCACCCATCCATCATTGGATCAGCTGAGTAGCGCACAGCGTACAGCATGTGATTCTGGCAGGATTTGATTACACACAGGAGAACTGCAGAGCTGTGAACGGCTGAGCAGACTTCATATCTACCCTCTCAAAGGGGAGCAGGAATGGTGGACTGTGGGTACATCTAACACTCATATATGGGAGTTTGTGTTATATGGTGGTGTCTGTGACAGGTTGAGGTTATCTGACTTAGGTTGGGAATCTCCCTGTCCCACATCACTGCGCCCAGTGTTTGTGAATGTCTATCTCTTATAGATACTAGTCCGCGCTACAGGAACTACCATGATGCCGCTCCTACTGCTTCACCTCTGGTCTCCACACACATCCCTCAATGGACATTTGTCTCCGTAAGAGCACACAGATTGTCATGTGTAAGGAACATGCACCTATCCATTGTTACCAGCTCACGGAGCTGGACATCGGTAGATGTTTATGAGCAGTTATCACAACCACATGGATTTCATCTTTTGCCATTGACTGCATCTCTCTGACTGACTGACATTGTGGGAGTATGTGTTTTTGTGACTAGCAGCAATATATGGCAGGGTTGCGCCTCTGTTCCACTTGGTGCGGTGCTTCATTTGCCCATTGTGGCTTTAAGGTGGAGTGCTGCACCCAGTGGAAGCGAGGGCATCCTTTGGTCCTTGGCTGGGTGGTTCAGGGCCCAACATCTGGTCTTTGGGGGGAGGCGCTGTTTAGGGGAGGGTGAGCTCAGCTCCCCATAGGAACCGCTTCCTTATCCGTCATTCCCTTATCCTTCGAGGGTAGCCTTTTGGTCCCAGGTTGGGTGGGGTTACCTGGGGGTTATAGGTGGGAATTTTAGGAGGTTAGGGGGTTTTTAAGGGATTTATATGCGTGCACCTTTCCTCAGCACATTTCTCAGTAAATTTGTAGTTAACTCAGTTTGGTTGTATAGCGTCTTGTTGTTTTTTTGTTTTTTTTCTATGTACAGAGATTATATTTAGACTACAGCCCCCTTATTCAAAGAGCTGAGTACTAAATCCAATTATTAGTGAGATTCCCTTCTTTCATGTTTTGGTAAATTTTTCATAGTTTGATCTGTGAAAATGTGGAATAGACGCTGGTTCTGGCTAGCTCAGTAGATTGTTTTAAAGAATGCCTGTATTTTTCTTAAATGCATAAATATAGCTGGATATTAATATTTATAAGTAAAGTTGATCAAGGTTTTTTTTCCCCTGCTGGAGCAAATTTTATCATGCTTTATTAGGTTTTCTTTTTTTTTGCCTTCCTCTGGATCCAACGTGGTTAAAGGATTGTGTATGTGGAGGTTTTCTATTTCTGTGTCTATGTGTGTTTTTTTTCTGTGGGTTGAACTGGATGGACTCTTTTCTACCAGATTAACTATGTAATATATATATTGAAAAGCATAGCTAAAATAAATAATAATGAAAAAAACTACATATTCTATTTAATGTCCCAGTGGGAAGCTACAAGATGGTAGGAACGGACACAGACATCATATGAGAGCATGATTCAGACAACAATAAAGAGAGTCCTGTTTTGTGCATAATGTGCACACCAATTCATTACCGGAAAGCAAGAATCTTATGGGTTCCTGAGGGCAACCCCTCAATTTTTAAAGACTACCTAAGTATTTTAATATAGCTATTACATACTCTTCCTTTTAATCTGCAGATACTGACTACTCTTAATAAAGACAGCTGCAAGGATTAGATTATTGCTCACAAGATATTCTTGAGTGGCAACTGTTCCTTGCATTAGGCTCCATCTTTTTATCTTCCCATCCAGACGCAGCCATGGGCTGAGATATGAGCAGAGATGGAAAAGTATTTAGAAGATTCCTTAGCTAGTCAGAAGTATTTTCTCTGGGTGCCAGAGCAGCTGGAAAATAAAACGAGGGCTCTGAAAGAAATATCACAATGAGGAAAGATGATAAAACGAATGTCCTAACCTTAGCAACAGTTATACAGGAAAATGACTAATATCATACTTGAGACTTGAATAAATTGATTTAGCATCTGCCCATACAGTACTTCTATGGCACAAGGCACATGGGAAAAATAGATGCATTTTTAAAATGTTGTCTACTTTACAGGAGTCACTAGGTGCTTGTATGTAATCAGTGTGGCTCTTTCGTGAATGCAGGCTGTTACAGTTGTGCTTATAAGTTTACATACCCTGGCAGAATTAATGATTTCTTGGCCTTTTTTCAGAGAATATAAATGATAACACAAAAACATTTCATTCATTCATGGTTAGTGTTTGACTGAAGCCATTTATTATCAATCAACTGTATTTACTCTTTTTAAATCATGTCAACAGAATAATGTCAACAGAAACTACCCAAATGACCCTAATCAAAAGTTTACATGCCCTGGTGATTTTGGCCTGATAACATGCACACAAGTTGACACAAAGGGGTTTGAATTGCTATTAAAGGTAAGCATCCTCATCTGTGATCTGTTTGCTTGTAATTCGTGTGTGTGTGTGTGTGTGTGTGTGTGCGTGTGTGTGTGTGTGTATAAAAGGTCAATGAGTTTCTAGACTCCTGATAGACGCTTGCATCTTTCATCCAGTGCTGCACTGACGTTTCTGGATTCTGAGTCATGGGGAAAGCAAAAGAATTGTCAAAGGATCTGTGGGAAAAGGTAGTTGAACTGTATAAAAGAGGAAAGGGATATAAAAAGATATCCAAGGAATTGAGAATGCCAATTAGCAGTGTTCAAACTCTAATCAAGAAGTGGAAAATTAGGGGTTCTGTTAATACCAAACCACGGTCAGGTAGACCAAATACGGTTTCAGCTACAACTGCCAGGAAAATTGTTCGGGATGTAAAGAAAAACCCACAAATAACTTCAGGTGAAATACAGGACTCTTGTAAAACATGCTTTAAGATGCACAATAAAGATGAAACGTACGGAGGTGGATCACTGATATTTTGAGGACGTGTGAGCTATAAAGGGACAGTAAATTTGGACAAAATTGTTGGCAAGATGAATGTAGTATGTTATCAAGATATACTGGAGGAACATTTGTATTCATCAGTCAGGAAGCTGCGCATGGGACGTACTTGGCCATTCCAACATGACAATGATCCAAAATATAAGGCCAAGTTGATCTGTCATTGGCTACAGCAGAATAAAGTGAAGGTTCTGGAGTGGCCATCTCAGTCTCCTGACCTCAATATCATTGAGCCACTCTGGGGAGATCTCAAACATGCAGTTCATGCAAGACGACCCAAGAGGAATGGGCAGCTTTACCATCTGAGAAGATAAAGAGCCTCATCCACAAATACCACAAAAGACTTCAAGCTGTCATTGATGTTAAAAGGGGGCAATACACGGTATTAAGAACTGGGGTATATAAACTTTTGATCAGGGTCATTTGGGTAGTTTCTGTTGTGATTATGATTTAAAAAGAGTAAACACCGTTGATTGATTATAAATGGCTTCAGCCAAACACTAACCATGATTGAAAGCAAATTTTTTGTGTTATCATTCATATTCTCTAAAAAGAGGCCAAGAAATCATAAATTCTCCCAGGAATGTAAACTTATGAGCACAACTGTATATGATTATTGTGTGTGAGTGCACTACTCTTTTACCATACACCACTCATATTTGTACATTACTTTCCTGATTACTGTGCAATAAAGGAATTAAAAAAATTACAAAAAAATCTCCCCTCCAAGTGTTAAATTCCACTTAACAATACGCTAAGCATAAATCACCAATTAATATATCAACATTGCTGACATGCAAAATATATATCACAAAGTCCTTGTGCAAAAAAGTGCAAATTCTTCTCTTAATGTGCTGCTGTGTATCTTCTATTTTCATTTGTGACTTAGTGACACACCACCACTTTCTAGATCGGCCACTTACCAGATATTTCTTTTAGGATACGCCTTTGGTTCATTAATAGGATAACCACTCCACCTTATTATCGTTCCCCACCGGCTATGCTTGAGCTTTGATATTCCTCATGTAAAGTATATGGACAACGATCATTGCGCAATGCGTTTAAAACTATTTATTACCATAAAATACAAAAGTGTACACTCACATTTAAAAGTGCCCTCGAGCCGGCACTAAGCTATTCCAGCAGTTAGGGACGGGTGTCATTCAGTAGCGTGGTCAGCCTGTGTGCGATGTGAGTGTCCCCGCACCTCACTTGCGCTTCACCCCTTGTTCCCGTTCGTATCTCCACCAGCTACGGACGTTCCAGATGTTCTCGCTCACGTGGTGCAAAATCTCGTTCTTGTTCTCCCAGCAGCCTCTACGCGTTTCGCATCATAGTATATGCATTAGACATGTGCAATTCGTTTCGTAACAAATCAAAATTCGGACAAATTTTGCATCTTTTGGACATTTAGATGCATCTGAATGTCTGAATAAAAAATAACGAATTTCAATTAATACGAAAGAACTTAAAGCGGATATAACAAATGAATTCGACATGATTCGGTAATTCATTAAAGATCTAATGAAGCAAAAGGTCAACTCAAATGAAATCTTATGCCGCGTACACACGAATGGACTTTACGCCATACTTTGCCCGGCGGACTTTTCGACGGACTTTACGACGGACTTTCCGAATGAGCGGACTTGCCTACACACGATCAACCAAAGTCCGACGGATTTGTACGTGATGACGTACGACCGGACTAAAACAAGGAAGTTCATAGCCAGTAGCCAATAGCTGCCCTAGCCTCGGTTTTTGTCCGTCGGACTAGCATACAGACGAGCGGACTTTTCGACCGGACTTGAGTCCGCCGGATAGATTTGAAACATGTTTCAAATCTAAATCCGTCAAACTTTTGATAAAATAAAGTCCGCTGGAGCCCACACACGATCGAATTGTCCGACGAAATCCGGTACACCGGAACAAGTATGCCGTAAAGTCCGATCGTGTGTACGCGGCATTACAGTCCAATCAGTTGATTAATTTTGTGCTAGAGGTTGGATTACTGGCAAAGTGCATTCCTGAGAACTGAGTGAGAAGGGTGTATTGTATTTCAGCAGAGGAGAAGAGATATTGTCATTGTGTGTGTTAATAGATTCAATAAACAAACAACTTTCCAAACTACGAATCATTATCACAAATATATATACATACATAAATATCGAATTTCTACTAATATGAAAGAAATTATAGTGGATATAACGAATGAATTCGACATGATTCGAGATTCAGTATATCGACACTCTACAGAATTATCCGAAAACGAATTAACATAACATAACGAATATAACAGAACAAAATTATGTATTTTACGAATGACAACGAACCGAAACTAAACAAAATTTTCCATTGTGCACAAGTCTAATATGCATAGACTCTGATTTACTAAAGGAAGACTCTGATTTACTAAAGGAGTAGTGCATGTTTACATTCAAAGTGAATTTTCGCTTATTTTAGTGAATAAAGGGTAACAAAATTAAAATATGCTTACAATTACTTGCAAGGAACATTAAAAAAGGATTTTTGCTCATACATGAATGGATGAAATCGGCACAACTTCACCTCAATTACTAAGTGAACATTCACTTTGCAATGAGAAAATTCATTTAGCTTAGTGAATGAGAGGAAGTTGTGCTGACTTCAATTATCCAATCATTTGCAAGCAAAAATCCCTTTTTTTAAATTTTCCTTGCGCAAGACTGATTATATTTTGCACAGTGAATTTTAATTTTGTTTCACCTTATTTTAAGTGAAAATTCAACACGATCAGCTGCTCTAGTAAGTCAAGCTCACCAAATCACCCAGCAGATCTCATGAACAAAGACACAAAGTCCTCTGTGGGTTTACGTCCATGTGATTTAAAAAAAATAAATGGTGGCACCTGCCATAAAAATCCAGTTTTAAAGATGCATGTGTAATAAATCTTAGGTAACAAGAGCCCCTGGGTCTATCTGCCACTTTTGCTTATTCAGCACTTGCACTTATTTATTCACTCGTTCAGCAACTTACAATCTATCTAATTCAAATCTTAATTCTTCCATGCAAAAACACCCCCTTTAAAAATCCAACAAACTCTAATTCTAGCCTTACATGTAAAGGTTTCTCTTGTTTAGTCCATAGGCTGAACAAATGAAATCTAACAGATACCTCCATGCACACAAAAAAGCATGGATGCTGCCAGCTATTGTATTCTTCTTGAGAAATGCAGTAGTCTAGGCTTCTTCATCATATCCGTACACAGTACTTCCCTCTCTCCTACCTTCTGACACAGAGCAGAGGTTAGATTTGCCATAGGCCCCCCAGAGTCAGCAAAACCCATCAAAGGTTAACATCTTGGAGGTGTCACTATGGTCATTCAGTAATAGAAATGTTATATTCCTAAAGTGTATAGGTGCATTTATGACATCAGTAGGAACAATGAAATGTAAGAACATCTGGGACTGATCTTAATGGCTGAGTGTACTCTGTATAGATTTTGGCAATACAGTACATCCTACCTACCAACTTTGCAAGATGAAAAAGTGGGACACATCATAGCACAAAGTATGTAGGAAAAGACACACCACTGCCATGTCTCAAATAGCGTGGACCACAAAAATGATTGGTTTAACCCCCCCAAAAAAAAACATTTTTCATCATAACAAATATAATATTTTAAAGGTTTGTTAAAAGGTTTAGTGCAGTAAAACTTCTTTAATAGTTTAAAAATGTACATGTTTTATAGAGGCCTATACATCAGGCCAAAAAGAGGGACACCTGAGGAACATAAGGGACAGAAGGATTAGGTTCCAAAAGAGGGACAGTCTCTCCAAGTGAGGAACTGTTGGTATCTATGTTAACACTATGACAGTCTCTCCAAGTGAGGGACTGTTGGTATCTATGTTAACACTATATTAATATAAATAAAAATCAAAATGTGTGTTCATTTAATAAAATGTAGCTTCATCAACATCTTTATACCTTAGCTTCCATAGTGCTGGTTTGTAAAGAAAGTTATAGCAACTCGTCATTTTCACTTAAAGTAAAACTATAGGCAAAACTTCTTTTTTTTTTTGGATAGAGTAAGAGGGGGTCACAACCCATGTCAGGTTTTTTTTTTGCCATCTGTGTCCTATTGCGGAGATTTACCTTCACTTCCTGTCCCATAGCCAAAGAAGAAGTGAGAGGAAATCTCTGCAAATTAAGGGAATCCCTTGTGGCCCCCCAGGTCACCAGAACTAGTGTCCCCATTGAAAGATTTCCCCTCTATTACTTTTCTGGGGACAACCAAAAATTTGGGATTTTCTTTTACTTTCACTTTCAATGATAATGGTAAACAGGACAAATAGAGAGAGTGAATCTCCCTAAGAGGGGTGCAGGCAGCAACAAAAACTGACAGGTGTTCTATTCCATCTCCACTTTGTACAAAAACTAAAATAACAGTTTTGCCTTTAGTTTTACTTTATCCCCTTGGATCTGGCGCCTGTTGGCCCTTTAAGAAGTTTAGAATGGAGGGAGGCGGGGCAGGGTTTTACAGTCATGTGGCACATGATCGGAAAGCTAACCATTGCAAGCAGCAAATGGGAGCTTTCCATTATCCGCTGGTAACTGTGTCGGAAGCACGCAGCGCACATGCTCTAGGCACAGCCCTATTTGCACTATTGCATGCAAATATGCAGCTACTTGGCACCAAGGCCGCCCACCAAGAGGTTGCATATTTGCGTGCACTCTGCGCCAAAAGGTTAAAGCGCAACTCAAGAAAAATGTTTACTTATGCCGTTCAGCGGAGCTTTCCCACACTACAAGGGTTAATTGCTCATTTTGTCTAGGGAAGAAAAGAAACATATCCTCCACTTCCCGGCAGACAGTGCTCCTGCATGCTCTGGTGGTGGACTGTCCCTCGGCATCGTCATGTTCAATGCAGGGCTATGGAGCACAAGGGAGAGGAAACTGCAGGGGGAGCAGAGGAAAATATATCTTCCATTTTTTGTTCTCTTAGGCTTTAACAAGTAGATAACCCTTGCAGTGTGGGCATAGCCTCACGGCAAGGGATAATTTTTTTTAGTTGCCTGGAGTTGGGCTTCATAGGAAGGAGATAAGCAGCCATTTATGATTGGCCACCATGGACATTTCTTCTTGTAACTGCTGGGGGACCCCAATAACCTAATATGTGAACCAAAATGAAATCCACTCTAGATTTTCTCTCTTTAGCTCCTGTAACAATTGTTTATTATTCATAATGATTTCCAAACCTACATGCTGTTTGTTTATAGAAATGTGTTTATTTAAAACATGATTCATTATTGTGCATTTAGGAGTATAAACAAACAGATGTCACTTACAAAAGACTTGAATACTCCATAGACAATGTACCTTAAAGTGATTGTAAGGGTTATTTTTTTATTTTTTTAAAATAACAAACATATCATACTTACCTCCACTGTGCAGCTCGTTTTGCACAGAATGGCCCCGAACCTCGTCTTCTGGGGTCTCCCGGCGGGTCTCGCGGCTCCTCCCCACATCAGATAACCCCCTGGGAGAAGCGCTCTCCTGGGGGGGTTTTGCCTTGCGGGCGCGCTCCCGAGTCCAGCATTTGCATCCATAGACACGAATGCCGTACTCGGCCCCGCCCCGGCGCACGCGTCATTGGATTTGATTGACAGCAGCGGGAGCCAGTGGCTGAGCTGCTATCAATCTATCCAATCAAGAGCCGGGACCTCATGGATAGAGGGAGAGTGCGTCTCCGCCTACAGAAATACAGGGCTCAGGTAAGTAAAATGGGGGGGCTGGGGGGCCAGTCACTGCCAGGTGAACACAAGGGTTTACAACCACTTTAAGCCAAGAAACATGTCTGATTCCATTTACTGAGTACATACGTTTATGTTGTGCAGCAGTGGCGGAATTACCGGGGTCGCACCAGTCGCACTTGCGACGGGGCCCGGCATTCTGCCAGTGTGGGGGGGGGGCCCAGCAGGGTTGCTCTTCACAGGGCCCTGAGCGGAGAGCGTGTCTGTCATCAAATAGCAGCGCCGAGACACCGGCATTGACAGTTCTATTTCCCTCTCCGCACCGGATGACACAGGACAGGACACACAGCTGATCTCTCCCCCTCTCCTGTGCAAGAATCACGATGTACTACTGTAGGTGCACAGAGCAAGGAAACAACCTCTGTCTAGAGTGGCTAGTCCTCTCAGGTCCCTCCCCCCAACTCTGTCTCCTGCTTCCTATCTCTCTCCATGCGGCTTCTAATCTACACTGCAAGGTAAGAAAGACTCCTAAATGTCAGTATAGTTTGATAGTTTGATTAGTGTCAGGAGGGGAGTGAGTGTCTGCCGCTGGTGTAGAGGAGAGGAACACAGAGCCAGCCCCCCCCCCCATTTACAAGTACCAGCACTCTATATCTGCCTTATTGTATAGAGGAACTACAAGTCCCAGCACTCTGTATATCTGTCTTCTTGTATAGAGGAACTACAAGTCCCAGCACTCTGTATATCTGTCTTCTTGTATAGAGGAACTACAAGTCCCAGCACTCTGTATATCTGTCTTCTTGTATAGAGGAACTACAAGTCCCAGCACTCTGTATATCTGTCTTCTTGTATAGAGGAACTACAAGTCCCAGCACTCTGTATATCTGTCTTCTTGTATAGAGGAACTACAAGTCCCAGCACTCTGTATATCTGTCTTCTTGTATAGAGGAACTACAAGTCCCAGCACTCTGTATATCTGTCTTCTTGTATAGAGGAACTACAAGTCCTAGCACTCTGTATATCTGTCTTCTTGTATAGAGGAACTACAAGTCCCAGCACTCTGTATATCTGTCTTCTTGTATAGAGGAACTACAAGTCCCAGCACTCTGTATATCTGTCTTCTTGTATAGAGGAACTACATTCCTAGCACTCTGTATATCTGTCTTCTTGTATAGAGGAACTACAAGTCCCAGCATTCTGTATATCTGTCTTGTATAGAGGAAGTACAAGTCCCAGCATTCTGTATATCTGTCTTATATAGAGGAACTACAAGTCCCAGCACTCTGTATATCTGTCTTCTTGTATAGAGGAACTACAAGTCCCAGCACTCTGTATATCTGTCTTATATAGAGGAACTACAAGTCCCAGCACTCTGTATATCTGTCTTCTTGTATAGAGGAACTACAAGTCCCAGCACTCTGTATATCTGTCTTCTTGTATAGAGGAACTACAAGTCCCAGCACTCTGTATATCTGTCTTCTTGTATAGAGGAACTACAAGTCCCAGCACTCTGTATATCTGTCTTCTTGTATAGAGGAACTACAAGTCCCAGCACTCTGTATATCTGTCTTGTATAGAGGAACTACAAGTTCCAGCATTCTGTATATCTGTCTTGTATAGAGGAACTACAAGTCCCAGCATTCCGTATATCTGTCTTGTATAGAGGAACTACAAGTCCCAGCATTCCGTATATCTGTCTTATATAGAGGAACTACAAGTCCCAGCATTTTGTATATCTGTCTTGTACAGAGGAACTACAAGTTCCAGCATTCTGTATATCTGTCTTGTATAGGGGAACTACAAGTTCCAGCATTCTGTATATCTGTCTTGTATAGAGGAACTACAAGTCCCAGCATTCTGTATATCTGTCTTGTATAGAGGAACTACAAGTTCCAGCACTCTGTATATCTGTCTTGTATAGAGGAACTACAAGTCCCAGCATTCTGTATATCTGTCTTGTATAGAGGAACTACAAGTTCCAGCACTCTGTATATCTGTCTTGTATAGAGGAACTACAAGTCCCAGCATTTTGTATATCTGTCTTGTACAGAGGAACTACAAGTTCCAGCATTCTGTATATCTGTCTTGCATACAAAAAAATACTAGGAATACAGGGGGTATAGGGGGTCCGGTGTTATCTAGGAGTACAGGGGGTAACCTGGCACTATTACCTAACCTGACACTACCACCCTACCTGCCGCTATTACCTAACCTGGCACTACCACCCTACCTGATGCTATTACCTAACCTGGCACTACCACCCTAACTGATAGACACCGATGGACACTGATGGGCACTGATAGACCGATGGACACTGATAGAGGACTCTGATGGACACTGATAGAGGACTCTGATAGACACTGATAGAGGACTCTGATGGGCACTGATAGACACCGATGGACTCTGATAGACACTGATAGAGGACTCTGATGGGCACTGATAGACACCGATGGACTCTGATAGACACTGATAGAGGACTCTGATGGGCACTGATAGAGGGCACTGATGGACACTGATAGAGGGCACTGATGGACACTGATAGAGGGCACTGATGGACACTGATAGAGGGCACTGATGGGCACTGATAGAGGGCACTGATGGACACTGATAGAGGGCACTGATGGACACTGATAGAGGGCACTGATGGGCACTGATAGAGGGCACTGATGGGCACTGATAGAGGGCACTGATGGACACTGATAGAGGGCACTGATGGACACTGATAGAGGGCACTGATGGACACTGATAGAGGGCACTGATGGACACTGATAGAGGGCACTGATGGACACTGATAGAGGACTCTGATGGGCACTGATAGGGGGCACTGATAGGATTTACTGATAAGCACTGATAGGGGGCACCGATGGGATTTACTGATGAGCACTGAAGGGAGGCACTGATAGGGGCCACCAAGGAGTCACTAGGGGGCACTGATAGGGGGCACTAAGAAGGCACTGATAGGGGCACTGATAGGAGGCACTGATGAACACTGAAGGGGGGCACTGATAGGCTGCACTGATAGGAGGCATTGATGGGCATTGATGAGCACTGATAGGCAGAACTCATAGGCTGCATGGATGGGCACTGAGGAACACTGATAGGCTGAACTAAGGCAGTATTGATGGGCACTGATGGGCAGCATTAAAGAGTACCGATAGGTGGCATGGATGGACGCTGCAATAGTGAGCACTGATAGGTGATGCTGATAGGCAGATTTGTTGGGCACTAATAGGCAGCATTAATGAGCACTGATAGGTAACACTTGTAGGCGGCATTAATGGGCACTGATAGGCAGCATTGATGGGCACTGATACATGGCACTGATGATTGGGGCACTGATTATCAGTGTAAACAATTTACTGACATTCTTGACAGTTAATGGCAGTCCTTTCCCAACACAGACACAGCGTGGGAGGGAAGGGCTGCGGATAACTGGCAAGTCTGTTTACATGTGATCAGCTGACATCACATGGTAAAGGGCCACTGTGATTGCGCTGGATGCACGCCCCAGGGGGCATGCGGGAAGCATGGTTTTGGGAGGATATCCATGAACACCCTCCCAAAATTGGAAGCCCGGAGCTCGGATGGAAGGGGGGGCCCATCATGGTTTCTTGCACCGGGGCCCTGAAGGTTCTAGTTACGCCTCTGTTGTGCAGTCCAATTATTACTCACTATGAGGTCAGCGCTATTTAGATCTCCTATCTGCTCACCAAGAATAGATGCTTCTCAGCGCCAAAATCCTGCAATCTCAAATATTGTTTACCTTTCCATCAAGGGCCCATTCACACAGGACGCTTTATTGGGGCCCCTTGTAGATCCATGTTCTCCCACCACGGGGTTGCATAAGTGTTTTGCGTGAATCAACATGCCAGCGTCCTATTCATTTCTATTGAGACACGTGGCTGCACTGACACAGCCACTGTGTCCTAATATGACATGCAGGTGAGTGTAGGTGCAGGTACCTGAATGCACCCTGTATGTGTTTGGGGACCTGTTCCCACACTCACCCATATGTCATATTAGGATATAGCAGCTGTGTCTGTGCAACCTTGTTTCTCAATAGAAAATAATGGGATGCAGGCACAGGGATGTGCGGAACACTTGTGCATCCCCATGCTGGGAGAGCATGGACCTGCACGGGGCCCACAGTAAAGCACCTCATGTGAATGCACCCTAAAAAAATGCACCTGACCATACACATGATCATTCTTTTTAATCCGCCCACCCATTGTACATTGTGATTCAGTCTGGATCTGTCTGAAAAACTGAGAGATGGATGTAGTCTGAACACTTATGTGAAAGGGCCCTAATACACTGATAACATTAAAATTAATGAACTGTGAGCTCTGCCCAAACATTTTTTTATTATGTTCTATCATTCTTGTCATCCAGGCATCCCTGCAAGAATACATTGCCAGACCAGTAAGGTTTTCCACTCCAGTTAAGCAAAACAGCCTTATTAAGTAAGCAAAACTGCTTACTCAATGATACATGTCCAAGGAACATCACTATACCACTGAAATCAACACTCTGCTTCCGTCAGCATGCACCAAGTGAAAGATTAACAGCACTGACCAATGCCATAGAACCCGACTCATGTTACCATTCTTCTCACTCAAACATGAACAAATGCTTTGCAGAAATATATGGGAATGTAATAAAAAAACAAATGTAGGTCATTGTAGTAGCCGTGAAAAATACATTTAATTTTACTGTGAAATGAACATTAATATTAAAGTGGTCCTAAAGCCTCAATGCTTTTTACCTTAATGCATTCTATGCATTAAGGTAAAAAGCCTTTTCTGCTGCAGGCTCCCTCCAGTCCCCTTATTCTTACCTGAGCCCGATCCGATCCAGTGATGTGCACGAGAGTGGCTCTTGCCGCTGTCTCCCTCCTCATTGGCTCCCTCTGCTGTTAATCAAAAACTGGGAGTGGGAGCGGGGGGGGGGGGGGGCGCAGGGGCGGCTGGGCCGAGTCTCCTGGTTTGTCTTAGTAGACACAGAGTGGGTGGTTCATGAGTGAGTACCCACTGGTGCCTCCATGAAAAGTGGCTTTCCATGGGGGCACGGGCTGAAGAGGAGGAGCCTGGAGTGCCGGAAAAACCCCAGAAAAGGAGTATCAGGGCTGCTCTCTGCAAAACCATTACACAGAGCAGGTAAGTTAAATATAATTGCTATTTTAATTTAAAAAGGTTTAATGTCACTTTAATTTCATTACCATTAAAGGAGAAGTATGGCCAAAACACTTTTGGCCTTATTCCCCTGGAATCACAGGAGTGCAATCAGCTCTGCACTGTGACCTGTATTCTGCCAGCAGCGGGCTAGAGTTCCCTGTCAGCTGGCGTCAATCAAACGGTCCAAGCTCTGCAAATATTCCCGATTTTCATGTCTGGATCCACCTGATGCTTTAGCAGCAGCTGGCTCAGCCTCTCAGCATGCTGAAAGTTTGGATTTGGTTATATTATATTGCCATTGCTATTTCAGTCCCTTGTTTTTCTGCATTAGGGATTTGGAACACTGCTGTTAATTGGACCCTGTCAGTGAACTGATTTTGGGTGCTTGGAGGACATTTTTATTCACATGTATACTCTTTTGCCTCCCCTCTCCTTTCAGAGGGATTGCACAAGCCTTGATTTACTGGTTAGTACTTTATCTTGTATGCAGGGTTTTCATGCTCTATGGATGTGCCCTAATACTATTTAAATCATTTTCGAAATACTGAATATAATTTTTTGTGTGCAGGCTTTGATTTTATGCTTTGTCACCTGCACTGGCCTGCTCCCACATTCGCCCCACAGGGAGGGATCTTGCCCAGGTTCTGCTTTCGATTTCTGAGTGGGTTTCTGCCATTTAAGAGGTGGGTAAGGCTTTTGGCTCAGTCTGGGGCTTACTAATTTACTGATGTTTTGTGTATGTGGGTGTTGTTATTAATGCTTTATAATGTCTAACACTACGAAACACGTAGAGGATCATAATATGGCTGGACTTTGTGTTCCCTTATATTGTACCTCACCCCAGGATTGGGGCATTATTAGATCTATACCTGAATAGATGCCAAGGGAAATGCTCCCCATGATCGTAAATTATTTTTTACTTAATTTGTGTAATAAAATGTATATTTTGGAATAACTTGTACGTACCAAGAAAGTCCATGTATGTTTTTTTTTTTAACCAGAGCTCTGTTTAATAGCCTACCCTTATTTCATATTTTTGCCAACTCTTGTATTCTTTGTAATTCTCCAATAATAAAGTTGTTCATTAAGATTTAGATTTTTTAAATAATTTATTTTTCTCATGCAAGAAGCAAGGCACTTAGATTTTATCTTACTCTTTACAGCTATCTACGAAAATAAAATTATGTAATATGATGTTGTGAAATGTTGTTGTCAATAATCTCTCTCAACATCTGTTTTAGAAGGCGGCCCTTGAAAAGAAAGTGGAAAATTAATATACTTAATATTAAAGCTAAACTCCAGGCAGCTGTAAAAGACAAATAATACAGCTATATATTCATTGATAAATCATAAAATACATTTATAATACAATCAGTGTAAGTACCTGAATCTGACCTAATCATAACTTCTTACAATCTCCTTTGCAGCAGTACTCAGACTGAGAGGAATAGGAGCCAATGGCGGGCCATCCATTAGGGGCGCTGGAGCGCCGTCCCCTCTATCCACGGTCGCCACCCCCACGCTCTATCCTCAGCCGCTATTTGGCAGGACACAGCCACCCCCTATTGATGCATCCAGCCCCTTTCAGGATACCGGGCCCATGAAGTACAGTGACGGGGGTGTTTTTTTAAGCACATAATTAGAGCCATAGGCTCTAATAGGCTTCAAAAGAGGGTGGGCTCGTGGCGCAGAGCATTGTGCCAGGAGCCCAGCCCACCTAGGTGTTACAACAGTGAATGAATATTTGCTATTAAAAAACTGATTCTCAATCCGGCCAATCAGAAGCAGGTCTGAGACCCGTTTTGGCCACCGAGGAGGAGGAAGGAAACGGAAGCCGCCGCGATGCCCGTGGAGAGCAGGGGAAGGGAGAGCCGCCAACGCCGCCACCAAGCAATGGAAGCCGCCAGTGAAGCCCAAGAGAAGCGTTGCCCACCATAGATGGGGTAAGTGCACCAGACCCACCCGACCGACCGCCGACAGGGGGCTGTTTGCTGCCCCCCCCCCCAAAAAAATTACCGCCACTGCTTGGAGCTAATCAGATTTGAAGCATGCAGATGTACTGAGAGGCGACATGCTAATAGGTAAAGAAAGCAGAGTGATGACCTCTTCATTTTGCTATTATTCCTTCAGTATTCAGTCAGCCATTTCTGGCTGTGGCCATCTTGAGTAAGGGCAGACGACTCTGTAGCAGCAGTAGCATTTACTTCCTGGAATCCATCTTTTCTTAGGACAGGCCTGCCCCCCCCCCCCCCCCCAAAGAATGTTGGGCTGTATGACATCATCTGGCTAGTCCTGGAGACCAAGAAGTAAATGAAGAAATGTAAAATATATATATATATATATATATATATATATATATATATATATATATATATATATATATATATATATATATATATATATATATATATAATGATATACATCCCAATGTATTTACTAATGCTAGCAGCATACAAATTAAAAATAGTCAATTAGTCAAATAGTCAAAAATAGTTGATTGAGAGAGTTTAGTTGCCCTTTAATTGTAACTGAAAAAATCAATATCATCCAACTTACTGACAGAAATACAAATCCCTTGATAGGTAAAACAGCTCCCTTTTTATGTATTTCTTATGTTTACCTGGAGTTCAGCTTTTAGACCCCTTTCACACTGAGGTATTTTACAGGCGCTATAACGCTAAAAATAGCGCCTGCAAAGTGCCTGTAAAGCGCCTCTCCTGTCACTCCAATGTGAAAGCCCAAGAGCTTTCACACTGGAGTGGTGCGCTGGCAGGACGTCAAAAAAAGTCCTGCAAGCAGCTTCTTTGAGGCGCTTTTGGAGCGGTGTACACTGCTCCTAAAGCACCCCTGCCCATTGAAATCAATGGGGACTGCCACCTTTTTTTTGTCTATTTCAATCGATTTAGATGATTGTACTCTGTTGTTCTATTTATACCTTATTTTTACACTTAGGGGATTATACAATTTTCATCATTGGGGTGGATAACACACCTGTTTCTCCTTCCTTATTGTAGTGGTTTAGGACGCATTTGGATGGAACCTAGGTTCTTTCTATTTCATTGCTTCCCCATTTTTTTGTAAACTCTTTTCCTCTTGCAGAGGAGCCCCTCTCTTTATTTAACCAATATATTTTGTATTATATTTAAACAATTTGTTTTTCTTCTGGCTTTCCTATAGTAGACCTTTCAATATGGATGTCCTTGGCACAGCTTGGAAGGAGCCTTATGTCCAATATTCAGGCGACCTGCCTGACCAAGAATGTTAAATCAAACAAAGAGAACAAGACATTCTTAGATCGTATGTTTAATCTCCTTTAATCTGCCGCAAACTTGAAGATTTTGAGGTACAAGCCGACATTATGACCAAAAGATTCCAAGAAAAAGGTTACTAGGAGAAGAATCCAGTTAAACTGAAAACCCTAGGTAAAGAAAATGGAAAGGAATGTATTACTGGCCAAGAAAGACAAGAAAATAGGAAACTACACAGATGTGGTTTATATCACTGGGTTTAACCCCCAATACCAATTAATAGAACATATAAATTAAAAATACTGGCCCATCCTGAAAGAAGACAGGGTCCCATCCAGAATTTTACCGAAGAAACCAAGATTCGTGTATAGAAGAGCTCCCACACTTAGAAACCATCTAGTTCATAATGTACTGTATTTATTGGCGTATAACACTCACTTTTTCACCTTAAAAATCAGGTGCAAATAGCGTGTGCGTGTTATACGCCAATACTTCAATTTTAGCTGCCTCAGAGGGGACAGGGAGCGGGCCGAGATGAGCACCGTCAGATTAAATTCATTGAGAATCTCCTGTTTACTTGGCAGCCTCTGTAATAGGAAGCCCCGTCTCCTGGGCCGCCATTGGACCACTGTTCTGTTCGATCAGGCTGCACTGATGGCAATGGTGAGGCTGCTACATTGATGGCAATGGTGGGGCTGCTGCATTGATGACAATGGTGAGGCTGCTGCATTGATGGCAATGGTGAGGCTGCTGCATCAATGACAATGGTGAGGCTGCTGCATTGATGGCAATGGTGAGGCTGCTGCATTGATTGCAATGGTGAGGCTGCATTGATGGCACTTGTGAGGCTGCAGATGGGCATTGATCAGGCTGCATTGATGGCAATGGTCAGGCTGCAGATGGGCACTGACTCTTATTTTGCTTCAAAGTTTCTTATTTAAAATGTAGGTTTTTTTCCTGAAACTTCCCTCTTAAAATGAATGTGCGTGTTAAACGCCGATAAATACGGTAATTGATCCCCCAAAAACCTGTTAAAATATTCTTGGAAATGAAGGGATTCTACCGGTGCCAAAAATGTCTCCCATGTAGAGTGAGTAAAAAGCAGCCACAGAAGAAAGAATCATTTAAATCTAGGGTTAACAACAAGGAATACCAAATAATAGAGTTGATCGCATGTAACAGCACCCTATGTTGTTGAATGTCCATTTCACCTCCAATATGTGGGTAGGACCACACGTTCTCTATTTGTGAGGATCAGGGAACATATCAACAACATAAGAAAAGGAATCCCGAAACATAGCCTCTCCAGGAACTTCAAGGAAGTACATCACAGGGACCCCACAGGACTGATATTCTATGGGATAGACAAAATTAATGATCACTGGAGAGGTAGTATTAAAAAAGTCTTTGTCTCATAAAATGAGACAAGGTGGATGAACAGATTGGGGTCCTTATTGCCTGGGGACCTCAATCTGGATATTGATTTAAATTGTTTCATATCAAACTTTTAAACACAACTATTCCCCTAAGACAGCAGAGTTGGAGCATATTGCCATCATCCCTAATTTCATCTTCTTTGTAAAAAAGGAGTAGACCTCTGTGATAACATGAGTGTAGCGCAATAGGGGCAATGACTATATGCAGATAGTTACTGTCATACACATGAAATATACAGCAAGGCATGTACAATCTAATGGTTGTCGGGTTAGGAAAGGTATACAAAACTAATATAATGAAACACCTACCACTGAATACTCCTCCCTTGTAATATATCAATTGCATAGAGTAACGGATCAAAGTTCTTTTTCTCTTTTCAGTACCACTGTAATACTTATCTCACAGTCCTTTTATCAGGGCTCAAAATTTCAAGTCCTGAGCTACTAGCCAGGCCTCAAGGGTTACTCGCCACCAGTGCCCCACTCAATCCCTACCCTGCCCCGCCCTACCCTGCCGCGGCCCTAAACACGCCCTCATAAGTTATTTCATGAAATGACACTTAAATGTTTTACGCAAAATAAGTTACAAAAATAAATATTAACAACAACTTTATCAGTGCAGCTTCACCTGTGCCCCTTAATGCAGCATCACCTGTGCCCTTCAATGCAGCCTCACCTGTGCTCATTAATGCAGAATAACCTGTGCCCACCTTTGCAGACACACTGTGCCCACTATTGTAGCCACACTGTGCCCACCATTGCAGCCACACTGTGCCCACCATTGTAGCCTCACTGTGCCCACCATTGCAGCCTCACTGTGCCCGTTGCAGCCACACTGTGCCGTTGCAGCCACACTGTGCCCGTTGCAACCACACTGCCCGTTGCAACCACACTGTGTCCGTTGCAGCCACACTGTGCCCATTGCAGCCTCACTGTGCCCATTGCAGCCACACTGAGCCCATTGCAGCCTCACTGTGTCCATTGCAACCACACTGTGCCCATTACAGCCTCACTGTGCCCATTGCAGCCTCACTGTGCCCATATCAGTCTCACTCTGCCCATATCAGCCTCACTGTGCACATTGCAGTCTCACTGTGCCCATTGCAGCCTCTCTGTGCCCATTGCAGCCTCACTGTGCCCATTGCAACCACACTATGCCCATATCAGTCTCACTGTGCCCATTGCAACCACACTGTGCCCATTGCAGCCACACAGTGGCCATTGCAACCACACTGTGCCGATATCAGCCTCACTGTGCCCAATGCAGTCTCACTGTGCCCAATGCAGTCTCACTGTGCCCATTACAGCCTCGCCTGGGCAGAGGAATGCATGGCTGAAGGAAGAGGAGAGCCGCGGGATAGCACGTTGTTACCGGTGCTTACATTATAATTGTCTCCGCTCTGCTCAACACAGCCCCGCCTCCTCCTGACACGTGCCTGTGATAGACAGAACACATCCCAGCATTCTATCTATCACAGGCACAGGTCAGGAGGAGGCGGGGCTGTATTGAGCAGAGCGGAGACAATTAGAATGTAAGTGCCGGTAACAGGGTGCTATCCCGCGGCTCTCCTTTTACTCCGCGGGCGATCGCTGGGAGAACGGCTCCCGTTCAAACCCACCGGCAGTGCTGCTCTCCCCCCCTCTCCCAGGAAGGCAGCCCAGCTCGCAAGCCCCCATTTTCCACTCGCAAAATGCGAGTAGGCGAGTGGAAAATTTGAGGGCTGCTTTTTTTATATTATACATACATATATGGTTTTATATCAGTAATTTATATATGTTTTACTTGTATGTTTACTGGATAATATCTGGATTGCAACAGAAAGCGGAACTGCAGTTGGTTATTTTCAAATCAAACCACTGAGGGCGCATGGACTGGGAATGACATAGAATGGATGGAAACTAGCCCAGGTATAGAGAACATGGTTAAAATAGAATACTTCCCTTTGTGATACAAAGGGAGGAGGCTAGTAGTGGCAGGAAACTCATGCTAAGGGTGTATAGCGGAAACCTGTATAACCAGTCCTTTCGAACCTTTAAATCTGCCTCTTTTAAGGGTGGACACTGCAGACCGCTTGCTATAACTAGACCTGAGATGTACCAAGATGGCACCGCCTCAAATGACGTCCTATGACGAAATGCGTAAGGCAGAGCTTGGTATGCACTCACGTCATGTTCAGTTGCGAAGTTCTGGCCCGAGGAATGCACGCTGGTCCGGAGCTTACGGCTTACAACCAGGATATGCCAGTTATACTTGACTGCATCAAGTTTTTGCTTTTAAATTATTTTTTAAATAAACTACCATTCGGATTTACGCTATGCGTAAAAAGAGTGCCATCTCTTTTGTCTATGAGGATATCCCACAGTGAAACATAGAGGTGATTATGGCAAATTCATTTCATCTGAGGAGGTGAGCCCTTGGAGGGACTGAGACGTCCAGTATACCCCAGTGTCTGCTGAGCCAAGGAGGAGTTGATCGGTCCGGGAGCTGCCTTAACACTCACTACATGCGGTTTACCCCTACAGGGGTGCAAGAATCTGGAGAGTAGGGAACTGAAGGGGGAGCATGGATGTCACCTGATTTATTGCACATCTGCGGTCAAATATAGTCACAAACTATTTTGGAAAGCACAAAAGTTACTGGAAATTTCGTTAAGATTGGACTTCACAATTTGAATACTTAACGGAAAAATATTTTTCACTGGACTTTCATTTGTATTATCATTACCTTTATCTTTAATTTACCATTTTTTGGGTCCGTTTTTATATTCTTTTATATAGAACCAATCCCTATTCATGTGTACTAAAGTTATCATGTATGACTAGGAAAGAAGCACTTTTGCTAAAATCAGATTGTAAAGCTAATAGGATAAGGGCATCGATAGGGATGAGCTCGATGTTCGGATCGAACATGGGTTCGACCCTAACATCGGGTGTTCGCCCATTTGCCGAAGAATGAACATTATGGGGCATTCGCGGGAAATTCGAGCATTGCATGAAATTTGAGCATTGCTGTATGATGATTGGCCAAAGCATGCACCTGACCTTTGGTCATTAGACCAGCAGATAAGGGGGGGGGGATTGTTGTTCTAGATCGACAGGATTATATCAATGAGATGCATAGAATCCTGAATGATACCACCACGTACACACCTGTCCCCTCTGACCCTAAAGTGAAATACCTGAAGACTTTGAAGTCGTTGGTTAGAAGGGGCAGGCAGATGGGGGTCCTGACGGAGAAGGAAGGCCTATATTTAGTACCTACGGCCCCACGTACCCCCACTATCTACTACTTACCTAAATTACATAAGGATCCTATCTGCCCCCCGGGACGCCCCATTGTCAGTGGGATTGATTCCCTGACGTCCCGGGTGGGCAGATACATTGATTTCTTTTTACAACCTTTAGTACAGAGTTTGCCCTCTTACGTTAAGGATTCCAGACACATTATTCGATTGCTTAAGGGAGTACAGTACCATGCAGGGATGTGGTTGGTCACCGCGGATGTGACCTCATTATATACTAATATCTCACATTTATTGGGTTTTCAGGCAGTTGAACATTATTTGATTAGGGATTCCAAACTTGCCCGGGTTCAAATATCATTTTTGATGGATTTATTGAGGTATGCTGCCTCTCATAATTATTTTTGGTTTGGCAATAAGTTTTATAGACAGGATGTGGGGGTGGCTATGGGGGCTAAATACGCCCCTAGCCTCGCCAACCTCTTTATGGGGAAATGGGAGGAGGATGTCATCTATGCCAGGGACAATTCCCAGTTGGTCCTGTGGGCTAGATACATAGATGACATCCTCCTCCTATGGAATGGCGAACTCTCGGCCTTAGATGGCTTTCTGACCACCCTTAATGCCAATTCTATTGGGATTAAGTTGAACTACGAGAGGAGCCAGACCACTATTAACTTTCTGGACCTCAGAATCTCTGTGGATGGTAATAGATTGATTACCTCTACTTTTTTCAAGGAGACGGATAGGAATTCGTTCATACCAGTTGACAGTTGCCATTATCGCCCATGGCTGGAGTCGATCCCAAAGAGTCAATATCTTCGGATTAAAAGGAACTGCTCCAGCCAGGTAGATTTTGATGCACAGGCTGGAATCCTTACCGAGAGATTTTTGGAAAAGGGTTATCCGAAGGATTCTCTTGTTGAGACTCTTGAGAATGTACAACTTGTCAATAGAGATGATCTGCTTGTCGAGAGGAGTTCTGTCGATAGGGGCCAGTTCAATCTAGGGGTCCCTTTTGTCACGTCCTTTTCTTTACAGCATCATAATATAAAAAATTTAATATACAAGCATTGGCATGTAATCAAGAGTGACATAACCCTCAAAGACATCTTGCCAGATAGGCCCCGTGTCGTCTTTAGGGGAGCACCCTCGGTACGCCATCAGTTGGCCCCCAATATTTTAAATCCTCCAATTACCAAACCAACGTTTTTTGATCAATTGACCGGCTTTTATCAATGCAGAAAATGCAGGATTTGTAAGCTAAATGCATGTTCTCATAGAAGGACTACCTTTTTCACCTCTACCAGTACAGGAGAAACGCATAATATTAAGCCGTTCGTTACTTGCACCACTGAGAGGGTCGTTTATTTGTTGCAGTGCCCGTGTGGCCTTCAATATGTGGGTAGAACTAAGCGCCCTCTCCAGGTGCGACTTAATGAACACATTACCAACATCATCACGGGGTTCAGGAATCATTCAGTGTCTAAGCACTATTTACTGGTGCACGACAGGGACCCCTCAGGTACCCTTTTTTTTAGGGATAGATAAGTTTAGACCTCATTGGAGGGGTAGTGCACTAATTAGGGGTATATCTCAGCTTGAGATGAGCTGGATCCATAGGTTAAGGACGTATACACCCTATGGGTTAAACATTGACATGGATGTGAACGCGTTTATTGATAACTCATGAGGTGATTTTATTGTATTTTTTTACCTATACCTTTTATATGTCTATATATGTGAAATGTACCCGTTCTGGGATGCTTGCTAGAGGACGCCATGCTCATTGTTTGATGTATTCTGCTTATAGACATTTTTCCTTTTTTATTTAATTTTTAATTTTTCACATTTATTTATATATTGTTGGGAGGTTTGAATATACCCCTACAATATTTATTCCCTCCCACTATGAGCTTTATTACAGGGGGTTTTTTTTGGTTTACATATGATAGTTGGGATTGGATTTGGTCACTTTTCCACATTTAGGTATGTGGTATCACAATTTTTTTTCATTTTTTTATTTTTATTTTTGTTTAATACTTTCATGATATTAAACTTCCACAGTTGGTAGAATTGCTATGTAAAAATATATATTTTTTGGGCACGGTGTTGGTTTTTTGCATGCCCTAATTTGGGGTGCGTCTTTTGCCCGTTCTCTAATGGTTAGGGCACTTGCCCATACCCATTATGGTGTTTCAATGTGTTCCTGCTGACATTGTGTGCATATCAGCTAATTACATGCTTCAGGGACAATTAGGGCTTTTGCCCACATCTAAGATGGCGTTCTCGCCACCTTGAATGGCACTTGCCCATACCCATTATGGTGGTTTAACCTGTTCCTGTTGACATTGTGTGCATATCAGCCAATCACACGCTTCAGGGAGTACTAAGGCTTTTGCCCACATTTAAGATGGCGTCCTCGCGCTCGCAACTCAAAACGAGGCTTGGATGTCTATTTATTGGTGGTGGCTCACTGCGTTGCTTGTCCCCATTGAGAACGTCCTTTTGATGACGAAACGCGTCATTGGGTACGCACGCAGCGACGCTACCACGAGACATATACTTATGCGATATAAGTGCTTTTATTTTGTAAGTGCATTACTTTATTTATTAAATTTGCTTTTAAACGTATTTCACCATGGAGAGTTTAATTTTTATATTCTGGGTGGTTTACTGACGATGTGAACTTCGGGTTAATGAGGACGTATCAGGGTGCTCCTTGCCAGCTATATGTCAGCTCCTAACCTACTAAGAACCTGTTTATCACCGTGAGTCGGTAAGCACAATCTACAGCCACGGTGGTGGGGTTTTTTTCACTTCTCTCCTCCCCTTTTTGGTTGTTTTTATGTGCACACCAGGGTGATTGGTATGTTCGTATGTCCATGTCTAGCATTTAACATACTACACTATGGCCAGTTTTTCTTGTGTTTGCTTCTCTCCTGCATCCATTGAGGGGATTTTGATTTGACCACGGACGGTGCTGATTGGTCCAATACCCCAGAGGCCCTGGCAAGGGTTTTTTGCCATCCGCTTATTTCTTTGGAGTTCTGGTAAGAGCAATCATAGCTCATTTGGAACAGCATTCACATTTACACTGAATACCTACTACTTTGGGAATTTGGACTTTTATTTACTGGATTCGTTTTCTATATTTTTGTTGGTGTTAGGTCACACTATTAACTCACTCCAACACATATAACTTTTGTTTAGCGCAGTTTATTTAATTTTACATGCACCTGACCTGCATGCTTTGTCCAATCCCAGCGCCCTCTGTTAGGAAAGCCATAATTGGCCAAAGCCAGGGTGCATTTGGCCAATCACGGCTCAGGGGGACTAAGTCCACGCCCCACACTATATAAGGCTGCCTACACGGCTGTCCTGTGTAGTGCTGTTGGCGTGGACGGAGAGATAGTGTGATTTAGATTAAGCAGGAAGGTTATTCAGTTAGTGGCAGTGTATTTGATATATATATACAGTCGGTCTAGTGTATGTATATATATATATATATATATATATATATATATATATATATATATATATATATATATACTCTGCATCTGCAGCATCCAGTCAGTATAGCCTAGATCTACATTCTACAGTGCATTCCATCGTGTACTATTTCTAATCTACTTCAGGCAGTGTATTTGCTATATATATATATATATATATATATATATATATATATATATATATATATATATATATCTTTTCATGTGACAACACTAGAGAAATTAAACTTTGCTACAATGTAAAGTAGTGAGTGTACAACTTGTATAACAGTGTAATTTGAGTATAGCCCTAAGTGAAAATTTCCAAATTGGGCCAAAAAGTGTCAATATTTTGTGTGGCCACTATTATTTTCTATCACTGCCTTAACCCTCTTGGGCATGGAGTTCACCCGAGCTTCACAGGTTGTCACTGGAGTCCTCTTCCACTCCTCCATGACGACATCACGGAGCTGGTGGTGTTAGAGACCCTGCGCTCCTCCCCCTTCTGTTTGAGGATGCCCCACAGATACTCAATAGGGTTTAGGTCTGGAGACATGCTTGGCCAGTCCATTACCTTTACCCTCAGCTTATTTAGCAAGGCAGTGGCTGTCTTGGAGGCGTATTTGGGGTCCTTATCATGTTGGAATACTGCCCTGCAGCCCAGTTTTCGAAGGGAGGGATCATGGTCTGCTTCAGTATGTCACAGTACATGTTTGCATTCATGGTTCCCTCAATGAACTCTAGCCCCCAGTGCCGGCAGCACTCATGCAGCCCCAGACCATGACACTCCCACCACCATGCTTGAGTGTAGGCAAGACACACTTGTTTTTGTACTCCTCACCTGGTTGCCATCACACACGCTTGACACCATCTTAACCAAATAAGTTTATCTTGGTCTCATCAGACTACAGGGCGTGGTTTCAGTAATCCACGTCCTTAGTCTGCTTGTCTTCAGCAAACTGTTTGCGGGCTTTCTTGTGCATCATTTTTAGAAGTGGCTTCCTTCTGGAACAACAGCCATGCAGACCAATTTGATGCAGCGTGCGGTGTATGGTCTGGGCACTGACAGGCTGACACCCCACCCTTTCAACCTCTGCAGCAATGCTGGCAGCACTCAAAGTATATTTCCCAAAGACAACCTCTGGATATGACGCTGAACATGTGCACTCAGCTTCTTTGGTCTACCATGGCGAGGCCTGTTCTGAGTGGAACCTGTTCTGTTAAACCGCTATATGGTCTTGGCCACCATGCTGCAGCTCAGTTTCAGGGTCCTGCCAATCTTGTTATAGCCTGGGCCATCTTAATGTAGAGCAACAATTCTTTTTTTTAGATCCTCAGAGAGTTCTTTGCCATGAGGTGAGGTGTTGAACTTCCAGTGACCAGTATGAGAATAAGAGCGATAACATCAAATTTAACACACACTCTCCCCGTTTACACCTGAGACCTTGTAACACTAACTAACCACATGACACCAGGGAGGGAAAATGGCTAATTGGACCCCATTTTCACTTAGGGGTGTACTCACTTTTGTTGCCAGTGGTTTAGACATTAATGGCTGTGTGTTGAGTTATTTTGAGGGGACAGCAAATTACACTGTTATACAAGCTGTACCCTCACTACTTTACATTGTAGCAAAGTGTAATTTCTTCAGTGTTGTCACGTGAAAAGATATAATAAAATATTTACAAAAATGTGAGGGGTGTACTCACTTTTGTGAGATACTGTATGTCTATATATATATATATATATATATATATATATATATATATATATATATTATATGTATATATATATATAAAATGTACACAATACAGTGTAACCGTAGTGCAGTTGCTACTAATTTTTTGGTGGTGTACACATTACACAATACAGTGCAGCCGTAGTGCAGTTGCTACTACACTTCTGATGGTGTACACAGTACACGATACAGTGCAACTGTAGTGCAGTTGCTACTACTTTTCTGGTGGTGTACACAGTACACAATACAGTGTAGTGTGGTGTTGCAAAACAAAATATACATCATGTCCGGAAGGCCACCAAGGAGAGGCAGACGCTCACAGGCCACTAAAAGAGGTCAAGCAGGCTCTGTGTCTACAGTCAACAGTGCTGGTCATGGACATGGTGCATCCTCTGCAGGTGGCCGTGGGGCACGCTTGTCCTTTTTTTCTGCTTCTGGCCGTGTTATTGAGCGAGAACATGCAGAAGAGTTGGGGGAGTGGATAACAAAGCCATCCTCATCCTCCTCATCCTCTGTCACTCAGGCTCATAGTCGTTTGCCTTCCAATGAAACTGCCAAAGCAACCTATACCACCAGCTCCTTGACATTCACTCCTTCTGTAGCCCCACCATCATGCACGGAGGAGTCCCCCGAACTATTCGACCACAGTGTCAGGTACATGCTGATGGAGGATGCAATTAGAAGGCTCTGATGTTAGTTCCCAGGTTTAGGAAGGGAGTAACGTGAGCCTAGAGAGATGGGGTGCCCAAGAAGGACAAGAAACTGGCAGTCATGTTCCCCCAGCCGCAGCATACTGCCAAGTTTGCTCCAGTGATGAGGAGGGAGGGAATGATGAGGTCACTGACTCTACTTGGGTGCCTGATAGAAGAGAGGAGGAGGAGGCACAACTCCAACGAGGCAGGATGTCCTCTAGGGGGCAGCTTAAGGGCAGATATCCTACTGCATCACACCGCAGAGCTCCGCAGGTGCAGGGCACTGCTGACTCCCTGCTGATTTTGAAAAGTTCCTTGGTGTGGGCCTGTTTTGACAAGCGTGCAGCGGATCGCACCATTGCTGTTTGCAACCTATGTCTGAAGCGGCTCAACCGTTGCCAGAACAGCAGCCGCTTGGGCACCACATGCTTGACCAGACATATGACGACCTCCCATGTAGTCTGTTGGCAACAACACTTGAAAGACCCACATCAAAGAAAAAGGCAGACTTCTCCTTGCTCCTCATCTGGGATCTCCAACCCCACTATACCTCCAGTCCTCTCAAAAACCTGCACTGAGAGGAATGAAGGTATAACAATAGGTGTCCCAAGTACTTACAGCCAATCTGCTATCAGTACACCTCCATCTGATTTTAGCAGGCAAATTTCCCTACCCCAGTTGCTAAACCATAAAAAGAAATTCGGTCCCAGCCATCCACATGCTCAGCGTCTGAATGCTAGCTTGGCCAAATTGCTAGCACTGCAACTGCTGCCTTTTCAGCTGGTAGACTCTGCCCCCTTTTGTGAATTTGTGGAATGTGCTGTACCTCAGTGGCAGGTTCCAATATGCCATTTCTTTTCACATAAGGCCATTCCGGCTCTCTCCCAGCATGTGGAAGGCAATGTTTTGGCTTCGTTGGATTGGGCGGTCAGCAGTAAGGTGCTTATTACCGCTGACTCATAGTCTAGCAGGCATGGGCAGGGACGTTACCTTTCCTTCACGGCGCACTGGGTAACTTTGCTGGCAGCTGGGAAGGATGCAGGACAGGGTTCAGTATTGTTGGAGCTTTTTACGCCACCATGCCTCCAAAATGCTAGTGGTGATTTTGCCACAGCTCTCTCCTCCACCCCCTCCTCTTCTTCCTCTATGGCCTCTTCTGCAGATTTCTCCTCTGAACCAGCGGTGCTCCGTAAGCGTTCAAGGGCCTACGCAAGCACTCAGGCAAAAGATGCATGCGGTGCTTGAGTTGGTCTGCTTAGGGGACAGGAGCCACACTGGAGCAGAGATTCTGTCAGCTCTGCAGGGGCAGGCCCTGAGGTGGTTGACGCCACACCAGCTTCAGCCAGGAATGGTTGTATGCGACAATGGCACTAACCTTTTCTCCGCCCTCTGACAGGGACACTTGACCTATGTCCATGTTTGGCACACGTCTTGAATTTGGTGGTGCAGCGGTTCTTGAGCAGGTACCCAGGCTTACACGATCTCCTGAGGCAGGCCAGAAAAATCTGTGGTCATTTCCACTGGTCATACAATGCCAGTGCTCGGCTGGCTGACATTCAAGGGAAATGCAACCTGCCTACCAACCGCCTCATTTGTGACATGACCACCAGGTGGAACTCAATGTTGGCAATGCTGCAGCTGAGTACCTGTGTGAGTATGGCACCAGGACAGGGTCAGGGGAGCTTGGCTTTTTTTTCGCCATGCCTGTGGCTACTGATTAAGGATGCATGCACTGTCCTGTCACCATTTGAGGAGGCCACAAGGATGGTGAGCAGCGACAATGCATGCATCGGTGATACTGTCCCTCTTGTCTCCCTGTTGGAGCACACGCTTCGTGGAATAATAGAAAGGGCACTTGAGGCAGAACAGCGGCAGGAAGAGGAGAACTTCCTTACCTCTCATGGACCCCTTTATGTAGATAGCATTCCTGTGGACCTGCAAACACACAGGAAGAAAAGGAGGAGGAGGAGGACTGTGTCAGCATAGATGTAGAGGATAACACTCAGCAGCAGTCTTTAAGGGATGGTTTTCAGTCCCCAGAAACCCAAGGAGTTGTATGTGGTTGGGAGGAGGTAGTTCCTGACAACGTCATCCTCAGTTACCCAGAGGACTCCCAGTTCAACGCGTCTGCAAATTTATGCTGCATGGCCTCCCTGATTCTGCAAAGCCTGTGGAAGGACCCTAGGAATCATGGTATCAAGGAGAGGGATCATTACTGGCTGGCAACCCTTTTTGATCCACATTATAAGGGCAAGGTTGCAGAACTCATCCTGCCTTCGCAGAGGGAACAGAGAATGAAACATCTTCAGGAGGCCATGAGGAAAGGTTTGTGCAATCCGTTTCCAGACCCTGGGAGGTTACAATTTCCTGGTGCTGGACAACATGTTGCTGGGGCTTCGTTCAGTCAGAGGAAGATCGGTGGAGAAGGTGTCCGGCTGACCGATGCATTTAGACAATTTTTCAGTCCTCAGCGCCAAGGTCTGATCGGTTCAAGCAACCATCGCCAGCGTCTGCATTACATGGTGCATGAATATCTTGGGGCAAGAGCAGACTTGGAGACCTTTCCAACAGGCCATCCACTGGGCTACTGGGTCTTGAGGATGACCACTGGCCAGAACTTTCTCAATATGCAATTGAGCTACTGGCCTGTCCTGCATCCAGCGTTCTTTCTGAACACACATTTAGTGCTGCTGGAGGGTTTGTAACGGATCATAGAGTGCGCCTGTCTACAGACTTCATTGATAGGCTCACATTCATAAAAATGAATATGTCTTGGATCAGCAGCAGCTATCAAGCACCTGATGCTGATGTAACTGATTAATTTTTCTATGGATGTAGGATCCCTTGAAGACTGCTTATGCTGAGTAACTATTCCTCCTCAATCTTGATGATGCTAGCTTGCAACAATATTTTTGGTTTAGGGCACCACCACCACTGCCTAAGGCCCAATTTTTCTGCCTCTGTTTAAAAGGGGCATGTAATTAAAATTTTTGATATAATATTTAACAGCAGGGCCTGTTCCTGTGCCCACCAAGAGTAACTGTGAAGGCTTACAGTGTTATGGCCCCACCACCACCACCAAAGGCCCAATTTTTCTGCCCGTTTAACATGGGCATGTAAATACAATTCTTGATCTAATATTTCACTGCATGGCCCATTCCTGCGCCCACCAAGAGTAACTGTGAGGGGTTACAGTGTTGTGGCACCACCACCCAAGGCCAAATTTTTCTGCCCCTGTTTAACATGGACATGTAATTACAATTTTTCAAAAAAAATTTAACAGCAGCACCTGTACCTGTGCCCAACAAGAGTAACTGTGAGGGGTTACAGTGTACTGGCAACACCAACACCTAAGGCCCAATTTTCTGCAGAGTATATAGGACTGACCTTATAGTATATATACTTCTGTTCAGAGTATATAGTGCCTGGGGGCCCCCAATGCCATTTTAAAAAAAATTGGGTGTGGGGTTCCCCTTAATATCCATACCAGACCCAAAGAGCCTTGTAATGGGCTGGGGGGGGGGGGAGAGAGACTAATGCCATTTTTCTCAATGATTTTCATCTATATTACCGGGACCCAACAATACATTACAGCTGCAAGCAGTTTTTAATGACTTTTATTCCTTTAGAAATGACATTTTGTGCAGGGACTATTCTAAACACGGCAAAAATGCACCACCTTACAGGCATACTATAGTCATCCCCCAGGCAATATTTAAAGGAATATTTCACTTTTATTGTTTCACCTTAAGCATTATTAAAATCACTGCTCCTGAAAAAACGTCCATTTTAAAAACTTTGTTTTGCATTGATACATGTCCCCTGGGGTAGGACCCGGCTCCCCAAACACTTTTTAGGGCAAAAACTTGCATATAAGCCTTTCAAATTAGCACTTTTGATTTTTCACGTTCGTGCCCCATAGACTTCAGCGGTGTTCGCGTGTTCAAACAAATTTTTTTGCATGTTTGGATGCTCTGGTGCGAACCGAACCGGGGGTGTTCGGCTCATCCCTAGGCATCAATATAGCTCAATACACGTATACTAATCACATAAGTATAATATATATAAAATCAAGGATCTTGAATTAAAACATTTTACTTATATTTTCTTATAGAAATCACGAGAAATATTTAATGATATGTCACTATTTACTTTTTGGTTAAATCCCTCACTGGTAGTAGTGATCTATTGGGAAGACCACTCTTCAGGAGATGGAAGTATAATATACCCACCTGTTGCACACTCACCTGGGAAGAGCGATTCAGTGTGGTGGATTACTCTTCAGGTGACGGGCATTAACCCTATATCTACAACATTTTTTCTACTAGACTCTTGTTTGGACAGATTTAAGTGAGTTATTCCTAAGAATTACAAGCCTACAATATAAAACGCCAAATTTCCATGCAAAACAATGTACCGCTTTCAGCATAAAAAATTTTACATAATCATACCGCAAGGGAGGTTAAAGGAATTCATTACACTACTGAACATTAACCATATTAATCTACACTTTACATTCAGCACTGATGATACACAGATCCCACTTTTGGATCTGGTAATCATCAAAAACCCTGATAGGACCCTTGGCACAAATTTATACCATAAACCTACGGCCGGCAACACCTTGCTGCACGCCTCTAGCGTGCATCCCAAGCCGCTCGTACGTAGCATCCCCTATGCGCAGTACTTGCGACTACACAGGAACTGCACTCGGGATGAAGATTTTCATACCCAAGCTGCTCTACTGCGTGAATGCCTATTGTTGAGAGGCTACTCTAGAACCAATTTGAGAAAGGCCTTCAATAGGGCGTTCGTTCGCACTAGAGCGTAGCTATTATTTGATCCTCCATCTTCAAAAAGTACAGAAACAGTTAAGATCATTACGAAATTAGTGACTAGTGTACACGCGCACGATCCTTCGCACGTGCACCGTGCGGGAGACCAGACCGTAATGGCGCCGCTCTGTTGGGGACTATTTAAGCAGTATTTCTGCTCCTTGATGCTGCTGGGCGTGGATTCCGGGGGGGCCCTGGATGTACTTCCCATATCCAAGTAAGTATCTTCCATATCCAAGCCCTCACCCTGTTCCTCTGAGTAGACCCAGGTGACCCTATTTTTTACCATCTTCTGGCCACAACTTGTCATCCTTCATAGGTCACCTCACTTCAGCAGCTGGTTTTGACCACCATCTCTGATTAACCTCCCCAGTGTGGCAGCCAGTCCTTTCCAGGACTGGACTCTTAGGATTGAGTTAATTGCATTCCCTGCCCCAGATCCTTATCATGCTTTATCATCCTTAAGGTTAGTTTACCTACAAAACCTTGCTCTTTTGTTTTTCACTTTGCTCCCCCTTCTTTTCCGTCTTTTTCTTTTTCCTTCTCATTCCTCTTGTTTTCCCTCATTTTTTTCTTTTCCGATTCGACTCTCTCATCCCCCATCTTTTTCCCTTCCCCCCTTTCCTCTCCCCCCCTTCCTTCTCGGATCCCCCTACCCTTTCCCCATCCTCCCCCTTTCCTCCCCCTCTTTCCATTTTTTCCTTTTCTCTCCTTTCCTTGTCTCTCTGCTTTCTTTCTCGATTCCTTAGCTTTATTTATTCTGGATTTATTTTATTTATTCCCTTTCTTCTTCCTGTTTTCCTCTTAATTTTACCTCTTCCTTTGTACTCCTTTCTCTTCCTTTTTCTTTTTTCTCTTTCTTTTACCTCCTTCTTTTCTTCTCTCTCTCATCTCATGTTTTATGAGCAACCTTTTTTATTTATTTTTTTTCAAACTACCCATTATATTTAGATATACGTCCAGACTTTGCATGTCCCCCCTGGTCGCCGCGGGGGAACTTTTATTGGCTCAGTTACCTTGGCTGGGCATGGTCACACGTAAGCAGCATTGCTCTCCCTTCCCCTACTTATGTTTCTGTATTTCTGTATTTTTGATTGATTTGTTTATTTTTAGATCGAATGTTAATTATCTGTCCAAACCTATTGCAGATTTTCTCCTGAAGAAGCCGCATTGAGACCGCAAAACTAGTTAAGATATGTCATCTGTGAATCATAATACTGGTGATACTTCCCGATTGTTCCCCATGCCTTTTTATGTATCCAGTAATATATGTCTTGCTTGATTTTATATTGATTTTGTATTAATAAAATTCTATATAGTTTTTACTCACGTGAATCTACATCAATTATATCTGTACCGCAATAGTCCACACTCCCTTTTTTGTCCTGAGGGACCAGTTGGGGTCTGGCCCATTTTTGTGTCAATGTACCAACACTGTCATGATATATTTTTCATATACTTACATAAATTTTGTCTGTGGTTTTTTATTTTTTATTTTTTGTTTGTTTATTTGTAACATAGGGTTCTGCTCACCACCTATTACAATTCTTACCCATCCTCCCCCATTTACCCCTCGAAAAGAATCTAGCCATATTAAGAGGATCCTTCTCGCACTGTCCACTAATGTTGGGAATCATTCTCCCACTGACCACCAATGTGAGAGGGTCTATTTACTACTGACCAGCAATGCACTTCTTCAGTGACCAATAATGTGAGGGAACGCTACAATATTCACTGTCTCCCTTCCTGTTTTGGCATTATTGTCCTTTTTTTCATTTGATTATTATTACTGAGAATAGTTTTGTTGTATGGAACAACCCTAGGTGCCAAATATAATAATTATGCCCAATTCCTTATTCTTTTATTCATTCTTTTATGTACTCTTATGCCCTGTGCACACGGTCGGACATTGATCAGACATTCCGACAACAAAATCCAAGGATTAGGAAAATCCAATCGTTCTAAACGTGGTGACATAAAACACATAAGTCGGGACTATGAACGGGGCAGTAGCCAATAGCTTTCATCTCTTAATTTATTCTGAGCATACGTGGCACTTTGTGTGTCGGATTTGTGTACACACGATTGGAATTTCCGACAACGGATTTTGTTGTCGGAAAAATTTATAGAAAGCTCTCAAACTTTGTGTGTCGGAAATTCCGATGGAAAATGTGTGCTGGAGCCCCCACAAGGTCGGAATTTCCGACAATAAGGTCCTATCACACATTTTCCGTCGGAAAATCCGACCGTGTGTACAGGGCATAACAGTCAACGCTAATGCATCATGGATCTGTAGATATAATCATTTTTAACAGAGCTTCCCTGGGCTGTGAAAGGTATGTTAAGGGCTCCTCTGTATTAAAAAAGTTTAGTAAGGCTGCATTATACACAGCTTATCTTCAGTATCTTACCACTCCATTTGACCACAGGAGTGAGGACTTGGAACTAACATATATATCAAGACTTGGCAGCCAGTTATCAAGCACCAGCATTGTCACGTGTAAGGAAGGGGAGAAAGTTGAATGTTCTCCCATAGGTTTTTGCATTTCCCTTCACTCAGAGTTCATGTTTATCTGGTGGCAGATATGTGAACTTTGTTTTATTTTTTTGTTTTTTTTGCACTGATTGGCAAAGCACAGGTTCACTTTAAAGTGTAATTATAAAGCACATTCCTAATAAAAGAGTTTTGTTTGTTATTTGAAATCTTTTAAATCTGTGCACTGGAATACAGGACAATAGTGTTTGTTCCTTAGAAATAATACACTTGAATCAGTATAAAAAGGAAACACAGACTCAACAGCTTTAAATCCAACTGAGCAAATTAATTTTATTATTCATAGAACATATTTCCAAGAATACTGTGATCAAGAATTTCATGCTCAACTGAATATTTTTATCACACATTTCTGATTGGGTAATTATGCTAAATAAAGACAAAGAAACTTTTCTCAAGCAGTACTTTTATTCAAGATTTTAAAGTAAAATTAACTAAAAATCTGACATTGCATCACCAAGATAAAATGTTATTTTTTTTCTCTTGCTCTGCCTTAAAGTGTCTATAGACAGAGTTAATGATCACATGTGTGTAAGAAATGTCTGAATAGTATATGAATATGCATGCTCATTACTTGTAATGTACTGAAAATTTACTTTTCTGTACAAATTTTCACTAAAATGATGGTTGGGCATTCAGATATTTTGGGCATTTCACTTCAATGGGTACTTTTACAGTAACATTGCAATGCAGCTATGTTTGTTTGAGTCATGGTCACAGAGAGCAAAACATACACCAAATAGCCATAACATTAGGACCACCCACCTAATATTAGGTAGATCCCCCTTTTGCCACCAAAACAGCCCTGAACTGTCAAAGCATGTAACATCCTGGTGCATCCTGGTGTCATCTCTTCCCCAGGTAAGCGAATCACACCCAAGTATGATGTGATTCATCATACTTGGCCACCTTCTTCCATTGCTCCGTTGTCCAGTTCTAAATCTCATATGCCCATTGTAGGCATTTTTAGCTGTGGAACTAGCATTAACATTTTCAGCAACTGGAGCTACAATTACTCTTCTATTGTATTGGACTACATGGGCCAGACTTCGCCCACGTGCATCAAGGAGCTTTAGCCACCCATGACCCTGTCACCGGTTCACTGGTTTTTCCTTCCTTGGACTACTTTTGGGAGGTCTTGACCACTGCAGACATCCCACAAGAGCTGCAGTTTTGGAGTTTCCCAGACCCAGTCATCTAGCCATTACAATTTGGCCCTTGTCAAAATCGCTCAAATTTCTTACTCTTGCCCATTTTTTCTGCTTTCAACACATCATAACAACATGTTCACTTGCTGTCCAATATATCCCAAGGACTTTCAGGTGCCATCGAAATGAGATAATAATTATTGTTCACTTTACCTGTTTTTGATAATAATGTTATGACTGACCACGTAGGGAGGAAAATGAAATGATTTTATGCTGTTATATTGGTGATATGTATATCATGTTTAACTAAATTATTTCTGAATAATTATTTCTGTAACATATGATGGGGAGCACTAGGTTGCACTAAAAAAGGTTACTGTAATGTACAGGACCTATTCAGATTGTTGTAGTGTGTTCATCTGAATGGATCACCAATGCACTAAAAATCCCACTCAGCACACCACAATGCAGGGTAGTGCAGTACCGTATATTGCGGTGCGCTGCCACACAGATGCATTACTTTAATACATTGGGGTGCAAATAACAATTTATAATATCACATTGCACTACCTAGCGTAATGCGCATTGCCATGTGCTGCAGTAACACATCTATAGGTGTGGATGCATCCTATAGTGTTTGCACATGTTGCTTAACGAAAACCCTAATGCCCCGTACACACGGTCGGACTTTGTTCGGACATTCCGACAACAAAATCCTCGGATTTTTTCTGACGGATGTTGGCTCAAACTTGTTTTGCCTACACACGGTCGCACAAAGTTGTCGGAATTTCCAATCGCCAAGAACGCGGTGACGTCAAGTACGTACGACAAGACTAGAAAAGGCCAGTTCAGAACCAAGCGAAGGCACCCTTTGGGCTCCTTTTGCTAATCTCATGTTAGTAAAAGTTTGGTGAGAGACGATTCGCGCTTTTTCAGACTCGTGGCTTTCAGATCGTTTTCTGCCGTTCAGTTTGTGCTTGTGGGTTTGTATCTGCTCTTCAGTGCGTGCAGTCAGTTCGTATTGGAGTTTTCTGTGCGATCTTGTCCGCTCATTGCTGTTTTTCAGGTCGCTCTTCACAGGCCTTGCTGTTCTTCAGTGCGTTCTGTTACTTCGTTCTGAGCAGCCGACCGTTTTCTAGCCATGTTGCGTATGCGTACTCCTCGTAGAGTTCGTGCTGTGCGGGGGCTTGGTGTTGGGGTCCTGACCTTGACACAAGTCCAGTCCATGAACAGGGTGGGGAGGAGTTCATGGACCAAGAATTGGTTGCTTCAGCGTGACCAGTTCTGTCATATGCCTTTGCTCCGTGAGATCCGTGAGAATAATCCTGATGATTTCAGGAACTTTCTCAGGATGATGGACCCCGTATTTCACCGTTTGTTGGCTTCGCTGACCCCCTATATCAGCAGGCAGGATACCTGCATGAGGCAAGCCATCACTCCGGAGCAGAGGTTGGTCGCTACCTTGCGGTATTTGGCCACAGGGAGAAGCCTGCAGGACCTCAAGTTCTCGACAGGCATCTCCCCCCAGGCTCTGGGGATCATTATCCCAGAGACCTGTTCTGCCATCATCCAGGTCCTACAGAAGGAGTATATGAAGGTAAGATTTTTATCCTTTAACATCACATTTTATTGTATTGAATGTTTGCTAATATATTGTATTTCTTTCTTCATTCCCTAATTACCATGATTGTATTATGCTGTGAATGTCCCCTTTGTCCTCATGCATACTGGATTTTTATGTAATTATTATTTTAGGTCCTTCATACATATTTGCCCTTCAATAACCTCCCCAGCATGGTGTCTCCTGCCCTATATTCACCTCATGTAGTTACTTAACAATGTATTTTATCAGCTCCATAGTAGTGCTTTACCCCAAACACCCCCTAAAATGTTTTGAAATGTTATTTTTGATTTAAATTCAGGCAGAGGGCCAGAGGCTTTTTTTTGTGGTGTCCCCAAATTTTTTGTAACCCTCCCTCCCCCAACTGCTAAGTCAGCTGATCCCAATTCTCTATCCTCAATCATCTATCTGCTGACTTTGCCAAACCCATACACACTATACCCACCTCTTTAGTGCTCAGATTTATGGATGAATTCCCCAAAGCATGTAGTGCAAGGGCCTGCCTGTATACTTTCCAATGGTACTGTTTAAAGTTCTTGTATCCTATTATGATCTTGATAGGTAATAGCAGAATGTCCAAATGTGCTCAAATGTGTACAGTGTGTATTTATATCTTTGTATTATGACACTTCTTACCTGTCCAGTGGGCTGCCAATAGTGTAACTAAGGAGGGGCTGTTCCAAGTAATACCCTGTATTTAGGCATTCATCTCTCAATGAAGTGAAGAGGGTTACCTGTCCAAGAGTTCCCCCCCCCCTATAATGTTAGAAATGGCCCATGAGAGGGGGGGGGGATATGATAGGTGTACCTTATACTTTGTTGTTGTTAAATTCCCCTTAATAAATGCTATCTGGAGGTTGACCCATAATGTTTGTGTCTAATCTGCTTGCCAGGTTTCTGTGAAAAAATAGTAATGTTTATTGTTTTTTCCTCAACAGTTTCCTTCCACGCCACAGGAATGGCAGACTGTGGCCTCCCACTTTGCCCAGCGGTGGGACTTTCCTAACTGCGGAGGGGCAATTGATGGGAAACACATCCACATCGTCCCACCACCCAACTCGGGGTCGTACTATTATAATTACAAGGGGTTTAATAGTATAGTGATGTTGGCGGTGGTGTCGGCTAATTACGACTTCTTGTATGTGGACGTGGGGAAGAATGGCCGGATGTCCGATGGTGGAGTGATCGCCCAGACGGAGTTCTACAGGGGTCTCCAGAATGGCAGCTTGGACTTGCCACCTCCAGAGGACAATGTTGAAGGTCTCCCATTTGTGTTCGTTGCTGATGAAGCATTTGCGCTGGGGGACCACCTGATGCGGCCATTCCCGATGAGGACCCTCACCCCGGAACAGAGGGTTTTTAATTACCGGCTGGCCAGAGCCTGAAGAGTGGTGGAGAACACATTTGGAATCCTGGCCAGCCGGTTCCGATTATTTATGACACCCATCCATATGGCGGAGTATAAACTGAACCATATAATACTTGCCTGCTGTGTTCTCCATAATTTTCTACGAAAACATTCAGCCAACTATGCTGGCTCAGTTGGGCCTGAGGCCGGAATCCCAAATACATCAACAATGACGGCACTTGAAAGCGGCCGTCCTGGCTTGCCCTCCCTGAATGCCCGTGATGTCCGGTTATGATACCTGGAGTTCTTTGCGGGTAGGGGGGCTATCAATATGCCAGACAATATGTGACACCTTTTTCAAGTAAAAAACAACCAAAAGAAATTCTTGGTGGACATTTACTGCTTGTGTTTGTTTTAGCTGACCCTGACAGAAATGTGTTGAGTGCAGAAAATGTCGTGATTGGGTAACCTTATAAAAAACAGTGTTGGCTGGTACTTCCTAAATGCAAAAACACATTTCACTACAAGTGCACTTGCAACTGCACTGAACCTGCACTTGTAGTGCAAAGAGGATTTGCCCTTAGGAAATAACCCCCATTTGTGCATAAAACAACAATTACATCACCCCAAAAGTGTTGTAGTGTTGAGACAATAATCCACACATTCTTGAGTAAGGCACTTTTTTATACCTGCACAATCACATGCGCATTTACCAAAGGTTTTTAAAACAAACCAACATGTTTGTTGTATAACAATGTTTGCAGTAGCATTATGAAAAATCAAAATATCCATTTCAGATAAAACAGGCCTGTGTAAAACCAACAAGAAAGCCAAAAAACTTGAACTTACAAAGTTCACATTAGGTAAAACCTGAAGGCTATATCAGACATCAGTATTTAGGAACTGGGTTTGATATAGCGTTCAGATGGGGGGAAATCACCCCTGGAAAAGCCAAATTTGGAAGATGCACACCAATTTACAAATGTCCACATGTGCTATCTGCCATCATGGGGGATCAAGGGACGTGTTTGGGGGGAGCAAGCCCTTCCTCAACGCTACTTTATAATTGAGGAAGGGGTTGCCCCCCCAAAACGCGTCCATTGATCTCCCGTGATGGCAGATAGCACATGTTGGCACACTGTGTGCATCCTCCAAATTTGGCTTTTCTAAACATTGAAAAAAGTTTGGTACGATAAAACAGGTGATTTTGTGGGGTTTAAATTCGCCCCAAAACATCAATGATGTTATTATTTTTTTTAATAACATCACTGATTTGTTGATGTATGTTTTGCAATTGGAGATTACACCCCATGATCTCCCCGATCAGTATCTGGGCACTTTCAGATGTAAAGCGTTCTGGATCCCTCACATCACTATCACCTAAAAAGAGATAAAGAACAAAAAAAAAGGTCTCAAAAATCTGCCACCAGCCATCTCTTTTACCTGAGTCTGTGGTCGCAGACACTCACCTGTTGTGGTGCCAATCTCCACCACGTCTTCTTCTTCCTCCTGCTCAGCTTCTTGGGTTGGTATTTCCCCTTCTTCCAGAGAGGGGGGGTCTCTGGTCTCCTGGGATGAGGGGTGTCCGAGTCTTTTCTCCCCTATGTAAAACAAAAATGGTATACTTAGCACACAGATATTTGATGGCAGAACTATAGAAATAGGAAACATTGCTTGGAAGTGGGGTACAATTGTCTATTTTAGCCGAGTTCCAAGATGTATATTTTTTATTGCCCTTTGTCAAGCTGCAATACTTTACCTGTTTGGTACAAGCTTCACAGATGGAGACCCCCCTATAGTATACACTGGAGCACCTGTGTGGCCCCCTAATAAAAATGGTGTTCTTGTGTCCCACACTAGTGCTCCAGTGTCCAGATGTGAAAACAGCTGCTCAGTGTCCTCTCCTTACACACAATCTAGTTTGCATTTCATTCTAGTAACAAACCCATCTACACAAACAAATATTTGGCATCCAAGTAGGCCCCCAAAAATGTGTGAAAATGCATATGGCCTAAACAATGGTGTTCTAGAGGCCGAAAGAAAAATGTTTGATACGAACGAATAATGTGCCCATGAACATTAAAGTTGACCTTTGGAAACGTTACAACTAATCAAAGCATATGGAGCAGAACGAACGTAATAAAGACAGAAAGAATAGGAACACAGCACAACTACTTACTTTTTTGCAGCACTCTCCGGATCTTTCGGTACTGCTCTGGCTCTCTCAACTTCAGGTCCGACCACCGCTTCCTGAGCTGATCTTTAGACCTTCGTACCCCGAAATTCCGCTCTAGACTCCTGACCACTTTCGCCATGATTTTGGCCTTTCGGATATTGGGGTTGGGGTAAGGCCCATATTTTCCGTCATAGTCGGACTTCCTCATGATGTCGACCATCTCCAACATCTCCCCAAACGACATATTTGTGGCCTTAAAACGTCTCCTTCTGGATCGGGACGTGCCTGGATCCGCCCTTTCCTCCTCCTCCTCCTCCTCGTTGCTACAATTAGCCCGCACCTGCTGTATGTCCGCCATCATGCTCTTCCCCCACTGCGCCGAACGAAAAGGGGTGGGGAATACACTAGAAAGAATGTCAGGGGCGGGCAGAGTTACACGCATGCGCAGTGTATATAAAGCGTAACACGCGTGCGTATTACGTTTGATCTGTGAGCGGAGGAAGGAGCATTGAACGCGGCGATCGTAAGAACGAAGGTAAGAGACAAACTTGGGCCTATACTGCTTCTATAGATTGAGGCCTATATTGTAACAAGATTAGGAGAGTTTGGTGTGACATTAGGCTTTGTCTTGTGTTGTGTCTTGCAGTGAACATGGATATGGTACTGAAAGATCAGGACATCATTTCAGTCTTCATAGAGATGCTAAGGGAGCTGCCCTGTCTGTGGGAGATTAAACACCCCCATTACAAGAACCAAGCAAAGAGGAAGGCAGCACTGGAGCAATTGTGTGAAATTGTGAAGCAGGTGATCCCCACGGCAGACATCACTTTTTTAAAGATTTTCATTGGTGGCCTGAGGAGCACATATCTGAGGGAGCACAAGAAAGTCCTGGATTCACAGAGATCCGGAGCAGCAGATGACATCTATGTGCCCAGGATGTTGTACTACGACAGGCTGCACTTTCTGGCAGGCCAGACTGAACCCAGGTCATCACTCTCCAGTCTTCCTTCCACGCTTCCTTCCCCCCCGGCTGAGGCTTCTGACGCCCAACCTGGGCCTTCCAGGCCACATGTGGAGGAGCCCAGATTGAGCCAGGTATAGCATTCCTCTAAATATTTCTGCTTGTCCAATCAATGATGTTAACTAGATGTTAGTTGGGAGTACTAATTTATGATTGTGATTGATGATGCAAAAACTAAAACCATGTCCCTTTTTCATACACAGGGAAGTCTCAGCCAGGAGGTGGCCGGGCCGAGCCGGCTGGCTGATCTGCAGGTCCCTCCACCCCCCCTGGAAACAGAAAGTGGCAGTAGGAGGAGTACCCTAGAGGAGGCTGCTATCAGATTTTTTTGTAGGGCTACAGAGGTCCTGGGAGCACCCCACACCAGGCAGGAGAACATTGCTGCATTCATAGCCTATAAAATGCAGAGGATGGAGGAGGGCCAAAAAGCCATGTGTGAGGCCCTCATATCAGAGGCTCTGGCGAAAGGTATGAGGGGCCAAATTACACCTCAAACACACCTTCGCGATGGTCCTCCTCCTCCTGCAGGTCCTACTCCTCCTCCAGGTCCTACTCCTCCTCCTGCCACATCTCCAACTGCACAGCCACATCACGGAAGGAAGTGTGAAAGGAAGACCAGACAGTGAGGTCCCTGGATCCAGTCTGGTCGGCCAAAAGATGCAGCCTCTTGTGGTACCACAGCCTGGGGACACTGATGTCATCTGCTGCTATCCGGATCTCTGTGAATCCCGGACCAGACTGCCCTCCCTTACATATGGACTCCTCAGGCCACCAATTTTGAGGTTTAAGAATTGATGTCTGCCGTGGGGGTCCCAGGCTTCACTAATTTCTCCTGTTGATCCAGTGTTGCCTTCCTCTTTGTTTGGTTCTGAGCCCTTAATAAAGGATTTTTGTTTTGAATTATACTCTCCTATGTGTTTTACTTCAAAAATGATGGTTTGTTTGTGAGGATTCAGGTACATTTCTAATATACAATGTGAAATGAACAAGGGACACCAACAACAAAAAATCTCATGGAAATTAAATAATAAAAGATATCAATGGTGTTGGGGTAACTTGCCACACAAAACACACACAAAAATATTCTGGAGTAAAAATAAAAATAACATTGAACAAAGATCAGCCTTGGAAAAAATCCAAACATTAAAGAAAAAAAAAGGCTTAAAAACAAAAAAAAAAACATAAAAAATATAAAACTGTCAGATGTGACAACTAATAACAATATATTGAGGGAATCCCACTAAAAAAACACAAATAAAACTTTGTGAGAAGTGTGTGTGAATATGAGCAGCAAAACTACTTAATTCTTGTCACATTATAAAGAAGAAGAGAGTGCGCTGTATTAAACCATTTTTTACATTGCAGCGTGACGAAAGTGCTGTATCCATTGCGAACGCTAAGTTTACCAAAACGAGCTGTCCCGTGTCGGAATTTCTTCTGAGCATGCGTGGCACTTTGTGCGTCGGAACAGGCCACACACGGTCGGAATTGACGCGATCGGATTTTGTTGTCGGAAAATTTTATCTCCTGCTGTCCAACTTTGTGTGTCGGAAAATCCGATGGAAAATGTCTGATGGCGCCCACACACGGTCGGAATTTCCGACAACACGCTCCGATCGGACAATGTCCATCGGAAAATCCGACCGTGTGTACGGGGCATAACTGTGAAGGATGTGTCCAAAAAGTCTAGCACAGGACAAAGGACACACCACCAGTATTGCTTGTAGGCCTTCTGAAGCTGATCTTTTGCCCATTAATGCCTGACTACCATGCACTGTTCTGCACTGTGTCTCTGTTTAATGGTGGCCATCTTGGAGGAGATAGGGCTTTACTTCCTCTCCTCTCCAGCATGAACAGTGAGCTACACAGAAGTGACATCACCAAATCCCACTTCAAATCTTGTGAGACCAGCAGTCAGAGGCAGAAGTGCATTATATCTCGCATTGCATATATGCAGCTATTTAATTGTATGCACAGGAGTGACTAGGCAGGAGTGACACCTCAAAGTGCACATCTGGTTTTCAGTCGGAATTTCAGCCAAAAGATATTTCAGATTTTTCACAAATAACATTTCTAGATGTTACAAAGTGGGAATTGGCTGATGTTCTCTTTCAATTTTCTGGCAAGTACTAATTCCAGATACATAGAGATAAACCTGTAAGCCTCCCTGCCAGTAATGGCGCTCATTCTAAACTAGTATGCAGAACAAGTATCAGAGAATGGCAGCTTTTAACTGAGGCATTTCAAGCAAATCTTTTTCTTTGTGACAGATTTGTTTTGCAATAGCTAAAAATACACTCTAGTGATATTTAAAGACAATGTAATGTTCTTTTTATTTTAATACCGCATTAATGAGTTTCAGATATAAAATGCAACATGAGCTGCCATAGAAATAGAACATTGTTTTCTCTGCAATGTATGTTTGACAGTTTTTTCAGAGGAGATTGTAGCACACGAAGCCATAAAAGTTCCTACAATATTGGGTGGCATAATAGTTTTGTATCTATGATCGGTACATATCACTGAGCCTAATTTTAAGCATTGGGGCTACTGCATTGTACAAGTTACTGGTAAGAGCCAAGAGTGTAGAAACATACATAGATAATTTCCATTATTAAAGGTGCTGTAAACCCTTGTGGTTTTCCACCTTAATGCATCCTATGCATTAAGGTGAAAAACCTTCTGTAGTGAAGCAGCCCTCCAGAGCCCCCCTTTTACTTACCCAAACCTGATTGTTCCATCGATGGGAACGAGCACAGCAGCTCCAGCCATTGTCTCGGGTCCTCGTCGGATAGAGGACCCTTGCACAGAGGAGGTAATTATGACATGTTTGTTATTTAAAAAAAAAAAAAAAAAACTAACCTTTACAACCCCTTTAAAGAAAAAAAGTAGGCTTTTAGACTGTGCTGCTTTATCACGTTTGAATTTTATACTTTGGATTGAACACAATAGGTCTATTTTCCAATACAGGCCTGCTTGTACAAGTCTGCCCCCCCCCCCCCTTCTCAAGTGATTGAGAACAAGGGAAGTACTTCCTCCACAAAAGTCAATGGAAATGTAAAAGCAGCTTGATGCACCTTAAGCCGGCCATAGATGAAGCGATTGTCTTATCTGCAACCACGGCGGTGGAAGCTGTCCCCACCAGGAGAACACAGTGATTACTGTTAAGGGCAATTTTAATCGCATGTAAAATACGATCAATCAACTTGGGTACATCCAGCCTCTCCATACATGGTTCAAATCTCAGCTGGTCTCTGCTGAACTGGCCAAGATTTGAATCATCTCTGGCTGGCTCTTGAAGAAGGTTAGAAGCAGATTAGAAGAGGAAATTCAAACCTGATCTCAAACGCAAGCAGATTTTACCAGCAGAACAATGCATTTACCCATTTATACAAGCTCTAATACTAAAAATTTTAAATGCTTATTTTTAAAAACTTAAAGGGTCCTTTTACACTGGGGCGGTTTGCAGGCGCTATTGCGCTAATAATAGCACCTGCAAAATGACCCGAAAGTGCCGCTGCTTTAATTACAGTGTGAAAGCCCCGAGGGCTTTCACACTGGAGCGGTGCGCTGGCAGGACGGTAAAAAAAGTCCTGCCAGCAGCATCGTCGGAGCGGTGAAGGAGCGGAGTGTATACCTCTCCTTCACCGCTCCTGCCCATTGAAATCAATGGGATGGCGCGGCTATACCGCCGGCAAAGCGCCTCTGCAGAGGTGCTTTGTGGTGGTTTTAACCCTTTCTTGGCCGCAAGCAGGGGGGTAAAACCGCCCGCTAGCGGCCGCATACCGACGGTAAAGCGCCGCTTACAATAGCGGCGCTTTACCGCCGACAACGCCTCCGCCTCAGTGTGAAAGGACCCAAAGTGTAACACAAGTTTTTCAGCTGTAAAAAAAAAAAAAAAATAGGACTGGCTTTAGACCTATGCATTGCAATAATCCACAATAAAATCAAAAACACAGTAAAGCATGCACCTCTATGCAGTACCTTCCATTGATATTTATGTATAGTGACATCCTAACACACACATACAGATGGTGCCAATTGAATGGCACTGAACTGCAATACAATGCACATGTCGTGTGCTACATTTTTCCTTCATTGCTGTGTGTTGTCAGCCCAACCTACATGAATGGGCTGTTAGAATGTTTGTAAACAATCTCATTGTAAAGCAACACCAGGAATTTCACACAAAGGAAGAGATACAAAGAGAACAGGATACTTTCTCATACAAGTACATGGTACAGAAGGCACATATCAGGAATATGAAATGTTGGGGGGTAATAAACACTTTAAGGTTCATGTGGTATGTCTCCAGAATTCACCCCTTCCTGACTATCGACACCACAAAGAAACTTATTCACTCCTTGATCATTGCCCTCCTTGACTACTGCAACTCTCTCCTTAATGGCCTACCCTTACGCAGGCTATCCCCCTTCAGTCTATTATGAATGCTGCTGCTAGAGTAATACACCTCACTAATCAATCTGTGACTGCTGTCCCTATCTGCCAGTCCCTTCACTGGCTTCCCCTACCCCGCCGTATAAAGTTCAAAATACTAACCACAACATACAAGGCCATCCACAACATCGCCCCAGCTACATCACCAATCTCATCTGCAGATATCCTCCAAATCGTCCTCTCCACTCCTCCCAAGACCTCCTCCTCTCTAGCTCCCTTGTTGCCTTCTCCCATGCTCGTCTTCAGGACTTCTCCGTAGACTCTCCCATCCTCTGGAATTCCCTGCCCCAGTATATCCGATAAGTCCCTACCCTGTCCACCTTTAGGAGATCCCTGAAATCTCACTTATTCAGGGAAGCCTATCCCACACCCACCTAACAACCCCATTAAATCATTCCCCGCATCTGTTACCTTTTGTACCACCACCCCCTCCCTTTAGAATGTAAGCTCTATGAGCAGGGTCCTCCTGCCCCTGCTGTATTGAACTGTACTGTAATGCCCCATACACACGGTCGGATATTCCGATGGAAAATGTCCGATCGGAGCGTGTTGTTGGAAATTCCGACCGTGTGTGGGCTCCATCGGACATTTTCCATCGGATTTTCCGGCACACAAAGTTTGAGAGCAGGATATAAAATTTTCCGACAACAAAATCCGTTGTCGGAAATTCCGATCGTGTGTACACAAATCTGACGGACAAAGTGCCACGCATGCTCAGAATAAAAAAAAAGAGATGAAAGCTATTGGCTACTGCCCCGTTTATAGTCCCAACGTATGTGTTTTACGTCACCGCGTTTAGAACAATCGGATTTTCCGACAACTTTGTGTGACCGTGTGTATGCAAGACAAGTTTGAGCCAACATCCATCGGAATGTCCGAACAAAGTCCGACCGTGTGTACGGGGCATAATTGTGCTGTCCCCCCTCTACATTGTAAAGCGCTGCGTAAACTGTTGGCACTATATAAATCGTTATTAATAATAATAATAATGTGGTAATACACCACAAAAAAACAGCATGTATACAGACCTTAAAACAGAACTCCAGGAATCTATAAAATTCTCCCTTGCAGTGGGGCTGTGCCCAAACTTCACTGGTTGATTGTTCTTTTAGGTCTTGGGGGCATAGAAATTAGGATCTCAGCTCCTCCACACTGCTAGACTGGTTCCTGTAGAGTCTTGTCACACATGCTCCAGTGATTTTAGGGCCTGGCATCTTGGAACCCAATTTAGGGTTCATAGCGGTACATTGGATGTCATAACATCAATGGACAGTCCATTGCTAGAGCATGAGGAAGCTCCATCTCTAGGGGGAGCAGAGGATACATTAAAGTGGAGTTCCACCCACTTTTACAACTCTTCAGCATCCCTCACTAAACTGTGCACTGTAAACGAATTGGATATTTAAAAAAAAAATTCTTAGCACCTACTGTATATCTGCTGTATTAATTTTTCACTTCCTCCTCCCTGGCCATGGCCCATCACATCATTTCCTTTTCAATGCCTTCTGGGAAGGGGCGGCAACTTCCTCCGACACTGCCGTTGCTATGGAAACCTGACCTGAAACCTATTACACTGCTTGTGCTGCACTGAGCATGTGCGAGATCTGCAAGGATGAGATCCAGGAAGAAATACAGTCTGGCTTCAGATGCCCACACAAAATGACCCCATTGTGATCTTAGTTTTTGCCACAACTTTTTGACATATGAAGAAACATGCTGGTATTGAGGCGGTTAAAGAAAAGTAAAAATGCAATGTAAACTGGAGGCATAGCTAAAAGTTATAGGGTCTGGGTGCAGTTATCACACTTCTTTTTAGTAAAAGAAGGTCAAGTGTAATTGTTTTCCAGCATTTTAAAGCCTCTTTAAATCTCATGACCCCATGGGAAATTGCAGCTACTACATATATTATAGTTACATCATATCCAGAAATGTAAAACATTCTATGGCAGTTTAAATTTAACATCTGTTTATACAGTTCTTTTGGTCTTACATAAGAAACTGAAACATTTTTGGTTAAAGGCTTACGTGTGAATTGGCAGTCGAGGAATGACTCATTTCCTGATCAATACCTTCACACGTGATGGTTCTCAAAAATGTTTATTTAAAACTGCCACGGCTAGTAAATACAATATATGATACCAGTACAATATATTACCAAAAGTATTGGGACACCTGCCTTTACACACACATAAACTTTAATGGCATTCCAGTATTAGTTTGTAGGGTTTAACAATGAGTTGGCCTATCCTTTGCAGCTATAACAGCTTCAACTCTTCTGGGAAGGCTGTCCACAAGTTTTAGGAGGGTTTCTAAACCCTAAACTTGCTCATCCATATCTTTATAGACCTTGCTTTGTGCACTGACAAAACATTTGGTGGGGGGGATTATTATATGGGGTTGCTTTTCAGGAGTTGGGTTTGGCCCCTTAGTTCCAGTGAAGGGAACATTTAAGGCATCAGCATACCAAGACATTTTGGACAATTTCATGCTCCCAACTTTGTGAGAACAGAACAGTTTGGGGACGGCCCCTTCCTGTTCCAACATGACTACGCACCAGTGCACAAAGCAAGGTCCATAAAGACATGGATGAGCGAGTTTGGGGTGGAGGAACTTGACTGCACAAAGACCTGACCTCAACCCTATAGAACCTCCTTGGGATGAATTAGAGCGGAGACTGCGAGCCAGGTTTTCTTGTCCACTTCAGTGCCTGACCTCAAAAATGTGCTTCTGAAAGAATGGTCAAACATTCCCATAGATACACTCCTAAACCTTGTGGACAGCCTTTCCAGAAAAGTTGAAGCTGTTATAGCTGCAAAGGCTGGGCCAACTCAATACTAAACCCTATGAACTAAGACTGGGATTTCATTAAATTTCATGTGCGTGTAAAGACAGGTGTCCCAATACTTTTGGTAATATAGTGTATATTAGTGAGAAAGGATCCTGAAAGAAAAACAGGATAAGAACCCAGTCACTTGTAGGATACCACAGGCTGCCTACCATGGCCAGCATTTTTTATGTATTTTATCAAATGCAGTTATCCTGCGAGGTATGGCGGAAAGTAAAGCGATATCCGCTCCCCCTTATAAATCAGCCCTCTAGTTTTTTACATTTTTTTTCTACATTTTAAAATTGCTTAATACAACTGAGTTTTTTAAAGGGAGAGGGGTTTAGATAAAACTGATAATATGTAAATGATCAGCTCCCTGGCTTATGATGCCATGATAAATTTAGGGGGTGGTTTACTATAATGTTCACTCATAGTGAAATTAATCTGTGCTGGCTTCAAACATGCAGCAATGCGGAAAAGACGTTCCTTTATTATAAATTGCCCTACACACGATTGGGTGAAAGTAGCATAAGATTTAAAATTGCTTCTTAGTAAATCAAACCTTTAAGGTAGTTGCTGTCCTGTTCATGTGCCAAGTTGATTAATAGCAGTTCAGTGAAGCACAACAAAGTCTGGGTTTTGTAAAATTTGGTGTTACAGGTAGTTCAATAGGCAACCGCTACCTGAAAGATTCTTATCTCTCAATTCAGTCTATATCAGAATAAGTGCATTATTTTTTATACCAACAGTAATTATATTTCAAAAATATTTAGAGGTCTGATTCAATGATCTGAGATCTATACTGTGCGCAAAAATTACATATCAAGCAATATTTTCACATGAGAAAGAATTACTTGATTTATCAAACAGGGAAAACTTTAATGCATTATTACTGCATACATTTTTCCCCTGTGGTTTTAAAGCAGAACTAAACCCATTAATTTAACTGTTTCCAAAACAGTTATATTAATAGCCTGCCATGAATGATAATGGTCATAGTTGCTTGTGCTCTCAACCAGAATGTCAAGCCATCAAGCCATCATATTTGCATCACCATGGCAACTGCAGATCAAACAGAGGATATGATGGCAGCTTCCTTGGCTGCAAAAGAAAAGAAGGGTTTAGTTCCGATTTAACAGTGAATTCATTATGCAATAACAAGAGGAGAAAAGCTTGGATAATAGGTGACACATTGATTACTGCATGGGTTGGCAGTTCTCATATAGTACTTAGTCCTTGTCTGTTGTCACCCGGAAGCTATCCTCTCAGTTGTACATACTTACCTTCCCATTGGTCATCCACACCTCATTCTTTAAGTGGAGACAGGCAGTGGTGTATTTTGGTTTTGTGCTGCCCTAGTCAAGACTAAAATCGGGCCCCACCATCTAAACTTTTCCAACCTCTTTCCTTCCCTGACCCCTATGTGGGGTCTCTGGTGGCTGTGTGGGATCTCTTGTGGCTATACAGGGTCTCTGGTGGCTGTGTGGGGTCTATGGTGGCCATGAGGGGTCTCTGGTGGCTGTGTGGGGTCTCTGGTGGCTGTGTGGGATCTCTGGTGGACTGTGGGGTAGTAACATGCAGTCTCTAGTATGTTACTGGTGTGCATCAGTCAGGCAGTTTAGATAGGACTAGAGAACAGAGTTATTATCCCTCTTACCTGGCTACTATGCATTGTGAGCAATTTACTAGGTTGAGGGTGCTAGTATGACTTGGAGCTGCCTGTGTCCTTGGCTGTTATTATTACTGAAGCCCCCAGTTCTCCTTGCCAGCAGGCAGACTGGTGGATGGCCCCCTGGGGAGGTGCAGTAGAACACGGCATGCAGCTCTGAGGCATAGAGAGGCTGTACAGATCATGGCACACTATGACACTGTAAGTCAGGACATTTACAAATGTAAAGTGGGTGCCACGGTATACCGTTCTTGTCTCAGGGTCTGATGAGGTAGCTGCAGCTGTTCACAGTGAACAGCTGTGGCTTCCTAATCAGACCCTGAGACATGATTCACCCAAGTGCCACATATTAGGAGCTTCTCTGCAGTCCTTGTAGGTAGTGTCCCTTCTGCCTGAGGGTGAAGCTGCCCCCCTGAAAAATGCCACCCAAGGCAAACGCCTTGTTTGATATGCCCCTGGAGACCGGTGAAATAGCCAGTATGTCAAGGCATGAAGGAGCATTTAATCCTCTGCCCATTCTCTCACAAAACACATAGTCACAGAAGGAGAGTCCTTAGCCCTGTGTAAACTCTGATACAAATCAGCACTGAACTTAGTGATGTAGCAAACAGATGGGATCATGGGGTAGAAAGTAAGAGGAAAGGAAGTATCAGTAATAGGGAAGGCAAGCTTCAGGAAGAACCTTTTACTTGGCATGGAAGGGGTAAAGTGGCCTGATTTCCCTTACCTTGGCTTGCCGTTTTACCACCATTTCTGTGCTGCCTGCGAAGCCTACCTTCCATCTTCCAACCTCACCTTCACCTTGATATCTGGCAGGTGACACACAGGCTCAGTTTTCCTTACTCCAAAGGGAATGTCATCTAGGGTCAGCTCATAGGCAGATGCAGTTTTTTTCTCTTTCCAGTATGTGGCATTGTGTCATTATACAAATACAGTGGAGTCCATTAGAGGAAATTGTCCCTTATGGACTCCATTGGTGTTTCAGAGGTAGCAGCTGTATAATTGGATGCTGCAACTTCTGGTGACCTCTGGCAGCCATCTTGGTGTGTGACTCTGTAAATTAGGGTACCTGTGTCAATCAGGCACACCTGAAGTGAATGGTAGGTTAGGGACAGACACCCCGCTTGAGTGCGAAAGTGAACAGTGCAGGAAGAAGTTTCTAGCAAGTAAAGTCAGCTTAGGCATAATGCCTGTGTATAGAAAACATTCGGCTCTCTGGACTAGTGAAGCGGTGCTCTTCACAGAAGAACAGAGTGTCGCACAAGAAAACTGCTAACTGACACCCTTCCAGTGGATGCTGTCCTGCAGTAATACAGGTCCAAGCTATATAGCGATGCTGTACTAATACCAACTGTTCTACTGTCTGAATATCAGTGCCTACAGAAACTGTCTATATTCAATACAATATACAAAATAACTTACATCGTCAAAGACTGTGTGTGACCTCTACCAGACTGGGTACCCCAGTCCTCAGCCCCGACTACAGGCTCCTATAAGAAGGTGACTTTCAGGTTATCCAGCCTACATCAATATGTATAGTATCTTATTAGGTTTTGTAACTATCACGGTAAATGACTTTAACATTACATCATTAACAACTACGTAGTATACCTAGGGGGAGAACAGTTGCAGAGTATGCTAATAGCCCTTAAAACCATTTCCCAGCCATGTCTACTGGTCCCATTGTACAAGGAGTTCTCCAAAACCCTGGTTGCAACTGGTAGTTCCCTGCTGCCCATTACACAGATGAAATTAATGTTAAAAAGTATGTTCAAATAAACATTGCAGTAACTGTAAAAACTCATAAGCAGCTTGACATGATTTAGAAGCAGCTCAGTGTAACTCGAATGCAGCTTGATGTAACTCAAAAGTAGCTTGATGTAATTCAGAAGCAGCTTGATGTAATTCAGAAGCAGCTTGATGAAACAGCTCGATGCAACTCAGAAGCAGCTCAGTGTAACTCATAAGTAGCTTGATGCAACTCAGAAATAGTTTGATATAACTCAGAAGCAGCTTGACGTAACTCAGAAGCAGCTAATTTTAACTCAGAACCAGCTCAGTATAACTCAGAATTAGCTTGACAAAACTCAAAAGTGGCACAGTGTAACTCAGAAGCAGCTTGGCATGTCAAGCTGCTTATGAGTGTAACTCAGAAACAGCACAACGTACCTCAGAAGCAGCTTGATGTAACTTTGAAGTAGCTTGACGACACAGTTTGATGCAACTCAGAAGCAGCTTGAAATAACTCAGAAGCAGCTTGATGTACAACTTAATTTAAAAGCAGATTGATGCAACTCAGAAGTGAACTGATATAACTCCCTAAAGCCTAACTCTAGGAATTGTGACTTAAACTCCTCCTTTAAGTCTAAGTTAGAGTTAGAGCATTTTTTATTAGATTCTATTTTAACATTTTTATTGATAAATGTACACAAAAAGACAAAAAATTAGAGCAAGTAAAAAACCATATATTGATCCACAAACGTCAAACAGTGGAGATGGAACCTATTTTTAACAATACAACTATGTCTACAAAGGCCTATACCCTAGCTTGAAACCAAGCTCATATGGGCTAGCCCATTTACCGGTACTTACCAAGCAGTTGGCCAATGCAGTACAGACACAGCCCGACTGCAAGGCAGAACTTTCAAGTTTCCTGGAGTTGGGCTTTACACAACTGAGAGAAACTTTGAAAGTCTTTCAAAAGTTCTTGAAAGCATACTGCAAATGTTTAGAGTACACAGAATGTGCTATCACCAGCAAGCAGCCATAACATTCTCAGAGGCCAAACAACTTTGTACATTAAACCTTGAAGGATTGCCTAACCTTTTTTTTTTTCTGACCTCTTGACAGTATTTTGTAAGACTGTGCAAGGGTAGATACTTTCGGTCAAATCAAACCTGCAAGGTTACTCAGAACTACCAGGAGATAAAATTGTTATGGTTGCACAACACTTGTTTTGCAAACCACATGAAGTTACATCATGCAACCTTGTGCAATAAAAAATGATTTACAGTCACCATAAAGATTCAAACTCATGTATCAATTCTACCTAAAAAGCAGATATATTTTCTGATAAAGTTTCCTTTGAATTGATCTATAGTAGAACACTGGAATTGTTTTTGGTGTTTTTAGATGGAAAATGCTAAGTATTGTTTTTTAAAGCTGAAGTCTGGGGGAAGGAAATATTGTCTAAAATAAAAGAGGCAAGTGCATTCTTACTGTGATCTTGAATTGATGTGCTTTGTGTATTTCTTTTACATCTGTACAGTAATCCAGTGTGAAACCTTGCCTCTGTGCGTGGGCTTCCTGTAATAAAGAGCGGTCACTACTGCTCTCTCTTTGTGCAGGGAGACTGATCTTGTCTCCGCCCCCTCCTGTAGTTTCCTGCAGGTAGCCAGTAGTGGGTGAGGCCTGCTGGGTCCCTACCACAGCTCTGCTCTCTGCACTGGCTATGTATAGCACAGTGACAATGTCACCACTACTTTTACAAGGTAATATCTGTGTTTGCAAAGACATTAGGTGCACACAAAGTGGATTTATATCCTTTATGGCTATTGATGAATTCAGCTTTAAGATCAAATCATATGTTTTAAAAGAGAAGTATGTTTTCTTTTTTTATTGGCCAATCATACTTGCCTAGGTGGATGCAGCATAGGTGCAATGCTGCATCTGTCCCCCGACGCCTCTTCACTGAGAACCGAGCCAACGAACACTGCCAATGGCTTGGTTGTCCCACCTCCAGAGTGGAGAGTTGCTGCCTGTCAATCAGCAGCTCTCCTGCTCTGCTCCTCCATGCTCATTGGAGCACTGAGCTGTGGAGGGATGAGGAGCAGCCATGTCAGCCCCACAGAGGCTCACTGAGAGGCTCAGACTGCCATCAGTACAGGCAGCTGGCAGATCCCGACTTCGGAAGTTGGGATGACATGGTGCCTGGACTGATCTTGGTGATGTCAGCAGAGAGCGGACTTCAGACTGATCTCAGCTGAAAATGGGTCACAGGCTGGACTTCTCCTTTAATAACCAGAATCTTATTTTTAGCAATATATGTGATCTACTTGTTTAATATATTGTTGGTTGTGTGTGTTAGTTAGTTAGCATTAGCGTTAATATGTAGTTTACTTACCTATGTATATGTAGAAGGTTGCAGCTATGTGTGATTATATACAGTAGGTATATTGTTCTTTAGTGATAGAACATCTAACCCAAACATTAGGCTTCACTCTTCCTAGATCAGGGTAATGCTTTGTTATACTAATGATCCTACAGACAGTAGAGTCATCAAAAACCATGGGAGGAAGGGTAATCAGCTAAAGATCATTCTTTAGTCCAGGGTACACATAAATCAGTTTCTAAGCAGTTTATCCATTGAGCTATCATCTTTATTTTTTATGTTTGAGGTAAAGTGACACTAAAATATATCTTAATTCTCCAAAAATAATCCATACACATCCAATATTTAATGGCCCTGTAATCCATTTTTTATGAAATTATTTCCTAGGCCCCATTCACAACCACACTGCAGTTGCAATCTGCGGCAGGTGTCAATGTTAACTCAACAGAACAAAGATTACAGCGCACACATACAAAAATGCCATTTAAATCCTGCAAGGCTATTTAAAACACCTGAACATATTCAGCAAAAAATACAGGGATTTGGTCACACTATATGGCCATATAGTGCTTAAGCTCACTACTGCATCAAAGTACCCCATTATCAGTGGGTCCTACACCATTTATAGAATGGAAGTTCCTGCTTCTCTTAAACATGGGAGAAATACACTCCTCTATATGGGAGAACTAAAGGGCTCCTCCTATAACACAGGTGGACACTAATAAGAGGTAATGGCGAGGGGGTTGGGGGGGGTGATCCAGCCCTATGGATCTGGTCAGGACCCATACAATAGACAAACAAAGACTTGGGAGGCACACCCTAAAATTGCACCAAAGATGGTGCTGCTATAAGACCATGCAAACAGAACAAAAGATTACAGCTGACACATGCAAAAATGCCATTTAAATCCTGCAAGGCTATTTAAAACACCTGAACATATTCAGCACAAAATATGGGGATTTGGTCACACCATATGGCCATATAGTGCTTAAGCCCACTACTGCGTCAAAGTACCCCATTATCAATGGGTCCTATACTATTCATAGAATGAAAGGTCCTGCTTCTCATAAGCATGGGAGAAATATACTCCTCTATATGGGAGAACCAAAGGACTCCTCCTATAACACAGGTGGACACTAATAAGAGATAATGGCGGGGGGATGGGGTGCTCCAGCCCAAGGGATGCCACTATATGGCCATAAGGTGTGACCAAAACCCCATATTTTTTTCTGAATATGTTCAGGTGTTTTAGCCTTGCAGGGTTTAAATGGCATTTTTGCATGTGTCGGCTGTAATCTTTTGTTCTGGAGCACCACATCCCCCCACCATTACCTCTTATTAGTGTCCACCTGTGTTATAGGAGGAGTCCTTTAGTTCTCCCATATAGAGGAGTGTATTTCTCCCATATTTAAGAGAAGCAGGACCTTGTTTGTCTAATGTTAACTTAACGACATCCCAAACACAGGTTACAATCACAGTGCATTTGCTTGCTCTATCTGACTTGCTGTGGCTTCTAATGCACACCCGGAGAAGCTCACAGTGTGCAGTGAAATTAAAGAAAGCAATTTCAATACAGGAGTAGAACCTGTTCAACTGTAACTGAAGATTGAATGTAGGATTGAAGTTCAGCTAAAAAAAAAAACAAAACTGTTTTATTTGAACACACATTACATACATATGTTTGGGGATTGTAAAGGAAAAATTGTAACTAAGGAAGTACTTTATATCCTGCTGTTCTGTAAAATGATATAGACTCACCTACAATAATATACTAAATAAAATGTCACCACAAATAATCCTAATAATTAAGCTTATTTAAAAAAAATTAACATAACACCAGTTTTGCATTCTACTAAAATTGACTCCCTTTGCACTTCCTTGTATTTTGTCCCATAAGGGAAGCCTATGCTGAAAGAGTCCCCTCTGCCAAGCAATGTGATAAAATTCTGAAATTGAGTAGTTGTAGTCACAGACTGCTCTAAGATCAGAATGGGAGAGTAATCATCAGCCCAACAAATATTATTTGTACTGCCCCCCATGCCATGTCCTTCGTCCCTGTGCTAATGAATAGACATGTGCACACTGAAATATTTCGTTTCGGAATTTCGTTTTCGTCCGAAAAATAAATTTATTTAGTTACTCCCGAAATTCGTTTTTATTTTTTTCATTTTTCGTTAAAAATTGCATTCGTCCGAAAATCCAAATTAAGGTCGAATCTGTCATTGAAGGCTTATGGTGTCTGTCGAATGTTCAAAGAAGATTCGACGGAGCAGCTAAACTGTACGACGCCGTATAGTTTACCTGCTCCGTCGAATCTTCTTAGAACTTTCAACAGACACCATAAGCCAAAGTACGTGTGTACTTAGTTCTAGCTATTTTACTGCTCCTCCTCTTTGGTTACAATCAGCCAATAGCATTCATCATCATCATTATTTTTATTCATCTTTTCTCCCCTACGTCTTTCCTCCTCTACGTCGAATCTTTCTTCCTCTACGTCGAATCTTTTCTGCCCTACGTCGAATCTTTTCTCCCCTACGTCGAATCTTTTCTCTTTATGTCGAATCTCTTCTCTCTGTGTAGAATAATCTTGGACTAATAGAGTTAAGGTTAGGCACATTCGACCACAGGTTTGATGGACACAGATTGTTATTGTCATCATCATGTCGAATCTCCTATCTATATCGAACTGTTGTAGCGACGAAAACGAAAATAAAGCATTTGTTTGTGTCGGATCTTTCGTTTTTCGGATTCTGCACATTCGTTATCGTTTGTTAAAACGATAACGAAAATACCTGAAATTCGGACGAAAATGCATTCGGACGAAAATGAATGCACATGTCTACTAATGAAGCCCAGTGGGTTGCTTCATCAAAGGCAAGGAAAACTACTACCGCTACGAAAAATGATATAACAGATATAGCTCCTACACAAGCTATTTTAAAGTTAATTCGAATTAGCGTTCTATTTAAATCAGCAGCCAATATGATTTTCACAAACTGCCAAAAATGTAAATAATCTTTTTCCGCAATAATAGATGAAATATGTCAATAGCACACCATGGATCCACGATCAATAGTCCAAAGGTTTATTGAAATGGTCATACCACAATAAGTGCAAGAGCAAGGTTTGAAGGCCAAGCAGGACCTCTTCATGAGGCATGTGATCACATACCGGACAAGGAGGTCCTCCACGATCTGGAAATGTTGCACTTGCACTTATTTTGATGCGATCACTTCCATAAACATTTAAGCTATTGATCGTGGATCCATGTTATTTATTACAGGTATATATATATATATATATATATATATATATATATAGTATTATAGTATTATAGTATATACATATATATTGTATATACTATATATATAAAACTATATACAGAAATGTGGCATTTACCCAGAAGTCCTTTTCAGTTTAGAGAGGCTTATCTGCCTGCATGAAGAAATCAACATTTGGAAAAGAACCCTGTCCAATGTAACACCAACTTTCCATTCACTTCAGATAAGAGAATTTACTTTGGAAGCTTGCTGCATACATCAAAGATATTAAGTGCAATGCATTGTGGGTATTATGTAGATGTGCCGTCTTTATCTTGTGTGCTTTCATTTTTTTATTGCTGTAAACTCCGTGCCTCCAGGCTCATCTGTGAACCCTGACATGCTGCATTTGTAGAAAAGCTATGTCAGTTTATGTAACTGAAAGTAAAGAGAACTTTGCTCTCACACACAACAGATCAAGTTAACAAGTTTTTTGTTTTAGCATTTCTAGGAAACTATGTATGTTACAATATTTAAAAAAAAATTAAAGTGAGGAGCATATTTATATAAACTAGGCAAATCTATTCACATTTGTGCAGCTAAATTTGCAACTATTTATCAGATAATCACTTCCATTCCCCCTCCTCACGCTTTGCAGCCAGTGATTTCAGAAAAATGCCAATTGTGTTTTTGGCAAAATTACATTTACATTATAGCAAATGTGAATAGATTACGTAAGCACTGAGGGTTTCCTCTGGGAATCATTGCAAAAAAATCAGTACTTTGCCTATCTGAGATCGGCAAATATTTAGGTGCAACTATCATCTGGGAATGTACTTTGTTGCAATATAAATTTGGAAATTGAAGAATGTGGTGAAAATTCAGATGCTTGTATAATGAAGTGCATACTGAGTCCTCCTTGTTGTTGTATGGACCCTGCCATAAGCTGTAGTGTCCCTAGTATAAATTTAGTGTTTGAAGCTAGATTGTAGTCAGCCTGAGCTTGTTGTTATCTGATTTGTTGGGGTTTCCCTAAGCCCAGGCTATTGTTTGCTTCAGCCTGCTACTGAGGAGTGTTCTCCAGCAGACAGAGTGAGAAAATACAATGTTGTAGGTTACAAATATGTGTTTCACCTTGGCCAATCACTAGAAGGTTTATGCCAGTGACGTAGGCTGGGAAAGGGGATACATTTTTGGGGAGACCTTCTAGAAGGGTTCTTCCTATTCAGACTTTCCAAGGAGATGGACCTTTGTGATTTTCCTCCAATGCTCTACCTGGAGAGGATGTGTGTGTAAGGTTGCAGTCTACCCTCCGAGGACTGCTGCCTGGAGAGTGTGTTCAAAGAGTGTATACAAAAGGAAAAACAGTTACGTCCTTATTAGGAGTTAAGCTCCCAAAAGGGGTAAACCAGCAGTTAATGAAAGGCAAAGATAGGCTTGTTATGAATGACTAAATTGTACAAAAGTACAAAAACAAGTAGACAAATGAGCCCAGTTGCTCTCATATCCTTGCTTCATAGGCCTGCTGCCTGGAGAGGGTATATCTCCAGAGAAGTTTGTTCAAGCTTCTCAGGACTTCTCCTTGGGGAAAGAAGCTGAGGTAGAGTTATGCTTAGTCAATTGCCAGCTTCATCTTAAAGATCCACAATGAGCCTTTGAGGAGGGCTGAAGATACTTGAACATAGCTGTTCATCTGGCTTACATATACTACACCAATCTGTGCCAGAGGCAAAAGTGTTTGACATTGGCCTGTAACAAAAATGGAAATTTAAGCACCACACCACTGCTACGAGGTCCAGATAGAACTTTATTCCAATAAACGTCAGGGAACAGTCCAAAGAGTTTCCAATGCATTTTAGTGGTTCAAAAACACCCCCTTTATCAGGGCTTGATTAAACGAAAAGTGAATAGACTAGAAGCAAGCTGGATGTTTAGTGCCCATTTGCACTTCCCACAGTCTAAACCACAGCAATTTAATGTTCGGGCAGCTCTCCATTCTGGCTGCAGTGAGCAGAGGTAGGGGGCGGTGAGATGCTTGTTTTCGTCAGGGCTGTCTTTAATAGTGACTGGACCCTGGCCAAACATTTTATTGCCCCCCCCATGCAATTTCACTCTCCACTTTCTCTGAGACATACAATAAATAGCTAGACTCAAAATCAGTTTACTGAATCAGATCAGACAGCGATTGCGATTGGTTGCCAGAGGTTACAGTGTATCATTACCGTTCACTGACTGGCTGCTAGTGGTTACAGCACATATTATGGCTTACTGATTATTTGCTATAGGTTACAGCACATAACCTCTGCTTGTTAATTGGTTGCTAGAGATTACTGTACATCAAAACTGCTCACTGATTGGTTACTAGAGGTTACTGGACATCCTTACCACTCACTAATTGGTTGCAAGAGGTTAGTGCACATCATTACCGCTCACTGATTGGTTGCTAAAGGTTACAGCACATCATCTCCTCACTGCCTGCACACCATGGGCTGGGGAGGTGAGAGAGACCCATTAATAGACAGAAAACTCCTAGGACTTCTGGGATCAGTGGCAATGCTGGGGGGGGGGGATCAGTGGCAATTCTGGGGGGTTGACGGGATCAGTGGCAGTGGTGGGGATATGGGATTAGTTAAGAGGCAGTACACTGTGGCAAATCCTGAATCATGTAGAGCAAGGCTGGAGATCTTTGGCAAGTATATAGTGGGGGATTCTACACTGACCACCAATGTGAGGGAGGATTTGCACTGACCACCATGTAAAGGAGGATTTTACGCCACCCACCAATATAAAGAGGGATTTCTACACTGACACCAATGTAATAGGAGCAATTACACCAACCACCAGCGTAAGGGGGAATATACAATGACCTCCATGTAAGGGGGAATTTACACTGACAACCATTATCGCAGAGATTTGAACTGACCACCAATGTAAGGTGACTCTTCTACACTGACCACCAATGTTAGAGGGGATTTACACTGACCACCAGTGTAAAGGGGGGTTTACATTGACCACCAGTGTAAGGGCAATTCTGCTCTTACCACCAATGTAAGGGGAAATGTACAATGATCACCAATGTAATGAAGAATTTACACTGACAACCAATGTAATGGGGGATTTTACATAAACAACCAATAAATGGGGATTTCTACACTGGCCACCAATGTAATGGGGATTACACTGACCACTAATGTAAGGAGGGATTTACGCTGTCCACTAATGTGAGGGGGATCTTGACTCTGGGCTCTAGTGTGAATGAAAAGATTGTACACCAAGCCCCAATGTAATGAGAAGATTTACTCTGACCACCAATGTAACTGAGACATTTAGCCTGCGTTCACATTTGTGTTTGTCGGGAATGCGTGCAAAATCACTTTCCTGTCATCACAGAAATGTGCTGCCCTTTAGCAGATACACCAATGTAAAGGGAAATGTACAATGATCACCAATGTAATCAAGAATATACATTGACAGCATAATGGGGGATTTTACATCAACAACCAATAAAGGGGAATTTCTACACTGGCCACCAATGTAAGGGGGTATTTACAGTCACCACCCATTTAAAGGGTGCTTCTTCATGGACCACCAATGTAAGGGAGCATTCGAAATTGACCACAAATGCAAATTTTGATTTTTTTACCAATATAAAGAGGAGTTTCTACACGGGCCACCAATATAATGGGGATTTACACTGACCACTAATGTAATGAGGAATTACACTGACCACTTATGTAATGAGGATTTACACTGACCACTAATGTTAAGAGGATTTACACTGATCACTAATGTATTGAGGATTTACACTAACCATTAATGTAAGGGGGACCTTCACACTAGCCACTAATGTAAGGAGGGATTTACACTGACCACTAATGTAAGGAGGGATTTACACTGACCACTAATGTGAGGGGGACCTTGACACTGGCCACTAGTGTGAATGAAAGGAATGTACACCAAGCCCCAATGTAATGAGAAGATTTATTGGAAAGTTGGTACCTCTCACCAATTTAATTTTATGAAAGAACAGCAAATTGATTTCAAAGAGATCTTTCAGCAAGCCCCCAGTCCTAATATAGATTTAGAAAGGGGTTTTAAACAACTCCAACATGACATGGAAAAGCAAATTAGGCTGTAGTGGGACATTGCTTCATTTCAGATGTACATAGGCAAGAATCTCACACCCAGAAGATTAGGATGGGATGTGAGCCCCAATGATGGGATTGAAGATTTGGGACTTATTGATGAATGGTACCAGTTTTTCAATGCCTGCGAGCAAAAGCTCATGCAATTGATGATTAGAAGGAGAAGAGCCAAAAACATCACTTTAGAATCCAAAATAGTAGAGCTTAAAGAAAGAATGGAATCATTCATGGGTACCAATGACTATATAGAAAAGGCTAAAAAGTTACAAACCCATCTATCCAAATATGATGGAGAGATCAAACAAAAAAACGTAAGAAATACCAAAGGGACATAAAAGATTTTTAAGAAAATAAGGTTTATAAATGACAGAAACATCTAAATCCAGCCAATTCCAAATAATCCTCAGTGGATAGAGAAATAAAAGTGCACAATGTTGTAGCACAGATAGCCAAGAATTTGAATGCCAATCATAACACTCAGAATAAAAAAGAGACTAAACCTCCAAACAAACCCAGGAATTATCCCACACAAAATGATAGCCCCCTCCCTATGCAGTACCCACTCAAAATACATTTGCACCATTGGAGATTAGGTCTCCGGAGCACCACCAATATTATGACCAAGGTAGGAATCAATATCCACCTAGGCCACCGACAGGGGGCTATAAGGGCAATTTTAGGGGGAGGCCAGCACTATACCAAAATTACTACCATCTGGGGGGGGGGAGGTGGAGGGGATGGAAAGAGCCCTACAGTATTCCACCTACCCCACCCCAATACCCCAAAGCATGTATAGAAAGAGAGGCAGAAGAGGAAGAGGGAGAAAGAAAAAGAAAATGAGACAATTCAATTCTGGTATTTTTAATCAGGAATTCAGTTCTCGGAGGAGGAAATGGAAGTATTATCTCAGGGTTTAAAGCTTGAACTGGATAAAAATCTTGACAAATTTGAATTATTTGTTGATATTGAAAAATATGCTAGGAAACTAATTGTTTAACTTCTTAACATCTTGGATATTTTTTAAATACCTCTATAAAGTGATGAGTGCCCTTTTTTGGGTTAAACAAATAATTATTTTTTAGTCCACTATGATGATGCAAGGTATCCCCTGCAAAGTGTTTTTTGATATACAAATCAAAAAACATAAAAATAATAAACAAATATTGGAAGGAATAAAAAAACTAGAAAAAATAAACAAATAGTAGTTAGAGCTGCAGATAAAGAGGGAGGATTGGTTGTACTTACAAAAGAAGATTTTAATAAAGAAATTCATAGATTGCTTGCAGATATAGTCACCTATAAAAAAAACTTACAACAGACCCCACAGCCAAACTTAAGTTAAAACTCACATATTGGGTAACAAAAGAAATGAATAAAAAAAACTTTGGCAAAAAAAAAAAAGAAGCAAAATATTTAATCCCACATACTCCTAGAATACCGGTGCTATATATAGTTCCCAAGATACACAAATCTAGAGAAAACCCCCCAGTACTGCCCATAGTTAGTGGGATTGGCTCCCTATACTCCAGGGTGGGTTAGTATCTAGATATATATTTCCAGCCTTTGGTGATACAGAGCCAATCCTATCTAAAAGACAGTAAACAACTTATTAAATTACTTCAAGAGATTGAAGCCAAAGAGACTACCTTATTAGTCACAGTGGACATTGAGTCCCTATATACTAATATAAAACAGAAAATTGCTCTTACGGCAGTAAATGGGCTTTAACAAGTGAATCAAAACTTAAAAAAACCCAAATAGACTTTTTGATAGAATAACTTAGTCTGGCCATGAGTAATAATTATTTCTGGGCTCAAAACCATTACTATAACCAGATTAGGGGTGTAGTTATGGGGGTACGGTACGCCCCGAGCATGGTGAATATAGTATTAAACAAGTGGGAACAGGAAACAATATATAAAAAAAAGAAGAAAGAACTGATATTCTATAAAAGGTACATTGATGACATCATCCTGCTCTGGGAGGGATCCCAGGCAGGTTTAGAGTCATTTCTAACACAAATGAATAATAACAAGTATGGTCTAAAATTTACAGCCCAATGGAGTTCGGAAAAAATCAATTACATAGATCTTACATTGATAAAAAAAGAGAATAGAATTGGCACAAATACATTTTTCAAGGAGTCTGACGGAATGGGTTTGTGCCCATTCAAAGCTGTCATCATCCCCAAAGGCTAGGAGCGATTCCAAAGGGCCAGTATATGCGAATCAGGAGAAATTGTGATATCCTGAATTTCATGTTTAGGCTGAAGTACTCACAAATTGATTTAAAGAAAAGGGCTACTCACTAGGTGAACTCAACAAGGCCAAAGATCAGGTTTTGATCATGAATAGGGAATCACTTTTGACTACCAAGAAAAAGACCCCCTTTAGAGGAGACATAGCATTCATCTCAGGTTTCCATAGACAGTATAAGCAAGTAGACCGATTCTTCAAAAAATATTGGCCTATTCTATTAAAAAATAGGGATCTTAAACAAACCCTACCCAATAAACCTAAATTAATACATAGGAGGGCCCCTGGACTAAGGAACAAAATTGCACCCAATGTCCCTGACCCTACAAAAAAATCCACAACTTTTCTTGATGGGGCTGGCTTCCATTATTGACCTAGGTGGCAGGCTTGCCAGACCACCAAGAGAAAAGGGAAGAAAATCAGTACATTTTATTCAACAGTAACACAACAAGTATTTAACATCAAACCACTAATTACATGTAACTCTGATCACGTCACCCGCGTGTTATGCCCTGTACACACGGTTGGATTTTCCAACGGAAAAAGTGCGATCGGATTGTGTTGTCAGAAATTCTGATCGTGTGTGGGCTCCATAGGACTTTTTCCGTCGGAATTTTCGACACACAAGGTTTGAGAGCAGGATATAAAATTTTCCGACAACAAAATCCGATCGCGTCAATTCCGACCGTGTTTGGACAATTCCGATACACAAAGTGCCACGCATGCTCAGAAGAAATTCCGAGATGGAACAGCTCGGTCTCGGTCTCAGAATAAATTAAGAGACGGAAGCTATTGGCTACTACCCCGTTTATAGTCCCAACATATGTGTTTTACGTCACCGCGTTCAGAACGATCGGATTTTCCGACAACTTTGTGCTACCGTGTGTATACAAGACAAGTTTGGCACAAAATCCGTTGGAAAAAATCAGACGGATTTTGTGGTCGGAATGTCCGATCAATGTCCGATCGTGTGTACAGGGCATTAGAGTGTCCTTGCACCCTCCAATATGTGGGAAGAACCACACGCAAACTGAGGGTCAGAATTAATTAACATATTGCAAATATTAAAGAAGGTTTCTTAAAGCACAGTGTATCCAAACACTTTAGTTTATGTCATAATAGGGATCCAAAACAATTTACATTTTATGGGATTGATAAAATCTCCAGACACTGGAGAGGTACCAATCTAACCAGAGCAGTCTCCCAAAATGAAACCCAGAGGCTGTATCAACTGGAAAGTATGCAGCCAACAGGTATGAATATCGAGCTGGACCTTAACTGTGTTTTGGCCAATGATTGACATCATTAGGTCTAACTATACAGTAAGAACAAAAAATATTTAATATGCAAAGCAACTCCCTTGTTCATGATTTAAGACCAATTAATAATCTCATTCTAGTCAAGATCGAACATCATAAAATTAATATCTAGTCTCTTCAATTGATTCATGTATTTTACTATTTTTTAATATTTTTTACATAAGATATGTGTTTGAATATTGTGTATAGTAAGTAACGTTTTTAAATGTCTTTCAATTGTATCTTTTTATATATATATATATATATATATATATATATATATATATATATATATATATATATATATATGGCAAATTATAGGGATGAGCCGAACATCTCCCCCCCCTTCGATTCGCACCAGAACATCAGAACATGCGAACAGGCAAAAAAATTCGGCAGAACACACAAACACTGTTAAAGTCTATGGGACAAACATAAAAAATCAAAAAGTGCTAATTTTAAAGGTTTATATGCAAGTTATTATCATAAAAAGTGTTTGGGGACCCGGGTTCTGCCCCAGGGGACATGTATAAATGTAAAAAAGTTTTTTAAAAACGGCCATTTTTTCGGGAGCAGTGATTTTTTTAATGCTTAAAGTGAAACAATAAAAATGAAATATCCCTTTATATATCGTGCTTGGGGGTGTCTATAATACGCCTGCAAAGTGGCGCATTTTTCCCGTGTTTAGAACAATACCACAGCAAAATGACATTTCAAAGGAAAAATTGTCATTTAAAACTAATCGCAGCTGTAATGAATTGTCAGCTCCCGGCAATATAGATAAAACTCATTGAAAAAAAGAGCATAGGTTCCCCCCCAGTCCATTACCAGGCCCTTTGGGTCTGGTGTAAATATTAAGGGGAACCCCGAACCAAAATTTTTTTAAAAATTGCGTGGGGGTCCCCCTAAATCCATACCAGCCCTTTAGGTCTGATATGGAAATTAAGGGAAACCCTGTGCCAAAATTTGAAAAAAATGACATAGGGGTCCCCCCAAAATCCATACCAGACCCTTATCCAGCCAGGCAGACCCTTATCCAACCTGGCAGGCCGCAGGAAAAGAGGGGGGGGCAAGAGAGCCCGCTCTCCTGAACTGTACCAGGCCACATGCCCTCAACATGGGGAGGGTGCTTTGGGGTCTGACCCCAAAGCACCTTGTCCTCATGTTGATGGGGACAAAGGCCTCATCCCCATAACCTTTGCCCAGTGGTTGTGGGGGTATGCGGGCGGGGGGCTTATCAGAATCTGGAAGCCCCCTTTAACAAGGGGACCCCCAGATCCCGACTCCCCCTACGTGAATTGGTAACCCCTACCATTTCACAAAAAAAGTGTCAAAAATGGTAAAAAAAGAGAAGAGACAGCTTGGGACAAGTCCTTTATCAAAAAATAAAAATGTCCCACAATGTAAATTCACGCCGCCCGACGGACCGGGAAAAAAAAAGCCACAACTGTTCCCCCTCCATGGGAGGCTCCCATCGACTGACGCTTCTTCTCTGTGACAGTTCTTATATAACTGAGGGCGGGGCGACCCAATGAAGTAAACTGGTAACCCCGTCCCCCTCTGACGCCACAGGGAAGACCCGTGGTTTCCCCATTACCAATTCAGATGGGGGAGGCCGGGATCTGGAGGTCCCTTTGTTAAAGGGGGCTTCCAGATTCCGATAAGCCCCCCACTCGCATACCCCCACAACCACAGGGCAAGGGTTGTGGGGATGAGGCCCTTGTCCCCATCAACATGGGGTCAAGGTGCTTTGGGGTCAGACCCCAAAGCACCCTCCCCATGTTGAGGGCATGTGGCCTGGTACGGTTCAAGAGGGGGGGCTGTCTCTCGTCCACCCCTCTTTCCTGCGGCCTGCCAGGTTGCGTGCTTGGACAAGGATCTGGTATGGATTTTGGGGGCCCCATATGTGATTTTTATTTTAATTTGGTGCAGGGTTCCCCTCAATTTTCATATCAGACCTGAAGGGCCTGGTATGGATTTTAGGGGGACCCCCACGCAATTTTTTTTAAATTTTGGTTCAGGGTTCCCCTTAATATTCATACCAGACCCAAAGGGCCTGGTAATGGACTGGGGGGGGGATGGGGGACCCATGCTCTTTTTTACAATGAGTTTTAACTATATTGCTGAGACCCGACAATTCATTATAGCCGCGATCAGTTTTAAATGACAATTTTTCCTTTGGAAATGTCATTTTGCTGCAGTACTGTTCTAAACACGGGAAAAATGCACCACTTTACAGGCATACTAAGGACACCCCCCAGGCACGATATTTAAAGGAATATTTCATTTTTATTGTTTCACTTTAACCACTTGCCGCCCGCCACATAGCAAAATGACGGCGGCAAAGTGGTTTTAATATCCTGACCGGACGTCATATGACGTTGCCAGAATATTAAGCCGCTGCGTGCCCCCGGGGGCACGCATCACAGCAATCATTGTTGCGGTGCGTCAATCTGACACACCGCAACTACGATCTCTGACGGAGACTCAATCACGGCTGATCACGATGTAAACAGGAAGAGCTGTTGATCTGTCAGACGCGAGTAGAGGAGAGCCGATCGGCTGCTCCTCTGACGGGGGGGTCTGTGCTGATCGATTATCAGCCCAGCCCCCCCTCGGATGCCCACACTGGACCACCAGGGACGTCACTAGAACCACCAGGGATGTCACCACCTGGTATGCCACCCTAGACCAACAGGGATGCCAATCAGTGCCCACAATGGATCCCAATCAGTGACCACAATGGATGCCAATCTGTGCCCAAAATGGGCATCACTGATTGGCAGGCATTATTGTTTGGCACTGATTGGCATCCATCAGTACCATACATTATAGTACATCAGTGCCACCTATCAGTGCCCATCCATGCCCATCTGTGCCGCCTATCAGTGCCCATCCGTGCCGCCTATGTGTACCCACCAGTGCTGTATATCAGTGCCACCTATCAGTGCCCATCAGTGCCGCCTATCAGTGCCGCCTATCAGTGCCCATCATCAGTGCCCATCAATGCCACTTCATGAGTGCCCATCAATGCCACTTCATCAGTGCCCATCAATGCCATCTCATCAGTGCCACCTCATTGGTGCCACCTCATCGGTGCCTATCAGTGCTGCCTTATCAGTGCCTGTCAGTGCAGCCCCATCAGTGCCCATCAATGAAGAAGAGAACTTACTTGTTTACAAAGTTTTGTAACTATTTGTTTAGCAGAAAATAAAAATCTCAGGGGTGATCAAATACCACCAAAAGAAAGCTCTGTTTGTGGGAACAAAATGATAAAAATTTAGTTTGGGTACAGTGTAGCATGACCGCGCAATTGTCATTCTAAGTGCGACAGCGCTGAAAATTGGTCTGGGCAGGAAGGTGTAAGGTAGCATTAAAAAAATCACTGCTCCCGAAAAAACGGACTTTAAAAAAAAAAAAAATTGCATTGATACATGTCCCCTGGGGCAGAACCCAGGTCCCCAAACACTTTTTATGACAATAACTTGCATAAAAGCCTTTAAAATTAGCACTTTTGATCTTTCATGTTAGTGTCCCATAGACTTTCGAATTTGCTGCGAACACAGCATATTGTTCGCTGTTTGGAAAACAGGCGAACATCGGGCTCATCCCTAGTAAATTACGTGCATATTAGAATGGGGACATTTGGATCTACATAGCACACCACTGTCTTTAAGGGAGACTGGCTACATGTGGCAGTTACCCCCTATGTTAGTCCCCACAGTGTTGCCCTACTCACTCTGTCTTCTCTTGATCCCTGGCCTCCAGGAAAGACTCCTTCCATGTATTATGACAGGATCCTTCCAGCTCCTGAGCCCTAGCCCAAGGCAGGACACCCCCCCCCCCAGACTAGGGGGCACTCCTGAGGGCAACCTGCAGCCTCCTTAACACTGTATATCTATCTTCTACCCGGCTGCCCCTGCTGGCATGGCCCATGACTATTTATGTCAGCCCCCTGCCAGCCCACCACTGGGGATTAGCTGAGGCCTCATACATATGCATGACAGCTCCTCCTTAATTCTGGAAGATTCTCCAAACTTCTAGACCAGAGGGAGGCTCCAGAGAGCTTCCAGGATGAGTCATCCAGCCCTAAACTGTATTGAACCATGTCCCAGACTCCATAACTCAGGCTTAGCCCTGAGCTAAACTACAATTTACTTACTCCACTTCTAGCACACACTAGAGGGTGCCACAAAAGTATAACACATATGCAAAACATATTTTTTAGTTTTCGAAGCAGTGAAGAGGGTTTACAGCACATATCAGGTTTTTATTGCTGTCTGTACCCCCACTGGGCTTCATCGGGATGTCCTCTCTTTTCCTGTTTCAGCTATGGGATTGGAAGTGAAGGGAAACCTCTACAATGGTACATATATGAAAAAAGGGGTTATAACACTCCCATACTCTATCCAAAAACAAGAAAAATCATTTAGCTCTATTTTAACAATCATGAACACAGGAGGGCAACCTATAAGGCACCCCTTTCTGGAGCTTGTCAGCACACAGCATTTTGTGCCCTAAGCAACAGCCCTCTGCTAGAATCACCTTTTTAAAAAATATTTTCTTGTTTTGATGGTCCAAAAGTGCATCAGAATACTGCAACAATATGTAAGTAAAGTATTATAAGATATCCGTGTTTCTGTTGATGATGGGAAAAAGATGCAGCCAATAATTTTACAAGAACAAGCCATCTTTATGTCTCTGCCACCTATAGGCATAATCCTATAGTGCCTATTAGTAAATCTGGCTCTGCCTATAGGGGTCCTGTGTATACCCTTTAAAATTAATGGCCACTGTAAATGAACACTTACATAGTGTAACCTGGAAATATGAGGGTTCCACTCCACAATCCACAGGGACTGACAGGGCTTTCCGATACTCAGCTTTCTTCTCTTGAGTTGCTGCTCAGCTGAGCCTACGCCAGATACCAAATGAGGAAAGCTTTTTGTTTGGGGTCAGTCAAAGCTATGCTGATAGTAAAAGTAGTCTGTTCTCAGCCAGCATTTAGATTGGGCTTTTAATGTGATGTGGAAATGATTATAATAGGTGTTCAAATGTTTCCCACAGTCCTTTCCAGACTTACACCAGGCCCCATAACAGCCATGTGGGCTTCTGTGGCTATGATTATGCCCTATGCTAGCTGAGACAAGAGCAATGGGCCACCTCTACCTACAACTTTAATGCCAGTTATCCCAAGTGTTGATGCAGCAAAGGTAACTATTTTAGATTTTTTTTAAATGACTACTAATGACTTGGACATATTACTGCTGATGTTGGTCCTTCTGTACAGCTCTGAGCTGGCTGTCCTACTGCCCCCAGAGGAATGTGCTATCTGTGACATTAGTGAAGTTATATTACAGATTGCTGGGAGCATAAAATAGACATGAAGGTCTTTGTGGGTCACGTCTGCTGTATCGCTGTGTGCATTACTCCTGGCAAACTGCAGTGTAAGCTTGAGTTTTAAAGCAAATGATTGATGCCTTAGTTCATATTAACAGATAGTCCCTGTGTGCACAGATTATTAAGTGCCTGATTTCTTCAAGTTACTGCTACAAATGTACTGAAAATATTTATGACATTTTATCAGAGACATAAATATCTACAGTATAATGAAATACCATTCTATCGCTGTCATAGATTCTTTCCAGAGAACTCTACTTTGTCTACTGTAGCCTATAAGTTATATGGAAAGGTCTACCTTTCCCTTTCTTTCTGGGATACGCAGGTCAGAAGGGTAAAATAAAGCAACATTGTATAAATAATTTGAATCATGGATCTGAAGGTTCTTTTTTTCTTTTTTTTTTATCATTGCTCCAGTAAAGGAGTGTGAAAGGATATTCTTTTGATGTGCTGGCCATTTTTGATCTTTGCTTTTTACAGTATCATTGGAGGCCTGGTACTCTCTGTGTGTATTGAAGGCCTCGTGCACACTAAGCGTTAAAAACGCTGCTTTTAGGAGCATCTGATGTTTTTCTTTTCTGCCTCTAAACGCCCCTCCGTGTAAGCTTATTTGTCCATGCACACATCGGCATTTAGAGGCACAAAAAAAAACACCGCAAGGGCATTCAGAAGCAGCAGTGTTTTGGCAGAAAAAAAAGGATTGACACGTGTAAACGCGTCTAAGCGTGTCTAAATGCCCATTACCATCAAGGGCTTGGAGCGCTTCAGCGTTAATTAATTTTTAATGGCCAGAATCATTAACGAATCTGGCCAATTATGTGAATTAACATCCAAGTGCTTGATGCACCTAAATGCGTTTACACGCATCAAGCGTCTTTCTGCCAAAACGCTGCTGCGAGGAAGAAAGGCGTTTAGGAGAACTGGGCAAACGCCCTATGTGCATGATGCCTAAAACTAGAAAAGTTTTTACTGGACATTTTAGTGGCCAAACTGGCCATATTTGTAAACCAACATCAGCTTGAAATCTGTCATTTAGCAGTGGCAGCAGTATGACATGATAAATCTTCTGTTTGCAAAGAAGCCAACTTGGATCCTGGGTGACATAATAGATAAGGACTGGAAGGAGTTCTGTCATTTGGGTCAGGAGCAGCGGTGTAGCAGCATCGACGTGGTGGCAGATCGACATTGTTGGATGGCACTAATTGTGCTTGATATATATCTACATTGCCGGACAGCATGATTGGTGTTGGATTTACATTGTGTGATATTGCTTTTTTTTCAGTGACTTTTTTCATGATGTGGTTGCTTTTACTTGCTTATTTTTATTTGTTTTGTAAATAAGTACGAAGGGATACATTGGGGTTGATTTACTAAAATTGGGGAGTGCAAAATATGGTATAGCTCTGCATAGAAACTAATCAGCTTTCATGTTTTTTTTTGTCCAAGCTAAAAGCAGAACTTCAGTATTTTTTTAAATCTTTCCATCTATTAAATCTTTTGCCCTTGTTGTTTTAACTTTGGGTAGTAAAACATTTTTTTTTCTGCCAGTAAATACCTTATACAGCCCACTTCCTGTTTCTTGTCTGGAAAAAAGCCTAGACTTATGACATCATACACAGCTCTCTCTCTCACTCTCTTGAGAGTTTGCCAGGAAGGGGGTGGGGGGGTGAGTCATAAGAGGGCCAATGAGAGCTGCAGAGCTGGAAGTGTGTGTCTATGTAAATCCAGGAAGTGAACAGGCAGCAGTTTCAGCTGCTCACAGTTAAAATAGCTGCAGCCAGACTTGGTGGAGGGAGATTTCTGCAGTATATTTGGCAAGTACAGAATCACAGTATATATAAAATATTATGCAAAGTGGTTGGAGGGAAGCTTCAGAAAAGATGTTTTTATTACAAATTATGTGAGCGGACTGCAGTTCCTCTTGAATTGAATAAACTGAAGTTAGAAGCTGATTGACTACCATGCACAGCTGCACACGATTTCGCACTCCCCAGTTTTAGCAAATCAACCTCTAGGTATCCCTAATTTAACCGCTTGCTGTTTGCCTCACGTAGGAGTATGGTGGCAGAGCAGCTCTCCTATCATAGATCACCTATCTAGTAAGTGATCCGGCACTTCCGGTTAGGGTCAGGGCACAAGCCAATCAGTGAGTGCTGGCCAATGATTGCCCGCTGACACCCACTGATTGGCGAGGAGGAAGACAGGACAAAGCTCTGTCAATGTAAACAATACAGAGCTCTGTCCCATCAGCGGGGATGGGCTGGTTTTTGTTTCTCTGTAAAGCAGGGTATAAACTTCAGCACATTCCTTAATGAAAGTACCACACAGTACACACATAAACACAGGTTAGGCACACGGTTAACCCTTTGGTCACCCCTGATTTTAAACCCTTCCCAGCCAGTGTCATTAGTACAGTGACAGGGTATATTTTTAGCACTGATCACTGTATTAGTGTCACTGGTTCACACAAAGTGTCAGATTACCCACCATACTATTGCAGCCCTGCTATAAGTTGCTGATTGCCGCCATTACCAGTATTAAAATAAATAAATAAATAAAACGTATAGAGTATATATACCATAGTTTGTAGACACTATAACTTTCACACAAACTAATTAATATACGCCTACTGGGTGGGGGGGGGTGTGTCAAGGCACCTTGTTACCAATGTTGAGGGTACAAGGGCTATCCCTACATCCTGTACCCCAAAATGGATGTGGGGGACTGTGGGGAAACTTATCAGAAACTGTAACTTAACCACTTAAGGACTAGCCTCGAATTGGATTTTAGGCATTTACATGTTTAAAACTGTTTTTTTTGCTAGAAAATTACTTATAACTCCCAAACATTATATATTGTTTTTTTTTCTAACACCCTGGAGAATAAAATGGCAGTCAATGCAATACTTTTTTTTGCACCGTATTTGTGCAGCAGTCTTATAAGCGCACTTTTTTTGGAAAAAATTCACTTTTTTGAACAAAAAAATAAGACAACAGTAAAGTAAGCCCAATTTTTTTTATATTGTGAAATATAATGTTACGCCAAGTCATGCTTCAAAATTGTGCCTGCTCGTGGAATGGCGTCAAACTTTTACACTCAAATCTCCATAGGCGACGTTTAAAAAATTCTACAGGTTGCATGTTTTGCGTTACAGAGGAAGTCTAGGGCTAGAATGATTGCTCTCACTCTACCGGTCGCGGCGATACCTCACATGTGTGGTTTGACCACCGTTTTCAAATGCTGGCGCTACTCACGTATACGTTCGCTTCTGCGCGCGAGCTCGTCAGGACGGGGGTTTTCTAAAAAAAAATTTTTTATTTTTATTTATTTTACATGATTTTATTTATTTTTACACAGTTTTTATAAAAAATTGTGTCACTTTTATTCCTATTACAAGGAATGTAAACACCCCTCGTAATAGAAAAAAAGCATGACAGGACCTCTTAAATATGAGATCTGGGGTCAAAAAGACCTCAGATCTCATATTTACACTAAAATGCAATAATCAAAAAAAAAAAAAGTAATTTAAAAAAATTACATTGAAAAAAATGTGCCTTTAAGATATATGGGCGGAAGTGACGTTTTGACGTCGCTTCCGCCCAGCAGTGTCATGGAGACGAGTGGGCGCCATCTTAGCCTCACTCGTCTCCAGGTACAGCCTGGAGAAGGACGCGATCACCTCCTTCACTACCGACGGCTCCAGTAAGCGGCGGAGGGCACTGGATCGCGGCGGGAGGAGGGGGCCCTCTCCCGCCACCGATAAAAGTGATCTAGTGGTGAATCCGCCACAGAGACCACTTTTATCTTAAATCCGACTGCCGCACGAAAACGGGGATACCGGGGTTATGGCAACTAGCTGCTGCCATAACAACGATATCCGCCGCCAAAGTTTGGACGTACATCGGCGTGCGGTGGTCGGCAAGTGGTTAAGATATCTACCCAATTCAGGTGAATGAGCACAGGTTATACAGTATAGTATAGCACTGTCAAAATCCAATGTCAATCATGTTGTCCAGGCAATTCAGTCAATTTGAATCGCTGGAGGAGCTTAGCTATAAGGAATGATTAGCTGAACTGAATTTATTCTCTTTTGAGAAGAGGAGATTAAGGGGGGATATAATCAACATGTACAAATACATAAGTCATCCATATAGTGAACTTGGTGTAGAGTTATCCACATTCAGGTTTTTACAGAGGACTAGGGGACACTCTTTAGGTCTGGAAGAAAAGAGATTTAAAGGAGAAGTCCAGCCAAAGCTTGTTTGGCTGGACTTCTCCTATGGGTCACAGGAGTGCAGTTCGTTTTGCACTCCTGTGACCCGTTTTCAGCAGAGAGCGTTCTGCAGTGCACTCTCTGCTGACGTCACGGATATCAGTCCAGGCACCACGTCATCACGGCAATGGAAGTCTGGATCCACCAGGTGCCTGGACTGACACCTGTCTCGGGCTCTCAGAGAGCCTGAGATGGCCCGCTCCACCTCCTCCACAGCTTAGCACTCCAATGAGCGTGGAGGGAGAAGAGCAGAGAGCCGTGACTGACAGTCTACAGCTCCCTGCTCACGGAGTTGTGAAAACCGAGCAATCGGTGATGTTCGATCGCCTGGGTTTTCAGTGCAGAAGCACTGGGGGACAGATGCAACATCGGTCTGATGCTGCATCCACCTGAATAAGTATGAATATGAAATAAAAAACTGAAATGTGTATATGAGGTATAGAAATGTATATATGAAGGTTGTTATCTTTTTTTTTCTTCTCTATTGGTTGAACTAGATGGACTTGTGTTTATTTTTAACCTGACTAACGATGTAACTATGTTAATAGAAACCGTTTTACAAACAAAGCCGGTTGAAAATTTGTCATTTTGCAGTGGTGGTGCTACCCTGATTAAGGATTTGTCATTTTGCAGTGGTGGTGCTACCCTGATTAAGGATTTGTCATTTTGCAGTGGTGGTGCTACCTTGATTAAGGATTTGTCATTTTGCAGTGGTGGTGCTACCCTGATTAAGGATTTGTCATTTTGGAGCGGTAGCACTGCCACTGTCACTTCTAAATGACATATCCAAGCTAATATAAGCAAGTTATTTTAAGTGTAGTTTTAAAGTGAATCATTAACAATACTGTGAAGCGGAAGAAACAGATCCTTAAGGTTTGTACACACGATCAGAAAATCGAACAAAAAATACCGCTTTCAAAGCAATTGTACGATAATATGATCCTTAGTACACAGCGTTTGAGACAGTTCATCTGATATTATCGGATCGGACAAGCACAAAAATGTTTCTCCTACAATACCAGAATGTATGATTTTCGTTTATTCACTACAGTTGTCCGAAAAATACAATACAAATGCACTACAACACCTTTACATCACTTCCGAATTTTCATTCTGTCGTACGAGAATTTTCGTAACTTTAGTAAACTCTTCATTTTCGTCACTAGCATGCAAAAGAAAAAAAAAAAACAGATGACCAATCGTCTGATAATCTCATCGTAATCTCATCGTGTGTACCAGACATTATCTATAGCTGACCTTTCTGATTTTTCAAAGGCCTTTTATAATTTGAAAGTTTCCATAAAAAGTTGCACTCTCAAGGAATTCATATATCTGTTGTGTAAGTTGAATTTAGTTAAATGTAAAAAAATATATAAACAGCAGGGTTGGTACCAGTGAAAAGTCCTGATCAATGAAATTACGTGGAATTAAGGTGGAAAAAATTCCATGAATAGAATCCCGCTCCTATGCTCTTTTTTAATCCTTGGAGGAGTTTACAAAAACCTCACAGCAGTTGGCTTCATCAAATGTTCTTTTAATAACAAGCAATAAAAATAACTGTCATAATTAAAAAGCTGTGGTTTATATTTGGCTGTGAACCCATTCATACTTGAACAAGGAAAGGACATAAAAGAATATTATGCCTTTTCCCAGAACACAGTTTATAAAGCAATAGTTAGTATTTGAATTGCTGTTAATTCGGGAACAGTAGATTTTAGGCAGACCAAGAATACTGCAATAGCAAGAAAATTCATTAGAAAAAGATGAAAAATAGTTGTTCAATAAAATAGATAAGGCACTTGAGGCTTTAATGCTGTGTCACAGGACGATAAGACAATAAGAAATTGGATATTCCAAAGATGAAGATTTTAGTGTCATCTTTGTCTTCAGTGTCTCCATACTGCTAGTATGTTATCATAACACCACTAGGAGATAAAGCTAAAAGCTAAGCTGGCTATATACCAGTAAAATTTTACTCATAAATGTTCATTTTCGGAGCATTCTAATGGTTAGTGGGGTCAAATCTAAGTTAATTTTCAACCATATTAAGAAAATTTTAAATTAATTGGAAATTTTTTCTCAAACAAACAAAATTTCTATAACTGTGTTTTTCCTTTGAGTAAAATTGTATATTGTAATGAATCATGTACATGGATTGAAAACTGGTTACAAGGGCGTGTTCAGAGGGTGGTGATAAATGGGGAGTACTCAGAATGGTCAGGGGTGGGTAGTGGGGTTCCCCTGGGTTCTGTGCTGGGACCAATCCTATTTAATTTGTTTATAAACGACCTGGAGGATGGGATAAACAGTTCAATATCTGTATTTGCAGACGATACCAAGCTAAGCAGGGCAATAACTTCTCCGCAGGATGTGGAAATCTTGCAAAAAGACCTGAACAAATTAATGGGGTGGGCGACTACATGGCAAATGAGGTTCAATGTAGAAAAATGTAAAATAATGCATTTGGGTGGCAAAAATATGAATGCAATCTATACACTGGGGGGAGAACCTCTGGGGGAATCTAGGATGGAAAAGGACCTGAGGGTCCTAGTAGATGATAGGCTCAGCAATGGCATGCAATGCCAAGCTGCTGCTAATAAAGCAAACGGAATATTGGCATGCATTAAAAGGGGGATCAACTCTAGAGATAAAAAGATAATTCTCCCGCTCTACAAGACTCTGGTCCGGCCGCACCTGGAGTATGCTGTCCAGTTCTGGGCACCAGTCCTCAGGAGGGATGTACTGGAAATGGAGAGAGTACAAAGAAGGGCAACAAAGCTAATAAAGGGTCTGGAGGATCTTAGTTATGAGGAAAGTTTGCGAGCACTGAACTTATTCTCTCTGGAGAAGAGATGCTTGAGAGGGGATATGATTTCAATTTACAAATACTGTACTGGTGACCCCACAATAGGTTTAAAACTTTTTCGCAGAAGAGAGTTTAATAAGACTCGTGGCCACTCATTACAATTAGAAGAAAAGAGGTTTAACCTTAAACTACGTAGAGGGTTTTTTACTGTAAGAGCGGCAAGGATGTGGAATTCCCTTCCACAGGCGGTGGTCTCAGCGGGGAGCATTGATAGCTTCAAGAAACTATTAGATAATCACCTGAATGACCGCAACATACAGGGATATGTAATGAAATACTGACACATAGTCGCACACATAGGTTGGACTTGATGGACTTGTGTCTTTTTTCAACCTCACCTACTATGTAACTATGTAACTATGTAACTATGTTTTACCACTTCAGCCCCGGATGGATTTTCCCCCTTAATGACCAGGCCATTTTTTTGCGATACAGTACTGCGTCGCTTTAACTGACAATTGCGCGGTCGTGTGATGCTGTACCCATACAAATATTTCTTTTTTTTCCCCCACAAATAGAGCTTTCTTTTGGTGGTATTTGATCACCTATGCGGTTTTTATTTTATAAACAAAAAAGCGTCAATTTTGAAAAAAAAAAGCAATATTTTTTACTTTTTGCGATAATAAATATTCCCCCCAAAGATATAAAAAAAACAAATTTCTTTCTCAGTTTAGGCCAATATATATTCTTCTACATATTTTTGATAAATAAATTGCAATAAGCGTACTGTATATTGATTGGTTTGCACAAAAGTTATAGCGTCTACAAAATAGGGAATAGATTTATGGCATTTTTATTAGTAATGGCGGCGATCTGCGATTTTTAGCGGGACTGCGACATTGCGACAGACAGATCGGACACTTATGATGTATTTTTGGGACCATTGACATTTATACAGCACTGATTACTGTGTAAATGTCACTGGTAGGGAAGGGATTAAATGTGTTCCTTCATGAGTGTTTCTAACTGTATGGGGATGTGACTGATTAGAGGAGGCGCCAGATTGCTGTTCCTAGCTAGTAGGAACAGACGACCTGTCCCTCCTGACAGAGTGGGGATTTGTTTGTTTACACAGACACATCCCTGTTCTGGCTCTCGTGCTCGCGATCGCACGTGGCCGGCGGACATCGGGTCCCCTGCTGTACAGCGGGCACGTGTACACCTACTATAGCTGTTTAAAGGCCCAACGTGCAGCTATGGTGATTTGCCCAGGAGAGCCAACCTACCGCAGTTTAACGATGGAGGCTGGTCGGCTACTGGTTAATACATCTGGGATCACATTCAAAAGCAAGCCTGGACAAAATTTCAAGGCCGTTCAAATGACTCAATGATGGCAACAAAGAATGTTTTGACAAATGTTTTTTTTCTATGAATTTTCCACCAAAATCGGTGTATGACCAGCTTTAGGTTTGACAGGTAAACAAATGGTTGTCTGCTTATGAGGTGTAGGTGGCCTCAATTTAGGTCCTTGACATTATCAAATTAGCTGCAAAAAATGTTGAGCATATGTTATGCTAGAAAGTACTACTCTAGACATATGAGAGAAAATTATGGTCAAAAACTGCAGACATGCTACAGAAGAAAGTGAGAAAATAGGGACATGAGGCTAGTAGAGACCACCATAGCCTCAACTGCCCCTTATTTGGAGGAATATCTCTCATCTGCATCAAATAACTCTTTCCCATTCCACCTTAGTTCTCAACTTTTGGTGGGATATATAAAACTCTATACTATATATATATATATATATATATATATATATATATATATATATATATATATATATATATATATATATATATATATATATATATATATATATATATATATATATATATATAATATATACTATACTATTACCAAATGTTTCATATTACACTAAACCTTTCATCCAATCTCTGACATATTGCAGCTGTGAACTTGCAAAATCAGCTGAATTTGTGAAAAATACCTCTTGGTGGAAAGCAGCAATTTTAATAAGGCTTTAAGGGACACATTAAAAAAAATCCAAAATTCCTAACATAACTTGCCTTGGGGGATGTCCTTAACCTGCCTGTGAAGTGACACACCTGTATAACATAACTAACTACAACAAAACTAACATTTACGAAGAAAAAAAAATCTGTTTAAATTGCCAGCAAATTACAGCTTTGGCTGCTTTACTTTTGTTTGTAAACAATTGGCCAGGGATTCCCTTCATCAATACCAGACCCATATCCTGGAGGACCCCCACAAAAAACTGTGTGGGCTCCCCTAAAATGCATACAAGACCTTATCCTTCATAAAGCCTGGTATGGATGTCAGAGGGATCCCACAAAAAATGTGAAGGTCCCTTTAAAAATTGATACAATGCCTTATCTAAGCATGCAAAGGGAAGGGGGAAGGGGGAACAAGCTTGATGCCCCCCATCTCCTAAAACATACCAGGCCACATGCCTTCAAAATGGGGGGGGTATCTAGCCTGAGGGCCCCTTGGCTCAGCACCCTCTCTCCAAGTTGATGAGGACAAAGGCTTTTTTTTCAAAATAAGTGGGCACCCAGATATGGGCTCCCCCTATGTGAATGAGTAAGGGGTACATAGTACTCCTACTTATTTACACAGGAAAAATGTAAGCAGTGAATAAAGACACATATACACAGTTTTTGGCAAGGCCTTTATTAAAAGACAAAACTCCTAGAAAAACAGAAACAAAAGTCCTAGAATGTACAGCCCCTACTGAGAAAGCCCCGACTACTGGATTTAACATACATATAGGACGAGGAACACCATACATGACGTCATCCCGCGGCCATCTCTGAGTTGTCTTGCTAGTGGTTGCCAAAGACGAGCGATATATGGTTAGCACTGCTTATAGTGCTGTTATCTTTAAGTGCAATATTTATCCTTTTAATAAATTCAGAGTTTTAGATGGAGAACACTAGGCTTGTGTGCTTTCTCTCACCGCATATGTATTGCTGTGATTGGAGATTTATTTAGCCATCCATCCACTTATGTGATTGGGAAGCAGTGAGGACTCAGAAAGAGTAGCTGTTTTTGCTTCATTCCCAGAGAGGGAAAACTGCGTAGTGTTACCTACTGGTAAAGCAGGGGTCATGTCAGTGAGGTGAGAGACCATTCTGGACAGGTGGTGGATTCACTTTACTTAATGCATGTCACAGTGGTGATTTCAATGGACTGAAGTTGGATATTACCTATCGTTTTTTCAATATTTTGCACATTTGGACATTTATTGAAATATATTTTTATATTTTTGGAGGCACTGTGTATGATGTATAGAGAAGATCAACTAAAAAATAATATTTTTGTATGCACATTCATTTTTTATATGCACATTGGTTTTTGTTCACATTTTACGGATGTTTTTTGTACAATATTGATATAAGGTTTTTACAGTATGTTGGTTTTTGAGGAGAGTTGCGCTACACCATTTTTGGTAGTAGGGTACTAGAATGTACACCCATCGTCAATCATGACATCCAGCAAAACAGATCCACACCTTTTTTAAGCCAAACACACATTTTTAACAATTGCTCTAGTACAAGAGGGCACCATGTAGTCAAAATGAAAAAATATGGCACTGTCGGCTGTGTTACCCCTGAGGGTCATCGATCATGCCTTCTCTGTGAAGTTGGGGTGGGAAGGGAAATTATCTGGACCTTCATGTGGAGTGAATGACTCTAAAGTGATATTAAAGGCTCTGTTTTTTTTTCTAAAATAACAAACATGTCATACTTATCTGTACTATGCAATTGTTTTGCACAGAGCAGCCTAGATACTTCTCTTCTCGGGTCACCCAACAGTGCCCCTGGCTCCTCCTCCTTTTACATACCACCTCCCCAGCAAGCTACTTGCTAGGGGGGTAGTCGTGGGGTCTTGATCCTGAGTCACTCTGTGTACGTCTATTGACATACATAGTGCAGCTCAGACCCACCGCCGGCTCCCTCTGGATTACTGGATTTGATTGACACAGAGTCCAGTGCGGGGAGAGAGAACAGCGCTGGACCTAAATCAGCTCAGGTAGCTATTTGAGGGGGGGGGGCGTTGTAGCTAAAAGTTTTTTTACCTTAACCTCCCTGGCGGTAATCCCGAGTCTGGCTCGGGTTGGATTTTTCCATACCAAAAGCGGTAACCCCGAGCCAGACTCGGGCTTGCATCGCAGGATCCAGGAAGAGCATACTTACCTTGTCCCCTGGATCCTGCGATGTCTCCCCGCTGTGATCTGCGAGCCGCTGTGTCTCGCTCGATTCACAGTGCCGAGCTCCGTTCCCTGCGAGCGTTGCGACGCACGGGGACGGAGTTCGGCGGTAAATTCAAAAGTGAAACACACAGTATAGATACAGCATACTGTAATCTTACAGATTACAGTACTGTATCAAATAACTACACATCCCCTTTGTCCCTAGTGGTCATGCCCAGTGTCCTGCATGCAGTTTTATATATATAAAACTGTTCTTTCTGCCAGGAAACTTGAGATTGTCCATAGCAACCAAAACTGTCTCTTTACATCAAAAGTGGTTTTAGACCAGCTAGAAAAAAGCGATAATAAATTATAATCACTTGCAGAATTGAGCGATAGTGATTTGTGGGGAAATCCGTCACCAAACACTAAAAGTAACAAAAGCGACAATTCTGCAACTGAGCAAATTTCAGTGTTTTTGATTTGATTACATTATTATATAATTTTTATTATTATTATATTATTATTTGTTATAATTATTTATAGTTATTTATTATATTATAATTTTTTATTTCGTTTTTCAAACTTTATCATACCCGGGATGTCTACTAGACTCTTGTTTGGACAGATTTAAGTGAACTATTCCTAAGAATTACAGGCCTACAATATAAAACGCCAAATTTCTGTGCAAAATAATTGTACCGCTTTCAGCACCTAAAATCAGAAATAATCATACCGCCAGGGAGGTTAATGCAGAGAATGCACTAATGTGGTTCTAAACCTTTGTTTAAAAAAAAATAAAAAAAATAACAAACATGTTAAACATACCTGCAAAAGCACTGCACAGAGCAGCCCCGATCCTCTTCTTCGGGGGTCCCCCGCCGGCGCTCCAGGCACCTCCTCTTCATCAGGTGCCCCCATGGAAAGCAACTTTCCATAGGGGCACCCATGCATGCTCGCTCCCTCTGCTATCAGGCTGACCAATAAGGGGGGAGACAGCTGACCTCTCCTGAATGCTGCCTACTGGGGAGGTAAAGGGGCATGCTTTAAAGTCCTGCCTACAACTGTGGTCAGTAAGCCTAACATCAGCCTGTTCTGCAAAGGTAAGAAAATTGGAGGTGAAACCCATTTTCAAATCAATATGGTGCCACAGCACGCTGAATTTTGGTGCATATGAATACGTACATCTCAGCAGATGCGTGAGGGTGTCATTAACAATTAATAGCACTGCTGTGTATCTGATAAAGGGCAGCGTGTTTCTGTGGCATCAGGAAGGCAGTTTTTCATGCGCTTCCAACACACACAAATGTTAACGCAGGCTAAATGTTTCAGTTACATTGGTGCTCAGTGTAAATCTTCTCGTTACATTGGGGCTTGGTGTACAATCCTTTCATTCACACTAGTGGCCAGTGTGAAGGTCCCCCTTATATTGGTGGTCAGTGTAAATCTCTCCTTACATTGGTGGTTGCTGTGAATGCTCCTATTACATGGGTGGTCAGTGTAAATCCCCATTATATTGGTGGTCAGTGTAAATCCCTATTATATTGGTGGTCAGTGTAAATCCCCAATATATTGGTGGTCAGTGTAAATCCCGATTATATTGGTGGTCAGTGTAAATCCCTATTACATAGGTGGCCAGTGTAGAAACTTCTCTTTATATTGGTAATCACCAAAATCCAAGCTTGCATCTGTGGTCAGTTTCGAATCCTACCTTACATTGGGGGTCCATGTAGAAGCCCACTTTAGATTGGTGGTGAGTGTAAATTGGTGGCCAGTGTAGAAATCCCCCTTTATTGCTTATCAGTGTACTACTCAGAGGAGGTGGAGAGCGAAATTGCTTTGAGGGGGGAGGGCAAGAAAATGTTTGCCCAGGGTCCAATCAATAATAAAGACTCGCCTGCGCATATGAACATGGACATCATGGTGTACGGGCACACCCAACGCAGATACCGGCCCCTAGTGGGCTATTTAAACTTAAGGTCTGCAGAGAATCATTGCTGAATGGTCTTTCAGTTCCTGCAATTGTAGATCCTAAACCTTATGCTTAACCCTATCATTGACCCATCTGTTTAGGCTAAACCAAAAAATAATAGGGACTCATTTATCATTTAATCTAACACGCCATCCATTGGTGTATATTTTCTTTTGATTAATCTAGCTTTTGTGTGCCCTGTTTCTGGATTACCCTTGTCTGCCTATAATTGTTGCTCATCTCTGTTACCAATCTCGGTCTAGACCTCTGACCAAGATTTGTCCTATCAACTCTATACCTTACCACCTCTGCGTGCTTCTTTCTAACCTGGATCCTGCCTGAGATATTGTGTGTTCCTGCTCGACTGTTGCCAAACTCGGCTTGTGACCTGTCTCCACTTATAACTAAACTTGATGCAGTCTGGTTGACCTCTAGACTTCAGTTCCAGCTTCCTGGAACCTGCACCTTTTCATCACACTTTCAATTACAGTCTCAACTTCCAGGAGTGCTCAGACAGGAATTGTGCAAGATCTCATCCCCCTTAGCTCAGACTCCTTATACAGGTATGTGACACAACCACTAGAGAATAAGCTGAAGGCAGAGAGCCTGGTTGTAATTGGTCATCTTGGAGGCCTTTGTATTAGGAAAAGGGATTGTATGGTCTACTGCCCACATGGGAGAGACACTAGTACATAAACATAAGTCATGGGGGTTGATTTACTAAAGATAAATAGGCTGTTAATTTTGCAATGGATTTTGCCCCAAAAGTTATTGAATGGGGTGAAGCTCTGTTGACTTCTATCATCCAGTCATGTGCAAGGAAAAATGTTGTTTTTATTATTTTTCTTGCATAGGATTGGTAATTCTATGCAAAGTGAAATTACACCACATTCACTAAATCAACCCCCTAGAGCAGGCATCACTAAATGATGGACTGCATTCTGGACCCAGACTGAGTGACAGTCCTATTCGGACCATCACGGCCATGGCATTTAACTGCCTGTGTGTCCTCTCTTCCTTCCGCCGCTGCCACTGCAGTCATCTTCACAGCAGGGCAGGAGGAGCAATTGGTCTGGATGAAGGGCAGGAGCTGCCCGACTTTTCAAGTTAACAGGAGGCCGATTGGTTGCAATGACACAGGGCGGTCCTAGCAACCAATCACTCCCTTGTCAACAGGAGAAGTTGAGAAGCTCCCACCCTTCATCCAGACCAATCGCTCCTCCTGCCCTCTGCTATGAAAATTAGGACTGGAAGGGGAGGGGGAGGGATGATCACACTAATGTAAAGTTAGAGGGGCTTTATTTTTAAGGTGGGCTTTGTAAAGAGTAGACTGCTATGGAAAGGAGGACTGAGATGTGATGGAGGTGCTGCAATGTAAATGGGGTTCTATAATATAAAAGTTGGACTGTGCTGTAAGGGGGGAGGGGCAAAGTAAAGGGGGCCTGTAATGTAAGAGGTGGGGACTTTTAAGTGAAGGGGGCTGTAATGTAAAGGGACACCTGTGATGTAAATTGGGAACTGCAATATAAAGGGGGCCTGCTAATTAAACATGGGGGGCTATAATGTAAAGGGAGTGAAGCTATCGCCCTTAAAGGTGCCGATGTACACCTACGGCGATTTGCGGGAATGAGCAGTATAATGACGGTGGCTGGTCGGCAAGTGGTTAATTCAATACCCGTGCCCTAAAGGGATGCTGTCTTTAGAGGCACAAGGGGAGAGCTTAGCTCCTCAATGCCTAGCAAGGCTATGTCCATGGTGAAAAAAAAACAAAACACCAAGAGTATTTGAGCAGAGCACCCATTCAGTGCTCCTGAAAAAGCATCTGGAGAAGAATTCTTACCCTGCCATAGTGTGATCACTAACTACAGAAAGCTTTCCCTCTGCTGTAAGGCGAATTGCCGTAAAGCACACTAGATATGTGCCAAACCCCACCACAGTAGTTTTGAAAATGTGGGGTGTCCATAAAGAATCTGGGCTTTTTTTGGACCCTTGGAACACTGTTGATTTATTTAATGCCATGTCTCTGGATGCTGTAGAAGTGCTCAGACTGCTGTGAATGCACTGAATAATAGAAGTTTAGATGAAGCTGAAAAAACTCAGCACTTTCCAACCATATGAACCCCATCACCTCTCTGCTCCTATTTTTCTATTTGGCTGTTTGTGTTCATTTTCGATTTGTGTCACCTTTCTGAATTATTACAGCATCTGCACTCCAATTTCAGATAGCATTTCTATATGTGAATCCAAAAAACAGATAAAAATGTTGACTTTTCTGTGACTCAATCCATAAACAGGTTAGCTGAAATTTCTTCCAATAGTAGTTGCAGTGCCGTTGATTTAAGTAGCTGCTAAAACTGATGTAGTTGTTTGTTTTTTTTCATAACATCCTGGTAAACATAATAAAGTTTTAGGTTTAGCATTTTATTTATCCAAAAAAAGCAAAAAAGAGCAATTCTTCCCAATTACACAGTTACCATAGTAATCTACAGCCTACAAAACAGAAATATGTTTTATTCATTTAGGCAGACAAAGTGAGAAGTCCAGTGAGGATAGGAATCACGACTAAACCTACAAAATGAGATTTTGTATGTCCTTTTTTCCTTGACTGTTGTAGACGTATCTGTACCAAATGCCTTAGACCCCTTTCACACTGGGTCGGTTTGCAGGCATTATTGCGCTAAAAATACCGCCTGCAAACCGACCCAAAACAGCCGCAGATGTTTGTTCAGTGTGAAAGCCCAAGGGCTTTCACACTGAAGCGGTGCACTGGCAGGAGAAGAAAAAAACTCCTGCAAGCCGCATCTTTGGAGCGGTGAAGGAGCGGTGTATTCACCGCTCCTAAACCGCTCCTGCCCATTAAAATCAATGGGGCAGCACGGCTATACCGTGGCAATACCGCGGCTATAGCCGCGCTATGCGAGCGGTTTTAACCCTTTTTCGGCCGCCAGCGGGGGTTAAAACCGCACCGCTAGCGGCCGAATACAGTCGCAAAAACGACGGTAAAACAGAGCTAAAAATAACACTGTTTTACCGCCGACGCCCCCACCGCCCCAGTATGAAAGGGGCCTAAATTAGTCCCCAAGTTTCTAAGTAAGGGTATTAAAAGAAGAAAGCCACATTGTTGCATGAAATTGCACTGTGGGCAACAGTTGGTGCCTGGAATGAAGAGACACTGGATGTTGACATCAGATTTTATATTTTTCTACAGGCTCTAATCTGGATGGAGCATGGTTTTTATATCAAAGAATGCACCTAAAAGGAAATGCAGAGGCAAGTAAATATTGTTTTAACATCCAAAAACTTAGAATATTTTAGTGCAAACTGTAATCAGTGTGCATGAAGTACTGGAACCCATGACAACCAATCATATTTCATTAAGTCACACAAGCCATATCTGATTGCAGCTCTCTTTATTGAAAACCAATAAAAATCTTCATGAAATGTCTAGCCCAAGGCAGTGAGAACCATGGGCCAATTTAAGACTCACACCTAATCCACCAAAAAATAAAGTCAAAGTGAAACTGGCCTTTGAAAATGTAAAAAAAAATCCTAAGTTGTAGGATTTTTGATAGAAGAGACATTGCATGTATTTTCTATCAAAAAGTACCTTCCTCTTTCTTGTAGCATATATTTGTGTACACTGCCTACAGGGAATGTCACTATTGATGATTGTCCACATACATACAATCCAATGAGAGTGTCAGAAATACTTCCAAGAGTCCAAAGAAATTTAATGCTAAAATTGATTCATAGCAAAATAAAGCCAACGCATTTTGGGGGACAAACAGTCTCCCTTCATCAGGGGAAAAAAAAATATTCACTGTGCTTAAATGGACTCTCGACATGCAATGTCTCTTCTGCAATAAAACACATCTACCTGCCTTCTCACAGGCATTCCTGATCTCTGTGTGCAAGAATGATTAGCTTCTAAACATGTGCAGGAGTGACCTCATCCCACGCTAGCCAATGAAGATAGCCAAAAACCAACACATAGAAGAAGATGCTGGTGCCGGCAAGGGACGGAAATGTTGGAGGAAAGGTGAGTACAGCTGCCTTTAATTCTGTTTTAAGCACAGTCAAATGTTTTACGCCCTGATGAAGGGGGAGTGTGTTGGCACTCAAAACATGTTGGCTTTATTTTGCTATGAATCAATATCATCATTAAATTACCTTGTAGTCTTGGAAGTTTGTTTGGCACTCTCGTTGAATTGTATGTATGTGGATTCTCAATTCTGGGGTCTTTTCCTGTTGCTGGGGTGGTCCTTGTCTTGTGGCGTGCTGCTGAACAAAAGTCAGCATGTCCAGCGACAATTTCAGTGGCCTCCACAAAATGTGAATTCACCACCCTATCTGTTTTTGTATTTGGACTCTTGATGATTGAGTCATCTCTGAGCTCACATCTCAGTCCAGGAAGTTCATACTGACCTTGGATTATGCCTAAACAAAGATGCTTCAACCTTCTGGGAAAAAAAGCAGATGAAGTAGAAATATGGTAGTTTCTGCAAGAGGTAATAAATACTTATAAGTGTAGCACCCTCCTAGCATTGGATTTCACAGGCTCAGAGTTTGACAGCTTCCCTTTGCCTCTGGAAGAAGTTTCCAGAATATAGGGATGGGAGAGTCAAATGACCAGCCAGAATATTTATCATGCCCTAGCCAATCCCTGTAGAGGAGTGTCCAGAAGGTGGCTGGGGGAGGTCATAAATAGTTTGGAGTCCTGGAGAGATTGTCTCCTTTGTGAGGGAGGGATCCAATGCCTGTGGGGCTACTGTGAGTAGCTGTTATTTGAGGTCTCAGCTATTAGACTTTCCCCTATGGGATCTGGTCTGGAAAATTGTCTCCCTCACCCAGTGATCCTGGGTGACTGTGTACTATAAGGATGAAAGCAGTGGCAGCTCATCCATTAGGGGCAGAGGGGCACCGCCCTCCCTATCCATGCATCTGGCCCTCTAATCTACACGTGGGGCGCCGGACACATGGATTGCAATGGGGTTTTTTTTTTTTTTAAGCATGTGATTAGAACCAGATGCTCTAATAGAGCACTGCGCCCTGAGCACACGCACTTGTGTGACAATAGCGAATGAATTGTGTGACAATAGTGAATGGCACATGGAGGAGAGGAGGGAGGAGATGCACGGCGTGATGCAGGGGAGGGGGAGATGCAGGGGAAGCCACCGCCCGGAGCCGCCATGACCTAGATGGGGTAAGTGTGGGGCCGGTGACCCGACTGACCAAGGGAGGTGGCAGGAGGTGCAGTGTGATCTGGTGACCGACTGGGGGTGTGTGGCTGTGGGTGTATTCTTTGCCACCCCCAAAAAAATATACCACCAGCTGCCACTGGATGTAAGTGCTGGAGGTAGGTATGGACTGAGATGGCTCTCATAGGGTCTCAGTGTACTGGCAATTCCCCTGCGTAATCCTCGAAATCCGTGGATGGGAGCTTAGAGAAACTTGTCCTCCTGTTATTGTGTACGCTTTTGGAGTATTCCATGCTCTAATCCCTCTCCTGTTTAAAGTTCTTTAAGAAATATTAAAAATACATCCCCTATACTGAGGTATTGGAGCTGGTGTACACGGACGGTTGCTTGTGGAGATGGGCAGCCCCTATACTAATTGGGAAGAACCAACTATTCCCTGTGGCCCCTAGCGCTACATTATTGTTACTCTTACACATTAGTTAGCATGTATGCACATAATAAAAAACTATACCTGATGTTAAGTCCATTTTAAAGGAGTTGTAAAGGCAGAAGGTTTTTTTATCTTAAGCGATTGCCGCCCGCCGGCTGTCATATGACGGCCAGGCGGCGAAGGCTCTCATTCTGGGAGGGCGTCATATGACATCCTCGCCTTCCCGGGCCATCAGGGGGCGCGTGCATACCGCCGGCAGCACTTGCGTGGGCCCGCCGTGTCACTGGGGTCCCGACGCCTCGTGCCCAGCAGTCGCAGTCAAGATAAAAATCACAGATTGCCGCCATTACCAGTAAAAAAAAAAATAAATAATAAAAATGCTATAAGTTTATCCCCTATTTTGTAGACGCTATAACTTTTGCGCAAACCAATCAATATACGCTTATTGCGATTTTTTTTTAACCAAAAATATGTAGAAGAATACATATCGGCCTAAACTGAGGAAAAAAATCGTTTTAAAAAATAAAAAAGATTGGATATTTATTATAGCAAAAAGTAAAAAATATTGTGTTTTTTTCAAACTTGTCACTCTTCTTTTGTTTATAGCACAAAAAATAAAAACCGCAGAGGTGATCAAATACTACCAAAAGAAAGCTCTATTTGTGGGGAAAAAAATGATAATTTCATCTGGGTACAGTGTTGCATGACCGCGCAATTGTCATTCAAAGTGTGACGGTGCTGAAAGCTGAAAAATGGCCTGGGCAGGAAGGGGGTGAAAGTGCACTGTATTGAGGTGGTTAATGCATTTTATGCATTCAAATAAAAAAACCTTCTGTGTGTAGCAGCCCCCCCAGCAACCACCTAATTACCCATCTAAGCCCCATCTCTCTCCAGCGATAACCATGATCCCCTCAGCCATCCAGGGCATTCCTCCTGGTTGGCTGAGACAGAGCAGCAGCGCCATTGGCTCCCACAGCTGTCAATCAAAGTCAGTCAGCAAATCAGAGGAGAGAGGGGCGGGGCCACGCCTGGGCTCCGTTTCTGAATGGATACATGGAGCTCTGACTCTGCTTAAGTGCCCCCCCCCTAGAAAGCTGCTGGCTGAGGGGCACTCAAAAGAGGGAGGGGCTAGGAGCAGCAAAGAGGGACCCGAGAAGACGAGGATCTTGGCTGCTCTGTGCAAAACCAACTGCACAGTGGAGGTAAGTATAACATGTTTGTTATTTTATTTTTAAACGAGCCCTTACAATCACTTTAAGGCTGGGCATTTAGTAATAGATAAAGTAATAAATGTGCCAGAAAAAATGGGGTTGATTTACTAAAGGCAAAACTGTTCACTTTGCAAGAGAACTTTGCCCAGAGTTTCATGGATGAGGTGAAACTCTAATGACTTCCATCATTGTGTATTGTTTGCAAAGTGAAACTTCACCTTATTCACTACACTACTTTACTTCACTATTTACATTTAGTAATTCAACCCCAGGGTGGGGTTTTATTTTTTAGTGAATTTTAATTAAAGCTGGTTATACACACAACAAATTTCATCTGGTTCCTGTTGTACCAGCTGAAAATCAAGCCATGGGTGACCCTCTCGGCACCCTCCTCTTTAACATCCTTTGATTTAAAACCAGCCAAACAGTAATGGAAAATTGCTGGCCAAACAGCATCTTCATCCAATCAGATGCAGCCACTGGCTGGCTATTCTGACAGTCGTATGGTGGCTGTCTGCATAAAATAGCCTGCAGTGCATATTTTTATCTCAACTCTCTTTAGCATGCATGGAGGAGGTGATAGACTTTTATTTTTCAGCTTGTGAAGCTGAACAGGAGAAATCTTTCAGTATATGGTCAGCTTTACCAAAAAAAGTGTATTGTTTTCAAAAAGTTTGTAGCTGTGCTTATTATTATGCAATTAACATTTGTTTTATTAATTGTAACTTTATATTAATAAATCAATCATTTTATTTTTAATAAATAAACAATTTAAGAGTTTTACATCTCTTAGCCCCTGTGCTGTGTGCTGGCTTCCACTATATCCTTACCAGCACTGGCCCTGGCAATTCAGTCTGAAGGGCCTTGGGAATTTTGCGTCACATTTTTTTATGCTACATTGAATAGATTGTAGGCCTCCTAAACTGTCAAATTAATGGAGATCTAAGATCAAGGTTTTAAACTTTTGACTTAAATTGCAATTTTTTTAGAAGTATATGCCAGCATCCTGCGCTTTAATTAGACAGAGGCCTCTAGCCTGTGAATAAAGCTAACAATCAGAAAATAAGTGTTGGAATGACTAGCTGACAGTAGAACATAAAACATGAGGAATGGAAGACATGACTGACCATCAGACAAATCCCCTTCATAAATCACAAAGGAACATTGTGTAAGAAATAATAAGGCTCCCCAGCGAGAAGCTGTGACACCTGAATAAATAGACTCTCCTTGAAACTCCCTGGATTTATGGCATTGAGAAGTTCTGTCCTGCCGAAGCCTGGTGAAGGATCACATTCATGATCATTTCTTACAGTGTCATTATTCACCCAGCGTGGCCTATGAGAGACGTTACACTGGAGAATGCGGAATCACTCAGAATTATTTGTTTTTGCACGCTGTTTAAATCAATCAGTGATTCAGACTTCAACATACTTCATCAGGACTTACAGGGGAGCCTTCTATGCTGTCAACCAAGGGCTCTGGCCTTCCTGGCACAATGTAGTTCAAGCGTTCGACATAAATGCCAGCAGCCATATACTTATGTAAAATATGTTTATTACATAGTAGTGCTGTACAATGACTGCATTTTACAAGTTCATCAGTCTCTAATGGCCTTATTCAATAAGCAAATCTTAAATTGAGCATTTCTGTAGGGCTGTTTCGTGCTGTGGTCTCTTCCACAAGATGTCCTCAGTATTTGCATAAAATGAAGATGTACTGTGAGTGCAGGATATCATGAACCTGTCCTTTAGGGGCTGTCATTCACAGTGTATTTGTAGAGAGAAAACCTGAAGATGAAGATACCCTGTGCTTTTCTTTTTATATGACTGGCTTAACCGGTTCCCGACTGGCTCAGGTTTTTTTACGGGGGGGCAGAATGGCACCCCTGCGCAAAACCACCTATGGGTACGGGGTTCCCTTTAGGAGCCGCCAGAGGGCGTGTGCGCCATTGGAGGCTTTCACACAAGCCCACTGCACAGCGGGGAACCTGATGCACGTAGCCGGCAGTCGTGGTCACCGCCGGCCACGCGCGATCGTGTGCACAAGAGCCAGGCACGGCGATTTATGTGTGTAAACACACAAATCCCTGTTCTGTCAGGGTAGAGGAGACATGTCGTTTGTTCCTACTAAGTAGGAACAACGATATGTCTCCTCACCTAGTCAGTCCTATCCCCATACAGTTAGAACACACTCAGGGAACACACATTTAACCCCTTGATCGCCCCCTAGTGTTAAACCCTTCCATGCCAGTGACATTTACACAGTAATCAGTGCATATTTATAGCACTGTTCGCTGTATAAATGTCAAAGGTCCCAAAGATGTGTCAAAAGTGTCCAATCTGTCCGTCGCAATGTCGCAGTACAGTTTTTACCAAACATTTGTAGAAGAATACATATCAGCCTAAACTGATGAAGACATTTTTTTATTTTTTTTTAAATTTGGGGATATTTATTATAGCACAAAGTCAAAAATATTTTTTTTTTTTTCAAAATTGTCGCTCTTTTTTTGTTTATAGTGCAAAAAATAAAAACGAAAGCTCTATATAAAAAAAGAAAGCTCTATTTGTGGGAAAAAAGGATGCAAATTTAGTTTGGGTACAGCGATGCATGACAGCGCAACTCTCAGTTAAAGTGACGAAGTGTCAAATTGTAAAATGTGCTCTAGTCAGGAAGGGGGTAAAATCTTTCGGGGCTGAAGTAGTTAAAGACATCTTGAAAGAGGTAGTTAAAAGATAAAAGTATAAAATACACTGGGGGGGGGACTCGAGCAGAGAGTTGGCCTTTATCGGGACAAATAAAATGTTTTTGCTTACGGCACTTAGTAATTATTCAAAAAGAACTCCACTTAATAAAGGCTACATGTGGCTTATTCTGTAATGATTTTTATTTGTTAATGAACTGAGCCAAAATATATTTTAAGGGACAACACCTAGGTAGCACACATCCCCAGGTGCTAGATCTAGTGATACTATCGCTAAGCACATCTGGCGTCACAACTAAGTTTTACCTATGAGGTTTATTTTATTTTTAAAATACATAGCACAGAGATGCATACTTTTTTATATGTACACTGAATTTGTATATTTTTTATTTTATTCAATATGGTCAGGGTTAAGATACAAAAATGTGTGTATATAGTGAATTTTAGGGTGAACAGCATCTTGGCTATATACAAAAAGTGCCATGCAACAAAGCTGTCTCAAGCAGACACAGTATATAAAAACAAAATATGAGGTCGCAGCATTTTAAACAATTTATTCCCAAAAAACTAAAAAAGGTTACAAGTGTATTTCCATAATGCGTGAACACATTTTTAGATTTTTTGGAATATATTGTTTGAAAATACACAGCCTTGGACTTTCTTTTTATATACTTTACTTTCAAAAGTATTGGGACACCTGCCTTTACACGCCCATGAACTTTAATGTCATCCCTATCTTATTTTGTAGGGTTCAACATTGAGTTGGCCCACCCTTTGCAGCTATAACAGCTTCAACTCTTCTGGGAATTATAATAGAATTAAAGAACACATCACAATATCTATGGATAGACCATCCTTTCATCCAAATATAACCCAATAGCTGTCATTTTATGACAGCCAATGGCAATGTTATATGTGCACTCTCCCACCTAATGCTGCGTACACACGACCGGACTTTCGGTCAGAATAGACTCCGACGGTCTTTGCGACAGAGTTTCGCTGAAACAGACTTGCCTACACACGATCACACCAAAGTCCGATCGTTTACATTGCAATGACGTATGACGGACTAGAAAAAGGAAGTTCAATAACCAGTAGCCAATAGCTGTCCTTGCGTCGTTTTTGGTCCGTCGGAATAGCCTACAGACGAGCGGTTTTCCCGATAGGAACTGATTCCGTCGGAAAGATTTGAAACATGTCCTATTTCTAGGTCCATCAGAATTTTAGAAAGAAAAGTCAGATGAAGCCCACACACGATCGGAATGTCCAACGGAATGATTCAGTCGGACCTTTTCTGCCGGAAAGTCTGGTCGTGTGTACGTGTCATTAGAATAGATGGTATAAACCATCAACTACAATTAGATGATATCAAATAGTCTATTAGCGATTGCCAATTTTACACAAAAGTTTCAGTAATTGTATAGCGTAGCTAACAGACACTTTTATTTACGGTGATTCGAGATTTCCAACAGTGATAGAGTCAGGAGAAATGGGTACTATCACAAAGTGGTCAGGTTTTATTGTTATGTGCTCTATTGGTTCTCTTCATTGATATGAACCCTTCTATAAAAGTCATCCACCAGAACCATAAGACACATTTATGCTTATTGGGTACAACGTAAAAAAATGATAAATTCAATACTTGGTGGTTCACTTCAAACGCTTGCAATAAATGCAGACAAAAAGCTGAACTGTGTACTCACTTATATGCAGGATATGTAAACCTGGGGCTAGAGATAAGCAAAGTTGTGGGTTTTCATTCCCCAAAATGATGGAAAAAGGTGGAAGATTTGGGGGAAATTTTGCTGAAATACATTGGAATAATTAGGGAAGGAGAAAACGGAAAATTGTATACTCACCTTTCCGTAATTTTCCTTTCCTGTCGTATCTTCATGGCAGCATACACTTTGGGTTGTGACTCCGCCCTCACAACCTGATAGGACTACATAGCTATAAGTTGTAGAGATGGCCCCTGCCCAGTATTCTCCGTATATATATATCTCACCTTAGACGGGTGGGAGATTGTATGCTGCCATGAAGATACGACAGGAAAGGAAAATTACGGAAAGGTGAGTATACAATTTTCCGTTTTCCTGTCGCATCATGGCAGCATACACTTTGGGGAGTAACTCGCAAAGACTGGGTGGGAATTCAAACTAAGTTTATTAATCAAATAATAGAGGAATTGGCCTGGATAACGGATCTTCCGAAATCCACCGTGGATAAGCAGGCGGAATCCACCTTGTAATGGGACATGAAGGTGTTCCTGGAGGACCAGGTAGCCGCTCTGCAAATCGTCTCCGCCGAGACTCTACAATATGCCGCCCAGGAGGTTGCCACTGCCCTGGTGGAGTGTGCCCTTAAGCCCTCAGGTACTTGATGGTTACTCAGTGAGTAAGATCTCTTGATGGTCTTTACTAGCCATGAAGCAATGGTGCGTGAGGATGCCGCTTGACCTCTCCTGAAACCGTGTGGGATAATTAGGAGGTTTTCCGACTTTCTAATGGATTTTGTTGCTGAGAGGTATTCTATAACGGTACCCTTAACATCTAGTGGATGAGGGTCTCCCTGATCCGTGCTGAGTGCTGGAAGATTAATCTCCTGATTAAAATGGAATGATGAGGACACCTTGGGGATGAATCGGTCCGAAGGCCTTAGGACTAGCCTGTCTGGAAGAACAACCAAGTATGGTTCGCTAACCATTAGAGCTTGCATCTCTGACACTCGCTTCGCCGATGTTATGGCTATTAAAAATGAAACCTTCAGCGTCAGATCCCAGAGGGATATGCTCTGCATTGGAAAAAAGGGTTCCTTGGATAATGACTCCAGAACAATTGAGAGATCCCAGACCGGGAATGACGGTTTTCTGGGGGGCCTCAGTTTTAGACAGGCCCTCTGAAACTGAACCACCAGAGGCTCTTGCGCCCATTTAACTCCTGTCAAGGCGGACAGGGCCGATACCTGGACCTTCAGGGTGCTTGACCTAAGGCCTTTCTCTAGGCCTGATTGAAGGAACTCCAAGATGTGAGACACCGACGGGGAGGACGAGTCCCAACCTTGCTGGTGGGAGAAGGAGACAAATTTTTCCCAAACTCTCCTGTACGTGATGTTGGTAGTAGGCTTTCTGGCCTGGAGCAAGGTATCCACCACCTTCTGGGAACAGCCCTGCTCTAGGTACCTAGCCCTTTCAGTCTCCAGGCCATCAAGTGTAGCTTCCCCGGGTTCGGGTGAAGAAGATGTCCCTGGGAGAGTAGGTCTGACGTCAATGGGAGAGGCAGAGGCTCTGCCGTGTTCAGCTGCATGAGGGTAGTAAACCATGGCCTCCTCGGCCAGAAAGGGATCACTGCTAGCACCAATGCTGTTGACTTCTTGAGCCTCAAGAGGAATCTCGCTATGAGAGGCGTCGGGGGGAAAATGTACCCCAGGTGAAAGTTCCAGGGGTGTTGGAGGCAGTCCGTCCCCTCTGCCGAAGGAAACGGTGTCCTTGATAGGAATCTCTGGCACTTTGTGTTCTCCGGAGTTGCTGCTAGGTCTATCTCTGGAGGACCCCAGGTTCGGGATATGAGAGCATAGGCTTGTGGACTCAGAGACCATTCGTTGTTGGAGTGGAAATTTCTGCTTAGTGAGTCGGCTAAGGTGTTCTGGACTCCCGGGACATAAACCGCCTTCAGGTCCAGTAGATTCAGCTGCGCCCATTCCAGAACAGGACGGACCTCCTGTAACATGGACCTGCTTCTGGTGCCCCCCTGCCTGTTGATGTAGGCAACGGCCACCTTGTTGTCCATCCTTAGGAGGACATGCTTCCTCCTCAAGTGAGAACTGAAGGTCAGGAGAGCCTGGAACGCTGCTCTCATCTCCAGAACGTTCGACACTGTATCCTGTGCCCTGAAAGGCCAACGACCCTGAGCCGCAAGGTCCTGATAGTGGGCTCCCCATCCCTGTAGACTGGCATCTGAGGTCACGGTTTCTTGATAGGGAGTGACTATCTGCCTGCATCTTCCCAAGTTGTGAGGACGTACCCACCACATCAATGATTGCTTTACCTCCTGAGAGATGAGGATTGGTTGGGACATTGATGTGCCCTTCCACTGACGTAGGAAGGAGATCTGGAGAGGCCTCGAATTCCATTGCGCCCATTGGACCATTGGAATGGTGGAAGCTAGGGAGCCCAGGATACTGAGACAGGTCCTGGCCGGGAGCATTGTAGCGGAGATCGCCCTTTTCACCTTTTGGATTAGAGGAGGGATTTTTTCCCCCGGAAGTTCCACCGTATTCTCCCTTGTGTCCAGTTCGGCCCCCAGAAAGACCATTCTTTGTGTTGGATGGATGTTGCTCTTCCTCCAATTTATCAGCCACCCTAGGGACTGTAATGTGGAGACCAGGATTTCCCTGTGAAGGACAAGAGAGTCCTGGCTGTCTGAGAGAAGTAGGATGTCGTCCAGGTAATGGTGGACCCTCAGCCCGTTTTCTCTCAGGTGGGCTATTACAGGTAATAGGACTTTTGTAAACGTCCTGGGTGCGGTAGAGATCCCGAACGGAAGGCTTCGGAATTGGAAGTGCCGATGATTTAGGGTAAACCGGAGGAATTTTTGGAACTCGGAATGGATAGGGATATGCAAATACGCGTCCTGGAGGTCGATCGACAGCATCCAATCTCCCAAGTTTATTGCTTGGAGGATTGATTGAAGGCTTTCCATCTTGAATGTTTCCAACCGTATTGACCGGTTGAGGTTTTTTAGGTCCAAGACTGGACGAAGGTCCCCTGATTTCTTTTTTACTAAGAAAAGTGGGGAGTAGAAACCTTTGCCTCTTTGGGATGGTGGTACCTCCACTATTGCTTGTTTCTGGAGCAACTCTTGGACATACTGGACTAGGGATAGCCTTTTCTCTTGAGAGGGAGGAAGTCTGGTTGAGCAGAATTGGTCTCTTGGAGGACGACCTCTGAATGCCCACCTGTGTCCGAAATGAATGGTGGACACCGTCCATGGGTCCTTTATCATTCCCGCCCAGACCAACTTGAACTTTGTGAGTCTGGCCCCCACTACCGCTGGTTGGGCGGGCGAACCTTCAAAAGGACTTCTGGTCATTGGAGGCAGGGGTCTTGGGTTTCTGGAACTTAAGGAAGGACGTCTGGGGGTTCTTCCAGCTCCTTCTGTATTCCTTCCCGGGTCTATAGGATTTCGCATCCCTATATCTTTCCGGAAGGTTACGTTTAAAGGGAGGTGGCCTTTGTTGCTTCGGCCTTCTGTCCGATGGTATGAGACCCGACTTCCCGCCTGTTACTTTAGAGATTGCGGTATCCAGCTTTGCTCCAAAGAGGTTCACCCCATCATATGGAATCCTGCACCAGTTTGACTTTGAGGCGGGGTCAGCCGACCAAGGTTTCAGCCATAGCGCCCTTCTGGCCATTACAGAGGCTAACATGGACCTTGATGTGGATCTGATGGTATCTACGGAAGCCTCCGCCACGAAATCTCCCGCAAGGCTAAGTTCTTGTAAGGCCTTAGTGATCTGTTCCTGATCTGCGCCCTCAGTGACGAGCCTCGCTGTAGCTGAGGACCAGCTGGAGATAGCTTTCCCAACCGCCGCTAATGCCACCGCTGGCCTGCAGGCGCCTCCTGCGAACAGGTAAGCTCTCTTAAGGTCTGTATCCACCTTCCTGTCAAGCACGTCTCTGAACGTTACTGCATCTTCAATGGGGAGCGTCACATGCCTGGCTAGACGCATCAAAGATGCATCCACTACTGGAGGAGAAAGTAAAGGAGAAACTTTGGGTTCCTTGAGAGGGTACAGTTTGGTGAGTCTGTTGGACAGACTGAACTTCTTTTCCGGATTCTGCCACTCCTCCTTAATGAGCTCTTCTAACTCGTCGATGAATGGGAAGGCCTCCGGAACCTTCTTGAGGTTTGGGAAATATTTTCTCTGTTTAGGCTGTGTCTCCTCAAGCTCCTCCCAGTTAATCGCTTCCTTAACCGATCTGATGAACGGTTCTATGAGCGCGAAATCAAAGCCAGCTGAAGCTTCCGGCTCCTCATCCTCCGACGGTAGGTCTTGCTCTCTTGAAGCACTGGGAATGGTGGGTGAGGTGCTATAGGTCGTAAACTCCACATCAGGAGTTGAGACCTGGGGAGTAGAGACTCCAGTGGGTTCTATGGCATCCGGCTCTTTCTGCCTGGTGGCTTCATCTATGCACTTGCGGCAGGCTAGTTTGTCTGGGAGGGCCGTGGCCCCACATACCCAGCAAGCGTTCCCGGCTGGACGGGAAGGGTGCGTAGAGGATTGGTGTCCTCGTGCAGGGGATCTTCTGCGGTGGGAACGGCTATGCCTTGAGTGGGATCGACTCCGTCTGCGACTCCCCTTGCGGCCTGAGCGGCTTCTTCCGCGTGAGCGGCTGCGTCTATGGCCGGAGCGGCTTCTCCTGTGCGAAGATTCTCTTCGTGATTTAGATGATCTTGCGGACCTGACAGGGCTGACCAATTAGGTAGCATTAGTACGGTCCTGCTCTCTTTTTCAATCTTCTCTACTTACCGCTGGAATCCCCCCCCCCTACCTATTAGGCTGGTGGTGATCTGCTGGGGCAGCGGCCTCCATAGGAGAAGAAGGTGAATACCTGAGAAAGGTATAGGAAGGTAAGAGCATGCAGCCAGGTCCCAAAAAACAATGTATAAGTATTAGACACTTACCCAGAGGGAGAGGGTAGCTTAGGAATGCAGAAGTTCAAAACAGCAGCAGTCAAAAGTCTTCCAGGGAGCAAGGAGAGCTCAGAAATGACAAACAGGGCTTTTAAATCTGCCGCCATGGCCGCCGAGGTCACGACCCGCTCGCACATGCGCAGTAGCGGCGCGAAGCGCCCGGCGCCATCTTGGAAACTGGCAAAAACGAAAGTACGCCCTGACGGCGCGCACTGCGCATGCGCGGAAGTGCCGAGACGCTCGGGAAGCCTGTAGGGAGCACAGAGGGACCACAGAGCCCAGCATAGAGGGAAAAAGACCAGAAAAGTGAGGAAAGGAGGCATGGCGACCGCTGCACAACAACTAAGCCTGTTTAAGGCTTATATCAGACCGCAACATACCCCCGAGATCACCAGAGCGGGGCTCCTTCCATCTAGCTCGTTTAGAGGCTGTACAGGTAAGGACTTCCACCCAGGAGAGGCTAGAACCTGGCTGGGGCGAATTCGGTAAGGGGGTGCTTCTGATATGTTCAGTCCTTCAGGTGAGGAAAAATAAGAGAATACTGGGCAGGGGCCATCTCTACAACTTATAGCTATGTAGTCCTATCAGGTTGTGAGGGCGGAGTCACAACCCAAAGTGTATGCTGCCATGATGCGACAGGAAAGGTTGTTTTTAAGGGTGCACTTGGTTTAAATGCTCCTTTCGACAATCCTGGACCTTTTGTTAAAAAATGGCACCTTATTTGCTTTGTTCAGTACACAAATAGCAAACAAACACACAAGGAGGAAAGAATAGCACAAATAACACTAATGCCGTGTACACACGATCTGGATTTTGGTCGGAAAAAGGTATGATGGCTTTTCCGACAGGATTCCGCTCAAGCTTGCCTTGCATACACACGGTCGCACAAAAGTTTGTGGAACTTTCGACCATCAAGAACGCAGTGACGTACAACACTACGACGAGCCGAGAAAATGAAGTTCAATGCTTCCAAGCATGCGTCGAATTGTTTCAGCGCATGCGTAGGAAATGTTCGCGTCGGAATTGCTACAGACGATCGCATTTTCGGATAGGAACTTTTTCCGACCGAAAAATTGGGAACATGCTCTCAATCTTTTGATGGCTGGAATTCGGCCAGCAAAAGTCCGATAGAGCATACACACGGTCGCATTTTCAGACCAAAAGCTCTCATCAGTCTTTTGCTGGCCGAATTTCCGATCGTGTGTACGCGGCATAAGAGGTCTATTTATCAATGTTTATGCCAAAGATTATACAACTTTCACCCATGATTTACCTATTTTCCTAATTAAATTTCATGTGAAATAAGGTGAATCTTGTAAGTTGTGTGAATCATTTGTGGAAACATTGATAAATAGGCCTTTAAATTAAATAAACTTCACTACCCTTCCCTAAATTCAACCCCCCCCCCCCCAGCCCCCCAAGAAAGCACACCCTCTAAAGAAAAAGAAAGGCAGAGTTTTCATTAAGCATATTTCACCTAAGCAGAACAATGAGCAAAAGTATCCACTTCAGAAAATGTCACCTGAATTATCCTGCTCATACCTACGCTGGACAGGAGACCAATGGTAGTGAGAAACTAGGTCCATGAATTTAATTCTGCTTCATATATAAGATATAATGAGCAAAAGCATATAATAACTATGAATAGTGCATATTGTGCAGAAAAGCTTTTATTGAAATTCAATATATTAATTATTAAGTTACACCATGACATATTTACTTATCTATTTATAATTTAGGCAGCACTTTACATATACATTGTACATTCACATCAGTTCCTACCCTCAAGGAGCTTACACTCTAAGGTCCCTAACTCACATTCATACATACTAGGGACAATTTTAGACAGGATCCAATTAACCTACCAGCATGTCTTTGGAGTGTGGTAGGAAACCGGAGTACCCGGAGGAAACCCACACAGGCAGAACATGCAAACTCCAGGCAGGTAGTGTCGTGGTTGGGATTCAAACCAGTGACCGTTCTTACTGCTAGGCGAGAGTGCTACCCACTACACCCCTGTGCCGCCCTTGGATGATTAACCCAAAAATATGTTAACTCTGACTTTCATTTGTTCTAAGATTACATATTTCATGCTTTTGTCCAGGCTTTCAATAAGTAAACATATTAATGCCTGTTGCTCAGGGCAGGCAACTCCCTGAACTGGTGCCACAAGCGTCACGCGAAGCCTCTTTTGCCGGCACTAGACTCCCTCCGCCATCAGCAGAGCAGAGCAGGGAAGTGTCAGAGAGACACTAATGCATTCCAATTTCAGAATTCCCCATGCTACACCTGCACTGGGGGGGGGGGGGCACTGTGGCCCCACACATTGTAAAATATGGGAAACATTGTTTGGTTCTCTAACATTGCTGTAGCTGTGATCGTCAGCTTTTGTGATGGGGAAGAGATTGGGTGCAGTTCTGCTTGGGGGGGGGGGGGCAGTCCCTGGAGGAGGAGGACTGTGATTGGCCACTGCTAAATCACACTCCTGCTAGCTCTGCCCAGCATCTGGAGAAAGATGACTTGCTTGGCTGCCACTACCAATCTCAGAGAGAAGGGATTTACTGTGATTGAGAAAACCCCAATCAAGTGACAGTTTGTGGAATTACTGTTGAGCTTCTGGGAACTTTGTTGAAATTATTCCTGAACCTTTGCGTCACTTACTATTTAACACGGGACTCTGTGTTCCTTTAAGCCACAGCCAGTATTCAGCGCAATGAAAATCACACCCAACCACTTTTTCTCAGCTACGGGGGCCCAACTTATGATCCTGCACACAGGCCCACTGCTTTCAGAAAATACCCCTGACCTGAGCTTATCATTGCGCATCCATTCCAGATGCTGGTATGTGGCATCACATACATCACATACAAGCACATGGCTGGATGCAAGAGGTGGATCAGCAGGATGAGTGTGCCAGGACAGGTAGATGTGTCTCATCTCTGCTTCCTTTCACCACTCTGCATATCATAGATGAGAAGAGGGTACAGAGGTGGGGCAGATGAGCAGGAGGGTACAGCGGTGGGGCAGATGTGCAGGGAAATACAGTGGTAGAAGAGATGAGAAGGGGGTTCAGCGGTGGGACAGAAGAGCAGGGGGGTACAGTGATGGGTCAGATGAACAGGGGGGTTCAGTGGTGGGACAGATGAGCAGGGGGGTTCAGTGTTGGGGCAGAAAAGCAGGGGGGTAGAGCAGTGGAGCAGATGTGAAAGGAGGTGTATTGGTGGGGCAGATGAGCAGGGGGGAACAGAGGTGAGATAGAAGTGCAGGAGGTACATTGGTGGGGCAAATGAGATAGCAGGTTACAGTGGTGCGGCAGATGAGCAGATGGGTTCAGTGTTAGGGCAGGTGAGAAGGTGATTCAGTAGTGAGACAGAAGAGCATGGGGAAACAGTGGTGGGATAGATGTGCAGATGTGCAGGGGGTACACTGGTGGGAGGGATGAGAAAGGGTTCAGCGTGGGACAGAAAAGCAGGGGGGTACAGTGATGGGGCAGATGAGCAGGGGGTTACAGTGGTGGGACAGATGAGCGGGGGGTACAGTGGTGGGGCAGATGTGCAGGGTAGTACAGTGGTGGGGCAGATGTGCAGGGGGTTACAGTGGTGGGACAGATGAGAAAGAGGGTACATTGGTGGGGCAGATGAGCAGGGTGGTACAGTGGTGGGGCAGATGAGCAGGGGGGCACAGTGGTGGGGCAGATGTGCAGGGTAGTACAGTGGTGGGGCAGATTTACAGTGGTGGACAACTGATTTGCAGGGGGGACAGTGGTCTGAGGTGTGGAGTTGCAGGAATTAGGGCTGATCTGTGGCGACAAGGGGAGTGTAGAGGTGGGCGGGGAGTCTACTGACATCATGACTCCACCCACTGAGTTCTGGACAACAGACCCACCCACAGAATCTGCAGTTTTTCGGGTCTCATAACAGACAGAGAGGAGACATTTGACAGGTAAAGATACATGCAGGAGGCATGTATATCCTTATAGATAACCCCCATGGCAGTAGTTTAGAAAGGATGAGAGTGCGTTTACATCTACTTTAAAGAGAAAATTCACTTTTGTTGAGAAAAAAACTTTCCCCTCTGGATGATCTATGTACATTGCAAGGATTTGAACAAACTTTGTTGTAGATTCCTACCTTTTCTTATTCTGAAGAAATAGCTACTTGTTTGTCTGTGCGCAGTGTCCAGTGAAACTGTATAGGAGTGGTTTTATAATTATCAATCAGCTGCTGCATCCGCAGGGCTCTAACGAGGAAAGTGGCAGGGTCTGCATCCCCTTAGATGTGATTTCTCATTGGGGGTATCTTACCAAAAATGACATTTTTGTTGGAGGGGATGCTCAAAATCTGACTTTTATCTTAGTGCAGACTGCTAGGGAAATCAGGGAGCCAATCACATAAGCAGGAAATTACATTTCTAGGGGGGGTGTTCTGTACACCATCTGTGTACAGAATGCCTCCAAGTAGTCATAGTGCATTGCATTTTGCAGAAAATGTTAAGTCATTTTTGATAACATTCAATTACAATATGACTTGTGTAGCTATTGTACACAGTATATTACAATTTATTGCTATTTTTTTTCTTACAAAAGTGGAGTTACCATTAAAAAAACGGAAAAACCTTTGATTGGGAAATATTAATGGTTGGTGAATATAGAAGGTCAATACCTATAAAGACCCCTCAGCTCTACTCCCTAACGCTACTAGTACAATTAAAGCTATAGGGAGATGTTTTTTCTCTTGGTAAGATGTAATCTTTAGAAAATAAATTTAATCATTAAGAATAACCTTCTAAGGCTTGAGATACATCATGTTGAAAATGACCTGAGAATACAGACAACCATCATAATCTGTTATTTGACATTTCCATTCACTTACGAGTTTGGAGGAAGTGTGTGAAATCAGGTGACCGACAGGGCAGCAATTGTCAGCTTTTAGGTGACCTCTGACCCCTGACAGGAGGTCCTATGCATTTGGTCATGTGATCTTTGCTGAACAGGATGATCAAAATCGAAATTGGTTGATTATCCCATAGCTCCCAACTGTCCCTGATTTGGAGCAATGTCCCTCTTTCCTCCTCATTTGTCCCTCATTTTGGTCTGATCTATATAGTTGTATATAAAATGCTCTATTTACCTTTCAAAAAGTGTTTCCCAGAGCTAAATCTTTGATCCAAATCCTAAATTGCTGAATTTGTAAATTTGAAAAGCCAATATAAAGGAATAGTAGTGGTAAAAAAAGCACTTGTGGGTTTGTGGTGTGGGCGTGTCCTATGCCTACATACTTTTGTTAGTAGGTGTCCCTCATTCCCATCTCAAACAGTTGGGAGGTATGTTATCCTATTCAGCATAAATCAAATGGTCAAAAGTCTAAGGGGTTAATTTACTAAAGGCAAATAGACTGTGCATTTTGCAAAGTGCAGTTGCACTCTGCAATTGCCAATGCTCCAGAGCTTAGTAGATGAGCAGAGCTCTGCTGACTTCCAGCATCCAATCATGTGCAAGCAAAAATGCTGTTTATTTTTCCCATGCACGTGATTGGGTGCTCTCTGTAAAATTAAACTTTGCCTCTTTTACTAAGCTCTGTAGCAATTGCACTTGCAAAGTGCACAGTCTATTTGTCTTTAGTAAATCAACCCCTAAGCATTTACAAAATGGGCCCAAAGCAGTGTTTTCATTATCAAAGGTAATTTGATATTAGATTTTCCTAAAACTGGAGCACTCAACATCTGGTTCAGTTGTGCATGGTAGCTAGTCAGCTTCTAACTTCAGCTTGTTCAATTAAAGCATAACTCAACTTTTGTTGAGAAAAAAACATTCCCTTCTGGGTGATATATGTACATTGCAAGGATTTTAACAAATGTTGTTGCAGATTTCTACCTTTTGTTATTTTGTAGAAATCCTTGTATGTTTGTCGCTGTCCATGTGGGAACGTGAATGGGAGTTTCTTAATTATCAATCAGCTGCTGCACCTGCAGGGCTCTAATATGGAAAGCTGCTGGGCCTGCATCCCTTTAAATGTGATTTCCTATTGGTAGTATCTCACCAAAAATTACACTTTTATTGCAAGGATGCCTGATATCTGACTTGTATCTTCTGGGGAAATCAGTGAGCCAATCACACAAGCAGGAAATTATGTTTCTGGAGGGCATTCTTCAGACTTTCTGTGTACAGAACACCTCCAGGTAACCATATTGCTTTGCATTTTCAGAAAATTACAGAGCTGCAGATTGAAGGAAAGGTCATGTTTAACAACATTTAATCACAATATGGCTTGTCTCCCAATTGTATACGCTATATTATTTTTTATTTATTTGCTATTTTTTATCCCCACGAAAGTGGTGTTATCCTTTAAGCTTTGGCAATAAAACCTGGAAGCTGTATGGTTTCTGTGCAGAGTTGCACCAGATTTTTTTCCACTCCAGTTTTAGTAAATGACCCCCTATTGTGTCTTCTGCTACCATGTAAAAGTTGCTAGGAAAATTCCTTGGAACAAGTATGCAGATAACTTCAGACTTTTTTTTCCCCCTGATTTGTAAATTTGGACCAATGACACAGAAAGTTTTGAAGCCATGCTCAACCAGGCAAATACCATTTAGAAAAAGAGGTCTTGTGTTTCCCTTGTGACCGGTTTACTTTCAGAGAGTAGAATAAACAGATCTTATTTTATCAATAGACCAGAAGTGGCAGCTCCATACGGGGCGCATAGGTTCCAATGTTTTTTTTTTTTTTTAAGCACGTGATCAGAGTCCAAGGCTCTAATTGGCTTCAAAAAAGGGTGAGCTTGGGGCCTGAGCCCACCCACTTGTGTAACAATCGCAAATTAATATTTGCTATTGTCTTCCTGCTTCTCCTCCCGGCCAATCAGGAAGCGGGTCTTAAGACCAGATTGACCGAGAGTAGAGGCGATGTATTGGCCAGTACTGGGGGTGAGGTGGATGTACGGGAAGATCCAGGAGATGCCTGCCGCAATCCTCTTCCTATCCTCTCTTCCACTACACAGTTATGCAGCATTGATGGACACAGGTAGGCTGCATTGATGGACACAGGTAGGCTGCATTTATGGACACAAGTAGGCTGCATTGATGGGCACAGGTAGGCTGCATTGATGGACACAGGTAGGCTGTATTGATGGACACGAGTAGGCTGCATTGATGGGCACAGGTAGGCTGCATTGTTGGGCACAGGTAGGCCGCATTGTTGGGCACAGGTTGACTGCATTGTTGGGCATAGGTGAAGCGGCATTGATGGACACAGGTAGGCTGCATTGTTGGGCACAGGTGAAGCAGCAATGATGGACACAGGTAAGCTGTATAGTTGGGCACAGGTGAGGCTGAACTGAAGAGCACAGATGAGGGCACTGATAAAGTTGTTAAGATTTATTTGTGTAACCTAATTCTGTGTAGCAAGATCTTTTACCTCTTTTGGTCTAATGAAAACCTCTAAGGCCAAAGAAAGCTGACATCCTTCAATATGTGGTGGGTTGTGAGGCATTGTGGGTGCAAAGATAATGAAAGTCACTGGGAGCCAGACACTTCTTGGATGTAAAAGAAGTTTTATTTTTTTTGACAGTCCTTTTTATATTTTTTGGGGGAAAGAGGGTTAGGGCCAAACTCAATTGGCGGACTCCAAGATTTTGATAGGAGGACAGCCGTGCAGGGAAAGGCCCCAGCTAGGCTCCACTTCTGCAGGTGCAGGATTGCTGTCTCCTGTGGTAACAGTCCTTTAACAGTTCCTAACTCAAATGTATCAGTTCTTTCAGTTCCAATACAACTGCTCCTTGTAGTTCTTCAATACTGAGCGCCTGGTCTCTCACTAGACCCACTGATTCACTGACTCTGAATCCCTTGGTTTGCAGTGGTATCCCCCTAAAGCATCACCCACGCTTTCCTGCTGGGTCCCTAGCTTGGCACTCCAGATACTCCTCAAGATTCACCCCTGCTAACTGGCTTGGTCCCTGGCTTGACACACAAGGCTGCTCTGCAAGTGTCTCCTCTGCTGGTTGGGTCCCTGACTTGATCACTGCTTGAAGTTTTCCGATTCTCCACTGTGCCCTTGGGTGAGAATATGGTTCCGGTACTTGCTTCAGTTACTCACGGTGGTTCCTGGTAAAGGCGATTTGTCGCTTTGTGGCGACAGCTTCCCTTCTAACTCCGACCACTGACAGGTTTGCCGGCCGGCAGAACCGTCACTTCGGGTTGGACTGCAAGCCGCAATCCCAACCCTGCGCTGCTCTCTCACTTCTGGATAGGCCCTCACACAGCCTAGCAGCTAGATGCCCCCGGGATAGGCCCAATCTCCGGCCTAGCAGCCAGGGGCGTATGACACACGTCCACCCATACAGTCATTCAGGTAGCACAGAACACAAATCACCTGACCTCACCTGAATATATAGGCTCTCCCCTGCCCATTGGCTGGGACACCCACATTCCGATAACCTGACCTTGATTTGCCCTTCTCGTATCTAGTACCACCAAGTACCCGGCCATCTAGTGGTAGAAGAGAAAACTGCAACAAGGCCAAGCTTAGGGAGAAATCAATAGATCCTTATCAATCGACCAAGATAACTACTCTTGGCAAGTAAATTTGTGAGGAGCTCCCTGACTAAACTCCAGGGTGCTACATCTGCATAAAACATTTAAGTGACATTTAATGAGATAATTTATGGGGGCAGAATAAGGGGCAGGGTAGGGTAGGGGTTGGGTGGGGCAACTGATGGTGAGTAACCCCTAAGGCCTGGCTAGTAGCTAATTTTGAGCCCTGCTGTATGCTATAAAAAATAGGGCTGCATTTTAATATGATAGTCTGTAGATCAAAAACATGATTACTAATTCAGAGCCCCAAAGAGTTAAGCACACCTGCAAGCCTTGGCTCTGAACTAAAGCCAAAGCTTGTCTCAAATGCCTGTCACAGTTACATTTTAATAAGCAAAGCAAGCACTATAAAAAGAATTGATCGTTTATATGCAAATATTGTTTTCCAGCTTTGGCAGAGTAATTAGGTGATTTCTTTTCCTTTTTGTTTTCATGGTGGCGGCACTTCTGTATTCTAAGAATAGTCCAGGGTCATTTGAATGGTGTGCCATACAGCTAGAGCGAGCATGTGACATGTCACAAAGGCAAATACTGTCACAGTTATTAGTTTCACTTATCAGCAGAAAACCAGAATTAGCTGTAACCGCTGTAGATTTGTATGTAGCTGCTGTAACATATAGCCATTGGTCTACACAAGCTATAAATAAGCCAGCTCACTTTCAAGGACAATATACATATTATGCCTTCACGCTTAATTGCTTCTAACCTGTGGCAACAAAAAAAGAATGGCTTTGCTGGGCTGTGCATAATTTATAAAAAGGTAATGTGTTTGCTTTTTTAATGCATTCATTGTCGCCTTTAATTTGATGGAAGAAAACTTTTAGGAATAAACAAGAAAAAAACAATAAATGGCTAAGTCTGTACATTTAAAATACACATGACTTTTTATGAGACCTTTACATTTTCAGAAAAGATATATACTGTACACAGAGTTATCTTTTCTCTGCCTCTGTTGCAGTATACTAGGAGTTTGTGTAGACGTATTGCTTGTAAAGCCTTTTGCATTTGAATGCAATGCTGATCAAACACTTGTGCAAAAACACTAAAGGCTGCAATTTATTAAAGAGTAACTCCACTTTTGTTGAGAAAAAAACATTCCCCTCTGGGCGATCTATGTACATTGCAAGGATTATAACAAACTTTGTTGCAGATTCCTACCTTTTGTTATTTTGAAGAAATCTCTGTTTGTTCCTCTGTGCCTCTGTGCTGAGTAGGTCTAATAGGAGTGATTTCATCATTATCAATCAGCTGTGGAAGCTCCAGAGCACTAATGAGAGAATTTGCAGGGTCTGCATCCCTTTAGACGTGTTGCTTTTGGGAGTATCTCACCAAAAATAACATTTTTGTTGCAGGGGATGCCTGAAATCTGACTTGTATCTTAGGCAGATTTCTGGGAAAATTGGTGAGCCAATCACACCATGTTTCAGGGGGTGGTCAGTACACACTCTGTGTACAGAACAACTCCAGGTAGCCATATTGCATTGCATTTTCAGAAAATTACAGCGGCTGCAGATTGAAAAGTTAAAGTGGGATTCCACCCAAAAAAAAAAATACCTGAAAAATTCTAAAAAAAAACCCAAAAAAACATTTGGATATTTTTTTTTTTTTAACTTACCTCTAAATGCCTGTTGCTAGGTGGTCCCTCGTAGTCTGCCTCTTCCTTTGCCTGGGCTGGTGACATCACTTCCCCCTCGGCACAGGAAGGGCTCGACTCTGCTCCCTCCCTCCTGTAAATCATCTGGGACCCATTACAGGTCCCAGGTGATTGAGCGGCCAATCACGGCGCACGGCACCGCTCAAGCATGCACAGTGGGTGCCAGGCTGTGAAGCCACAGCCCAGCGCCCACAGTTGAAATGCCGGCGCCGATGAGTGGAGGGGGAGACGAGCGGGGCTTCGATCCCCCGCATCGCTGGACCCAGGGACAGGTAAGTGTCCAATTAAAAGTCAGCAGTTGCAGTATTTGTAGCTGCTGACTTTTAATTTTTTTTTTTTTTAATGGACCCCCTGGGTGGAACTCCTCTTTAAGGTAATTTTTAATAACATTCAATTACAATATGACTTGTGTCGCAATTGTATACGCTATATTATTTTTTCTTTATTTGCTTTTTTCTCCCCACAAAAGTGGAGTTACCCTTTACATTTTAGTTTTAAGGTTTTTTAGCTCTTTAAGTACCTTGTTACACCTATGCGTTGTATTTCTGCAACACACTGCAAAGCACCATGCACTCATTAGCATTTTGCAGTGGCATACTTTTTCAATGGCACTACACTGCACTGAGAGCCTATTTACGCTGTTGTTTTGCATTACATGTATCAGTACATTATGGTATCATTCATTTATAACAGTGCAGCATACCATAACGCATGATAACGTACTATCATGCGTCTTGGTATCATGCAATGGAAAAAATGGTACATGACTGTTTTTTTTAAGTTTTGAGGCATTAGCAGCTCAAAACACACAAACACAGCATAAAAGGATGCCTAGGAATGAATGGGTCCTAAATAAATACACCTCTGAAGCATCAATGTTTCAGCTCACCACAACGCACAATAATGTGCATTTTAGGTTTGCTGTGGTGCGTTGGCAGTTCTTTAAATTAATGGGCTGCTTAAGTCCTCATGCACACTGGATGTATTTACAGCTGCTGTTTTTGGCTTCAGGCATTTTTTTCTGCAGCCAGTAAAATCCCCAGCATTTTATCCTATGTGTACATGCACACATAGGCTGTTATCAGAACTAGTGGGTTTTAAGAGGAGTTTTTCAGCTGTAAAAATGCTCTAACTCTGATAAAAGCTAAAAAAAAGCTATTCTGCATTTATAAGCGTTTTTAAGCCATACGCTTTTGTGAGAATATAATTTTGCTAAAAAAAAACCTAAAAAACTCTACAGCTAAAAAACGCTGAAAAACTCATTCTACGGCTACAGCTTTCTACAGCGAAGGCTACTGGCATTTTTATAATGTCCAGTGTGCATGAGGCCTTAACATGATGCATGCATGCAGTAACTTGGAGGTGGGGTGCAGCACAATGCGGCAGCAATAACACACACAGTCGAAGTGTGATAAAAGAGCTTGTATTGAGATAATGCATAGACAGTTCACAAACCCGGTGGGAAGACAGCCCAACTGGAAACACTCACAGGGCCAACAGCGTGTACAGAGCAAGTTTCACCCGAACTGACAGTGCCTGTTGAGAGGGGTAGAATGTGTCCTGGCTATCTCGTAGCCAAGCAGGAAGATATCCAGAGAAGTTTCAAGACCTATGCTTTTCCCTCCTCATCAGGAACTTTTCCCTGGCGCTAGTTACATACATACATAGGTTGGACTTGATGGACTTTAGTCTTTTTTCAACCTCACCTACTATGTAACTATGTGGTTATATCCCTACCAGGCAGGGTACATGTCCATACTTTACCCACTAGCAAAATGAGCGCCATGCCTGGGAGGCAGGACCTTAAATAGGCTCTGCCTGACCCAAGATGGCTGCAAGTGTCACATGGGGCAGAAGCATACAATTGGATAGTTTCCCCAGTGACCAGGAAACCATAAAGAAAACATGTTCCTCTTGACTTCCTCTCCAACTGCAGTGCTGCTGTGGAAGAGGTCCACCTGCAGTGGAGAAAGATTGTACCTCTACTCATAGACTGGATAGATTTGAATGGGATTTATGAAAAAAGTTCATGGAGAGACTCTTTTTTCATATTCTTAACAGTTTTCTTGCAGCTCCTGTATATTGGAATTTTGCAATCTGCAAAATGAAGTACACAAGAAGTGATACATATAATAATACATTTCTTAAAGCCTAAATAAGGGACTTAACACACATTCAGTAGGATGTTTCCCTTGTGCTGATGCCTCTTCTTCTTTCTTTTAGGTGAAATCCTCCTTTCATGCTCCCCCCACCTTTCCCCCGCTTGCAGTGCTGCAGGGGTTAAAAGAGTTAAGGGGCTGTCATCAAGGTGAGCCGAACTATGCCTGCAATTTCCGGTCAGCTCCTCCATTCATAAAAGACATATACAGCTTCTATGAATGAAATGTGATCTATGAATGGAGGACAGACAGGTGATTGATAGCTCTGCTCTTCTCCATTCATAGACTGTGACCCCCTAAGTATCATATCCCCAAAGTCATCAAGTATTTTATAAAATATGTCAGGAGTGGCAGCATCTCACATGGCTATCATTCAGCACTCTGTCAAATGTAGGTTCAACAAATCTGGTGCATCTCTTTGTGGCATTACCGGCACACAAAACCAGAGCTGTCATACAGGGAAGAAACAAGGTGATTGCAGCTGCCTTACACATAGAGTAACTCTAAATCGTGAGCAAAATGAGATGAAAGCAATGCTCATGGTCCCCCAGGGCCATTTTACACTTCTTTGTTGCAGTGGTATTCACGTTGAATGGCACCTGACACAGTAAGGCAATACACCTACCTTGTAGCATTTAGCAACACATGGTTGTTTCAATCGGCTGGGCTAATACAACTCATGATTGAACACGTGGTATAGCCTGTGTGTTAACCCATCTCAAAAAAAATAAATGGGCCATTAAAGCTAAGCTCCATGCAGTTTAAAAAAAAAAACACATGATAATGCAGCTCTGTGATTAATAATACACAAATAAATGTGTTTTTTAAATGCAAGTAAGCGAGAAGTACATGAATTTAATGTGGTATCAGCCTTGTCAGTCCTTGTACAGAAGAGCACAGAGAGTGGGAGGGTGAAGCTGCACAAAGTGTGCTGCAGTGCAAGGATGCTGATTGCAGGAGAGAGGGCAGAGTGACGGAAAAAATAGCTCATCAGTGTACTGCTTCTTTCACTGTCCATTTACAAGCCAGGGTAAATCTTTGAGTGAGTTGACGCCCCAACACAGTGCAGGAGTATCTTCTCCTGAGTTTGGAGGCACTTGCCAAAAGAGTTGTGACTTCACCTTTGCCTACATGCCACAGGTTGTAGCACGGAATACATTAGGAATATTTTCTCACTTTTTTGTAATTGCCATCATATGACCACCATGACCATCATGTGACCATTTGAAATGAAGGAGGCCTAACATAATAAGGGAACCTTGTATATTGGTTCAAGGTCCACTTTAGTTTATATCTATCATTAGATACAATTAATATAGAACACAAATTGATGCAGCCGCCATATCTAAGTACTGGTAACCTGTAATTTTAACATTTTTTTCTTCGGTTTGAATGCACTTTATATTATTTATATAAGATAACCTACCAAGGTTGACCACCTTTAGGTTGACCACATTTTCACAACTTTATTCATTGCTGAACTGATGAGCATTCTTAAACTGGTTATCATTCCTTCTTTCAATCAAAAATTTTTATTGTTTCACAGAGAAAATATAACATACATGACTTCAGGAATAACCAAATAGTACTATTGTGGGATTGAAGAAATATAATTACAGACAGGTCATAAAGTTAAAGAGTATCACTTCAATTGATCTCCTATAACTTTTACTGCACCAGAACAAGATCAAATGTATAGAACCTTAGTGCCAGAGATTTTTCGAGGCCCCAGTCACCACCAGACACCCCTAAAGGGAACATGCTGTGTCCAGTGGAGATCTAGGGCCCAACCCCTTGTGACCTACACATTCACTAGGGGGTCTCTCATAGATATAGAAATGACTCCTAAACCTCCTATGATATCATGTTCTGAAGGAATCTCAGTCACTAACCTTGGGTGTAAAGTAGGAACACCATTGTTTAGTGATAAAACACGGAACCTTAAACAGAAAAAACAACCAGAGTCATATTATGAGGACTCATCTGCAAAACTATTGTAAGAACAAAGAAGAGGAGAGAAAGAAATAGAGAAAAGAAAGTGGAAAAGAAGGAAGAGAAAAGAGAAGAGTAAGGGAAGGTGCCTTTCTAACTGGTGTAAATCCCCAAGATCAAGTTCCAACTGCGCTTGCAATACCCGGTATCAGGGAAATTCCGCGATACTGAGCCCATGGTTCCCATATTGCTTTAAATCGCTCAGAAGTGTCCAATAGGGAACTCGTCAGTTTCTCTTGTGCCATTATCCATGAAATCTTTCTTTTCATGGATAATAGAGAGACCGAGGGTAGCTTCCAAGCCTTGGCAATAGTCATTTTAGCCCCTGTCAAAATAAACAGGATCAGTTTACGGGTACCTTTAGGGATGCACGGAGCTAGGCCATTCAGCAAGGATATTGCAGGCGTCTGGGGAATAGTGCAACCTGTGATTTTGCGGATAAGGTGAAAAACTTTATTCCAGAACCCCCTGATTCTGGGGCATTCCCACCATGTGTGGAGCATAGTACCTAGGTCTTTACAGCCTCTGAAGCACAGAGGAGATGAGGATGGAATCATGCAAGCCAATCTAGTCGGAACTACGTACCATCTCGTCATAGGTTTGATGTTGGCCTCTAACAGTGAGGCATTATAGATTCTCTTGGTTGATCTAGAATAAGAGTCAAACCAATCCTCCACTTCCCAGGTGGTCTGGAGATCCCTTTCCCAAGCAACCATATATGGTAATTTGTTAGGATTTGTAGCAAGTGACTGATAGATTACAGAGATCCCTCCCATCTGCTCCATGGCTTGACCGCAAAAACATTCGTATTAGGTTTGTTTGACCATGGGCGAACGTGGTGCCTATATTTAAAAAGGGATCAAAGTCTTTACCAAGTAACTATAGACCTGTTAGTTTAACTTCTATAGTCGGGAAGATACTGGAGCGTTTAATAAAAGACCACATAGACGAGTTCTTGCTGGAAAAAAACATTTTAAGCAACAGACAGCATGGGTTCATGAAAGACAGAAGTTGTCAGACAAACCTGATTTCTTTTTATGAAGAGGTAAGTAAAACCTTGGACAGAGGGGTGGCTGTGGACGTGGTTTATTTGGATTTTGCAAAAGCGTTTGATACAGTTCCGCACACACGGCTCATGTGTAAGTTAAAGTCTACAGGCTTGGAAATATCAGTTTGTAAATGGATAGAAAACTGGCTAAAAGACAGAATTCAGAGAGTAGTGGTTAATGATTCTTACTCTGAATGGTCTAAGGTTATCAGTGGTGTACCCCAAGGTTCAGTGCTGGGACCCTTACTCTTTAATATCTTTATAAATGATATTGGGTCTGGGATCAAAAGTAACATTTCTGTCTTTGCAGATGACACCAAGCTATGCAGTGGAATAACGTCCTTACAGGATGTCTCCAATTTACAAGCTGACCTCAATGCTCTGTCTAATTGGGCGACTATGTGGCAGATGAGGTTTAATGTTGAGAAATGTAAAGTTATGCACTTGGGGGCTAAGAATATGCATGCATCATACATGCTAGGGGGAGTACAACTGTGGGAATCTGTAGTGGAGAAGGATCTGGGGGTTTTGGTAGATCATAAGCTCAATAATAGCATGCAATGCCAAGCTGCGGTTTCCAAAGCAAGCAAAGTTCTTTCTTGTATTAAGAGAGGTATGGACTCCAGAGAGAGAGATATCATTTTGCCCCTGTTCAAATCATTAATAAGACCTCATCTGGAATATGCAGTTCAGTTTTGGACACCAGTTCTCAAAAAGGATATCGGGGAACTGGAGAAAGTGCAGAGAAGGGCAACCAAACTGATAAGAGGCATGGGGGAGCTCAGCTATGAGGAAAGATTAGAGGAACTGAATTTGTTCACTCTTGAGAAGAGGAGAATAAGGGGGGATATGATCAACATGTTTAAATATATAAGGGGTCCATATAGTGAACTTGGTGTTGAGTTATTCACTTTACGGTCAACACAGAGGACAAGGGGGCACTCTTTACGACTGGAGGAAAAGAGATTTCATCTCCAAATACGGAAAGGTTTCTTCACAGTAAGAGCTGTGAAAATGTGGAATAGACTCCCTCCAGAGGTGGTTCTGGCCAGCTCAGTAGATTGCTTTAAGAAAGGCCTGGATACTTTCCTAAATGTACATAATATAACTGGGTACTGACATTTATAGGTAAAGTTGATCCAGGGAAAATCCGATTGCCTCTCTGGGATCAGGAAGGAATTTTTTCCCCTGCTGTAGCAAATTGGAGCATGCTCTGCTGGGGTTTTTTGCCTTCCTCTGGATCAACTGTGGGTATAGTATTGGGTATATTGGATTGTACGTTTTTTTTTTTTTTTTTATGGTTGGACTGGATGGACTTGTGTCTTTTTTCAACCTGACTAACTATGTAACTATGTAACTATAGCGAATGATGGAGTGAGAAATTTGGTGGAACCTAAACTGCTCAGTAGAGGGGAGCTCAAGCTCCTTTTCAAAATGTTTAAAGGGTAAGGGGCCAGTACAGGAGAAGAAGGGTAAGGGGTAAGGGGCCAGTACAGGAGAAAAATGTCCAATGCGGTACACCCCCTTGTCCAGCCACCATTTGAAGGCTCTGATGTCCATGCCAGGTTGGAATAGAGGCTTCTTAAATAATTGAGCCAGTGGTTTGTACTCAGAAACCAGGGAAGGGAGCTTCCTTAGCGTGTCCCACAGGGAGAGTGAGTGTTAGAGGGTTAGAGCAAGAATGGGAGGCCTGCTTTTGGATGGGCACCATAACAAAAAATCAAGGGTGAACCTAGGCACTGCCTGTCGTTCTATGGCCATCCAGTCAGATTTTTCCACTTTCAGGTATATGGTAGATAATTGGGCTAGCCTTGCGGCTTGATAGTACCATAGAAGATTAACATCCCAAGGCCCATCCCCCCTTGAGAGGTAAGGTTAAAAAGATTGCGGTGGGCCATATGAGGTCCTTTCTTGTTCCATATAAATTTAGTGACTTTACTCTGAAAAGTGGTCCCTCCTAATATAGATAGGGAGGGAGCGAAATAAGTATAACAGTCTTGGTAATAGAGACATCTTGACTGAGTTAATTCTACCTGTCCAAGATATCTCATGAGATTCCCAGCTCCTGAGATGCGCCTCCAATTTCTGGTACATTGGGGGGTAATTTGCTTGATAAAGATTTTCTATTTTCGCTGTAATATTAAACCCCAAGTATTTAATGGAAGTGTGACTCCATTCAAATTGATAAATGCTCTGGAGGAGGGAAATCAGTGAGCTAGGAATAAACACATTCAAAGCTTGAGACTTGGACATATTAACCCGTAGGCCCAAGATCCCAGGCCCAAGGCCCAGAGAACTCATTTAATAACGCATCATTCCTTCTTATATTCAGCATGTATCCACGTGGGAAGGAGTTGGTGTTGGAATTTAATTTAAAACAATAGCCAGGAGAAATAAAAAGAATACATCAATTAGAAATGCACTTTAATAGAGCTGGGTTACGCTTTACTATACAAGATTGAGTTTTTTACTGTTCACTTACGGTGGCTGCTGTTTCAGTATTACCAAGCCTACATGATCATTTCCTGGTGGAGGTTATATTTTCATATCTATTAAAGTAATGTTTAGCCCCAAGGCTCCCTCAGGTTTATTTACTTTTTGCTGGAGGCAAAATAAATTATTTAAGTTTAGAAAGACCTTTGAAAGAAAAAAGCCATGCTTCAGATTGCAATGTGCTGTCACAAAGATCAGTCACAAATGTATTTCAGGCACAAATGTTCATCTTTATAAAAAAATAAAATAGGTATCTTATAAAAAAAAAAAGTTGGCAACAGATCGATATTTGAGCAGTTTTTAAAGTCGTTCTACCAACAACCATCCAAAATAGTCCCTTCAGCTGCTCATTCTCTGGTTGGCAACACCTTAATAGTGTTTAACTGAATTTGGCCAGGTTTGAATCTCAAAGGTTTGGCAAAACCTGTTTAAATTATGGAGAACCCAGATCTTATATAAGCATATGAAAATACCAGCTCATGGGGCAATCATCCACAGCCACATCCCAAGTATTCATATGAAAAGAATTACTGAAGAAACCCCCCTACCAAATAATGGAGGAAGTAAAAAATACAACTTTATTATACAAAGATAAAAACACCAATTGACCATTCAATTTTCTTATTTAAAAAGATTCCATTGATAAAAATACAATAACCACATTGAGCAGCTTAACAGAGTTAAGATTCAAAGTTCCAGATATTCTGTTCCAATGCTATTCACAGAATATATCCGCTTCCTCAATGAACTTCATTCTATATCAATTATTTATGCAATTCAGGAGATTTTTCTGCTGCAGTTCAAATAGAGAGGGGAAGCCACTCTTGCAGGCCACCTAATCACAGGGGACAGTCAAACGTGCATTGGACTACCCAGATGGGAAGAGCGGTGGCCCGAACCAGGCCCACTGCACCATCTAGAGTCAGAAGATACCGACTCCTCTCCCGCATCCGCCCCTGCAATGCTTGAATGGTCAATTGGACCCAACAGCTGATTTATCTTTGTATAATAAAGTTGTCTTTTACTTTCACAAAATAGTTGATTGATGCGTTACCTCGTCAACAACCCCCGCCTTCAGTCCCTCCTTTTCCGGAGAACCCAGAACTTGTTGACCAACTCTACCCATTTTCAGGGCTAATAGGCAAGCTTTTTAAAAAAAAGGCATGGGGAGCTTGGCACTGTCATGTGGGACATATACTGTACAAATGGCAAAATTATTTTTTTTTTGTATACTGTAAAGCGTGGGGAGGTTATTTTCATGTAGTTCTGAGGGTGATATGGAAAAATGCAAATCCTTTAAATTACAGGTTTGAGGAATGCCTTAAATCTGTACCATATGTGCTGTTACAGAATAACACAATTTTCACGAAAATATCTATTGTACATGTGGCTAGTCTCTTTGCCAGTCTCTTTGTACAGAGCATCATTCTGTGAGGGTTATGGAACCTTTTCCCTAGTCCATCTTCCCTTTCCTCATACCCCCAGCATTGTGATAGTGGCATTTGTAATTAACTTGCAAGGCTAAGTGTGAAATGCATAACTAACAGACAACCACAATCTAACAGTTGGCATTGCAGAACATGTGTATAAAGCAATTCACACCACATTAGGAGAATGTTTTTTAACAGAGACTGACACTCATCTGTCCCACCACTTAAAGAGCTTCCATGGTGGTTTGACAGCCTCTATAGTGTCGTCTAGCAGGGGGTAAGTGGTGCTCATCAGGTGAAGTGTACTTTCTTCATTTAATTATGACAGCCGGATCACAGCCTCAGAGCACAATTCACAGCATTTCACAGCAAGGAAGTTATACTGCTTTTAAATTAATGGTGAATACAGTGTTCAGTATTCAGTAGCAGAGTTAGATGCTGTTCACAAGGGCGTAAAGAAAAGGCATTTGCTTCGCTTTTGTGAAGCTATACAAAGGTTTTGCAAAGCCAATGCCTGTTTTGAAGCATAAAAACTGGTCTAGTACACACACAAAAATCATAGTGCATTTGTGTTGATTTGCTCTTAAAGAGAATCTTCGCCATGTATTAAAAAATGTAAACGTCAGCAGCTACAAATACTGTAGCTGCTGACTTTTAATAAAAGGACATTCACCTGTCCAGAGGTCCAGCGCTCTTCATCTGTCTTTGTGTCCACAGCGCAGGCATGCGCACTGTGCTTTGTGAATGGTCCCTCAACCCTCCTGGGACCTGTGAAGAGAATCGCTGCTCACAGGTGAGTAAAATAGACCATAATCTTCATAGGATGTTGCCTCGATGGGGTGCAAGCCCTGCCACTGCCAGCAGTAAACTCATAGAACAAAGACTGCTGTACTCCCACACGATGCAATGACGGCTTTTATTAAAGTAATAAAATCAATTCCCTCTTAGATTGTAAGCTCTAAGTAGCAGGGCCCTCTGATTCCTACTGTATTAAAGTGTATTGTATTTGTACTGTCTACCCTCAAGTTGTAAAGCGCTATGTAAACTGTTGGCGCTATATAAATCCTGTATAATAATAATAAGAAATCATACAAACATGGGAACAGGAGATAACAAGGTTAACGCATTTCACACCGAGATCATGCCTTATCAAAACCACTCCTAGGATCTTTGGCGTGTCCCAGAAGGTTGCAGGGGAGAACTTCCGGTGGATTGCTGTTGGGATCTGACCTGAAGTGGGAGCGGGTATCTGTCAAAATCAGGTACCTGCTATCACCCCCCCCCCCCCAATAAAAGAGCCTGTCAGGTTTGCAATGCCTCTGTCACCATGATTCTCTGAGCCTGTCAGCTTCCTCACTTCCTCATCATAGCCACAGCATGTGAACAACCCCATCCTGCATATATTTTACAGGTTGGGTCGACAGCCAGGGAAGCAGTAAAACCACTGTTTTTATAACCCCCACCACCCATCTAAAAGAAACCTATTTCATGAGCAGTTGTAACTATTATTCCTAGCACCCGATGTTTGTTTTCTATATGTTTAGGTACTTACGGACCTTCCCAGGTACAAAATTAATATTCAACAGAATTACATTTGGCCCACCACAACAGTTTTTTTTTTCTCATGTGGCCCTTAGGGAAAATGTAATTGTCCACCCTTGCCCTTCATGCTTTTCCTTGTCAAAAGAAGTTTATTGAGTATACAATGTTATAAAGATACATAAAGTAAGTTTACAAGGATCTATAAAGTAAGCTCATTGTTTTACAGTAGGGTTTATATAGGTAAATATCATGAAATTTCAAATATTAAACATTGGGTTCACGTAAACCTAAATTAAAGATATATATCATTTCCTTAGTTACTTTTGTAGGTATTTAAATGATTTATACCTACTATACATATTGTTTACAAGTAGAGTGTATATAGGTCAAATAAATTCTGATAATAAGCTTTAATCGTAAGGTGGAGAAAAGGAAAGAGAAAGAAGAAAAAGGGTTGAAAGGTAGAGGTATGGTCCACAAGGTTGTCCCGCTCGTTAGTTTATTATTCTTTTTTGTTCTCTTTGAAGCCTTAGAATGGGTGTCTCTGTAAGTCATTTAATCTGTTACCATGGCAACAGGACAGAGTCATTGAAGTTTGACAGGAACTGTTGTTTTATCCAAGGATGCCAAAGTTTTTCAAATTTTGGAATTTGATTTTGATCGATGGCTACCATCTTAGCATGGGACATTGTATTATTCATTCTGTGAATTGTTTCTGCTAGTACCAATGTAGGAGATTTCCATGCCTTGGCCACTGTTTGTTTTGCAGCCGTTATTAGTTTCCCTTCATGCTTTTAAGTAGAAATGAGCTCAGACATGTTCAGACATGAATTTAAACCTGCATGAGCTATCAGCTGTCAAAGCCAATAGCCATTCATAGGTGGTGGAGGCATTCCCCACACCTCAGCCACACATATGCATGGGGCATACATATGGCTGTGTGGTGGGGAATGCCAATGATTAGTTGTTGGCTTTGACAGCTTCCCAGTAGGAAAACTCAGGTGGGTTTGAACTCATGTACAAACACGCCTGAGCTCATCCCTACTTAAGTACAGATGAGTTTGGACGTCCTTCAAACTCACCCTTACCCCAATATTAAAATTGTGCTTTATTTTTGCTCCAATATGCTGTGGGCTGGCTCATCTCCCATCCTGCAGCACATGTAAAAACAGAGGTGGGTTGCTGGAGATGTCAGTGCCCTTATATGGACACATGCCCATATTAAGATAATGACATTGGCTAAATTTATGCATGTGTCCATATAAGGGCACTGAGGTCACCAGCTTCCTGTTCCCTTGTTTACATGTGCTGGGGGGGGGGGGTGACCCAACCCACAGTTGGCTGGAATAAAAAAAAAGCTTGATTTTAATGTTTGGATAGAGAGAAGTTCAGAAGATGCCCAAACCCATCGCTACTCAAAAATAATTCTGCAAATGATTGCTTAGCACACAGACTTATGCCCCGTACACACGGTCGGATTTTCCGATGGAAAATGTCCGATCGGAGCGTGTTGTCGGACATTCCGACCGTGTGTGGGCTCCATCGGACATTTTCCATCGGATTTTCCGACACACAAAGTTTGAGAGCAGGCTATAAAATTTTCCAACAACAAAATCCGATCGCGTCAATTCCGACCGTGTGTGGCCTGTTCCGACGCACAAAGTGCCACGCATGCTCAGAAGAAATTCCGACACGGAACAGCTCGGTCTGGTAAAATTAGCGTTCGCAATGGATACAGCACTTTCGTCACGTCGCAATGTTAAAAATGGTTTAATACAGCGCACTCTCTTCTTCTTTATAATGTGACAAGAATTAAGTATTTTTGCTGCTCATATTCACACAAACTTATTTCTTTACTATTTATCGGGATTCCCTCAATATATTTTGATTTGTCACATCTGACAACATTATTTTGGTGTTGTTTTTTTGTTTTTTTTTGTTTTTTTTTTGTTTTTAAGGCCGATTATTTTTTTTTTTGGTTTGTATTTTTTTCAAGGCTGATTTTTTTTTTGGGGGGGATTTTTATTTGTACTCCCGAAAATTTTTGTGTGTGTTTTTTGAGTCAAGTTACCACAACACCATTGATATGTTGTTCTATTTAATCTGTAGGAGATTGTTTGGTGTTGTTGTCCCTTGCTAATTTCACATTTTATGTTAGAAATGTACCTGAATCGTCACCAACAAACTGTCCTTTTTGGATGAAAACACACAGGAGAGTATAATTTCCCAAAATAAAACTTTTATTAAGGGCTCACAACTAAACAAAGAGGGAGGCAACACTGGAGAAACTGCAGAAATTGGCGAAGCCTTGGATCCCCAGGGCACACATCAACTATTTTCAAGCAAAATTGGTGGCCTGAGGAGTCCTTATCTAAGGGAGTGCAGTCTGGTCCAGAAGTCCCAGAGATCCGGAAAGCAACAGATGACATCTGTGTCCCCAGGCTGTGGTCATACGAGAGACTGCAGCTTTTGTCAGACCAGACTGAACTCAGGTCATCACTCTCTGGTCTTCCTTCCACGCTTCCTTCCACGCTGTGGCTCTGGTGGTGGAGTTGTGGCAGCAGGAGGAGGAGGAGGTTGGTCCAACTCAATCACGTCGGTCTTGGGTGTTAGTTCCCCACTCACCCCCTTAGTTAGGACTTTATAAATAAGTTGCTCACGCAGGAGGCGTTGACCCTCCTGCATGCCCTGCAGTTTGGTGGCAGCAATGCAGGCAAAGGCCTCTTCAGGAGTGGGTAAGGCTTGGAGGGACGCCGAAGCCTCCTGAATAGGGATGAGCTTCGTGTTCGAATCGAACGCATGTTCGACTCGAACATCGGCTGTTCGACGTTATGGGCCGTTCGCGCCAAATTCGTGTGGCGCGTCACGGCCCATAATTCACTGCGGCATCGCAGTGCATTGCTGGCTGATGATTGGCCAAGCATGCACTATGACCCGCATGCTTGGCCAATCAAAGCGCCGTCAGTAGAGAGAGCTGTAATTGGCCAAAGCCAGGGTGGCTTTGGCCAATTATGGCTCAGGGGATTTAGTACACGCCCCACACTATATAAGGCCGCCTGCACGGCGGCCCTGTGTAGTGTGCTCCGGTGTGCTGATAGAGAGAGAGACAGACAGTGTCATTTGATTTGAGTTAGCTAGATTAGGTTAGATCTGTTCCTGCTATTTACATTTAATGCAGTGCGTCCTGCTCACAGTGTTCAGCTAGATCCGTTCCTGCTATTTACATTTAGTGCAGTCAGTGCGTCCTGCTCACAGTGTTCAGCTAGATCCGTTCCTGCTATTTACATTTAGTGCAGTGCGTCCTGCTCACAGTGTTCAGCTAGATCTGTTCCTGCTATTTACATTTAGTGCAGTCAGTGCGTCCTGCTCACAGTGTTCAGCTAGATCTGTTCCTGCTATTTACATTTAGTGCAGTGCGTCCTGCTCACAGTGTTCAGCTAGATCTGTTCCTGCTATTTACATTTAGTGCAGTGCGTCCTGCTCACAGTGTTCAGCTAGATCTGTTCCTGCTATTTACATTTAGTGCAGTGCGTCCTGCTCACAGTGTTCAGCTAGATCTGTTCCTGCTATTTACATTTAGTGCAGTGCGTCCTGCTCACAGTGTTCAGCTAGATCCGTTCCTGCTATTTACATTTAGTGCAGTCAGTGCGTCCTGCTCACAGTGTTCAGCTAGATCCGTTCCTGCTATTTACATTTAGTGCAGTCAGTGCGTCCTGCTCACAGTGTTCAGCTAGATCCGTTCCTGCTATTTACATTTAGTGCAGTCAGTGCGTCCTGCTCACAGTGTTCAGCTAGATCCGTTCCTGCTATTTACATTTAGTGCAGTCAGTGCGTCCTGCTCACAGTGTTCAGCTAGATCTGTTCCTGCTATTTACATTTAGTGCAGTCAGTGCGTCCTGCTCACAGTTTTCAGCTAGATCTGTTCCTGCTATTTACATTTAGTGCAGTGCGTCCTGCTCACAGTGTTCAGCTAGATCTGTTCCTGCTATTTACATTTAGTGCAGTGCGTCCTGCTCACAGTGTTCAGCTAGATCCGTTCCTGCTATTTACATTTAGTGCAGTCAGTGCGTCCTGCTCACAGTGTTCAGCTAGATCCGTTCCTGCTATTTACATTTAGTGCAGTCAGTGCGTCCTGCTCACAGTGTTCAGCTAGATCCGTTCCTGCTATTTACATTTAGTGCAGTCAGTGCGTCCTGCTCACAGTGTTCAGCTAGATCCGTTCCTGCTATTTACATTTAGTGCAGTCAGTGCGTCCTGCTCACAGTGTTCAGCTAGATCTGTTCCTGCTATTTACATTTAGTGCAGTCAGTGCGTCCTGCTCACAGTTTTCAGCTAGATCTGTTCCTGCTATTTACATTTAGTGCAGTGCGTCCTGCTCACAGTGTTCAGCTAGATCTGTTCCTGCTATTTACATTTAGTGCAGTGCGTCCTGCTCACAGTGTTCAGCTAGATCCGTTCCTGCTATTTACATTTAGTGCAGTCAGTGCGTCCTGCTCACAGTGTTCAGCTAGATCCGTTCCTGCTATTTACATTTAGTGCAGTGCGTCCTGCTCACAGTGTTCAGCTAGATCCGTTCCTGCTATTTACATTTAGTGCAGTGCGTCCTGCTCACAGTGTTCAGCTAGATCCGTTCCTGCTATTTACATTTAGTGCAGTGCGTCCTGCTCACAGTGTTCAGCTAGATCCGTTCCTGCCATTTACATTTAGTGCAGTGCGTCCTGCTCACAGTGTTCAGCTAGATCCGTTCCTGCTATTTACATTGAGTGCAGTGCGTCCTGCTCACAGTGTTCAGCTAGATCTGTTCCTGCTATTTACATTTAGTGCAGTGCGTCCTGCTCACAGTGTTCAGCTAGATCTGTTCCTGCTATTTACATTTAGTGCAGTGCGTCCTGCTCACAGTGTTCAGCTAGATCCGTTCCTGCTATTTACATTTAGTGCAGTCAGTGCGTCCTGCTCACAGTGTTCAGCTAGATCCGTTCCTGCTATTTACATTTAGTGCAGTGCGTCCTGCTCACAGTGTTCAGCTAGATCCGTTCCTGCTATTTACATTTAGTGCAGTGCGTCCTGCTCACAGTGTTCAGCTAGATCCGTTCCTGCTATTTACATTTAGTGCAGTGCGTCCTGCTCACAGTGTTCAGCTAGATCCGTTCCTGCCATTTACATTTAGTGCAGTGCGTCCTGCTCACAGTGTTCAGCTAGATCCGTTCCTGCTATTTACATTGAGTGCAGTGCGTCCTGCTCACAGTGTTCAGCTAGATCTGTTCCTGCTATTTACATTTAGTGCAGTGCGTCCTGCTCACAGTGTTCAGCTAGATCCGTTCCTGCTATTTACATTTAGTGCAGTCAGTGCGTCCTGCTCACAGTGTTCAGCTAGATCCGTTCCTGCTATTTACATTTAGTGCAGTCAGTGCGTCCTGCTCACAGTGTTCAGCTAGATCCGTTCCTGCTATTTACATTTAGTGCAGTCAGTGCGTCCTGCTCACAGTATTCAGCTAGATCCGTTCCTGCTATTTACATTTAGTGCAGTCAGTGCGTCCTGCTCACAGTGTTCAGCTAGATCTGTTCCTGCTATTTACATTTAGTGCAGTCAGTGCGTCCTGCTCACAGTTTTCAGCTAGATCTGTTCCTGCTATTTACATTTAGTGCAGTGCGTCCTGCTCACAGTGTTCAGCTAGATCTGTTCCTGCTATTTACATTTAGTGCAGTGCGTCCTGCTCACAGTGTTCAGCTAGATCCGTTCCTGCTATTTACATTTAGTGCAGTCAGTGCGTCCTGCTCACAGTGTTCAGCTAGATCAGTTCCTGCTATTTACATTTAGTGCAGTGCGTCCTGCTCACAGTGTTCAGCTAGATCCGTTCCTGGTATTTACATTTAGTGCAGTGCGTCCTGCTCACAGTGTTCAGCTAGATCCGTTCCTGCTATTTACATTTAGTGCAGTGCGTCCTGCTCACAGTGTTCAGCTAGATCCGTTCCTGCCATTTACATTTAGTGCAGTGCGTCCTGCTCACAGTGTTCAGCTAGATCCGTTCCTGCTATTTACATTGAGTGCAGTGCGTCCTGCTCACAGTGTTCAGCTAGATCTGTTCCTGCTATTTACATTTAGTGCAGTGCGTCCTGCTCACAGTGTTCAGCTAGATCTGTTCCTGCTATTTACATTTAGTGCAGTGCGTCCTGCTCACAGTGTTCAGCTAGATCCGTTCCTGCTATTTACATTTAGTGCAGTCAGTGCGTCCTGCTCACAGTGTTCAGCTAGATCCGTTCCTGCTATTTACATTTAGTGCAGTGCGTCCTGCTCACAGTGTTCAGCTAGATCCGTTCCTGCTATTTACATTTAGTGCAGTGCGTCCTGCTCACAGTGTTCAGCTAGATCCGTTCCTGCCATTTACATTTAGTGCAGTGCGTCCTGCTCACAGTGTTCAGCTAGATCCGTTCCTGCTATTTACATTGAGTGCAGTGCGTCCTGCTCACAGTGTTCAGCTAGATCTGTTCCTGCTATTTACATTTAGTGCAGTCAGTGCGTCCTGCTCACAGTGTTCAGCTAGATCCGTTCCTGCTATTTACATTTAGTGCAGTCAGTGCGTCCTGCTCACAGTGTTCAGCTAGATCCGTTCCTGCTATTTACATTTAGTGCAGTCAGTGCGTCCTGCTCACAGTGTTCAGCTAGATCCGTTCCTGCTATTTACATTTAGTGCAGTCAGTGCGTCCTGCTCACAGTGTTCAGCTAGATCCGTTCCTGTTATCTTCCTACTGACAGGCAGGCTTGTCTGGTTACAGTATATAAAGCTACCTGAAGAAAATTACAGGTGTTCTATCCCAGCTTAGTGCAGCTACAGGCCATTAGTATGTCTGGAAGGCCAAGAAGGAGAGGCAGACAGTCACAAGCCAATAAGAGAGGGCAAGCAGGCTCTGTGTCTAGTGCTGGTCGTGGAGACGGTGCATCCTCATCAGCCCGTGGCCATGGGACACGCTTGGCCTTTTTTTCGGCAGCTGGCCGTGTTGAGCCGCAACATGCAGAAAACTTGGTCGAGTGGATGACCAAGCCGTCCTCATCCTCCTCATCCTCTCTCACCCATGCCCAGGGTGCTTTGTCTGGCAAAGCAGCGGCCTCTTCCCTCAGCTCAATGTCATCAGTGACTCCTTCCCTAGCTCCACCATGTCCTCCTGAGGATTCCCTCGAACTGTTTGACCACAGTGTTGGGTACATGCTCCAGGAGGATGCCCAGCGTTTGGAAGGCTCTGATGATGATACTGAGCTCGATGAAGGCAGTAACATGAGCACGGACAGAGGGGGTGCCCAAGAAGGACAGCAATCTGGCAGTCATGCTCCCCCTGCTGCAGCATACTGCCAGGTTTGCTCCAGTGATGAGGAGGGAGGGGATGATGAGGTCACTGACTCAACGTGGGTGCCTGATAGGAGAGAGGAGGAGGAGGAGGAGGAGGAGGCGGCACATCACCAACGAGGCAGGATGCCCTCCAGGGGCCAGCCTAAGGGCAGCACATTGACTGCATCACACCCCAAAGCTCCACATGTGCAGGGCGCTGCAGTCTCTGCGCGTTATTCAAAAAGTTCTTTGGTGTGGGCCTTTTTTGAGAAGAGTGCATCAGATCGCACCGTTGCTATTTGCAACATATGTCTCAAGCGTATCTCGCGTGGCCAAAACATCTCCCGCTTGGGTACCACATGCTTGACCAGACATATGTTGACCTGCCATGCAGTTCGTTGGCAAGCATATCTAAAAGATCCACACCAAAGAACAAAGAGGATCTCTCCTTGCTCCTCATCAGCTGAGATTTCCAACCCCACTAGACCTTCAGTCCTCTCTGAGACCTGCAGTGAGAGGAATGAAGGTGTAGAATTAGGTGTGTCACAGCCAAGTACTTGTGGGCAATCTGCTTTTGGTACACCAACGTCAGATTGTACCAGGCAAATTTCCCTGCCCCAGCTGCTGCACCGCCGAAAGAAGTTTGCTCCCAGCCATCCACATGCCCAGCGGTTGAATGCTAGCTTGGCAAAATTGCTAGCACTTCAACTGCTGCCTTTTCAGTTGGTAGACTCTGCCCCCTTCCGTGAGTTTGTGGAATGTGCGGTTCCTCAGTGGCAGGTACCCAAACGCCACTTTTTCTCACGGAAGGCGATTCCGGCTCTCTACCGGCATGTGGAAGGCAATGTCCATGCCTCGCTGGACAGAGCGGTCAGCGGTAAGGTGCATATTACCGCTGACTCATGGTCCAGCAGGCATGGACAGGGACGTTACTTAAGTTTCACGGCGCATTGGGTGACTCTGCTGGCAGCTGGGAAGGATGCAGGACAAGGTGCAGTAGTGTTGGAGGTTGTTCCGCCACCACGCCTCCAAAATGCTGATTGTGACACACCTCTCTCCTCCACCCCCTCCTCTTCTTCTTCCTCCATGGCCTCTTCCTCGGAACCAGCGGTGCTCCGTAGGCGTTCAAGGGGCTACGCAAGTACGCAGGCCAAAAGATGCCATGCGGTGCTTGAGCTGGTGTGCTTGGGGGACAGGAGCCACACTGGGGCAGAGGTTCTGTCAGCTCTGCAGGGGCAGGTTCAGAGGTGGTTGACGCCACGCCAACTTAAGGCAGGAATGGTGGTTTGCGACAATGGCACCAACCTCCTCTCTGCCCTCCGACAGGGACAACTGACCCATGTGCCCTGTTTGGCTCACGTCCTTAACTTGGTGGTGCAGCGGTTCTTGGGCAGGTACCCGGGCTTACAGGATGTCCTGAGGCAGGCCAGGAAAGTCTGTGTGCATTTCCGCCGGTCATATAATGCCAGTGCTCGGCTGACGGACCTCCAAAAGGAGTTTAACCTGCCCAAGAACCGCCTAATCTGTGACATGCCCACCAGGTGGAACTCGACATTGGCCATGCTGCAGCGGCTGCACATGCAGCAGAGGGCCATCAATGAGTACCTGTGCGACTATGCACCAGGACAGGGTCAGGGGACCTTGGTTTTTTTTCCCCACGCCAGTGGGCCATGATCAGGGATGCATGCACTGTCCTGTCACCATTCGAGGAGGCCACGAGGATGGTGAGCACTGACAGTGCATGCATCAGTGACACTGTCCCCCTTGTCCACCTGTTGGAGCACACGCTGCGTGGAATAATGGACAGGGCACTTGAGGCAGAACAGAGGCAGGAAGAGGAGGACTTCCTTAGCTCTCAAGGCCCCCTTTATCCAGACAGTGTTCCTGCGTGCCCGCCGATCACACAGGAAGAGGACGAGGAGGAGGAGGAGGAGGAGGAAGATTGTGTCAGTATGGAGGTGGAGCCTGGCACTCAGCATCAGCAGTCTTTAAGGGATCAGTCCCAAGGAACACATGGACTTGTACGTGGCTGGGAGGAGGTGGCTGCGGACGTTGTTGTCCTTAGTGACCCAGAGGACTCCAGACCGAATGCCTCAGCAAACCTACGCTGCATGGCCTCCCTGATCCTGCAAAGCCTGCGTAAGGATCCTCGTATTCGTGGTATCAAGGAGAAGGACCAATACTGGCTGGCAACCCTCCTTGATCCACGTTACAAGGGTAAGGTTGCGGACCTTATCTTGCCATCGCAGAGGGAGCAGAGGATGAAACATCTTCGGGAGGCCTTGCAGAAAGGTCTGTGCAACGCGTTCCCAGAGACTGGGAGGTTACAAACTCCTGTTTCTGGACAACGTGTTGCTGAGGCTTCAGTCAGTCAAAGAAGGAGCGGTGGAGAAGGTGGCCGTCTGACCGATGCGTTCAGACAATTTTTTGGTCCGCAGCCCCAAGGTATGATCGGTTCCAGCAACCATCGCCAGCGTCTGTTTTACATGGTGCAGGAATACCTAGGGGCAAGATCAGACTTGGACACCTTTCCCACCGAAAATCCTCTGGGTTACTGGGTCTTGAGGATGGATCACTGGCCAGAGCTTGCACAGTATGCAATTGAGCTACTGGCCTGTCCTGCATCCAGCGTTCTTTCGGAACGCACATTCAGTGCTGCTGGAGGCGTGGTAACCGATCACAGGGTGCGTCTGTCCACTGACTCGGTCGATCGGCTGACCAGTCTTGGATCACCACCAGCTACCAAGCACCTGATGCTGATGTAACTGAATAATTTTTTTCAGATCCCTTCAAAGACTGCCTATGCTGATGCTGAGTGACTATCCCTGAGTAATTATCCTCTTCCTCCTCAATCATCACGCTGATAGCTTGTAAGAACATTTTTGGTTCTGGGCGCCACCACCAGTGCCTAAGGCACAATTTTTCAGCCCCTGTCTAACAGGGGCGTGTAATTACAATTTTTGATGCAATACTTTGCAGCAGGGCTCGTTCCTGCGTTCCAACTAGAGTGTCTGTGAGGGGTTGCAGTGTTGTGGCACCAGCACCAGTGCCTAAGACCCAATTTTTCTGCCCCTGTCTAACAGGGGCGTGTAATTACAATTTTTGATGCAATACTTTGCAGCAGGGCTCGTTCCTGCGTTCCAACTAGAGTGTCTGTGAGGGGTTGCAGTGTTGTGGCACCAGCACCAGTGCCTAAGACCCAATTTTTCTGCCCCTGTCTAACAGGGGCGTGTAATTACAATTTTTGATGCAATACTTTGCAGCAGGGCTCGTTCCTGCGTTCCAACTAGAGTGTCTGTGAGGGGTTGCAGTGTTGTGGCACCAGCACCAGTGCCTAAGGCCCAATTTTTCTGCCCCTGTCTAACAGGGGCGTGTAATTACAATTTTTGATGCAATACTTTGCAGCAGGGCTCGTTCCTGCGTTCCAACTAGAGTGTCTGTGAGGGGTTGCAGTGTTGTGGCACCAGCACCAGTGCCTAAGGCCTAATTTTTCAGCTCCTGTTCAACAGGGGCATGTAATTACAATTCTTGATCTAATATTTCACAGCAGGGCCCTGTGAGGGCTTACAGTGTTTTGGCCACAGCAACACCTAAGGCCCAAATTTCTGCTGAGTATATAGGGCAGGACCCTACTTTCAAACATCTAACTTACAAACGACTCCTACTTGCAAACGGAAGGAGACAACAGGAAGTGAGATGAAATCTACCCCTAGGAAGGGAAATTCTCTCCTGTAAGAGTTAATATGGGAAAACAATTTCTCCTTTCCACTGATGCTTTCCAATCCTTGTTCCACAAAAAAACCCAAATTTTCAAAAAACATTTTTCATTGGGACAAAAAAGTGAGGTGAAATCTTCTGAAGAGGAGGAAAGACGCAAAACAAATGTCACAGGGGTGATAACCCTTCCCTATGTTTTCCAAAAAGCTTAGAAAAGATTTTTTGGCTGGAGCTAAACACGTAAAAAATGTTCAAAATTACAAACAGATTCTACTTAACAACAAACCTACAGTCCCTGTCTTGTTTGCACCGCCTGTATACTGCTGTTCAGAGTATATAGGGACCTTTCCTTATTTTAATTTGGGTGCAGGGTTCCCCTTAATATCCATACAAGACCCAAAGGGCCTGGTAATGGACTGGGGGGTACCCATGCCGTTTGTCTCACTGATTTTCATCCATATTGCCATGACCCGACATGACATTAAACCCGCAAGCAGTTTTAAATGAGATTTTTTCCTTTAAAAATGACATTTGGTGCAGGGACTGTTCTAAACATGGGAAACACGCGTCACTTTACAGGCATACTATAGACACCCCCCAGGTACGATATTTAAAGGAATATTTCACTTTTTTTTTTTTACTTTAAGCATCATTAAAATCACTGCTCCCGAAAAAACGGCCGTTTTTAAAAGTTTTTTTTGCATTGATACATGTCCCCTGGGGTAGGACCCGGGTCCCCACACCCTTTTTAGGACAATACCATGCAAATTAGCCTTTAAAATGAGCACTTTTGATTTCGAACGTTCGAGTCCCATAGACGTCAATGGGGTTCTAACGTTCGTGCGAACTTGCGGTCCGTTCGCGGGTTCTGGTGAGAACCGAACCGGGGGGTGTTCGGCTCATCCCTACTCCTGAATTAGCCTGAGCGCTGAATCCTGCATGGGAGTTGCCTTCCTCGCTCTTTTATATGGAAGGCGGAGGGGAGGAACCTGCGATTCAGTCAGGCTGCGACTGGTCCCAGGCTTCTCCTGGCTGACACTTAGCCCCGCCTCCTCCTGGCTGCCACTAATCCCAGCCTCCTCCTGACTGCCACATTCCACAACCTCCTCCTGGCTGAGGTCTTCCTGTGTATGAAAAAGGGACATAGTTTTAGTTTTTTATTCATCAATCACACACAATTTTCACCTCATGACTGTTGCAAATTGAATGTTAACAAATATAACAGACTATCATTCTGAGCCCAGCATTTTTCATTCTTGTCCCAATTTTGGGTGCCCACTACTGTCTATTGATATGTAAAACACTTTTTTCAATCAGCAATTAGTGATCAATAATAACATCTAATAAACATCATTTATTTATTGACCAGAAATCTGTAGAAGAATGCTATACCTGACTCCAGCTGGGTTCCTCCACTTCTTCCTGCCTGGAAGGCCCAGGTTGGACATCGGAAGCCTCAGCTGGGGTGGAAGGAAGAGTGGAAGGAAGAGTGGAGAGGGATTCCCTGACTTCAGTGTGGTCTGACAGAAATCGCAGTCTCTCATAGTACCACAGCCTGGGGACATAAACCTCATCTGCTGCAGCCCTGAACCTCTGGGAATCCGTGACCTTCTTGCGCTCACCAAGATAAGTGCTCCTCAGGCCACCAATTTTGGTTTTTAAATAGGGGATGATTGCTGTGAGGACCACCGGCTTCACCAACTCCAGCAGTTTCTCCAGCGCTGCCTGCCTCTTTTGTTTATTATTGCAATGGGGATGTCTCACCTGTCACAGACAGGGCAGCTCCCTGTATTTGTCTATGAACAGGGGGAGGAAGTTGTGGTCATTGAAGCCATCCATTTTCTCTGCAAGACACAACACAAGACAAACCCTAAGGTCAGGCCAAACTCCCCTAATCTGGTTACAATATAGGCTTCCATTTCGAAGCAGTATAGGCCCAAGTTTAGATCTTACCTTCGTTATCACGATTGGCGCTTTCGATGCTCCTTCCTCCGCTCACAGATCGTACGTAATACGCACGCGTGTTACACTTTATACACAATGCGCATGCGTGTAACTCCGCCCACCCCTGACGTTCTTTCTAGTCTATTCCCTGCCTCTTTTCGTTCTGCGCAGTGGGGGAAGAGCACATGGCGGATACACAGCAGGTGCTTGCTAATTATAGCAACGAGGAGGAGGCGGAGGAAATCCCGGAGCATGAAACGTCACGATCCAGAAGGAGACGATTTAAGGTATCAAATATGTCCTTTGGGGAGATGTTGGAGATGGTGGACATCCTGAAGAAGGCCGACTATGATGGAAAGTATGGACCTTACCCCAACCCCAATGTCAGAAAGGCCAAGATAATTGCGAAAGTGGTCAAGAGTCTGCACCGGAAATTCGGGGTACGACGATCGAAAGATCAGCTCAGGAAACGGTGGTCGGATCAGAAATTTTGAGAACATGAGCAGTACAGAAAGATCCGGAGAGTGCAGCAAAAAAGTAAGTAGTTGTCCTGTGTTCCTATTCTTCATGTTTCTTACTTTCGTGCTGCTCCATGTGCTTTTCTTACAAGTGTACATTTTTAAATGGCAACTTTCATGTTCATGGGCACATTATTTGTTCGTATCAAACATTTTTCTTTCGGCCTATAAAACACCATTGTTTAGGCCAGATGCATTTGGCTACAATTTTTACACCCTACTTATCTGAAACTAATTTGGTTGTGTAGATGGGTTTGTTACTAGAATGAAATGCAAACTAGATTCTGTGTAAGGAGAGGACACTTGGCAGCTGTTTTCACATCTGGACACTGGAGCACTGGTGTGGGACACAAGAACACCATTTTTATTAGGGGGCCACACAGGTGCTCCAATGTATACTATAGGGGGGGCTACATCTGTGAAGCTTGTACAAAACAGGTAAAGTATTGAAGCTTGACAAAGGACACTGAAAATGCTACATTTTGGAATTCTGCCAAAATAGACAATTGTACCCCACTTCCAAGCAATGTTTCCTATTTATAGTTCTGCCATCAAATCTCTGTGTGCTAAGTATAGCATTTTTGTTTTACATAGGAGAGAAAAGACTCGGAGGACACCCCTCATCCGAGGAGACCACAGACCCCCCACCTCTGGAAGAAGGGGAAATCCCACCAACCCAAGAAGAGCAGGAGGAAGAAGACGTGGTGGAACTAGTCACCACAACAGGTGAGTGTCTGCAACCACAGGCTCAGGTAAGCGATGGATGCCGGCATATTTTTGATACCTTTTTTTTTGGGGGGGTTTCTCTCTTTTTAGGTGATCGTGATGTTGTGGATCCAGATCCTTTCACATCAGAAAGTGCCCAGATCCTGATCGGGGAGATCATGGGGTGTAATTTACAATTGGAAAACCTCAAGAAAAACATCAATGATGTTATTCAAAAAAATAAAAACATCATTGTTTTTGTTTTTTGGTGTACTACAATGTTCAAAATGTTTTAGCGATTTTTAGAAAAGCCTAATTTGGAGGATGCACACAGTGTGCCAACATGTGCTATCTGCCATCACGTGAGATCAGTGGACGCGTTTTGGGGGTGCAACCCCTTCCTCAATAATAAAGTAGCTGAGAGGAAGGGGTTTCTCCCCCAAAACACGTCCCTTGATCCCCCATGATGGCAGCTAGCACATGTTGACATTGGGAAATTTGTGTGCATCTTCCAAATTTGGCTTTTCCTGGGGTGACTTCACCCCATCTGAACGCAATATCAAACACAGTTCCTAAATACTCATGTCTGATATTGCCTTCCAGTTCTACCAAATGTGAACTTTGTAAGTTCAAGATTTGTGTCTTTCTTGTTGGTTTTACTCATGCCTGTTTTATCTTAAATGACCATTTCTATCTTTTATAATGCTACCCCAAAAATTGTTATACAACAAACATGTTGGTTTGTTTGAAAAACCTTTTTTAAATGCACATGTGATTGTGCAGGTATTAAAAAGATTGTTAAGCAAGAATGTGTGGATTATTGTGTCAACGCTAAAACACTTTGGTGGTGATGTAATTGGTGTTTTCTGTGAAAATGGGGGTTATTTCCTAAGGGCAAATCCTCTTTGCACTACAAGTGCAGTTTCAGTGCAGTTTCAAGTGCACTTGTAGTGCAAAGTGTCTTTGCCTTTAGTAAATAACACCCAACAGTGCTTTGTATAAGGTTACACAATCACGCCATTTTCTGGACTCAACAAATTTCTGTCAGGGTCAACTAAAACAAACACAAGCAGTAAATGTCCACAAAGATTTTCTTTTTTTTGTTTTTTATTTGATAAAGGCTTCACAAATTTGCTAGCATATTGATGGCCCCCCTACCCACAAAGAACTCCAGGTATCGTAACCGGACATCACGGGCAATCAGGGAGGGCAAGCCAGGACGGCCACTTTCAAGCGCCGTCAGTGTTGTTTCATGTATCATTCCGGCCTCAGGCCCAACTGAGCCAGCATAGTTGGCCGAATGTTTGCGTAAAAAGTTATGGAGAATACAGCACGCCAGGATTATATGATTAAGTTTATACTCCGCCATATGGATGGGTGTCAGAAATAGGCGGAACCGGCTGGCCAGGATTCCAAATGTGTTCTCCACCACTCCTCTGGCTCTGACCAGCCGGTAATTAAAAACCCTCTGTTCCAGGGTGCGGGTCCTCATAGGGAATGGCCGCATAAGATGGTCCCCCAGCGCGAAAGCTTCATCAGCAACGAAGACGAATGGGAGTCCTTCCACATTGTCCTCTGGAGGTGGCAAGTCCAAGCTGCCATTCTGGAAACGCCTGTAAAACTCCGTCTGGGCGATGAATCCACCATCGGACATCCGGCCATTCTTCCCCACGTCCACATACAAGAAGTTGTAATTAGCCGACACCACCGCCAACATCACAATACTATTGAACCCCTTATAGTTGAAATAGTATGACCCCAAGTTGGGTGGTGGGATGATGTGGACATGTTTCCCATCAATTGCCCCTCTGCAGTTAGGAAAGTCCCACCGCTGGGCAAAGTGGGAGGCCACAGTCTGCCATTCCTGTGGCGTGGAGGAAAACAAAAATAAATTACTATTTTTGCACATAAACATGGCAAGCAGATTAGACACAAATATGCTTGGCCAACCTCCAGATAGCATTTATTAAGGGGAATTTAACAACACCAAAGTATAAGGTACACCTATCATATTCCCCCTCCCCCTCTCTCATGGGCCATTTCTAACATTATGGGGGGGGGGGAATCTTGGACAGGTAACCCTCTCCACTTCATTGAGAGATGAATGCCTAAATACAGGGTATTACTTGGAACAGCCCCTCCTTAGTTACACTATTGGCAGCCCACTGGACAGGTAAGAAGTGTCATAATACAAAGATATAAATACACACTGTACACATTTGAGGACATTTGGACATTCTGCTATTACCTGTCAAGATAATAATAGGATACAAAAACTTTAAACAGTACCATTTGAAAGTATACAGGCAGGCCCTTGCACTACATGCTTTGGGTAATTTATCCATAAATCTGAGCACAAAAGAGATGGGTATAGTGTGTATGGGTTTGGCAAAGTCAGCAGATAGATGATTGAGGATAGATAGAGAATTGGTATCAGCTGACTTAGCAGTTGGGGGGACGGAGGGTTAATAAAAATGATTTGGGGACACCACAAAAAAAAAGCCTCTGGCACTCTGCCTGAATTTAAAGCACAAATCACATTTCTAAACATTTTAGGGGGTGTTTGGGGTAAAGCACTACTATGGAGCTGATAAAATACATTGTTAAGTGACTACATGAGGTGAATATAGGGGCAGGAGAACATGCTGGGGAGGTTATTGAAGGCCAATCTGTATGAAGGACTAAAAAAATAATTACAGAAAAATCCAGCATGCATGAGGACAAAGGGGACATTTACAGCATATTCCAATCATGGTTATTAGGGAATGAGGAAAGAAATACAAGATATTAGCAAACATTTAATACAATAAAATGTGATATTAAAGGATAAAAATCTTACCTTCATATACTCATTCTGCAGGACCTGGATGATGGCAGAACAGGTCTCTGGGATAATGATCCCCAGAGCCTGGGGGGAGATGCCTGTCGAGAACTTCAAGTCCTGAAGACTTCTCCCTGTCGCCAAGTACCGCAGGGCAGTGACGAGCCTCTGCTCTGGAGTGATGGCTTGCCTCATGCAGGTATCCTGCCTGCTAATATAAGGGGTCAGCGAAGCCAACAAACGGTGAAACACGGGGTCCGTCATCCTGAGAAAGTTCCTGAAATCATCAGGATTATTCTCACGGATCTCACGGAGCAAAGGCATATGAGAGAACTGGTCACGCTGAAGCAACCAATTCTTGGTCCATGAACTCCTCCCCACCCTGTTCATGGACTGGACTTGTGTCAAGGTCAGGACCCCAATACCAAGCCCCCAGACAGCACGAACTCTACGAGGAGTACGTATACGCAACATGGCTAGAAAACGGTCGGCTGCTCAGAACGAAGTAACAGAACGCACTGAAGAACAGCAAGGCCTGTGAAGAGCGACCTGAAAAACAGTAACGAATGAACAAGAACACAATGACTAATTAAAGTCATGCGGAACTTGCTTGCACGCACTGAAGAGCAGATACAAACCCACAAGCACAAACTGAACCGCAGAAAACGATCTGAAAGCCACGAGTCTGAAAAAGCGTGAATCGTTTCTCACCAAACTTTTACTAACACGAGATTAGAAAAGGAGCCCAAAGGGTGCCGCGCTTGGTTCTGAACTGGCCTTTTCTAGTCTCGTCGTACATGGTTGACGTCACCGCGTTGTTGGCGATCGGAAATTCCGACAACTTTGTGCGACCGTGTGTACGCAAAACAAGTTTGAGCCAACATCCGTCGGAAAAAATCCTAGGATTTTGTTGTCGGAATGCCTGAACAAAGTCCGACCGTGTGTATGGGGCATAAATGTTTTTTCTTCCAAAAAACTATTTTACAAGGCGTTCTGAAAGCTTCAGATGACTCTTTACTAATGCTTCCTAAACACATCCATAATGTGTCAAAATGTGTACTAGTATCATAAATATTTTAAAAGCTTTTCTTTATAGGTACCGTATATCTAAAGCTAAAACTTTTTTTTGTTTGTTTTGAATAATGTTGAACCCCTGTCACATATTGATTGCTGCCTATTTGTTCTAGCATCCCTTGTCACCAGAACAGAAATAGAGGGAAAATCTACCAATGGGGTAGTGGTTGCTGTAACAGCTGTCTAAGGGCTCTTTTACACTGGTGGCCTACCAGAATTTGCAACAGTACAGTGCTGTACACATGCTGTGGCCAAAACTCTTTTCTTTGCAATTGTGGCAATTTTTAATCAGGCTGCAAAGGTTGACAGGTGGCACTGCCTGTCAAAATTGATCATTGTGATCAATGGGACCCCACTGCATTTGCAAACCAAATGCTTAGTTCACAGTTGCAGCCTGGTCTTGTAATGTTAAATTGCCATTCGGGTATTTAAAAAAAAAAAAAAGGTGTCAAGTGCCAACCACTGCTATACTGCCCACTGAAAAGCATTTGACCGCAGACCACTTTTTAGAAGCCTAAAGCCCCGTAGACACATTCGGATTTTCCAACGGGAAATGTTGTATGTCAGTCTGTTGGCGGAAAATCCGACCGTGTGTATGCTCCATCAGACAAGTGTTGTAGGCCTATCAATGTTGGCTAGCATGGCTAGTTGGCAAATGTTGGCTAGCATGTCTTCAAATTTTCCGCCAACAAATGTGTGTTGTCGTATTTTCCGATCATGTGTACACAAGTCCTTCGGACAAAAGTCCAAAGTACAAACACGCATGCTCGGAAGCAGAAGCGGTCGGTCTTGTAAACTAGCACTCGTAATGGAGAATTAACATTCGTGATGTGTCAAATTATGAAATCTCCAACTGCAGCGCACATTCTCTTCTTCTTTAATGGGATAATAATGAAGCTGCTTTGCTGGTGATACTAATTGAGTTATTGCAAACTAATTTTCATAGGCTTTTTTTTTTCTAGTGATATCAAGAATAATATTATTATGTTTTTTTTTTAATTATTTGTGCAAGTTACCACAACACCATTATCCCGTAGTTTATAAGATCAAAGATACAACTATGTTGGTGTCCCTTGTCAATTTTACATTGTATTTTTTAGAATGTAACTACCATGTAGTACGTCTAGTACGTCACTACGTTCGTAATTGTTGGCCAACATTTGTGTGACCGTGTGTATGCAAGACAAGTTTGAGCCAACGCCCTTTGGACAAAATTCCACGGTTTTGTTGGCGGAAAGTCCAAACGTGTTTACGAGGCATGACCGCCTGACTGAAAGAGCCCTAAAAGAGAAGGTCCCTCATTTTGGAGAAGCTTCCTATCACCTCCTGTTGTGTGTATTTGGCAGGAAGAAAAAATCTGCCCATTGGGACACAAATGGCAGGAAAATTAAGTTGACAGTAATTTTAACTATTCCCAACCCTACCAAAAAACTAAAGAAAAAAGTTTTTGTCTTAGATATTCTTTAGATAACAATTTTAACACTAAGGCAACCTCCATTTAGCCTCTCTTAGCAGGTTTTGGGTCTCAGTCCCATTACCTCACTTGAATCAAGTATGAATCCCATGCCTAGCAATGGAAGATGCTGTTCATTGCCTGTGACTCTGGGGATGCTGGAGTCAAAAGAATTGTGTTGAACAAATATTTGCCTCTAAATATATGGAATGTGAATATACACATATGCCTGGGAGAGTACCAAAATCCTTCTTCAAGAAACTTAACTCACTATTCTCATCCTTTAAATTAGGTACTATGAGCCCTAAATATAAAATAGTCACAATACAACGGCCTAAAGAGGAAGCCAATATGACACTGTAGAATGTTTTTTTAATATTTGGGAGGACAACTAAAGCGTCTGATCACAAGGGTCCTCCTTGCAGTGTACAATAACTTGAAAGCACACTTGGTACATGTTCTTGGGACCAAAGAGTTGTTTGGGTTTCCTCTCCAAAAAAAAAATGTACACTCACCTAGCTGGATGCATCATCGATAGCATCAATCCATTGCTGCATCTGTCCCCTGCGACCTCTACGTTGAGAACTGAGCGATCAAACACCACTGAACAGTTCTCCCCTCTGCTCTGAGCAGAGAGTGGTGACCCTCAGTCAACACTGTCTTCTCTGCCCCTCCGGCTCTCATGGGAGTGCCAGGCCATTGCAGGGGGTGGGAGTAGCTGGCTCAGTCTACAAGCGGCTTGCTGAGAGGCTGAGCTAGGCTTCTGGGTGGATCAAAACTGTAAATTTGGGATCGATCCAGAGCCTGGACCAGCTGCGTGATGTCAGCCAACAGCCTGCTGTTGGCTGAAAATGGGTCATAGAACTGCAGAATGAACTGTACTCCTGTAATCCATAGGGGAAGTAGGGCCAAAAAAAAAAACTTTGGCCCTACTTTTCCTTTTAAATTCCTGGGGCCCCTAAGTTATTCTCCCACAAACATGACCTACCCATCCTGAAACTAGCCAAATTGTTGTGTATTGGGGTTAAACACCTCACTCGCATTTCAGGACTTCCCAGAAAGCTTATCCTCATAGGACAACCCTATATTAGCAAAAATTCCAAATACGGCGTTATGAAAATCTCATGTTATTGTAACTCTTGGAGAAATGTATGAATGATGTACTCACTCATGTAAATAAAAACGAGACACAAGTTACCATGTGCCATGGCTTGGAAGCACAATTCAGGGACCATGATAAACCCATGTCTGAAAATACATTAATAAGAGTGTTAAAGTTGCAAGGCCCCAAAGGGTTGATATCCACTCTTATTCCCCACTTGTTACACACTAAACTGGATATAACTCAACAGCTATTAAAACTAAATGGCAGACTCTGCTACCTACTATGTCTACAGAGGAATCGGATGATATCCTCCTCTATGTTGGTCTCACCAGCAGTTAATAATAGTTTATTAATTTAATTGTATATTATACACCAATCATACCTATTTCCTGTCCAACTGTACAGAATGGGATGTATGGCCACCCCAAATTCTAAACAATATAATGAACCTCAGGCAGATTTCATGCACTTCATTTCAGGTTGTCAGATTATATCTGACTTTTGGCAGTGTGCTTGCCACTTTGCTGCAACTCCATCTTCCCTGTTCCCCTGTTTATTTGGTATACTAAATTAAGAATATTGGACGCGCTACACTAAAATTTTCTTCCAAGAAACTTTGTTTAAGGCTCACAAGGGCATAGCTTTTAAATTGATGGGTTCATCCCTCCCTATTAGTAGCCAATCTTATTGTCTTTTATGTAAACATTATATGTAGAAATAGCAACTGTCCCCTAAAATTCTCTAAAATGTGTGACCTATGGTGTGATTCTACTCCCACTTTAAGTTTGGGGTGACCTCTCTAGCCTAAAAAAATAAGTTCACCTTCTGAACATGTTAAGCACCCCTCAACCTCACCTATATTTCCCTGTGACAGCAGGTGGGAGTTCTCCTCCCCGTGTCTCATCTGCCACTGTGGCAGGCGACCTGTAGTTCTCAATGAACTACCAGGGCACTGATCAGTGCTCTCATAGTTCACTGGCACTTCCTGCAGCTGAGTAACTGTACAGGAAGGTACAGGAAGAGAGCTGTCAGGAGTGTCTGCAGGAGCCTGACATTGCACTCGCAATCCACTGATGGCGGAATCAAAGTTTGCAGCCTCCATTGTAAATAAATAATATATACATTTTTTTACCTACAAAATCATTGCATTTAATGCATTTATTTTTAATTTTTTCTAAATGTAAACATTGTGGGAGTGTGCTTTAGAATTTATAGTAGGTGTGTAACAAAAGCACATGAGACACTGTCACTGTTCCAGTTCTTTATTTTAGTAATCATAATTGTACACATATGTTTTTTTTATAAGATTATCATAGTTGTGAACATATTTGCACTTTTATAGTTATGTGCAACTATTTGGGCTCAATAAACAGAGTTTAAAATATATGCGCCAACCTAATAACCATAAATACACGTGCTAATTAGTTATATATTTAATTAATATTGCCCTTTGAAGAAGTTGTTTGACAAAACGCAGAATCAGGGCGCAGCTCCACAGTGACTTTTGATGATGTTACGCGCCATTCCAGGGATGACTTGGAGTCCAAGACCCGGAAAAGTCCAGTGATATGCCGATTGTCGGCTTTACTGAGAGAAACGGGATGAGTATAGTGGGCAGCAATGCTGCAGACTGTTCCGGTGGGACATGCCTAAGATTTTAATCTGTTTGTGAGTAGCTTTTTAAGAATAATACATTTTAATACTGTATATATTAACTGTAGTGCACTATGGGAGCTTTACTTTTCTGGCATTTAAAGTGGATGTGAACCTGATTCATGAAATTTGAGCTGGGCACATACACTGTATATCTGCAGTGTTTTGTTATCTCTTTCTTTAAAGCATGTCCTGTAGCTTTGTTCTTCTGTTATCAGCCTGATAACTCCTGACAAGTTCTCCCTCACATATGATAAAAGCAGCCTGAAATTTGTGTTGGGGAGGATAATCTATAAATAGATTAGCAGGGAGCTGAACAGTCTCTACCTATGAGGAGAGGGGGGTGTGTGCCTTTCCTCCAATCAGCTGTCTTGGCTCTATGTCCAGGCTTCACTGCACTGCTGGAACAGGAAGAGAATATCTCTCATGATCTGAACTTTCTAAAGACTATATAAAGATGATGACAGCAGATATACATGTAAAACGTATGTAGGGAGATTTGTTTCATCTCTGTGTATCATCTGAGGCTGTTCACTTCACTGGTTATATGTGAGGGTTTACATCCACTTTAAGGAATATTTGAAAGATTAACTGCTGAAACAAGTGGAACATCTAGGAGTCAGTGTGTACATTGGGAGTTGTGTCATGAACCAAGCTGAGCTATCAATGTAAACATCTGGTGAGTTATTCTCACTAAGGCGGCTTGCGGTGGAGCACTAAGGGTGATCTGTAAAGGTGTAAATCTGCACCTTTGACTCTTCCTGACATCATAATAACATCACGCTTTTTTGTTGGGACTTTTTGGCACCTTTTGGCATGTTTTTTTTTTCTCTTAAAGTTCCACTTTAGTGGGTTTAGTTGCTATGAGGAAGATAAACTGAGGCAATACTGGCAGAAAGAGTACGCGCCTTGTAGCTAATACAAGCTACAAATAAGTGTAGAACCATTTAAACATTTAATGTATCATCTGATAACATTCAATACATTAATATTTGTGTAGTCTGGATCCTTCCTGTGCATAGTAATGCTCAAGGAAGCACTGGTAAAAAAAAAAGATGTGCCTAGATCCAGTAACTGGAAGCTTACCTGCATTTCCTCACTATTCCAGCCAATATGGAGACCAAAGAAACATGCACACAGATTCCAATCTCTGCATCCATGTATGGTTTCCAATAGCACCAGGAAGCATTTAGTAGACAAGGTCATTTCATCTCACATTCAGAGGATACCATTCTCACATTTACTACTATAGCAGGCAAAGATAAATCATCCACCGGGCCTAGGGCTCCTCTCTAGGTTACCTTCTATTAATGTACATTGAAGAGGGCTGCTACGTTGCCTAGGGCACCATTCTCCTTAATGAAAAACTGAACTCTTGAAGCTATGCCCAAAAATAGTCAGGCAGAGAGCAAAAGACTATCTACCAGTGTCTCCTTGCAGTGGATATTTTCCCCATTACTGACTCATTACTGACTGCCTTTGATCTTACACTGTAGAAATACAGCAATGAGTCTGGTCGCACAGGGGTTCCTAGGCACACTCACAGTGAAAAGCTATTTTTTAGAAATTATTCAAGAGGAAAGGTACTTTTTTTTTGGTGGGGGGGGGCTTGGTACTGCTTGGGGTACAATTAACATTTCAAAATGTTCCCTATACAATAGCAAAAACCCCAAAAATATTCCCACACATACATGTTTTTGGAGATAGCTTGAAGCAATTAGGTGTTATAGCAACTACCAGATAAAAACTAGTATCAACATAAATCATAACATATATTATCGAAATGTCATGGATCTTCAAAATAATGTCCAAAAAGTTTTACTATGAGTGTTCCAGCGCTGTGGTGTGCTTAAATGAGTTTAAATTAAATTAGGTTTTGACTGCTGCAAGGAAAAGGTGTGTACTCCTTTAAGATCTAGTATGGAAAGTTCTTGTGCTGTCTCTGCTCAGTAAATTACATAGAGTCATTAAAAAATAGTCTACAGTATCTACCATATAATCAAAAATATCTGTTATAACAAATGACAATGCATAACAATAAGAGTTTATATAGTGCTGTGATTCTTTAATATCACGATGATTACTTTAAAGTGCAGAAAAAGTTCTTTAAAAAATGCAATCTGTGCAGAAATATATGGCAAAAGTGATGAAAGTGCCGTGCTCCCCTTCCTCCTATGCCCTCATAGTTGGTGACTGAGGGCACAGGAGGAAGGGGAGCACAGCACTTTCATTCTCTAATCACTTTTCCCATATATTTCTGCACGGATTGCACTTTTTAACCACTTAAGCCCCAGACCATTTGGCTGGCCAAAGACCAGAGCACTTTTTGCGATTCAGCACTGCATCGCTTTAACTGACAATTGCGCAGTCGTGTGACATGGCTCCAAACAAAATTGACTTTCTTTTTTTCCCACAAATAGAGCTTTCTTTTGGTGGTACTTGATCATCTCTGCTGTTTTTATTTTTTGCGCTATAACCAAAAAAAAAAAGCGACAATTTTAAAAAAAACTATATTTTTTACTTTTTGCTGTAATAAATATCCTCAAAAAATATATAAAAAACTTTTTTTTTCCTCAGTTTAGGCCGATACGTATTCTTCTACATATTTTTGGTAAACGAAATCGCAATAAGCGTTTATTGATTGGTTTGCACAAAAGTTATAGCGTCTACAAAATAAGGGATAGTTTTATGGCATTTTTATTAATTTTTTTTTTAATAGTAATGGCGGCGATCAGCGATTTTTATTGTGACTGCGACATTATGACAGACAGATCAGACACTTTTGGCGCTATTTTGGGACCATTCACATTTATACAGCGATCAGTGCAATTAAAAATGCATTGATTACTGTGTAAATTTGACTGGCAGTGAAGGGGTTAACCACTAGGTGGCGCTGTAGGGGTTAAGTGTGTCCTAGGGAGTGATTCTAACTGTGGGGGGATGGGCTATGCGTGACACGACACTGATCACCGCTCTCGATTACTGGGAGCTGTCATCAGTGTCATTAGGCAGAATGGGGAAATGCTTGTTTACATTAGCATGTCCCTGTTCTTCCTCTCCGTGAGATGATCGCGGGTAACCTCTTGGACATCGAGTCAGCGGGACCCACGATCACACTTACGGAGCTCCCGACAGGCGCGTGCGCGCCCGCAAGCCGCCTCTTGAAGGGCAACTTACAGATATGTTAATCTGCCTGTACGTGCCCTTCTGCCACAGTATATCTGCATGAGGCAGTCGGGAATCGGTTAAAGAACTTTTTCTGCATGGATGGCATATTAAAGGAATCATTGCAATGAAGAATCACAACACTATATAAACTCTTATTGTTATTGTGACAGACTCACCCGGGACAGAGGCTATTGGAGGGGATTGAATGTGAGCCTCTTGCCAACAGATTATGGGCCCTGGATTTTAAGGGAACAATACTCTGCAAGGTGAATTAGAAACCCAGTCTGATCTGTACTAATCAGACTCAATCGTGTATATATGTATATATTGTATGTTGTCTCATTCTGTTGTGGACTCTTTGCTGTGGTCATTTGGGTTGTGTGTCCCTGCAGAGGGAGGGGGGATTCCTCCAGTAGCCCCCCTGCTGATAAGACTGATTCATAATGCTGGGACAAATACTGTTAGGAGATGCTGATGTCAATTCCAGCCACCTGTCTGTCTGTTGCCTGCTAGAATGTGTTTATTGTAAATAAGTCTAGTATGGGATCTAAAAGTCATTAGATCCCCATTGTTGTTTGTGTTAATTAACTCTGCCATTGTGTGAAGAAGAGTTCTGTGTTGATTTGTGATAATGTTGATTATGTTTTCTGAGCTACGAGACGGCCAGTCTGGCCTAAAGGTCATGACTGAGTCATCTAGGCTGTCTAAAGGGATTAGTTAATTAGGCCATGTTAATTAGGTTTCTGGTCACAGGTGTATGTTCAGAGTAATATGAGCAGGAGGTATACACCTCCTCTTTTACTGTATAAAAGAGCCTGTATTCCTTTCAATAAAAGTGAGATTCCTGTTTGAACTTACATACAGCCTGCCGGGTGTTTGTTCTGAGCTATCACAACTGGATTCGATCGGCACATAGCTGTAGTTTGAGTCCCGGAGCATTGGATGACCGAACCATCAGATGTTGCGATCTGCAATCTGATTCTATAGCTGCAGAGGAGTGTCGGGAGAGTGGAAACGAGCGAGCAGGGGCTCGTTACAGTTATGCTTTTTCATTTGTTATAACATCACAGTTGTAAATTGTGATGTTTCGGGGCCACTTACATGACTGATGAAGGTATCATGCATGGTCCAGAGACATTGCAATTTACGGTTGTGATGTGACTTTTTAATACATTTTCAGGTATTATTTGAAAGACCCATGGTATGCTTGCCATACCATAGCAAATTTTCACTTTTTGAGTTTAAATTCATCTCTGTGAAACTGCATGACAAATTTCACCACATACTTGTTCTTATCATACTGTTCTATGTCCCTGCAAAATTTAAAAGAGAGCAAGAATACTCAATCAGGGAACCAGGGATAAGACTGAAAATAGATAGTGTTCTCCTTTTCACTGATTTTGCACCTGAGGAAATGTCACTGCTCCTAAGGAAAAAAGGTCCATCTGTCTAAAAATTACTGTTTTGAGACCTTGAGCAAATCGTTTAGCAAAGCGATGCATCCTAGATCAAAGCCTTAGCAAATTTCCTCTTCTCTGACCAAATATTATACCATTTCATCTGTGTGGGAAAAATCATATTCATTTTTCTAGAGGGTAAACATGACAGATCCTCTAATTTGTCTTCATACATGCCACACAGTGTTATTCCTTTATTATACCTGCAAGGCAGCTTTAATATATTATTATCTTCTGTCAATGTGATCAGTTATGATGTAATATTCATAGTTCAGCCTTTTTACATATAATGATTATTGTTTAACCTCTTCAATCTCAAATCCATTTCCCCTAACGTCAAAATATTTTATTTTTTTAATTTCAGAAATATGTCATGCCATATAATGTGGCACCCTACACAGTCACATTTGTATTTCATACATACAGTTACATACTGTATACTAAGGTTGCCATTTTTCCCTGTTTGCCAGAAAAACAGGCATCTCTGGATTCATCCTTGGGAGCTGGTTACCATAAGGTTTTCACTGCTCAGGCTCTAACTTGTCAAACTGCACCCACAGCAATTCAAAAATGGTACTGCTAAAGCGCCAACAATTCACCATGGCTTGCATAGTGTGCGCATTCTTCCCTTTGCAACCAATGGTTCAGGGCATATTAAAAAAATGGGTGCATGATATTGTGGGTACGGCTACAAATGTTAGTGAGGTTTATTTGTGAGCGAGGTCAGTAAGGTGTCCTCGAATTTCATTTTGAAACTATGGTAATCTTAACAAATATAGAGACATATAGATGTAGCACCCTCCTAGGTAGGTGCTAGGATAGTTAGATAAGTGTTAGAATGTGTTTTGATGGGTAAATTTAGTTGCCACACTGTAGCCAGTGTGGCTATAATTCTGTGTAGGAAAAAGTATAGTTTGGCTCACTGTAGCCAGTGAGCTGTGATTGTTTAGTTAGGTCTGATCTGTGTGCTCTGCTGTTGCTAGTTTTCTGGATAGCTCCCTCTGTATCCAGGTAACTTGAGATGTTTCTTGATGATAGGTGTGGAGCTTTGCAGATTGCAGCATGAATATTGATAAAGCCCAAGCCTATCCCAGAAAGGCAGGCTCTGATGGCATGCTGGGAGACTGTATTTATTCAGGGAGCACACAGAGTTCTGGTTCTTGTCCCAGAGTAGAGGAGTCTAGCCTGAGAGGGGCACGCTGCCCTCTTAGGCACAAGCTGCCATGAGGAGGCCTTTATGTGGGTGACCTGAGGAAGGAATGCAGAGGTGCTTAGAAGAAGCCAACTGAGGGGAGCTGTCTGCCATAGATCGGTCTGGTATCACTGGAAAGCATCACTTGGAAGATTGGAAGGAGGCTTCAACTGTCCTTGGGCCTTGTGAGTACAGACATTGAAAGATCTTGGGGACCTTGTGCTTTAACTACCCATTTGGTGCCTATTATAGTCAGCTGTGGGTCTGTTAAAGCACCACCTGCTAGTGTCTTGAAGAGCTTTGTCCAGATATTTGCTCACTTAAAAAAGGATTTTGCTCTTGTGGCTCTACTAGTACTTAAGCTGAAGTCTACTGTTTTTTTACAAGCCTGGACTTCATCATAGCTTGTTCAGAAAGAAAGATCAAGTCCTCAGTTGTACTTACCTGTAGTTCTTATCTTGGAGGATCCCACCATTTCCCTCATCCCAAGCTGTGTAGTGCACATATACAAGATTTATCATTGCAGAGGTTGAAGAAGTGGCATGAATTCCCCAGTAAAGAAAGGGCACCGGCTTCAGTTAAAATGGCTGCAGTGACAAATAAGGGGAGATTTATCAAAACTGGTGCACACAGAATCTGGTGCAGCTCTGCATATTAACCAGCTTCCAGGTTTTATTGTCAAAGCTTAATTGAACAAGTTGAAGTTAGAAGCTGATTGGTTACAATGCACAGCTGCACCAGATTCTGTGTGCACCAGTTTTAGTAAATCTTCCCCTCTGGGGGAATGCAGTTACAGCCTACTTTTTACAATGAAAAATGGCAGATTTTGAAAATTAAGTAGACCACATGACCAACTTTTTTACATGATGCACATATTTTTTCAAAAATTGATACAGAAGAAAATCATTCTACTTTTGTTCAATACACTGGACTGCATCTGGTGTGAACCAGTCCTTGTGCAACTTTTACCAAATATAGCAGATGGTAAAGACCAAAGTGAAACAAAGAATACTGGTCGTTACAGCATACACAGGAAATGTTATTTCCTTTTCTAAATTTTCAGCAATTTTTGCTACTCCCACTCTTGAAAATCTTGTCATCCTTCATTAATACTCACCCACGTTCTGTACTTTAGAGAACCACATTTTCTCTCATCACTTTTCAATAATATCTTTCTTGCATGTCATCAACAGCTTCCACTCTTTCAATCTGTCATTTCAGTTCTGTTCTAAACACATTCTTTATGTGGAATCCCCTTCACTTCACAACCAATTCTACTCCCTGCAGCTGAACAAGCTAACTTTGGTTCTAACAGGTGTTCCCTGACATGACAGTTGGTGTGGCCCACACGCATTTCATTTGTGAAAAGCTCAAGTGAACTTTCAGTTTAAAGCAGAACTAAATCCTCCTATCCTTTTCAGCCAAGGAAGCTGCCATCTTAAGCCTCATACACATGGTCAGATTTTCCGCAGACAAAACTTCAGACTTATCTGAAAAGTGTTGGCCCCAAACTTGTCTTGCATACAAATGTCACAAAATTGTCGGCCAACAAACATGAACATAGTGACGTACTACGTGTTTTTCAGCTCTTTAGCGCCACCCTTTGGGCTCCTGCAAATTTTGTGTTAGTAGAAGTTTGTTGAGTGTTGATTCGCGCTTTTCATTTTGTGCTTTCCATTTCGCACTTTTCAGTTAGTTTCTGAACAGCCATTCATCAACCAGCCATGTTGTGGAATCGGAGGAGATGTTATTTATTATTGGCCTTGGAGTTATTGCTTTGACCCAGGTCCAGTCCAGGAACAGGAGGAGGAGGATTTATTGGACCAAAAATTGGTTGGTTGCTTTATTAATCATGACCAATTATGTCATATTCCTTTGCTGAGGGAGCTCCAGGAGAATAATCCAGGTGATTTTCAGAATTATCTCTGGATGACGGACCCCTGCTTTCACCAACTCTTGGCATTGTTGACCCCCTATATTAAGAAGCAGGACACATGCATGAGGCATGCATTTATTTTTTGGTTGAATAATGATTCGATTTGGTATATTTTCTATATTTTTGGATGCATAGAATGCGCTTTTTGGTTAAATTCTATTGACAGATAGCATGTTTTCTTTTTTTAATGCACAATAAAAAAATTGTGGAGAATAGTACTTGGCTATGTGTTTTACTTCAAATGACAGTTTGGGAGTAGGCAGTTACATTTTAAAAAATACAATGTAAAATTGACAAGGGACACTAACATAGTTGTATCTTTGATCTTAAAAACGATGGGATAATGGTGTTGTGGTAACTTGCACCAAAAAAAATAAATAAAAAGTATAATAATATTATTCTTGATCTTACTAGAAAAAAAAGCCTTTGAAAATTTGTTAGCAATAACTCCATCAGTATCACCAGCAAAGCAGCTTCATTATTATCCCATTAAAGAAGAAGAGAATGTGTGCTGCATTTCGAGATTTCATAATTTGCCACGTCACAAAAGTTAATTCTCCATTACGAACGCTAGTTTACATGACCGACCGTTTATGGCTCGTCCTTGCTTCCGAGCATGCGTGTTTGTACTTTGGACTTTTGTCCGACGGACTTGTGTACACACGCTCGGAAAATCTGACAACAGACATTTGTCCGTGTAAAATTTTAAAGCCTGCCATCCAACACTTGTCCGCTGAAAATCCGACAACAATTGTCTGATGGAGCGTACAAACGGTCAAATTTTCCACCAACAGCCTGTCATCACACAATTCCCTTCGGAAAATCCGATCGTGTGTACGAGGCTTTAGCAACTGCCATGGTGCTGCACATGTGATCAGTTATGACACCAGCCATTTAACGGGGGGTCATAATTTACTGAATTTTATTTAGGATTTTGTGATGCTCATGTGCAAGGGGCCAAATATAGTTGAGTATAGACAAGTAAAGGTGTGCAAGGTTATAGATGAGTAAATTATTCTTCATAGCCAGTGTTGCAATATACATAGTTGCATAGTTAGCCAGGTTAAAAAAAATTCCATCTAGTTCAACCAATAAAAGGGGAACAAATAAATCATACAATCCCATATACACAATCCTATACCCACAGTTGATCCAGAGGAAGGCAAAAAACCCCAGCAAAGCATGATCCAATGTGCTCCAGCACAGGAAAAAATTCCTTCCTGATCCCACAAGAGGCAATTGGATATTCCCTAAATCAACTTTACCTATAAATGTTAGTATCCAGTTATATTATGTACATTTAGGAAAGAGTTCAGGCCTTTTTTAAAGCAATCTACTGAGCAGGATAGAACCAGCTCCCGAGTGAGTCTATTTCACATTTTCACAGCTCTAATGCCCTGTACACACAGTCGGATTTTCCGACGAAAAATGTGTGATAGGACCTCGTTGTCGGAAATTCCGACCGTGTGTGGGCTCCATCACACATTTCCCATCGGAATTTCCGACACACAAAGTTTGAGAGCTTACTATAAAATTTTCCGACAACAAAATCCGTTGTCGGAAATTCCGATCATGTGTACACAAATCTGACGCACAAAGTGCCACGCATGCTCAGAATAAATAAAGAGATGAAAGCTATTGGCTACTGCCCTGTTTATAGTCCTGACGTATGTGTTTTACGTCACTGTGTTCAGAACGATCGGAATTTCTGACAACATTGTGTGACCGTGTGTATGCAAGACAAGTTTGAGCAAACATCCATCGGAAAAAATCCATGGATTTTGTTGTCGGAATGTCCGATCAATGTCTGACCGTGTGTACGGGGCATTACTGTGAAGAAACCTTTCCGTATTTGGAGATTAAATCTCTTTTCCTCCAGACGTAAAGAGTGCCCCTTGTCCTTGTATAAGTACTCACTTATACTCATGTAAACATTGAACGAGTAAACACTTGAGTAGATTACTGTATTTAAATGTAAAACTTTATATTTTTTGTTTTACTTCTTTGTACTCAATGCTGTATTGCTCATCTTTACTCAGCTGTGTGCAATGTCCCATAAACAACAATGCACCTCATTTCAGATCAGTAAAAAACTCAGCATTTTTTAATCCCGTGTGCAACAGGCCTAATGCCGCATACACACGGTCGGATTTCCCAACGGGAAATGTTGGATGTGAGCTTGTTGGCTGAAAGTCCGACCATGTGTATGCTCCATCGAACATTTGTTGTCAGACTTTCTGCCAACAAATGTTGGCTAGCAGGTTCTCAAATTTTCAGCCAACAAAACTTTGTTGTCAGACTTTCCGATCGTGTGTACACAAGTCCGTTGCACAAAAGTTCACGCATGTTCAGAATCAAGTAAGAGCCAGAAGCTAGCGTTCCTAATGGAGATATCACATTCATCATGCGGCAAATTATGAAATCTCTCAACGCAGCGCATTCTCTTCTTCTTTATAGTGCTATAATAATGAAGTTGCTTTGCTGCTGATATTCACAAAGTTTTGACAAACTTATTTTTTATTATTTCTAGTGATCTCCAGAATAATCTTTTTTATTTTTTCTAGTGATCTGCATATTTTTTTTTCTCATGATCTTCAGAATATTTTTTTTTTTTTTCTAGTGATCTCCATAATAATTTTTATTTTGTTTTGTGTGTCAAGTTACCACAACACCATTATTATCTTGTATTTTTTAACCTCAAACATACAGCTATGTTGGTGTCCCTTGTAAATTTGAGATTGAATGTACCTGTCTACTCACAAACAAACTGACTTTTTAAAGTAAAACACTTAGCCATGGTCATAACAAAATAAAGAGGAAGGCAACGCTGGAGAAACAGTTGGAGTTGGTGAAGCCTTTGTACCCCAGGGCAGACATCAATTATTTGACTGTCAAAACTGGTAACCTGAAGAGTCCATTTAATAGGGAGCACAATACTGTCCAGAACTCTGAGAGATCGGGAGCAGCATCAGATTACATATATGTCCCTAGGCTGTGGTCTTAGATCAGCCTGCGTTTTTTGCCAGACCACACCAAACCCAGGCCATCACTCTCAACACTTCTGTGGTGGGTGGTGTGGCTGTGGTGTGGGTGGTGTTGCTGGAGGTGGAGGAGCATGGTTAAACTCACACAGGTGTGTTTGAGGTGCAAGTTCGCCCCTCGTCCCCTTGTTTAGGGCCTTCAGAATAATTTCTTCACATATCCTACGTTGGTCCTCCTCCATCTTTTCTAATTTTCTGGCAGTGACACATCCAAATGCCTCATGTACACCAGGGGTCATGGTGATTGTAGCCTGTTTTAGGAAAGCAGCCGCTGACTCCTCCAGGTTACTTGCCTTCCTGGTCCTTTTGGTTGGAGGGCGGAGGGAAGGAATCTGGCATTCCGTCAGGCTGCTTGCCATGACCTCCTCCTGGCTGAGACTTTCCTATGTATGAAAATGGTACATAGTTTTAGTTTTTTGGTCATCAATCACACACAATTTTGAGCTCATGACTGTTGAAAATTGAATGTTAACAAATAGAAAAGACTATTATTCTGAACCCAGCATTTTTTCATTCTTGTCCCAATCATTTTTGGCTACTACTGTCTATTGATATGTAAACCACTTTGTTAAATCAAAAATTAGTGATCAATAACATCTAGTCAAGCTGGGCTCCTCCACATCTTCTTCCTGGGTGGAAGGCCCAGGTTGGACTTCAGAAGCCTCAGCTGATGTGGAAGGAAGTGTTGATAGTGATGGCCTGGGTTCCGTCTGGTCAGACAAAAAACGCAGGCTGTCATAGTACCACAGCCTTGGGACATATACCTCATCTGCTGCTGCTCCAGATCTCAGGGAATCCTGGACCTTCCTGCACTCCCTATTATATGTGCTCCTCAGGCTACCAATTTTGGCCTTCAAATAGTTGATGTCCGCCATAAGATACACAGGCTTCACCAATTCCAACAGTTTATCCAGCACTGCCTTCCTCTTTTGCTTGTTCGAATAGTCCCTGCATTGGATTCGCCAGAGACATGGCAGCTCCCTGTACTTGTCCATGAAGCTGGGCAAGAAGCCAGGGGCTGTGAATTTATCCACCATTTTATCTGAAAGACACAACACAAGACAAACCCTAATGTCAGGCTAAACTCTCCTAATCTTGTCCCAATATAGGGCTCAATCTATAAGCAGTATAGGCCATTAACTACTGATGCCCCAAGTTACAATTGTACCTTTGTTTGAACTATCGGCACTAACAATCCTCCATCCTCCACTCACAGATCGTACGTATGTTGCCCGCATGTTATGCTTTATATAAACTGGGTATGCATCAAACTCCGCCCCTGTCAATCTTTCTAGTGTATTCCCCGCCTCTTCTCTTTCGGGGAAGTGGGAGAGCACATGGTGGAGACACAGCAGGTGTGTGCTGAGAGCTGCAACGATGAGGAAAGCCTGGAGCAAGGCAGTTCCAGATCCAGGAAGAGATATAAGGCCTCAAATATGTCCTTTGAAGAGATGGTGGAGATGGTGGACATCTTGAAAAGGACAGACTATGATGGAAATCATGGACTGTACAGAAATCATGGACTGTGAGAAAGGCCAAGATCATGACTAAAGTTGTGAGAAGTCTGCACCGTACTTTTTAGGTACGACGATCCAAGGAGCAATTGAGGAAACACTGGTCAGACCTGAAATTGAGGGAGCAGGATCAGTATAGGAGGATCAGGAAAGTGCTGCAAAAAAGTAAGTATTTGTTTTGTGTTTCTATTAGTATTATTAATTTCATGCTGGTCCATGTGCTTTTCTTTACTGTTGTACAGTTTAAAATGGCAAGTTTGAGGTTCGTGGGCACAGTAATTGTTCATATTAAATTGTTGTCTAGATGTGTTTGAAACTATAATGAAATGACAACTTGATTCAGTGTAAGGCGAGGACACTCAGCAGCTGTTTACACATCTGGACACAGGTGCACTAGTGTGGGACATCATAACAACCTTTTTATAGTGTCCCACGCAGGTGTTCCAGTGGATACCAGGGGTCTCTCAATGTGTGAAATTTGCACAAAACAGGTAAGTATTACAGCTTTTGAAAGAGAAAAAATCATGTCTTCAGCTTGGAACTCTGCCAAAACAGACAATTGGACAATACTTCCAAGCAATGTTTGATATTACTATTTCTTCCTAAAATATCTGTCTGCTAAGTATTCACATAGGGGAGAAAAGAATCGGGACATCTGAGGACACAGTAACTCCACACCTCCTGAAGAAAGGGAACTCAGCACACAACCTGAGGATGTGGATGTAGAACCTCAGGATGTGGATGCAGAGGTTCAGGAAGTGGTGGGTGAAATGGTCAAAATGGTGTCGATAACAGGTCAGTGTCTGAGACCACAGGTAAAAGATGGATGCCTGCATATTTATAATACACTGTGTGTTTTTTTATTTTTAGGTGATGTGGATGTTGTGGAAGAAGAAACTCACTTCAGCAGTACAAGTGCACAAGTACTCATCAGTGAGATCATGGTGTGCAATCGTGATTTAAAAAGCTGAAGCAAAATATCCATGATGTTCAAAAAAAGACTGACCAACATCATTGATGTTTTAGGCAAAATCTAAACCAAAAAAAAACAAAGTTTTAAAGTAATTGCAAAGCCGAATTTTGAAGATGCACACAGTGTGTCAACATGTGCTATCTGCCATCATAGGATATCAAGTACGCGTTTTGTGGGTGTAACCCCTTCCTCCAAACTAAAGCAGGTGAGAGGAAGGGGTTGCACCCCCGAAACATGTCCATTGAACCCCCATGATGGGATCTAGCACCCATAAAACACATACATTGATATCCCATGATGGCAGTTAGCACATGTTGACACACTGTGTGTTTTGTGGTTTTAGCAAAATAGATGTAGGGAAAATACACACATTTTAGGCATTGGATCATGGGGGAAATGCAAATTTTGAGTCCCAATTTGTGTGCATCTCCAAAATTTGATTTTTACAGGGGTGAGATCGCCTCATCTGATGAAGGCAAAATCTACACAGTTTTGATATACTAATGTCTCATATGGCCTTCACTTTAGCAAAGTTGAACTTTGTAAGTTCCTGAGCTGGTGATGTGTATGTTATGGTTTTAAACATGCCTGTTTAGCGGCAAAAAAGGGCTATATACTGTCAAACATACATGTTATACACCAAGATGTTGGTTTGTTAAAAAACCCTTTTATAACGCAGATATGAATGTGCTTGGAGTAAAATGTTTTATACTCAACAATGTGTGGCTTCTTCTTTCAATGCTCAATACCAGTTTTTTTTTTTTAGTTAGTGTAGTTACAGTGACAATGGGGGATATTTACTAAAGGCAAATCCACTTTGCACTACAAGTGCAGTTTCAGTGCACTTTCAAGTACACTTGCAGTGCAAGGTGGATTTGCCTTAAGAAATAAACCCCACTGTGCTGTAAAATTTGCCAAAATCAGGCAATTTTAGGGACTACAAGCAATGAATTCATGGAGTTGAAAAGGATGATTTTTATTATCATTAATGCATTACATACATTAACAACAAAAACATTGTGTGTGCAGCAGACCCACAGCACAACATAATAGTTAGCTGAAGAAGAGATTGTCACCTCATGTATCAAATAAGTTACGTTTGCACTATTGAAAAAAATTGCCAAAAATAAAAGGCCATTGGAGAACCTAGGAGACAGATAAGAAACACAAACAGTAAATCAAATGAAGTATGAGTTTAGTTTTTAAAAAAAAAAAATATTTTAAACAGCTTGCAGATTTTCTGGTAAATCAATTGCCCCCCTACCAATGAAGTACTCCACATAGTTTTGCCGTACTTTGCGGGCTCTTTGGGGGGCCAAGCCAGGACGGACACTTTCAAGCGCCGTCATTGTTTGTGCCGGTGAATAGTCGGCCTCAGTCGCAACTGAGGCCAGATAGTTGGCTGCATTCTTCTATAGAAAATTATGAAGAATGCAGCAGCTCAAGATGATGTGATTGAGTTTGTATTCGGCCATGTTGATGGCCGTTTGGAAAAGCCAGAACCGGCTGGCCATTATGCAAAAGGCATTCTTGACCACTCTTCTGGCATGGGCCAGCCGGTAATTAAAAACCCTCTGCTCCGGGTCAGGGTCCTTATGGGCAACGGCCTCATCAGATGGTCCCCCAGCACAAAGGCCTCATCCTCCACAAAAACGAACTGGAGGCCCGCCACACTATCCACTGTAGGTGGCAACCCCAAGGTGCCATTCTGGAGACGCCGGTAAAATTCCGTCTGGGCAATCACTCCTCCATCAGCCATTCTTCCCTACGTCCAGATATAAGAACTCATAATTCGCCGTCATCACCGCCAAAATCACAATACTACCGTACCCCTTATTATTAAAGTAGTATGACCCCGAGTTGGGTGGTGAGACAATCTGGATGTGCTTCCTATCTATCGCACCATGGCAATTGGGAAAGTCCCACTGCTGGTGGAATTGGGAAGCCACAGTCTACCATTCCTGAGGGTTGGAAGGAAACTGTGGAGTCAAACAAGAAAAATAAAAATTACTACTTTTGCACATAACATTGCAAGCAGATTAGACACAAACATTCTTGGCCAACATAAGTATAACATTTATTGAAATGAGTATTTAAAGACAAAAGTATAAGGTCCACTTATAAGATTACTCACCTCCTCTGATAGCCCATTGTAAAAATGTTAGGGTGGGGGTGGGAGAGATGTTTTGGACAGGTAACCCTCTCCACTTCATTGAGAGCTGAATGCATAAATAATGTGTGTTGCTTTGGCCAGCCCCTCCTTACTTACACTATTGGCAGTCCACTGGACAGGTAAGAAGTGTCATAATCCAAAAATATGAATACACACTGTACAAACTGAAGCACATTTTTACATTCTGCAATTACCTATCAAGATAATAGGAGAACAAAACTTTAAACAGTACCATTTGAAAGTATTCAGGCAGGCACTTGCACGGACAAAAAATGAACAGTAAAAGCATGCAGCATGCATGAGGACAAAGAGGACATTCACAGCATATTACAATCATGGTAATTATGCAATGATGGAATAAATACAATACATTAGCAAACATTAAATACATAGAATGTGATGTTAAAGGATAAAACTTACCTTAATATAGTCCTTCTGCAGGACCTGAATGATGGCAGAACAGGTCTCTGGAATAATGATTCCCAGAGCCTGGGGGAGATCCCAGTCGTGAACTTCAGGTCCTGGAGACTTCTCCACGTCACCACAAGTGTGGTGACGAGCCTTTGCTCGGGAGTGATGGCTTGCCGCATGCAGGTGTCCTGTTTCATAATATAAGGGGTTAGCAAAGCCAAGAGGCGGTGAAAGACAGGGTCCGTCATCCAGAGATAATTCCTGAAATCATCAGGATTATTCTCCTGGTGCTCCCGCAACAAAGGCATATGACAGAATTGGTCATGATTAACCAACCAATTCTTGGTCCAAGAACTCCTCCTCCCACTGTTCATGGACTGGACTTGGGTCAAAGCAATATCTCCAACACCAAGCCCAACAACAGCACAAACTCTATGACAAATACGTAACCGCAACGAACGGCTGCTCAGAACAAACTGACAGAACGTACTGAAAATCAGAAAGGACCTGACAAGAATGATCTTAAAATCAGAAACGAGCAGACAAGAATGCACTGAATATTAGAAGCGAACTATAAATAGAACGCACTGAAAGACGGGAATGAACTGACAAGCACGCACTGAAGAACAGATACGAACCAGCAAGCACAAACTGAAAAGCATAAACGAACTGAAAAGCACAAGGCTGAAAAGCATGAATCGTCTCTCACCAAACTTCTACTAACATGAGATAAACACAAGATTAGCAGAAGGAGCCCAAAGGGTGGCGCACTGGTTATTGAACTTCCTTTTTATCAGCCGTCGTACGTGTTGTACGTCACTATGTTCATAATTGTTGGCCATCATTTGTGTGACTGTATGCAAGACAAGTTGGAGCCAACACCCTTCGAACAAAATCCACAGTTTTGTTGTCAGAAAGTCTGATCTTGTGTACGAGGCATTACATTTTTTTTGAACAGGTAAATGGATGGATTTAGTTCCGCTTTAAATCAGGTGCATCAAAACAAAAAATGCTAGCAGGTAACATATGGTAGTATATGCTTTTATGTCTCTTTAGTAGAAAAAAAACTTTTAACACTTTTTTTTATACACATGTGTAACGCAGTGTAAAGTTTTAAAGTTTTAGCCCCCTCCTGGCCACATAAGATGCTGAAATGGACCCAGGTTTTGGAATAATTGAATACCAGTGCACATGCATGGGAGCCATATCATCTGGAGGGACATAATTACCAAAGAAAGATGACACCAAACCTTGAAGAAGAGCATAAGAAAATGATGGTGACAGGAAGCAAAAAACAAATTGGCAAATGCTGCCATGGCCATCCCCTATAACTTTCAACTTTAAGTCATAGCAGCCTGCCTTTTTCTACATCATCCTCCTGTTGTTCGAGGTAGAAAACATTATATGGTTTTGTGTGTTGCCATTGGGTTACTTAAAATGTTTTGTGTCAACTTACCATTAGCAACTGTTTGCCAATAGTACATATTCCCCCAGGCCATTATAAGCCTGGGAAAACATGTACGTAATAAGAAGTACCTTTATACATATAAATTAAACAGTGTTCATTAAAATATTTTACATATTCAGAGTCAACGCTATCACACAACCACTCAGATCATTAGGACCTTCATTGTTCTAGATCACATAATTAGAGAATTAGAACCATCAAAGAAAGTAAATGAACACGTAGCAAAGTGAGCACTGGAATCTTCTTTTGTCTAGATCAACACAATACCCATTATGAGAATGGTGCAGACTATAGACATAAGAATGGAGACCATTAACAACGCTAGCACAATCTGTAGTCAACCAAAACACAAAAAAAAACCTCATATGAAACTTTTAAGAACATTAAAACTCATAGAAGTAATTATAAGGCTAGTGAAACCATTTATTTGGTTTGATCAACTTTTTTTTCGTATTACCTTTGCATAAAAGCCAATATTTATCAAACTCGCTCTCTGTGAGCTTGCTTCAAAACCCCTTGTATGAATGTATTTTTTGCCTGTGACAAGACACTTAACTATGTTAAAATAATGGTGTCCAAAAGTCCCTTGTATTTTTAAAGTTGAGATAGATTATGGCGAAACTTGGTAACTGATTTAAAATATATCAAAACCAAAAAAGAAAAATCTAATATAGTGCAGCTTACCAGTACTTTAGTGTGATGAACACATTTGTTTCCTTTTTTTTAAGCAGTATGTTCTTCATTTTCATCTGGCAATCCCACCAGTAACATAATTCCAGGGCGAGAATGCTTACTTAAAGTACTGTCCATGAAGGAACAACATTGTCTCCCTAGAACAGAAAGTGTGTTAGGACTATGGATCAACTTACCCTCTCCATATTCAAAAGATAGAGGGGTGTTCCATAGCCTACAGAGAGAGTTGGTAACAATGTAACTGATAAGAACGCAGCACAGGCAGAGAGTTCATAAGATTTCTGGCAGATTTAACACTTCTCAGACTTATTGAACATATCTAACAAAACACTTCCAATGGCATTTTTAACACAGCTGATATAAATTTTTAGGGTTCACGTACAGTATACTTTAAGTTACCATACTTTGTTTAATCAGTTTTAAACATTTATTATTTAAAGTATAAGTTGTACCAGCAGCTACAAAACTGAGTGCTAGACTATTTGCAGAAAGAAGGCGAGCCTGTAGCCAGACAGAGCTTGGAACTACTTCGAAGACTAGCCCAACCTGTACCTTATCAGCAAAATACAGCTAGCTAGCCTCAGCAATCAAAGCGCATGAAGGAAATAAATATAGCTACCCTAGGGTGAACAGGACTGAATATTGCATCAAGTGGTACTAAAATTTAGGGTAGTATATACCTGGGGGCATATGCCCATACTGCAGGCTTCTTGCATTTCACCCAGTGTGCACGCCTAATTTCCAAGACTTTGACTAATGAAGACCAGCGTGTCTGGTTATTTTAGTAGTTTAACACATACAAACTAAATGCCATCTTATCACTACATTGTAATTACCTTTAGCAGTGGCGACCCATCCATTAACGGCACCTGGGTGCCACCCCCTCTCTCCACTCCACCCCCCCTATATGCAGTGGATAGATTTATGCATAGCATGAATCTATCCACGACTGCCGCGGCCACCCCCTATTTATGCGTCCGGTACCTTTCAGGGCACCGTGTGCATGAATTACAGCGGCAGGGTTTTTTTTTTAAGCATCTGATTAGAGCTAGAGGCTCTAATAGGCTCTAGCCTAATAGGCTCTAATAGGCTTCAAAATTGGGTGGGATCGGGACGCAGAGGAAACACTCCGATCCCACTCAGGTGTGTTACAACAGCGAATTAATATTTGCTGTTGAAAACCTGATCCTCAATCCGGCCAATCAGAAGCGGGTGTGAGACCCTTTTTCCAATTGGCTGAAAAGAGAAGACCCCCAATTGGCCGCCGAGAAGGAGGGAGGAAACGGAAGCCACCGCCGTCATGAGAACCCAGAGAATGAGAGGCCGCAGGATAACAGCAGGAGAACGGGAGGCCGCCGAGCAGGGGAAGCCACCGCAGAGCAGGGGAAGCCGCCATTGATGGGGTAAGTGCTACCAACCGACCCAGGGGGTGGGCATACTGTTTGCCGCCACCCTAAAAAAATTCTACTGACTATTATTATTATTATACAGGATTTATATAGCGCCAACAGTTTACACAGTGCTTTACAATATAAAAGAGAGACAATACAGTTATAATACAATAAAATACAAGAGGATTAAGAGGGCCCTGTTCAGAAGAGGTTACAATCTAATAGGGTGGGGCAGGTGGTACAAAAGTTTGTAACTGTGGGGAATGAGCTGTTGGAAGTGGTAGTAGATTAGTTGGAGACGTGATAGGCTTTCCTGAAGAGATGAGTTTTCAGGGATCGCCTGAAGGTAGCAAGGGTAGGGGATAGCCGGACAGGTTGAGGTAGCAAGTTCCAGAGGATGGGAGAGGCCCTGGAGAAATCCTGGAGATGAGCATGGGAGAAGGAGATGAGAGAGCTTGAGAGCAGGAGGTCTTGAGAAGAGCGGAGAGGACGATTTGGGTGATATTTGGAGACAAGATTGGTGATGTAGCTCAGGGCAGAGTTGTGAATGACTTTGTATGTTTTGGTTAGTATTTTGAATTCAATTCACTGGGTAATTGGGAGCCAGTGTAGGGATTGGAGGAGAGGGTTGGCAGACACTGAGCGGTTGTTAAGGTGTATAAGTCTGGTAGCAGCATTCATAATAGACTGAAGAGTGGATAGCCTATGGAGAGGCAGGCCAATGAGAAGGGAGTTGCAATAGTCAAGGCGAGAGATAACAAGGGAGTGAATGAGGAGCTTGGTGGTTTCATTTGTTAAAAAGGGGCAAATTTTAGAGATGTTATGAAGATGAATTCTACAAACTTTTGATAACGATTGGATTTGAGGCTGAAATGACAAGTCAGAGTCTAGGATTACACCTAGTACCCTGGCGTGAGGGGAGGGACTGATGGTTGCATTGTTGATTTTGATGGAAAAGTCATGGAGGGGGGCACGGGCGGGGAGGAATATTAATAGCTCAGTTTTAGAGAGATTTAGTTTAAGGAAGTGGTGCGACATCCATGCTGATATGTCAGTTAGTAAGTTAGTAATGCGAGAGGAGACTGTAGGAGTGAGGTGAGGAGTAGACATATAGATTTGGGTGTCATCAGCCTATGAGTGGTATTGGAAACAGTGGGCGGTTATCAAGTGACCAAGGGAGGAGGTGTAGATAGAGAAGAGACGGGGTCCAAGAACAGAACCTTGGGGGACCCCCACAGAAAGGGGCAATGAAGAGGAGGAGACAGAGTTGTAGACTATCAGTCTACTTAGCGTAAACAAAGAGATTACTAGATGATTTCTACTACCTGCTTACCTGCAAAGATTTTTTGTGTGTTTTTGAATCTCCTAACAGTAAAACACAATAACGCATTTCCTCTGTTTGAATTATGCAAAACTAAATTACATTCAGGACAATTTGATGAATCCGATTCGCAATACTTCAAACTGCAATAAGGATATTTTTATTTAAAGCCAGATGGTATGGAGTCTGTTTTGCTCAGGAGTCATAATTGGTAATTGAACTGACATGATCTATTTTCCCTATTCTGAACACATCAGATTTTCTAGGTAATCAGTAACCACCAACAGAACAGAATTTTGTCAAATTAATCGTGCGAAGGCCTCGAGCCATGTGTTTCACAAGAGGCTTGATCGTTATCAGGTAATTGAAGAAATTCATCTAGTCAATAAACCTGCTTTGAAAGTGAGATTATCTAACTAAAAACATAATGGTAAATAAGCCCATTATGGTTCCATTAAAGTTGGTGTTATTTCACATTTCCCCCCATTTCCCACACTTGGTGATGTCTCCGAAAAGGAACAGATTTTCTGAAAAAACAAGTAATTCTATATAAAAAGAAAAGAAAAACAAAAATGAAATTAGAATCTCTTTCAATGCTATTTTATCAAAACATGTAAAATATACAATAAAAGTAGTTCTTTTGTACAAAATAGTACATTGACAAGCAGGAAATTAGGATCTCATACAGTAACAGGCTAGAAAATAGTGTCGTCAGCATTTAAACACACTTCTTCAAAACCAGAACAATGCCTGATGAACTTTAGTTGTTAAAGAGTTAGTTTACTCCTACCCCTCTGGAGAGGATACAGTATTATTTGCTATTATTTTTTATATTGTGTTTAACTGGTCAAATATGGAACACAAGATGGATAAGCAAAGTTTTAATTTTCCAAAAATGTTGTAAAAAATCAGATTTTGCAAATTTCTGGCATTTTGGCAAAATTGAATGTAGTTACTCAGGAATGTGAAATGAATTTGTTTTTTTAGTGGTCTTGTGATGGGGTTTCAATGGCCCCTGGACTCTGAAATAGGGGTCATTTAAAGATTCATTCCAAAAACAAGTTCAGACTAAAATTGTCTTGTTTGAGCGTTTGTCTGAATGCCGGACTTCTAGTCCAATTAGCTGTAGCCAAACATCATATATAATAGCTTTTTTCTACAGCTCCTATATATAACAGCTTCCTTATTCCACTGTGGTTGTTAAGGAAAACAACAAGAAAAGGTAAACAATGAACTATATAGCTTTGCTAATTCAGTGCAATTGTAAGAGGATGAAGGTTAAGTATTAGTTTCACCCGTGGTAGTTGCGCCTATTACTAACACCCAGGGCACTGAGCCGTAGCGGTGGGTGCGTTCCTCTGAATTAGCAACGCATATCAAAACAACAAAGGAAAAGGCAATTTATCAAGGAGGAACAGGCTGTATAGCAAAAATATTAATTTATTGAATAATTCACTTTAACACCAATCAAGAAATGGTTAAAAAGCCAAATACCATCACCAATAATAAAATAGACAACGTTGTCTCAAAACAAAGTGCAGATGGCCACCACAAGCACACATCACATACATTCCTCTCGACTCACACAACAAATGATATTCCTAGATATAAATATATAAGTAGGTTGCTGGTAAGGAAGAAATTAAGGGTTGGGCACCCAAGGGGAATTCACATCCACCATATAGTTAGCAGCGCAGGGTGAGGATACACCTGCTGATAAATACTGTAGATCCTTCAGGGTTACGAGTATAGAGTAGGACAGTTCACATACAATGAAATGATATCATTTATAGCCAAAGGGATGGAAGATACTACTGGGTGGATTGCTGGAGATATATGGAGATATGAATGTAAGAGGATCAGATCGATCACAACATCAGTGCTAGGGGGAGAGGGATATGGCTAGGGGATAAACATGGCTATCCCAGATAGGAAATATGGGATGGATCTCACCCCTTTGTTGACATCGGAAATGTGGTCACGATCCGCGGAGTTGCAGTGTCCTTTCAAACCATCTCCGGGCCGCTCAGTAAGTCCGCTTCCATCCACCGGTAAGGATATATATATAGGCAGAAGGTAAAGAGGATTAGCTGGAAATGGGGAGATGCCATGATGATACGGTCTCTATCATCCTCCGAATCCCGGTCCTCCGAGTCTGTTAAGCAAGTCCTCACTCACGGTGCTGGTGGATTCCCCAGGGCTGGTGGGCTGAGACTGCACTATGCTATGCAGAGCGTGATGGCGTCATGCTGACGTGTTTTATCCGTCACAGGGATTTCCTCAGAGCATGCGCTGTAGCCTTGTAAGTAACCTTATATAGCCGTAGCACTGGAATACGTGAATACAGTGGCATCCGGTTGTTAAGGGAACAGCGTGACTAATTACCAGCCATGTATGCTAGAAGACAACACTAGTACATACACATAGAGCCAGCCTGTCTGTGGATACAGGGAAAACGGGGAGGGAAAAAAGGGGGGTAAAGAGGGATGAGGGAAAAGGGGGGGATAGTAAAAAACTGAAAAAGAAAAATTAAACTATTTGGACAATGGCAAATTGGACATGATTGTAGGCTAACCTTGAATATTGAGCCCAAGTGTGTTATAGTAGAAAGGGATGGGGAATTTATTAGGCAGTTCACCCATGGGGACTTAGGGGGTAAGGAACACTGAGAGATTACATTAATTGTTTAACCCATTAGGGTACATGCTGTCAAGGGTACATATCCACATTTTCTCCTTCTGACAAAAAATTCTGTCAAAGTCACCCCTTCTTAGGGGAAGATTAAGCCAATAGATACCCTTGAAAGTGAGTCCAGCTGGATCCCCGCCATGAAATTGTTAAGGAGGCTACGATGTCAGCACCTGCCACGTCCATAGCAACCAGTGATGTCACCTGGCCCCATTCTTTTTGTTGGCTGGAAATCCTTGGCCACACTAACAAAGAATAGTTACTGACATCATTGTCCAAATATGGTCATGGGCATAATTGTTCAACGATATCACTGGGTATATCCCACCCCTTTGTTCACTATTAGCGACGGGGGCCAGAGCTGTCATTCTCACTGAATGAGCGACAGGATGTAATGTGTCTGTGTGTTGGCCATTTTTTTCTTTTTTTGGCAAGTCAGTAGGTGTCATTCAACGTGATTTACAAGAACTTGCATCATTGAACTATATGACTGATGATGAATGTACATGGTGGGACATTTTTTTTTTCACTTTTAAATAAAGGACTTGTCCAACGTGTGATGTCTTTATTTACTGTACAATTTAATATATTGCAGCTTATCAGTCTTTAGATTTAAAGGTGGCTTCATTAGTTTTCTTTTTAGGCCTTTTTTTCTTTATTTTCATCTGGTAGTCCTGACAATAACACACTAAAGCTGGCCATACATAATAGAATTTTCTTGTTCAATTTCCTTAAGATTTACCTTCAACTATCTAGTGTATACAAATTGAAAGTGATTAGGTTTGACCTCATATTATATGATTTTAGTAAATCTAAAATAAAATTCAACAAGAAAATTGTATAATGTATGGCCAGCTTTAGGGGTGGATTTACTAAAACTGGAGAGTGCAAAAGCTTCTAACTTCAGCTTGTTCAATTAAGCTGGACACTGATTGGTTTCTATGCAGAGCTACACCAGATTTTACATTCTCTAGTTGTAAATCAACCACTTAGTGTCCCTTCATCTCTACACTGATTTGAGCTGTGGGAGAAGCCATGTTACACAAAAAAATGCCTGCCTTTGTTCCCTTTCATTACAGGAGGGATTAATGAGATGGGCAAATTACACAAATAGATAAGGATGTTTGTGCTTTCTTTTTAACCCACAGCAAATGACAAGAACACTGCATTTCTGATGAGATTAATGGATATTTTCTGCACTTGCTGAAAATGTTCTTAGTCTGAAAAAAGTAAAATGCAGCCAACCACATCTAAGGAACTGTAATCTTCAATATATTATATTTTTGTTTTTGGGTATCATGATTTAAATTATACTTTTGGTTTGCCCTATATGAACACAGCACAGGTATAGATACAGTGCCTTGAAAAAGTATTCATACCAGTGGCAGAACTACCAGGGTCGTAGCAGTCAAACTTGCCACTGGGCCCTGACGTTCTGCCACAGTGGGGGGCCCTAAGACCGCAGGAAGACTTCACATGGGCAGCCCGGCAATGTACAGAGTTACAGTAACATAGTGCATCGGAGTGTTTTTAAAGTTCTCACAGCTGGCATCCAGCGGGGATCAGCTGCTTCACACAGGCGACCCGGCATCTGAGAGAAGCTTAAGCAGCACTTTAGATCATCCATTCACATCAATGGTGGGGTGAAGACATGGAGGACTCCGCACAGGTCGGCATCTGCAGAGCTCACGCCGCTCGTGTGTCGGCTCCCTGTCTAGCAGCACACACAGTGAGCTCATCCCATCCTGGAGGCACACATGGTGTGTGGGCTCCACGTTCCATCAGTAGTATCAGCTGTATCAGGTTACACCTCCTTTCAAGGCAATGAGTCCCTGGGAGGGGGGAAGATTGAGTGAGCCTTCTTGCCATTGTTTACAGAAGAATTGCAGTCCAGCCATTCATCCAGCTTAGAGCACTTACAGTGAGCCCTTTAGCTTTACACCTACAGGAGGGCAGTTGGGACATTTTCATAGCATTGTCTGCACACTGTGAGCTTACCTGCTGCATATCACTCCAGAGTGCATCTGAGCCATCCATCCAGCTTGATACCCCCAATAACCTACATTGGCTCCCTGGCCATTGCAAGAGGTTCATAGCCACAATCAAAGTTCCTGGTGGGCTGAGCCAGCTACCTGTAGGCTAACACAACTTTTTTGGTGGTTTATCAAAATCTGCATTTGCAACATATTACAAATTAGCCACAGTGACATGAATAGCAGTCTATCCACCATCAGGGCTGCGCTCTCAGTCCTTCCTTCTCTGTGCTCGGGTTGCTCAGCTGTAGGTTAATTGCCAGAACTCATCGTTCCACAGTGGCTCACCTTTTGATCATCTCCTGCTCATCAGTCAAGCCCACAGCCAGCTCCTCCTGCCTGGTTCATTTCATCATTTCCTTTGTCTTGGTCAAACATACAGTATCATATCTAGAGACTCTCTGCTGTGTTCCTGTTGAAGACTTGCCTGGCTGATGTCCCTTCTGGTTCCTGATCCTGTCTGCTGCCTCCGCTGCTGACTACGTTGATCTCTGGCTCCCCGATTTCCTGGCTTGTTCTGACTACCCGATTTGGCTACTGAGCCCATGTTTTGACTATGTTTACCAGTTGTACCATTTTATTAAAAGGTGTGATTTTTACTGCATTTTCTGTCTCCATCTGTTTCATAGTTCCTGACTCTGCCGCTGGATAACTTTTTGGCATGTAATTTTTTACACCACGCAGACTTTTAATCCACTTATATTTTTAATTGGGATTTATATATAGTTGCCCCAGTTGCTATTCTGACAGAGGTATTGGTGCATTGCCTTTATGTATTGTTTTACTGAGTATTTTCCGTGCAGGCTGGTTTAGCAGGGATTGTGGTGGTGGGTAACTTGGTGTCTCTCGGGGGGGGTTGAGAGGGAGCTGGAAGGGTTCCTTTGGGTCTGACCGGGGGTAGTATTTATTTGTTTTCTATTTTTTCCTTGTGGTTTTCTATTTTGATCATATCTATTATTGTTGGGTATATTTATGATTATTTGATAGTAAACCTTTTTACATTTCTAATACAGGGTAGCCTGCGTTGGTGTCTCCTTGGCCACATTTTCTTCTCTTTTGTTGTTCACTATAATAAAGGGCCCCATGATGGGAGTAAAGGTCCCTAGGACCAATGCAAAGGGCCCTGGGACCGGGTTAGGGGGGCCCCCTCATGGTTTCTTGCACCGGTGCCCTGAAGGTTCTAGTTACACCTCTGATTTATACCCCTTGAAATTTTCCACATTTTGTCATGTTACAACCAAAAATGTAAATGTATTTTATTGGGATTAGACCAACACAAAGTGGCACATAATTGTGAAGTGGAAGGATAATGATAAATGGTTTTCAAAATGTATTACAAATAAATATGTGAAAAATTCCAATAAAATACATTTACGTTTTTGGTTGTAACATGAAAATTTCAAGGGGTATGAATATTTTTTGAAGGCGCTGTACATATCTTTAAGAGACCATGTTAATTCAAACAGTTATGTCAATGTAAGTTAATGTATTAGAACCCCATCTATAAACATTTTGGAAAGCCATCTCTAAGTTTTATGTCCCTGCTTATTAAAAACTCTGCACTACCAATTGTCTCATACTCAAAGATCATGGAACCTATACTGCCAAGGCAGGAAGTTGGAGAACAGCAGTTATTTATTCCTAGCAAGAAAGAGGTACTTTACATAAAATAATAAGGCCGACGTGCTCTTACAAAGTAAAACTCCAATGAAAACATTTTTTTTTTTTTTTAAACTTTTGGATAGAATGATAAAAAGCTAAAATCTGTCAGGTTTGTATTGCATGTATTGCAGTCAGGTTTGTATTGACTTCCCAGGGAGATCTCCTTTCACTTCCCAGGGAGTCCCAAGAACAGCAAGTGAGTTTTTTTTGTTGCTGGAAATCTAGGGTTTTAGATGAGGTTCTAGCTCTTTTACATTCTGCCACAAAAAAAGAGGGCTGTTATATTGTACTTCATGTCATGTATGAACTTATGGGTCTACTTTCTCTATAAATGAGTTATCGTATTTAAATAAAATATAACAAAACCATTGTGTCAAAGATTTCATTGTTGTTCTCAGTCTACAGCAGAATCAGGGTGGAGAGGAGATCACCGGAGGGACTGCACTATATTAAATCTTCCTATAGGTGATGCAATGATAACTGTGATTTTCAACCAATCCTCACCCAAAATAAAAATGAATACCTTTAATATTGTTGAACTGTTAAGGAGCTGAAGAGGTAAATAGATAACATTTAGGTAAGATAGAAAACCCTTTTGAAGGCCTTCCTTGGTACATGATGAATGACATTAAAGCACTGTAATTTATTAATAGTAACTGTAACTAACTGGAACATTAAAAGAAAATGTATATGGAGATTCACTTTTATCCACAGCCTCAAGGTTAATGGAGGGAATATAGATAAGTTTCCCTTAGAGCTGAGAAATAATAGAACCTTGCTAGGATCATAATTAGAAGCTGTAATTACATGCGGTGAAAACATGTTCCGCCAAGGGTGAGTAAGGATGAGCTGTAATAAGGACATGCACGGTAATCAGGGCCATGCTTGGCATACGGAGGGTCACATAAGATTGGGCAACTCATTTCCAGTGACTGGTCTGAGGACGTCTAAACATAAGCCTAAACATATGAGTTTGCCGTGAACTCACACATTACAGATTATATTTACACTGACTACGGCATGGTTATTCTTGCTGTTATTGCATTCATTAGGAGTTGTTTTATTTTAAAGCTTGTGCAGAATAAAAACAAATTGCCATCATAATTACATGACTTGACTCAGAATAATAAGAAAATCAAACATTGCACAGTTTTTAGGAAACATAATTGCAGCTCCTTACCATTTTGTGCATTCTGAGAGGTCATGACAATGTGTTTGCCGAAATGTTTCAAAATGAGTGCAAACTGAGAGATTTTGTTTAGAATCCCATTATCCGCCCCAATGCTGTAATAAGGTACTTTGCAAAACCAGCATAACCGTAGATATTGCAGCACTCTTTGCATCCATTTTACTAAAGACAAAGCCTGTCCTGCTACCTTAGGACATTGCTGGGATGCCTATAATTTGACCTCAGGAGCCGTGTAAACTTCTGGGAGTGGTAGTCAGCCAATTAGGGAAGAAAGGATGAGGAAACAAGGGATTAGTATTACTGCCATGGGTAACAAACACTATGTGTCCATGAAAGTTGTCACACCTTAAAGAGCACCTTAAAGAACAGCTATTGTGAAAGTGTTGCTGTTTTGATAACTTTATTTTTTTTAACTTTAAATTCCATTCTTTTCAGTTGGCATCTATTATAAGCTGTCCATGAAGAGGGATGACAGTAATGGATTAGAGCACACTATTATTATTATTATACAGGATTTCTATAGCGTCAACAGTTTACACAGCGCTTTACAATATAAAAGGGAGACAGTACAGTTACAATACAATAACATAAAAGAGGGTTAAGAGGGCCCCGCTCATAAGAACTAATCTAATAGAGTGGGGCAAGTGGTACAAAAGGTTGTAACTGTGAGGAATGAGCTGATGTAAGTGATAAAAGAATAGTTGAAGGCGTGATAGGCTTTCCTGAGGAGATGAGTTTTCAGGGATCGCTTGAAGACAGCCAGAGTAGAAGATGGTCGGAATGCTAGAATACTAGCCTTGGATGCTCAAAGGGTTTATCTAATATTCTACATTGGTTCCTTACTGTATTTTCAAATAAGGAAGAACACTTCCTGGAATCTATAAGCTAAAGTCATGTGTAAAATTGGCATTATTCAGCTCCTAATCAAAAGGAAGTATCTTATGTAAGATTATTATTAACATTTGATCTCTGGAAGCCTAGTCCGGCTTGATGTCACCCATGTACATGGTGGCATAGAGCGTAACTAGCAGCCAAGTTCAAATTTACCATTAAAAAACATTACCAAATGCCTTAAAGTTTTAATTAGAATTCACACATCAGAGTAAAAAGTATAAACCCTCACATTTTGTAAATATTTTATTATATCTTTCAATGTGACACTTTCCAACACTGAAGAAATGACACTTTGCTACAATGTAAAGTAGTGAGTGTACAGCTTGTATAACAGTGTAAATTTGCTGTCCCCTCAAAATAACTCAACACACAGCCATTAATGTCTAAATCGCTGGCAACAAAAGTAAGTACATCCATAAGTGAAAATGTCCAAATTGGGCCCAAAGTGTCAATATTTTTGTGGCCACCGTTATTTTCCAGCACTGCCTTAACCCTCTTGGACATGGAGTTCACAGAGCTTCACATGTTGCCACTGGAGTCCTCTTCCACTCATCCATGATGACATCACAGCTGGATGTTAGAGACCTTGCGCTCCTCCACCTTCCATTTGAGAATGCCCCACAGATGCTTAATAGGGTTTCGGTCTGGAGATATGCTTGGCCAGTCCATCATCTTTACCCTCAGCTTCTTTAGCAAGGCAGTGGTCATTTTGGAGGTGTGTTTGGGTTCCTGATCATGTTGGAATACTGCCCTGGGGCCCAGTCTCCGAAGGGAGGGGATCATGCTCTGCTTCAGTATGTCACAGTACATGTTGGCATTCATGGTTACCTCAATGAACTGTAGCTCCCCAGTCCTGGCAGCACTCATGCAGCCCCAGAACATGACACTCCCACCACCATGCTTGACTGTAGGCAAGACACACTTGTCTTTGTACTCCTCACCTGGTTGCCGCCACACACGCTTGACACCATCTGAACCAAGAAAGTTTATCTTGGTCTCATTAGACCACAGGACATGGTTCCACTAATCCATGTTCTTAGTCTGCTTGTGCTTGTCTTCAGCAAACTAAGGGCTTTCTTGTGCGCCCTTTAGAAGAGGCTTTCTTCTGGGACGACAGCCATGCAGACTAATTTGATGCAGTGTGCAGCGTATGGTCTGAGCACTGACAGGCTGACCCCCCACCCCTTCAACCTCTGTAGCAATGCTGGCAGCACTCATATGTCTATTTCCCAAAGACAACCTCTGGATATGACGCTGAGCACGTGCACGCAACTTCTTTGGTCAACCATGGCGAGGCCTGTTCTGAGTGGAACCTGTCCTGTTAAACCGCTGTATGGTCTTAGCCGTGCTGCAGCTCAGTTTCAGGGTCTTGGCAATCTTCTTATAGCCTAGGCCATCTTTATGTTGAGCAACAATTCTTTTTTATTATATCCTCAGAGAGTTCTTTGCCATGAGGTGCCTTGTTGAACTTCCAGTATGAGAGAGTGAGAGTGATAACACCAAATTTAACACACCAGCTTCTCATTCACACTTGAGACCTTGTAACACTAACGAATCACATGACACCGAGGAGGGAAAATAGCTAATTGGACCCAATTTGGACATTTTCCCTTAGGGGTGTACTTACTTTTGTTGCCAGTGGTTTAGACATTAATGGCTGTGTGTTGAGTTATTTTAAAGGGACAGCAAATTTACACTGTTATACAAGCTGTACACTCACTACTTGTAGCAAAGTGTCATTTCTTCAGTGTTGTCACAGGAAAAGATATTATAAAATATTTACAAAAATGTGAGGTGTACTCACTGTGAGATAATATAAATATATATATATATATATATATATATATATATATATACCCTGTTTTATTTTTATGAGAGACCACATGACCTCTGTTCTCAGCTGCATAAGGGACTAATGCCGCGTACACACGGTCGGACTTTTCATCTACAAAAGTCCGACAGACACCGACGGACTAAAGCTAGCTGACAATCCGATCGTGTGTGGGCTTCCCCGGACTTTCAGCGGACTTTTCCAGCCTCAAATCTGACGGACTTTATATTTGAAACATGCTTCAAATCTTTACGTCGTAACTACGCCGGACCCAGAAATCCGCTCGTCTGTGTGCTAGTCCGACGGGCAAAAACCCACGCTAGGGCAGCTATTGGCTACTGGCTATCAACTTCCTTATTTTAGTCCGGTGTACGTCATCATGTATGAATCCGTCTGACTTTTGTGTGATCGTATGTAGGCAAGTCCGCTCGTCAGAAAGTCTGCCGCAAGTCCGCCAAAAGTCAGCCAAAAGTCCGACAAAGTTGTCGAAAGTCTGTCGGACAGGCTGTCGGACTTTTGTAGACGAAAAGTCCGACCGTGTGTACGCGGCATTAGAGAGTTGGAGTGGAGAAACAACAGTAGACTGATCTTACCAGCTTAGCCAGAAAACTGATCACACTAGGATGGATGTACTTTAATGCCTAGAGTGGTCAGTTTGAAATAGGAAAGAAGGGGAACTGGCAGGATCACTAAGTATTTCATGCAAAGGAAGCAACAGATAAAGAGCAGGATGGTTTTTAACACAAGTACATAGTACAAGAGGCACATTTTAGAAATAAGAAATATTGGGATATTTTTTAAGTGTGTAAAGCTTGATTTTTAGTAGGAGCTGGTATTCGCTAAAGCCACACACGAGCAGAATGTCCAACAGAAAAAAGTCAGACGGAAGCTTTTCATTGTCTATTCCGATCATGTGTATGCATCGGACTTTTTTCTTCGAAAATTCTGACGGACCTAGAAATGGAACATGTTCTAAATATTTCCGACAGAACCAATTCCTACCGGGAAAACCGCTCGTCTGTATGCTGTTCTGACGGACCAAAAACGACGCATGCTCTGAAGCAAGTACAAGACGGAAAAGCTATTGGCTACTGGCTATTGAACTTCCTTTTTTTAGTCCCGTTGTACGTGTTGTACGTCACCTCGTTCTGGACGGTCGGACTTTGGTGTGACCGCGTGTATGCAAGACCGCTTGAGCGGAATTCCGTCGGAGTTATGTCGGAGAAACCTTCTGAGTTTATTTCGACGGCAAAACCGGTCGTCTGTATGCGGCATTAGTGTCAGGGATAGTTTTCATAAGGCTTGGTGGTAGAAGAAGTCTACATCCCAAGTGCAAAACTAAATATACAAAGGGCATTATGCGCAAATGATGGGACATTGGAGCAGGGGAACATTTTAGTGCATGCACATTATTATACATTTAGCCCTTAATCACTTGTACTGGCTGTACCATTGTCAATGCAGAACACTCAGAGCTATATGAGTTAGCCATCGGAATTATATTCTAAACTTTCCTGCCAAGCCTTTTTATAGAAAAGTTGAAGGAGAAGAAAGTGTCTATGTTGCACTTAGCAACCAATGACACTTCATTTGTTTTTTGTGAAGGTCATAAGTAGCTAAGCCCAAGAACAAAAATGTTATATATTACAGTTTTTAGTAAGATCATCTCAAAATAATACAAAAATAAATAAATATGATACAAACAATTCATCAAAGAATGAGATTCAATAAGTAATCAAACTGATATTTTTGTCCTTTATTGAGTAACCACTTTTGTTGAGAAAAAATATTCCCCTCTGAGTGAGCTATGTAAATTGCAAGCATTTTATCAAACTTTGTTGCAGATTCCTACCTTTTGTTATTCTAAAGGAATAGGTAGCCATATTGCATGTTACAGAAAATGACAGTGTTGCAGATTGAAAAGGAAAGGTAATCACTGTCAGGGCCATAAGGGTGCAGAACCAATTCCACCGTTGGTGGTGTCAGCAGGAAGTATTGATAGTTATAATAGACTCTTGGATGTGCATCTTAGCGAACACAACATGCAGGGATATGGGAAATTATTATCAACATTGATACACATACATCTACACAGGTTGAACTGGACTAGTGTCTTTATTCAACATTACCTTACATTACATTAACTATTGAATTTATGAAACTGTGAAACTATTTTAAAAAAGTAAGAAATAACCAAGTTCATGAAATCAAGTGCAGAACTTTTGCCACCGAAGATCGGTAATTAAATGTATAACTTCCTGATCTCTATTGTGCAGATCCTGCCATCAACACTCAACACTCCAGAAAAAATGGCTGCATGAATATTTGCAGCTTCTATGCTTTATTACATTCTAAGCACCACTCCTTAGTTTACTTTTAAGATTTATTTTCCTTTATATTTAACCTGGGACAATACTAGTACTAGACTTCCTGTCTTTAAGACAGAACTCCTCCCTTTCCTCAACTCCAAAAAAAAGGGAGAGGTTCTGAAGTCTACAGAGGAGAACTAGGTGAGGCTCAAAAGACACCTTGAGATATCAGTGCAGTACAGGCACAGGAAATTTGAGCTCACTTGATTTCTGGCAGATCAAACAGATATAACACAGTGATAATAATGGTATATTTAACATGGCAAAATGAAACAAATAACAGAAGTTCATTGTTAAGGTTTACATGCACTTTAATGCACCCATAAACATGAGATGACAGTTGGGAGATCTGTTTGCCAAATGATTCTTCTTTAGAATAAATTATGTATATACTGTACATGGCAGGAAGACCAAGCTCAGAAAACTGTCTTTTTTCTCTTGATGGTGGACAAGGCAAATTCTTTTCTTCATTATGAAATCTGACACATCACTACTGGCCAATGTGCCATCACCAATGTACTCTAACAATGGATTTACCCTGTTCTGGATACCTGGTTTGCCCTCCACTTGTCTTCGGGATCCGTTTTGGGCACGTAGCCAGAGCCTTCTGGATAGATATTCCCTGGCACCCCCCACCTACAGGGCTGCAAGGTGTTTTCCCTTTCCCCTTTCATTGTGCTGACCTATTATTTATTGCATCTACTCCTGAGGAAGTGAACATGGACAAAATGCGTAGAGATAATGGATGCCTTGAAATGTTTGGATTGCTTTACAATCTGCAATCATGTATTTCTCTCTGTCACAATCATATAACCTTATTGAACATCATATCTCATACATCTCAAACATCTCATATCTCATACAGTACCTCCAAACTTTATGGGAATGAGGGGCACCTATTAGCAAAATTATGTAGGCATAGGACGCCCCCCCTGCTACACCCCTTAAAGGAGAATGTATAAAAAAGATTGATTAAACCCACAAGTGCTTTTTTACCATTACTATTCCTTAGAGCTGCATGATTCTGGCTAAATTGAGAATCACAATTTTTTTGCTTAGAATAAAGATCACGATTCTCGCGGCATAACATGATCTTTCACATTATACAAAAAAATTGGGCTAACTTTACGGTTTAGTTTTTTTTTTTTTTATTCATTAAAGTGTATTTTTTCCCAAAAAATTGCTTATGAAAGACCACTACGCAAATACATTGTGACATAAAATATTGCAACAACCACCATTATATTCTCTAGGGTCTCTGATAAAAAAAATATATATAATGTTTGGGGGTTTTAGGTAATTTTCTAGCAAAAAATACTGATTTTAACTTGTAAGCGACAAGTGTCAGAAAAAAGTTTAGACCCCTTTCACACTGGGGCGGTTTTCAGGCACTGGAAATAGCCTCTGCTAAGTGCCTGAAAACCGCCTCCCATTCATTCCAGTGTGACTTTTCAGACGCAGGTGGTGCGTTTGTGGGACGTTTCGAAAAGTCCTGCAAGCAGCATCTTTGGGGCAGATTGGGAGCGCTGTATTTAGTGCTCCCAAAACACCCTGCCCATTGGAATGAATGGGCAGCGCTGCAAAACTGGAGTTTTTAACCCCTTTTTTGGGGTTAAAAGTGCCTCGCTAGCGGCTGAAAAGCGGCGCTTTAGCGTTAACGGACGGCTCTCACAGTGTGAAAGGGGTCTAAGCCTTTAAGTGGTTAAACTGACCTCATTTACAGATGGAAGTTAATTCCTTTGACATGTTACAATGCTTCTCTTTATCTCTGATGTTGTGATAAACTTGGCAGGATGCCTGTATTTTTTTTAATTTTTTTTGTCAGCTGTCAGAAGTGAGCAAAGAACTCCCTGCACTTGTTACATAGAATCAGGAAATGCTGTTTTAAGATTGTGAGGAGAGTTGCGATTTTGATTCTTTAACGATTAATCGTGCAGCTCTACTATTCCTTATTATTGGCTTTTGGAATTTACAAATGCAGCAATTTAGAAATTGAATGAAAGTTTTAGCAGTGTAAAACACTTTTTTGATAGATAAGTAGTGCATTTTATAATACAACTATATAGATCAGACCAAAATGAAGGATAAAGGAGGAGGAAAGAGGAACAGATGGACTTTGTTACGAAAGAGGGACAGTCCATTGAAATCAGGGACAGTTGGGAGCTATGGGCACTTTTAGATGGTAAAGTAACAAAACTCAGATTCCTAGCCTCTAGATTTTTTAAATTGTTCGATATTAAATCCTTCAATACATAGCCCGGATATAATGGGTCTGTTACAAAATGAGATTCGGACACCTTCAGAAATAAGAGGATTTCATATATAACTAGGCCACGCAATGGCTCTTTCTGAAAGCATAGCAAATAAAAGGGATCAAAACATACTTCTTTTTCTGTATAAATATATAAAATTATCCATTTCACTGATCACAGCATGAACCAATCACTTCAGAGTGACTATAGTATTCTGTACTTTTTCCCTGGAGAACACTGTAATAAATGCTATTAGATGCATATAATGAATAGCATTTGTATGACATATTTAAACATAGCCATTAAGCATAATTTCCTGGTACAAAGGGAATTTCATACGGCGGCTTTTTATGTTCGGGCTTCAATGTTTTCAAGCAGAGCTACTTTTCTTAGTTTTTTCAGGGATGAATATTTTTACAGGTCCCACCAGCCAATAATGGTGTATATGTAACATAAAAACAAGCACTTGAAAATGTTATGATTTTGAACAGAATAGCCAATGGAAACAAATGATGTGAAAATCAATGCAAAAATTGAAATAGAGCAAACCTTTCTACCCTGTGAAGTACGCTTCCCATTAGGAGGTTCCCTTTTTTAATGAACATCATTAATAAATGCTGCAAGGCTTCAGAATAACAACATGCTGATGTAATATACATGTTTTTTTTAAGAAAACAAGATGGAAAGCCTTAACAAACATTATTGTAACCTTAGATCGTCTACAGTTCTATATAAATGAGTGGAACTCCTAAATGAATTATTAATTGTAGCTAGAAGGAGCATCCGTCACAATACTCAATGAGAAGCCCCCGATCCACAGGCTACTGTGGAACTCATTAAAGGAGAATTATCATTAAAAAATGATTTCCATTAGCGTGGGTTGTTCTGTTTCTCTCCAGGAACTCCTTCATTAAATCCTCAATAGCTTTATGTGAGATTGAGATGGTAAAACCTCTGGACTTTTACCTGCTTGAAGCTTGTATAATTAAGATCAGGAAAGTCAAGTTCTGAATTTTTCCTCAGAAACTAATTTTGTATTAATAACATAGTTGATGTTAATGCTTGTCTTTAGCAGAGTGATGCACTTACTGAATGTTTATCCACAAAGGACTCTTGGATTCATTTTTTACTTACCATAGTAGCAGAGTGTTGGGTTGGATTGACCACTGGCAGTGTAGCCATAGAGACTATTCACATCAGTTATATTGTAATACATTTTGTTATATTTTTTAGCATAGGCAAAATGACTGGACATGCGAAAGTACATGTTTTGGTGGAGTCAATGTATTCTTGTAGTGCCTTTAAAACAGTCCTGCAAGCTGTATTTTGGATGCACCTGCAGTTTGCCATTCAAGTCATTTATAATGGAAAATTTGAAAGATTCAACACACCTAAAGTGCATGTCAACACTCATCAACACAATGGGGGGGATTTTCTAAAAATGGTGCACACAGAATCTGGTGCAGTTGTGCATAGTAACCAATCAGCTTTTAACTTCAGCTTGTTCAGTTAAGCTTTGACAATAAAACCTAAATGCGGATTGGTTACTTTGCACAGCTGCACCAGATTCTGATTTTAGCAAATCTTCCCCAATGTGTTTTAACAAAAAAGTACATTTGGGAATCTCTAAAATATTTTTGTGTTTTTTTTCCTACTTTGTTGACTCTCTTTGTGATCTGATGTATAGACCTTTCTAAAATTGTACTGCTTACCTATTTAAAGTGTTGTACTATCCTAGTTATTTCATGCATCCTCTAAATTATTGAATTTGTCACTTGTAAAAGCCAGTATAAAGAAAATGTAGTAGTGACTTGCGGTCTTAACCAATCAATTTATGAGTATTAATTCTTCTTAATCTGTGAAACTGGGGTGTGTACTTTCCTTACATTGTAGTAAAAGTTATAGCTTTTTCTCAGAAAAAGTTTATCTCTACTGCAGCAGCAGAGAAACGTAAAAAATTGACCAAAGTAGCAAGGGTCTCAAAACCAATCTTTATGGACTATTATATTTGTAGACAAGAGCCATTGCAGTGTTGACATGATGATTTCACTCAACCCAACAGAGAAGCTTACACACGTAATCACAGACAGTAATTACACACATTCATATTCAAAGATGATATCGTAGATAAAGTTAGGGTGTGCCTTGGTTCATGAAACACATAAGATAAGATAAGATTTATTGTCATTGTAGAAAACAAATTCACAATGAAATTAAATTTCTGCTTCACACATTATTCATACATTGCAATTATCAACCATGCATTTACCACACAAGGTTTATTTATACCAAAAAATTATATAGAAAAGTGTCCCCGTATTATAAAAGTAAAAAAGTGTCCTCATATTAAAAACTAAACAAGACTATCTTGAGACACATCTGGGACACATCTTAACACCTGCAAGTCTGCTGATTTTCATACAAACTGTTTCAGGAGACAAGTCCAAGTGAAGTAGATAGGGTTTGGCTGTCAAGGATGGAGCTTTAGGAGGGTTTTTGTTGTTGTTGTGACAAAAAGAAAGTACAAATTTACACCTTGTGAAATTTAAAAAGTATATCATATTTTTATATACACCACTAACACATAGTAAGTGCAGTAATATGCACTTTACTGTGCATTACTATCACTTTGAATGGCCCACAAAACTCCTTACTGATGTGCCTTAATGCATGTGCATTTCAGTATGAATTATCTGTGCTTTGCAATGTGGTGCTTTGAAGGGTCAGGTATGTTTTTAGTGCATTAAAATATGCTGACAACTCTAAAATAAATTGGCTGCCTTAACACAACTGTCAGCATACCCAGCATTAATCTTAATCTTTTTTTACTTAAGTCTAAGTAAAAAAAATACAGTGTATTTTAAATACAATAAAACAAGTAACATAAGATATATACAGAAATACTGTATATACAAAACCCAGCCAACAAGCAGAATCAGGGGAACCTGGAAGGACTGGGTCAGGCAGAGGTACAAAGTAACAGGCAGAAAGACCAGTAAGGAATGGGAGCCTGAATGGGTAGCAGGTCCAGGTATTAATAGTTCCAGATGGTACAGGCTCATAAAATACTGAGGAACTTTGTGACTTCTGTGGTGGAGCTAAATAGCCTTCCAGTGGCCAGAATCAAGGGGTAACTAATGACAATGGTGGACACTGTGATTACACTATTTACGGCCAGCAACCAAAGTGCCTCCAGCAGGTGTTCTAGCTTCTTACAGCAGCACACCTTGATGTGGGACAAGAAGCTGCATTAATGCACATACACTAATACAATGCATGTACATTAAATTAAATGTCAATACTCTTAACCCCATGAACGAAATCATCCTCTGTGTAGACTCACAGATACTTAAAGCTCAACTCTGCACACAGAGAAATCATATTGCCTAGAATTCATAAAAAGTTTCAAAGGTACTCATTAGATATCTGTCTCGTGGTAGTGAGACAAATGTGAAAAAGCAGCTATGATCTGAAAAACGTTCAAAATGAGTATAAAGAGTAAAATATTTTACATTATAAGTTCATATTTAGCATTGGCATTCTTTGGCCATTTACCATTAGTTCAGCTTTATTATTTCATATCTTCTGCTGCGGCTTCAAAATGTTTAATACCAAATCTGCAAAAATCCACAAATTTAGGTCCTGTTTACATTGGCAATAAAAGCAGGTGTTTGAGGTGCATTTGTAACAGTCTGCAATTGATAATATAGATAGCACACAGAGCTGTTCACATTATCAAAACATAAAGTGTTTGTGTCATATTGCGTTGGTGCACTTCAAAAATGAAGCTACATGTCAAGTTGGGAAGAAGTTGAAGCATCTCAACTCCTTCTATTCCAGTGTAGCAAGGTCCCGGGTCCCCTTTGGTATAATGAGAACCTCCAGAGTTAGGGACAGTTGACATCCTTCTGTGTAGAGTGGGTTACAAGGCATGGTGGATGTAATGCAAGGTAGATTCATGGACACCAGACACTTCTTGAATGCAAAGAGATTAATTTTTCTCTTGAACATTACTGTGGGAGAGAGGGTTTAGGGCCAGGGCACCCTTGAGTAGTTGCAATGTTAATTAGCAGACTCCGAGACTTCTATAGGTAGACAGCCATGCAGGGAAAAGCATACAGCAGGACACCACATCTGCATGTGTAGGATTGCTGTCTCCTATGGTCGTATAACAGTTTCTAACACAACTTGTAACAAACTTCTGTACTTCCTCTACAATCTCCTCTTGTAGATCTTCACTCCATTGAGCTCCCAGTCTCTCTCACTAGACTTGCTGATCCACTGCCACTGTATCTCCTGAGCTCTTCCAATCTTCTTATTGAGTATCTTCCCCAATCGTCCCCACCATGTCCCTGCTGGGTCCCTAGCTTGACATTCAAGATACTCCTCAAGCATCACCCCACTGGCCTGCTCGGTCCCTAGCTTGGCACACAAGGCTGCTCTGCAAGCGTCACCTCCGCTGGCTGGGTCCCTGGCTTGACACCTGATGAAGTTTCCAAATTCTTCAACGTCCCTGGTTGGTGAGAACTAGGGATGGGCCAAACACCCCGAAGAAAACACACGAACACCGTTACAGTCTATGGGACACAAACATGAAAAATCAAAAGTGCTCATTTTAAAGGATTATATGCAAGTTATTGTCATAAAAAGTGTTTGGGGACCTGGGTCCTGCCCCAGGGGACATGTATCAATGCAATTTTTTTTTTTAAAACGGGCGTTTTTGTGGGAGCAGTGATTTTTTTAATGCTTAACCACTAAGCCACCACCCACCATCATATGACGGCGGGACGAGGCTTCTCTTATTCTGGGCGGACGTCATATGACGTGATCGCCCTCCCGAGCCACTAGGGGGCGCGCGCGCGCCGCCGCCGGCGCGCACGCTTGCCCGCTGCGTCGCTCGGGACCGGTGCGCGTGACCGGCGGCCGCGATGTCCGCCGGGCACCCGCGATTGCCGGGTAACAGAGCAGGACCGTGGATCTGTGTTTACATGCATGTTTACATGTCCTGTCAGAGAGGAGAGGAGACCGATAGTGCGTTCCCTGTACATAGGGACACCGATCGGTCACCTCCCCCAGTCAGTCCCCTCCCCCCACAGTTAGAATCACCTCCCTAGGTCATACATTAACCCCTCGATCGCCCCCTAGTGGTTAACCCCTTCCCTGCCAGTCACATTTACACAGTAATCAATGCAATTTTATAGCATGGATCGCTGTATAAATGTGAATGGTCCCAAAAATGTGTCAAAAGTGTCCGATATGTCCGCCGCAATATCGCAGTCACAATAAAAATCGCAGATCGCCGCCATTACTAGTAAAAAAATAAAAATAAAATAAATAAATAAAAATGCTATAAATCTATCCCCTATTTTGTAGACGCTATAACTTTTGCGCAAACCAATCAATATACGCTTATTGCAATTTTTTTTTACCAAAAATATGTAGAACAATACGTATCAGCCTAAACTGAGGAAAAAATTTGTTAAAAAAAAAAAAAAATTGGATATTTATTATAGCAAAAAGTAAAAAATATTGTGTTTTTTCAAAATTGTCCCTCTTCTTTTGTTTATAGCGCAATAAATAAAAACCACAGAGGTGATCAAATACCACCAAAAGAAAGCTCTATTTGTGGGAAAAAAATGATAAAACTCATTGAAAAAAAAGAGCATGGGTCCCCCCCCCAGTCCATTACCAGGCCCTTTGGGTCTGGTATGAAAATTAGGGGAACCCCGAGTCAAAATTTAAATAAAAATTGTGTGGGGTTCCCCCCTAAAATCCATGCCAGCCCCTTCAGGTCTGATATGAAAATTAAGGGGAACCCTGCACCAAGTTTTAAAAAAATGGCATAGGGGCTCCCCCAAAATCCATACCAGACCCTTCAGGTCTGGTATGAATTTTAAGGGGTACCCTGCGCTAAAATTAAAAAAAAAATGTTGTAGGGGTCCCCCCCGAAATCCATACCAGACCCTTATCTGAGCATGCAACCTGGCAGGCTGCAGGAAAAGAGGGGGGATGAGAGAGTGTCCCCCTTCCTGAACCGTACCAGGCCACATGCCCTCAACAGGAGGAGGGTGCTTTGGAGTAGCCCCCCAAAGCACCTTGTCCCCATGTTGATGGGGACAAGGGCCTCATCCCCACAATCCTTGCCCGGTGGTTGTGGGGGTATGCGGGCATGGGGCTTTTCAGAATCTGGAAGCCCCCTTTAACAAGGGGACCCCCAAATCCCATCCCCCATGTGAATTGGTAATGGGGTACCCCTACCATTTCACAAAAAAAGTGTCAAAAATGGTAAAAAAGACAAGAGACAGCTTGGGACAAGTCCTTTATTAAAAAATATAAAAATAAAAATGTCCAGCGTTGTAAATTCACACTGCCTGACGGACCGAAATTTAAAAAAAAAAGCTGCAACCGTTCCGCCTCCATGGGAGGCTCCCGCTGTGGGACGCTTCTTCTGGGTGACAGTTCTTATATAGCTGAGGGCCGGGCCACCCAGTGACGTAAACGGGTGACCCCGCCCCACTCTGACACCATGGGGAAGCCCCCGTGGCATCAGAGGGGGGAAGGGTCACCCATTTACGTCACCGGGTGGCCCGGCCCTCAGCTGGTCATTTTTATTTTTTTATTTTTTTAATAAAAAAGGACTTGTCCAAAGCTGTCTCTTGTCTCTTTTACCATTTTTGACACTTTTTTGTAAAATGGTAGGGGTACAGTTCTTTTACTGCGGCCTGTCAGGTTACGTGCTCGGATAAGGGTCTGGTATGGATTTTGGGGGGACCCCTACGCCATATTTTTTAAATTTTGGTGCAGGGCTCCCCTTAAAATGCATACCAGACCTTAAGGGTCTTTTGAGGGGACTTCTACACCATTAAAAAAAAAAAATTGGTGCATGGTTCCCCTTAATTTCCATACCAGACCTTAAGGGCCTGGTATGGATTTTGGGGGACCCCCACACAATTTTTTTTAAACTTTTGATTTGGGGTTCCCCTTAATATGCATACCAGACCCAAAGGGCATGGTAATGGACTGGGGGGGAACCCATGCCCTTTTTTTCAATGAGTTATATCTATATTGCTGAGACCCAACAATTCATTACAGCCGTGATCAATTTTAAATGACAATTTTTCCTTTAGAAATGTCATTTTGCTGTGGTACTGTTCTAAACAGGAAAACTGTGCCACTTTACAGGCATACTATAGACACCCCCCCGGCACGATATTTAGAGGAATATTTAATTTTTATAGTTTCACTTTAAAAAAAACGTCAGTTTAAAAAAAAAAAAAAAAATTGCATTGATACATGTCCCCTGGGGCAGGACCCAGGTCCCCAAACACTTTTTATGACAATAACTTGCATATAAGCCTTTGAAATGAGCACTTTTGATTTTTCATGTTAGTGTCCTGTAGACTTTAACGGTGTTCTGCAGCTTTCAAATTTGCCCCGAACACCGCATATTGTTCAGTGTTTGCCGAACCAAAGTTCGGCCCGAGCATAAGTTCGCCCTCCCCTAGTGAGAATACTGCTCCGGTACTTGCTTCAGCTACTCACTGTGGTCCCTGGTAATAAGGTGGTTGGTCACTTAGTGGTGACAGCTTCCACTCTACCTCTGACCACGACAGGTTCTCCAGCTGGCAGAACCGTCACTTCTGGTTGGACTGCAAGCCGCAATCCCAACCCTACGCTGCTCTCAGCCTAGCAGCCAGATGTCCCCGGAATAGGCCTCAGGCTCTGGCCTAGCACCCCGGGGCAGCACAACACACGTCCACCCAGACAGCCGTCCAGGTGGCACAGAACTCCGGTCACCTGACTCCACCCAAATATATAGGTTCTCCCAGCGGGCCAAGGGATTTATGAAATGCCTGGCCATTGGCTGAGATACCCCATATACCCCTAATCTGTCCTTACATTGCCCTTGTCTTATTTAATGTTGCCAGGTACCCGGCCACCTAGCGACAGAAGAGAGATGTGCAGCTTTTCCAGACTTAGGGTGAAATCAATTGATCCCTAGCAATTAGCCAAGGAAAGTATACCTGGCAGGTACATTTAAGAACAACCATGCCTAACCATCAGGGTGCTACACAAGTCTATGATATTGGCACATTAGTCCTTGGTCACAACAGCCAAGAAAATAAATAGGCGCGTGGGGTGTGTTTTTAACGTGCCTTTAAGCATGTCAAATGCGCATAGGGCGTTTGGGGGGCATTTTCAATGTGCCTTTAATGTGAAGAACAGTGTGCATTATGCTATAGGTGCATTTATTCAGAGTCAGTATTTTGAGCAAGTGTGAACAAGAGTGATTGGGGAAATAGATACCACAGCTGATCTAAAAGAAAATATTCTAACCCTTATAAGGGAAAATTAAATGTATACTAATATCTGGTTTCAGTGTCTTGGTTCTTGTTAACTATTGTGCACAGTATCTATACCTCTATAAATAATGGAATAAATAGTGGCGCTCAACTAAATATCATAAATTTGAAGAAATTATAAATGTAAGGGCGATGTAACTCAAAAAATGAATACAGGATAAATGTGATAAAGGTGAATGCTACCCTATGATCAGTGAACAATCAAATAATGTAAAAATCAATTGATGCATCACTTTACAGCGTAATAAACTAATATCACCCTGTGACAAGTGCAAACCTATTAAAGTCTTTCTTTAAATAAACAGTGGGTGTGTGTAAAAACAGTCTATGAGCATAATAAAACAATTGATGAGTGATAATTCTCCAAATATTCAATGTGCACTTCTTCAACTAATCCACCACACCACAGTGCTCATGATTCCACTCCCCTCAAAGAAACGCACGCACCAGCTGCATTAGTCTCACACTCTCGTGTTTGGCCAAACTCGCCTCAACCCGCACATATAGGGGGTTTGCAATGGCGTCCCTAGGGGGGCCCTGACCCCCCAACATTATTCTGTGCCCCACCATGTCCCTCCCCCCCCCCAAATTAAAAAACATTTTTTTTTTCACAAAAAGGCAATGTCTAAGAGGGAGAGCATCCCCAGTCAGCTCCTGCGGGTGATTCCTCCCCCCTCCCTCTGCTCGCTGACACTGCATAATGCGAGCACTCACACAACCACGGCCGCCTGATCTGCTCCTTCCCCTGCATCCTCATTGGCAGGGAGAAGAGCGAGTTGCAGGAAGGACTCCACCAGGACTCTCAGTTACTGAAAAAACAGATTGATTTCTCCCATTCTTAGGACAGGAGAACCAGCCTGTAAATTCCAAGAGATGCCAGACCAGCGCTGTCAATAGCAGGGGCAGGACAGCAAGAGGAGGCTGGGGAACCCCACAGTGGCAGAACACCAGGGCCCAGTGGCAAGACAACCTTTGCAACCCTGATAGTTCTCCCACTGCTTTGGACCCTTATATTTTCTTGGTATGCTGGTGACATATATGTCTTGTTTTCTGCCACCCTGGGGGGGGGCAATACAGTAGGAAGGGAGCTCACTGCAGAACATGTGAAAAGGCCATTGTGGGATTGTAGTAAAGGGCCCCAGGATATATATATATATATATATACATATATAAATAATTGCATTTTATAGTTGCCCCCCTACTTTTGTCCCTGCCCCCCATGTGCCCCCCCTAAATATGAAAGCTGAAGACGCCACTGGGGGTTTGTAAATGGGGATCTCCTCTCCACACTCCAATCCTGTGCCTCAAAAAACTTCTCATATAGTGATTCCTCCACATGTGATTGACAAAAACACTCAGTGTGATACCGTTCAAACGATTTATTTAAAAAGTTCAAAAATCCATCACCATTGTACTCACATACTGTATGTCAAATTCACAACAAGCAAAAAGCAACCACAGCAAGGCAAATCACAGCAAGGAATTACATGCACTAGTTGAGTGATATATTGCAGGCGCGGCGGACCCAAGGTTAGGTGGCTGATGGTATTCTCATCCGCTCCTCAACATGAGCCTCCAATTCCCGATGCAGCGTGCCGCTTCACAACATCTTACGTCACGCGTAGATGATTGCCGTATAGCCACGCACCGACATGTTTCGTCACAAGGACTTAGTCATGGGATTGGCTGTATGGCACGGCAATCTCCCCTTTATTCTTTTGAGTGCCCAGAATGGACGGTAACAAAACCCTTTGCATCTGCGTGTTCCCTGTGTCCCCGTACCCACAATATATCGACATTACATCTTCAAGTCACAGATACGCTCATATAATGTGAAAACAACACTGAGTGAATGAACATAAACATTACTATTCATCCTATTGTTATTCACATGCTACTATAAAACCAATATCAATAAAAAGCATGCCTAATGTTCTCCTCAAACAGCAATATAGCATGTGCTGCCTGAGAAAAGTGATAAACATTCTATTTAAAATTGAATTCAAATACACTATAAAATAGCTTGGCAGAAAACTAGAACTTCATGTCTTATCTTCTTGTAAGGGTGGATGAGGTTAATGGGTTGACGTGATGTTACTAAACATTCATCACTCAGTAACTAGCATAACACAATCTACATCCTACTCCCCCTTAACCATGTATACTATATTATTTGAAATACACTGAATGATGATAAAAGAAAGAGCAATGCTGCTTAATGGTCCAAATCTATTCGCGGCACACCTAAATAGTGTAGTTATAACCTCTAGATCTATAGCACTAAACTCATACGTGGGTAAATGAACGCATCGCCACTATGTTAGCGTCTAATCAGAAATTATTAATGAAGTAATTGAGGTCTACTTCAAAATTCATCCCCCTAGGAGAGAGACTTTTCAACAAAAAGGTCCACCGGTTTCTCTCTGGGACAAATCTCTTACCCGATTGCATCCTCTCCACGACTGGTAAACACAATCTATTCCACAAAATTGAAGTAAACTAGGGTCCTGATTGTGTTTATCTTTGAAATGGAGGGACACGCTGTGATGTTTAAAACCCTTTTTTATATTTGCTATGTGTTCTGCGATTCGAACCTTTAAAAGCCTTTTGGTGTGTCCCACATAGAATAGTCCACAAGGGCACCACAGGAGGTACAAAACTATTAACTTATTACATTATCTTGTTAACTATTGACTATAATGCAGCGTTCAGAATTCCAAAATGCAGATATGTTTAAGTGGAACCAAACCTTTAGTAACAAAAGCAGGCAGCTTATTATTGCAGAGACATGCTATGTCCCTTCTGCAATAAAACAAACTTACCTGCCTTATCTTAGAAACAGAACGAACAAGGAACCATTGGATGGTACTATGGACTCTCGATAAGCCTAATTGTACAACAGTGCCACATCCCGAAATATTTTATATAGTGCCCATAAAGTTCATGAGCACTATGGACTGTGGCACTGCTGTTCAATTACTTTTGGTTATACATATGGAAATTTACCTGCCTGCTTGCAATGTTTTTTTCTATGAAAAGTGGTACTGTTTCAGCATGGTGCCAGTGTGTCGGGAAGAGTGACTCCAGGAGTCACGTCATCCCCATCAGCCAAAAAAGAGGCACCCAGAAGAGGGATCCAACGGTCACATTGCTGGAACAGAGGTGGAAATTCTGACACTTTAACAGTTTGCCTTGCCATTCAAATTGTAGAGATTATTTTGTTTATCAGATTTTTAAACTTGGTACATAATACAGCATAACTAGACAGGTAATGATGGGATAGACTGTAAAAGGCTCAAAAAGCTTTCCAGAAAACTACTGTAAGGTTTAGTAGAGCCTTTTTAAAGTGACATTGTCATTACCCCAATAAGTTCCTCAGTAGTTCCCTGTAATAGAAGAGATATTATACTCTCAATTCTCAAGTATACAAGACCCCAAACTTTGCTCCTTTGAAGTGCTGCAGTCTCCATCAGGCTTTTCAGCATTTCTACACACAGTGTGCAGCAGGGGACTCAAACATTCAACATTGCTAACAAACAGACAGCAACTTAAAAAAAGGATGTCTCACTTCCATTACAATAATTTCTGGTTTTGTGATAGAAGTGAGACATGCAAATACCTTCTGCTTTAAGAAGCCTCAACTGTGCTAAGCTCATTACATTTGAGATATGACATCCATCAATTTTGTTTCAGTGGAATTACAATATTGTTACTAATTTTAAAATCACCAATGCAGAAAAAAAACTGATTTAAAAGTAATATACATTACTGTCTAAAGCAAGCCTCCTGTGTAGCTTCTAATAACACAACAATTCTTCTTGATGGATTCCTGTGTTTTTTTTGTGTCAAGGTAAAGAATCTTCCATCTCCTTCTGTTTTCCCCTATTAACAATATGCTCTTTGCTTTCGTAAATTGTTTGCTTGCAAAGCATTGACTAAGAAATAATGTCAGCCTTGTTGTAATTTTATAAGGTTCTTATCATTTACAAGTGAGTCCCATGACGGCATTCGTGCCTGTGTAATTAGTATGCGTACGCATTTCATTACTTGAAGGACAGCTATGGGAATGAATGTACAGCCTTAGGTGGGCAAACAAATTGGAAAAACGCTGCATGTACATTTAAACCTTCCCTTCCAATTAGCCCATGGAAAATGTGATTGTTCTATCATGTACAACAAGACTTGGACTCATATAAAAACAGCACAGCCTTGTCAGATTTCTCTGTTTACGACTGAATATGTTATTGCACCTAAAACATATCAAATGTAGAGTGTCATACTAAATCAGTTTCATAGCTATATTATATATCATTTGTACCATTTTATACTAATTAATCATTTTATTTTGTTTAATTATTTTATTTCATAATTTAGCTTATAGCTCTACTGAAACATTACAGATATACAGCAGTAAAAAAATGATCTGTTCACCCCAAACTAATATTTCTAAGTTGATTAACCAGCTGTTTTGTTATTTGTTAAAGTGATTGCAAATCTTTATTTTTTATTTTTTTAATTAAAATAATAAACATGTTATACTTACCTTTTCTTTTTCCCAAACTGCCTCTTATTTGGTCCCCCACTGGTTGGCCTTGGCTCCTCCTCTTTTCGGCGTGCCACCATAGGAAACCTATGGGGGCGCACCTTTGGGTTCACTCCCGAGTCGGGCTGTGTACGTCTATTTACACACACACACAGCACAGTTCAGTTCTGCCCCCCGCTTCTTCCTCACAGATTTTAAATGACAGCAGCAGAAGCCAATGACTCCCCCTGCTCTAATTGAGTCCTGTGAAGAAAGCAGTGCAACCAATGGGACTTTTTTTTACCTTAATGCAGGGAATGCATTAGGGTAAAAAAATGTCCTGCCTTTAAAACTACTATAAGGACTCCAGCAGTAAGATATCTGCATCTAAATTCTGCCCACTTACCACAGCTATTATAAGTGGGTATAATTATGTACTAACATTTTTCATTTATTTTTCATTGCCAAGAATATAACAGTAGCATGGACCGTCCTAATATTTCATTAAAAGGTGTGAAATTCTATGGGGTGGGTATATTTATAAACCAATAAATTTGACATTCACCAAACATTCAACGCAACTGAGTCTTTCTGATGCATGTATTTTAAAGAGCAGATTATGTATGCTTGAAAGCTCCAAGAAGCAAGGCCTGTTTATTAAAGGGGCAACAAAGACATGAACCCCAGTCTCATGTACCCCAGCCCAAGAGTGAACATGGATTCTAAGGTGATTAATTCATACCTTCCAACTTTCTAAAATGAATAAGAAGGACCCCTTTTAGTACTATGCAGACAAGGAACACATCTCTGCCATAGCCCCAGTTGTACAGATCTGCAATGCAGAAAAAAGGAAAAGTATGGATCTCAAGACTGAGCTGCATACACTGGGAAGTTGTTCCATATCTGGACACGTGTGACCATGGAGGCTCTGTGATATGCAGTGGTGAGAGTGGCTCAGCTGTGGTTTACCTCCCAGTGGTTTACCTCCCTGCATTACAAAGACATAAATGTGGACATTGAGCTGTGGGTAATACCAAAGTAAAGGCTTTGCAGTGTGCCAGACAGGGGTCATCAAAATGCTGGTACCAAGTGGCACAAAGTGTGGAGAGCTGATATCCAAGGTGCTACTTTGGGCCTATTGTGGGAGTTGCTGGACATTCCTCTTTAAGGTACTCCCTGCCAGTGAGTTGCCACATGAGCATTGAGTGCCCTTGGAGAAGGATACAGTATGGGTGGCAGTCAGAGACCTTAAAGATTCTCTGCAACAGCCACAGATGGTACATTTGGGCTTTCCAGACTTTGTGCTGTGTGTGGAGTCGGCATGAGGGTTCCCCCGAGGACAGTGGGGTTGAGCTTATGAGAACACCCAAAGTGGAGGACAGAGAGTCATTGACTTTGGTTCCAGCAGTGGGCTAGTTACTATACAGTGATGCCAGCAGTGAGGCGGTAGCTGAGTCTTGCTCTGCAGTAACATACACAGTGCAGGAGCAAGAGCCATAGTTGTTGGACCCTCCAGCTCAGGTGGAGGAAGAGGTGTCCCCAGTATAGAGCACAGCAGCAAGGAGGGCTTGCCGTTGGATGTTATGAGATGCCCCAAGCAGTGCAGTAGTGGCTGTGGTGGCCACAAAGGCATCACCAAGCACAATTGGCAAGTGCCCCGATGAGCTCAGGGGCTAAGGAAAAAGGTCAATACTGGAAAGTTCCCAATCCTTAGGAGGAATGACGCTTCTACACTACAGTGGAGGACGTAGAAGAAGAGGGAGAGGCTTTGGGTGATGCTCAAGCTGTTGTTCAGTGGTCTATTCCATATCTGCCTTTGCAGGGCTGAACTGATGAGAGGCTTAAAGGAGGTCTCAAGTGGGAGGAAGCAGAAAGATGTAGCGGCCCTTGACCTTCATTTTGCAGGTCTGTAACTGAAAGTAAAGTTGCCTTACGGGGGCTTGATTCCGAAGAAACTCCATAAGTGATGACTCATTGCTGGTGGAGGACACATGAAAGAGTGAGTGGAGAGATGTCTGAACTTTATATGTTCATGGTAGCTGCAATAAAGTGCTCTGCACCTTAGAGACTACTGTTGGAGGTCATGTAATGGAGGTACTGTGTTCTGCACTGTAAAGACATGGTTCAGGAAGTCGGGTCATGGACTGTAGTGCTATGCCTATGTTCTTCAGTAAACTGCTGAAAAGCATCTGGAGTGGACATTCTTTATGCCGAGTAACAGGCCTCAGGCCAGGAATACGTGAGGAGGTGGACCTCAGGCAAGGAGAATGTGAGTGACACAATATGGCAGAGTGCCTCCCAAAGACATGTGGGTGTCCTATATGGAAAAGAAGTGGGGCGGGACCTGGGCCACCTTGGCAGGACCACTGTCTGATCCAGGTTCCTCACACTTATTTCAACAGCAATTTTAACTAAAACTAATGTAAAAAGGATATTTTCATTGAGGTGTGGCCAGTGCAGCATAATGTCTAAATACAGCACTTCTTTTACTGCACTGGGGAAACGTGAGGTCAGGTACATAAGCATGCTGACTGTATGAGATGAGTGAATCTTGAGTAAATAGACAGAATTACATATTCTTTTACAGGTACAACAGATCACATATTTCCCTTAAATGCCAAGGAGGTTTTATTTTTTAAACCTGCTCCATCCTTTCCATAAAGATCTTTAATTACAGTTTTTTTTTAAAGAAGCTAATAAATATGTATCTCTCCTTTTGCCCATGCTGCTGATCCCTGCTACCATGTTAGGAATTTCTCATTTGTAGTTACCTTTGAGGCTGATGCTTCCACGACAGTCAATCTCTTGGGTCCCTGGCAGCTCTCGATAGATTCTCCTGCAGAACTCCATGTTACTATTGTGTCCTATATTGGGTGGAGATCAGCAGGAGGAACCAGTGAGAGCTGCTGGAGATTTGGGAGATTGACACTACTAGAAGTGTCTTGAAAGAAACTTCAGCACTGGGTCACTCAGCATCAGAGTGCATTAGAGATGCAGCAAAGGTAGAAGTATTTCTTTGTTTATTTGCAGGTACAGGACTTTAAAAAAAGAAGTGCGTGAATGCAGAAAAATAAAAAAATCATACTTACCTAGATGGCTGCAGCACCGATCCTAGCTGCAGATGTCCCTCACTGGCTCTACCCCAAGAACTGAGCGGTCAAACACCACTGATCGCCCAGTTCTTGGTATTCAGTCTGCAGAGAGCTGGTGACTCTCAGTCACCGACTTCCAGTTAATGGAAACGCCTTAATAATAACATGCCTTCCATGACTCATCTGTAATGGGTGGTCATGGATATCTGGTGAGTTTCCCAGCTTGAAAAAGGGTGGTGGAGCACTGAAGCACTTTTTTGAAGCACTCTTTGCATTATGTTGGATAGCACTTTGTTTGCACAGCACGTTGGCACTTTTCTGAGAGGACTGTGTAGCTGAATTTTGCACTTAGTGTGGAACATTTTGATATTAAAATTAATTTACACAGCATGCTGGCACTTTGTCTTGGAGGACTATACAAATTGAATCTTACACTTACTGTGGATTGTTTTGTTTGTATTTACTAGTATTTTATGTTTATAATCACTTGCACATAGATGTAATGTAGCACCAGTTGTTTATATACTTCTCCTCTAAATTACTTTTTTTTTTTTTGTAAGAGAGAGAAATGCTATCACTTGGATTGGTGCAAATGGATTGGTAATTATGGCTGGGAGATCCAACTGTGCTCCATTTTTTTCTAAACCAACCCCATTAACTGTGCAGACAATGGCTTGCACCCTGAGGTCCCATACACAGAAAACATGCAAGTGTTATTTTTGTAAGGCCAGACTTGGCAGCTTGTCAGTTACAGACAGGGCTCCTCTTAATGGAAATTATGAATCATCTCTTTCCATTCTCTTTTTCATTTAGAAGTGTACACACATACTGAAAACCAAAATGTATTTGTTATTGACTCAGAGCCTAGCTTCCTGGCTGAAAAGTGCATGAGCTTCTAAGATATCCTATTTAAAGGTAAACTTCAGTAAGAGCCATCCGCCTCACTAACATTTTCAGTGACAGAGGGCCAGATGCTTAGTTATAATGCTATGTGGTTGCTTAATCATCTGTTAAAGCGAGTGATTGGTTTAACCCTTTTAGTATGCAACTGAACATCCCCAATTACATATAAAAAAACAAAGATAAGAGATACCATAAATTCATTTTTCCAGATCTAAAATGAGATATGAAATAAGCTAATAACCAATATTCACACTCCAATATCAGTACATATCAGCATTACCAAATCACATGATTAAAAAACAACTACACTTAATTGCTTTCATGTGACTTTAAAGTAAACCAGTTCATTTCCATCATAGGGAAAAACAACAGATTTACTTTTATAGTGGCCCCACAAGCTGCATATACTCACCTTACTTTCACTTCCAGAATGTCAAAGTATTGCACAATTCTTTTTTTAAAATTGAAAAGTTTTTCATATTCATTTTACAGCAAGGCAAAATTAGAGGCCAATATCAATGACATTTCAGCAAAGGCAATTTTGCTAATTATGCTGAAATTGTTCCACTCATTCCTAGTTGGAAACATGCTTATTTGGTTGTTTGGGAGTGGATAGACCATACACAGTGAATGATATCCAGGGTAGTAAACAAACTGTCTTCAAGACCATGCTAAAGAAGGATCAGATTAAAAGACTTTACATACAAACTGTAACACTGCTTTTCACACTGGGGCGGGCATTGACGATAAAACGCTGCTAGTTTTAACGGCGCCTTACCGTCGTTTTAGCGGAGGTATTCAGCCGCTAGCGGGGTGCTTTTAACCCGCACTTGCAGCCGAATAAAGGGTTAAGTGACGCAGTGTATTGCCCTTGCCGAAGCGCTCAATGGGCAGGAGCGGTGGAAGAGTGGTGTATACACCGCTCCTCCATTGCCCCAAGAACAATGCTTGCAGGACTTTTTCTAACGTTCTGAAAGCGCAGCACCCCAGTGTGAAAGCACTCTGGCTTTCACACTGGGACTGCAGGGGAGGCGTTTTTCAGGCGCTTTACAGATGCTATTTTTAGCCCAAAAGTGACTGAAAAACGCCCCAGTGTGAAAGGGGGAAAGTCATCCATGCCCAAAAGTACAGTAGCATTGTATCTGAATTATCCAGGCAAGAAATTATGAAAGAAGATTATTTCAGGACTGCAGCTATTATATCATGTCAGCTAAGTGTCAGCTAAGAAGGTGTAAGTCTAGGTTCACATCTATGCAGCTGTGCTTGTTGCGTTTTTCAGGCACGTTTTACAGTGTATTTTGCATTTTAAACCCTAGTTTTTATGCATTTTTGCATGTAGTTTTCATGCATTTTGTATTTTACGTTTTCTTTCTCTTTAAATACACTTAAATAAATACTGTGGGAAGCCAGCCGCCGTGTCCTTCACAACCGACCTTCGGATCTAGTATGGATTCAGAGGGGACCCCCCACACCAAATTTTTTAAAAAAAATGTCGTGACCCCCCCCAAAATCCATACCAGACCCTTATCTGAGAATGCAGCCTGGAAGGCCAGGAAAGGGAGGGGGACAAGCGAGCTCTCCCTCCTCCTTCACCATACTAGGCCGCATGCCCTCAACATGGGTGGATGGGTGCTCTGCCCCCCACCCCAAAGCACCTTGCCCCCATGATGATGGGGACAAGCGCCTCTTACCCAAAACCCTGGCCAGTGGTCATGGGGGTCTGCGGGCGGGGGCAAGAGGACCCCAGATCCCAGCCCCCCCATGTGAATGAGTATGCATTCACCCCAAAAAAGCAGTAAAGTGTTAAAAAAAAACCAAGAGACTGTTTATGACAAGTCCTTTATTAAAAATTAAAAATGTCCCCCATCATAGCTCCAACGTGTCTTCGTTCTCCGGTACCAATGTCTTAAACCCGAACACATATGAATTACACAGCTTGTGCGGCCAATTAAAAGCAGGGAAGGGAAGCACTGCTCCAGGTAGGTCAGCCGAAAGTAAAACCTCTCCTCCAGTTTAGAAGCCACAGGTGCTGGCAATGCATATAGCAATAAGATAGGAAGAAGTTCTGGACAGCCGCACTGCAAAAAATTGCCTTTTATTAAAAAAACAGGATCAAAAATACAGTGGGGACGGAAGGTATTCAGACCCCCTTAAATTTTTCACTCTTTGTTATATTGCAGCCATTTGCTAAAATCATTTAAGTTCATTTTTTTTCCCTAATTAATGTACACACAGCACCCCATATTGACAGAAAAACACAGAATTGTTGACATTTTTGCAGATTTATTAAAAAAAGAAAAACTGAAATATCACATGGTTCTAAGTATTCAGACCCTTTGCTCAGTATTTAGTAGAAGCACCATTTTGATCTAATACAGCCATGAGTCTTTTTGGGAAAGATGCAACAAGTTTTTCACATCTGGATTTGGGGATCCTCTGCCATTCCTCCTTGCAGATCCTCTCCAGTTCTGTCAGGTTGGATGGTAAACGTTGGTGGACAGCCATTTTTAGGTCTCTCCAAAGATGCTCAATTGGGTTTAAGTCAGGGATCTAGCTGGGCCAATCAAGAACAGTCACAGAGTTGTTGTGAAGCCACTCCTGCGTTATTTTAGCTGTGTGCTTAGGGTCATTGTCTTGTTGGAAGGTAAACCTTCGGCCCAGTCTGAGTTCCTGAGCACTCTGGAGAAGGTTTTCGTCCAGGATATCCCTGTACATGCCACATCAGAATGGACAGAAGAGCTGATGCGTTTCACACAATAAACAGTGCTTAATCATATGATTAAGCACTGTTTATAGTGTGAAACGTGTCGGCTAATTAAAAGCAGATAAGGCACCAAGTGAGTTTAATTACCACCTTAATCAGCCACATAACCTGTGTAATTAATATGTGTTTGGGTTTAAAGGGATGAGGCTGCAACCCTACCCTGGATACAGCAACAGCAATCCTGGATGCAGCAGCAGTAGTAAGTATCCCTCTTGATTAAGGTTGTAATAGGGCAGTCTCTCACTGGATCTGCAGCCATAGTCCCTCTGCAGATTAACAATGGCACCATTTTTAGGACTCTCTCTCCCATGGAGCTTCTCACTTGGAGGAGGCCTATATGAAGAACTGCTGTCAGGGACTGGTCCCAGAAAGAGCCATGTGCTAAGGACCCTGGATACCAAGACACTCATTGAAGTGCATGCCTGAAGGGAGCTGTGCTGAACAGAGATACTCTTGCCTGTAGAGGATTGCAGAGGAGCTCTGTGGAAGCTGCTGACAGCACCAAGTTTGGAAGAAGGATATTTGCCCATAACCTTGGGTATTTTTTTCAACTTTCAGAGGGAAAGAAGTCAGATTCAGGAGCAAGAAACATTGTGACTGTTCTCACAGGGTCACAGATTTATTTGGCTGTCCTCTGTCTATCAGCATTTAGTTTTAGAGGTCTCTCTCATAGGAGTATATCTGTCCTCTCATTTTACACTTCTTTTGGATAGCCCACACCCCTAAATCCTCTTTCTAGTTTGAGACCTGCAATAAATGGTGATTGGATTCTGATTATCATCAGAGGTCTGGTGGTGAGCTGTTAAAAGGCAAGTAGCCACAGGACAGGTAGGATAACCCAGTTATTTCCAGCAGCTTCCTAGGGAGTTGGAACTACACATGTAATAAATATTTGATGCTAGGTCTACAATAATAACCGCTTGCCAACCAGCCTCTGTTAATATACTGCGGCAGGTCGGCTCGTTCCTGCGAATCACAGTAGCTTTACATCGGTCCCTTTAACAGTTATAGCAGGCACACCCGCTGCATGGCAGGGGAGCTGATGCGCATGGGGCCACGATGTCAGTCGGCCACCCGCGATTGCTCCACAGAGAGCCAGACAGGGGATCTGTCAATGTTAACAAACAGATCCCCATTCTGACAGGGAACTACAGAGTGATCGCCTGTTCCTAGTGATTAGGAACAGCGATCTATCTGTAGTCCCAGTCAGTCCCCTCCCCCCACAGTTAGAAACACCTGCCAGGGAACACATTTAACCCCTTGATCACCCCTAGTGTTAACCCCTTCCCTGCCAGAATAATTTATTCAGTAATCAGTGCATTTTTATAGAACTGATCGCAGTATAAATGTCACTGGGCCCCAAAAAGTGTCAAAAGTGTCCAATCTGTCTGCCGCAATGTCGCAGTCCTCCTAAAAATTGTTGATCACCACCATTACTAGTAAAAAAAAATAATAATAAAAATGCCATAAATCTATCCCCTATTTTGTAGACGCTATAACTTTTGCGCAAACCAATCAATAGACGCTTATTGTGATTTTTTAAATTAAAAATATGTAGAATACATATTGGCCTCAACTGATGAAGAAATGTGTGTTTTTTTTGGATATTTATTATAGCAAAAAGTAAAATATATTGTTTTTTTTTTTCAAAATTGACAGTCATTTTTTGTGTATAGCGCAAAAAATAAAAACCACAGAGGTGATCAAATACAACCAAAAGAAAGCTCTATTTGTGGGGAAAAAAGGGCGTAAATTTTGTTTGAGTACAGCATCGCACGACCGTGCAATTGTCAGCTAAATTAAAGCAGTGCCGAATCGCAAAAAATGGCCTGGTCATTAAGGGGGTAAATCCTTCCAGTCCTTAAGTGGTTAAAATAATACTAATATAATCCATATATGTGTATGTCTTATAAACAGTTACAGATGTGTTCCGATAAATGCGGCTATCTCTGCTACCTATAAAAAATGTAAATGTAATATAAGATAACCTACAAATAGCAAGATCAATAATTTAATCCTCTTTCACTATTTTATCCTGTACAAACGATGTCAGTCTGGGCCATGTCTCCAATCAAGATGTTGAGTCATACGCAATGTAACACTCATTATTCCTTAGAATTTCCTGAGGCTGATGTCTCTAATATCTCTTTTACTGCAGTGCATGTCTCCACATACTCCTTCATCTCTCTCCACTGGGCTTTTTTACACTCGATAATGTAAGTTATCAATGTACCTGGAAGCATTTATATGTGACTCATCACAGCAGATGTTTTATTTGAAGGCAGCAAAATACACTATGAATCCTTTTTTTCCTCTGATGAAAAAAAAAGATGACCTATTGGGATATTATTAATTGTTTGTCAGCAGATGGAGAGAATCATTTTCCTCAATCATATTTTACGTTTTCAATGTTTTTTTTTTAAAGCGCAAGATAGAGGGAGGAATAGGAAAGGGGTGGGGCACAGAAAGACAGAAGGCAAAGAAATTGTGACCACAGAACAAAGTTGGATTGCATAGAAGCAAAGTAGCAATATTTGAATAGTACATCGCTCTCCATCAACCACATCCAAGACTGTTAAAGGTTGAAACAGGTGGAATGCAATATGCAAAATATGTTAACAGAAGACATTGTATAGCATCTAGACCAGGGTTTCTCAACCAGGATTCCATTGAACCCTGGGGTTCCTCCAGAGGTTGCGAGGGGTTCCTTGAACAGTATCTGCCTTTCAGATAAGTTTCCACTGACACCATTGATCTTTTAAGCTATCTGTAAGGGGTAATTCTTCCCAATGACCACAAGTGTAAGGAGCATTCTTCCTAATGACCATCGCACCAATGTATCAGGAGTTGTAGATATAGTAATTTTTAAAGGGGGTTCCCTGAGAAAGTTATTTGGAAGGTTCCTTCGTGGTTAAACGGTTCCTGATCTAGACCCTCCTTTGTTTTTTGGGTTTTTTTTGTTTGTTTTTTTCGTTCAATATGTTTTTATTTTAAAATATTCACCACAATACAGAGTAAAGATCAATCAAATAGATGGCCCAACAAAGGCCTAAACAGCAAGAGTTACATAAATTTATGAGCATTGAACATATATGTTTGTTATCAAGGAACTTCTTCCGGAGACAAGCTTTTGGGTCTCTTCAAAGGGGTTAGACCCCGACAATTCAGTATATGTTTTGTGATCATCACGGGATAATTCGGAACCGTCATAGAAAAAAAAACGTAACTTGCGAGACAGGGGGGAATCGCCTAACCAGGTCACCCCTAATGGGATCTTCCTGTGCCCCGGCCGGGACTCCTTCCCCTGCTCGCCTCACATTAGACTGTTCTCTATCAAATGTCTAGGGTGTAATGCCCCTAATGACCCAGATAGAATTTAATTAGACCAAAGAAAGTTCTATTTAGTCTGATACGCTCATAAACACACAAGTGATGATGAGACATCATGTCTAACTGAAATTAGCAAAATAACTTAAAGTAAGGTAAGTAGAGAAAAGTTGGGAGTAGGGACGGGTGGGAAAAGAAGGGGGGGGGGTAGGGGAGGGGAGGGTCAGGAACACATGTTTAACTTTATTCGGATATTACGGGAGTAATATGGGAATCTATCACCTCTAGGGATATTCCACAGTATGTTGCCCAAGGCGACCATATAGAATTAAATTTGTGTAGCGTGTCCGAAGTGATGCTGGCTAGTTTTTCTTGGATCATTATCCATGATATTTTACGTTGAATAGCCAAAAAGGATATCTTCGGTTGTTTCCAGGCTCTGGCTATGGTAATTTTCGTGCCAGTGAGCATGAAGTGTATCAACTTACGGTTGGTTTTGGAAACATGGGGAATGTGGGCATTAAGTAGGGCTACCGATGCTGACCTGGGAACCTCGCAGCCAGTGACTTTGCGGATTAGAATGAAGAGTTTCTTCCAAATCGGTCTGATTCTGGGACATTCCCACGACCCTCCTTTGTTGACATTTAGAAAGTAGTGCTTAAGGACAAGTTCACCTTTTCACAAAAAATAAATGCACATCTTTTTGTAGGTATTTTTTTATTAGGAGCCTGAAAAGCATTGCACCCATGATCAACAGATTGTGGGTGATATGCAGGGCTCTTGTAGTCTCTGGGTGTAAGCTGTGTCCTCATACCTCGTACAAGCGTTCAGTTACACACTGACAGGAACTTTCAATGAACTACAACAGCGCTCAACATCGTTGTGGTAGTTCATTGAGAACTACAATCCGACAGCCGTAAAGGCTAGTTATAGTTTCCCATTCACAGAATACTGCCCATCCGGCTGCATCTTTTTTTAATTGTGGCAGCAGACACAGGGAGAAGATCCCCGGTCTGCTGTCACATCAGGGATAGGGGGGGCGGGGGCAGTTGCAGCACTAATGTGTTACATGTTACACCCTAAATATGGATGTTAAATGTTAGAAAACACTTGGCTGGAAAATGTATTTAAGATGTATATGCAGTACCCTGGTAATACAAGAGATATGACAGCAGCATTGATACAGCAAACAGTTAAACTATAGTTAAACTATAGCAGGGAATATATTGCAAATAGGTGCAAATAGGTGACTAGAAAAGAAGCAATGGGTGTAGAGAGCAACTTCTCCTAAACCCTATACTGGGGAAATACTAAATAAGTAGAATCATGCCACTCCAGTAGTCCAGCAGTCTGTAATAGACTCTGTTCTGTTGACTGCTTATTGGGGCCCAACTGTTATGGTGGAGTGTTCAGGATAATGTTCCTGTAAGCATTGATGACGGCACTGAATCTGGTCCCTCTAAATACTTATATTGTCATATATAATAAGATTAGCTAAAATCCAGTCTTGGATCTCATTCATACATCCTGACCATGGTGCAGCAAGTATACTGCAAATACCTGCACCTGGGATCTCAGATGTTCCAATATCTTTTCAGTCTATCACTCAGGTGAACAGACTGAGCAACTGACAAAAATAAATAAATCTGGCATCCTGGCTGTAGGTATTCATGGTATATTTGCCACTCCATGGGCATTTAGACTATGAATGAGATCTAAAGTCTAGTTCCCACAGTAAGTTTTTTTTTAGTTCAACCCAGCCGGCTGAACGAAAAAAAAAACTAGGGAGTTTAGGAGGAGCTCGCTGTACTAATGAGTACACTACCGCACCACAACTGCGTGCATTGCGTTCTATGCAGTTGAATGGGGATACATTTTGCTGCGCTGCATTGCAAAGCCTCATGACCCCACCCTGCTGTTACATGTTTTTACCGTACCTCCCCCAACATAAAAGTGTAAATGATGCCTTTAAGTTTGAAAGACCTGAACCCCCCCCCCCCCAGGAAAAAATTACAGCACCGTGCCTGTGTAACGGTTTCCGTTGCTGCCAGACACAGAATCCTTTGCTGTAGACTGAACTACAATACGATACAATACATATAGTATATATAGGCAGAGTGTTGTCACCCGAAGTGCATGAATGAAGCAGATTCAAAAATATTTTAAAAATAACATTTGAAATCACATTAATTATGTTAAAGCTTATACTAGATTTTTGTGATTAGCGTAGTTACATTTATTTTGGAAAAACAGGTCATAAATAAAATATGTAGCCTCCATATGCTGACTTGTCTTTGAAAATGTCAGTTGCCTAGCTTCTAGCTTCAATCAGATTAGAAGCTCTGCAATACCTTTTGAGGTCCATCCACAGAGCAAGACACAACATTTGTCCATCTGACAGAGGAGGTTGCAGGCCAATGATTTTTCAATGGCTGCAGATCATTAACTTTTGTTCCACACAGGACATACAAAGATAGAATACGGACATGGAAAAGTATTTAGTACTTTGGCTTAGTCATTAATGAATTTGGATTTTGGCTGAAATGTTTCAAAACATGCATCTGTACCCTTCTGAAAGTGTAATTAGACTCCATCAGAGCCCTGAAGCACTAATTAAACTAGTTACTATTTATCTAATACAAAAAAATACATTGATTTTCTTTAAAGCTTTACAATACTTTAACCATGTTACAGATACAGATGCAATTCTGCATGTGATGTAACTCATTACAAACAAATTCCAAGGAGCTTGCCACATGAGTGATGGGTGAATTTGTATATAGAACTCCTATGCTGTTGCCTTATCTGACTGATAAATCTATTTTTCTGTATGCGAGAGACAGCAAGGACATTACAGTGGTCAGGTTTAGGACAACCCTTCCTGTTTTACAAGCAGGTAGGCAAAAAGGGATTCCCAGATGATCAGATGATAAATGACAGCCATGTCTGGATAAAAAAATGGAGCCCCTGAACTGGCAGGCCATAAGTATTTCAAATCATAATTTTCAGTTTTGATTGGTGTATGCCATTGTGTTAAAAGTTTTTAGGTCTAATAGAAAGTCCTGCTCTGAATACCATAAAGAAACTGAACTTGAGGAACATAATAATTCCATGTTCTTCTGTACAGAATGTACTATGAACACACAATGATCTTTAGAGAGATCAACTATCCTGGTTGCCACCCCCCTCCCCTACCCAATGAGGAAACATTTCCAGCCCCGTTGATAGCCTTTTCTACAAAATGAAGGGTATTTGTTGGAGTTTTAAGCTGTAAGTCCTTCGAAGACTAACCCTTTTACTGTCCAAATATTTCCAAATCATCTCCAATCGTATGTGGCTATAGTCAACAAAAAGATCCTATTGCTAATTCTTAATTGCAGTAACCAACAGATACCATCTTGTATACTTCTGACTTTAGCAAATTAGTCTTATCGGTTGCTATGGTTTACTACAGTTGGCACTTAAAGGATAAGTTTATCTTTGGAACATGTTCCATGTTCCACCCATATTTAAGAAGTCAGTGAAAATATCTCAAAAGTAAGTGAAATCTTTACAGGGTGAAGTGTATCACAGGTACAGATATGTCCCAAATGAAAGATTTCCACTCACCCCCTGACCATGATGATAACTGTAAAATTTTGGATTTCCCTTTTCTAGCAGTCTTGGTGACAATGGTCACTAGGAGAATAAAGAGGGAGAATCACTGCAGGTGAAATGCAAACAGCAATAAAAATGCTGATCTAACCCTTCCATACTCTTATCTAAAAAAAAAGTTCTTTAACCTCTTCAGATCCGCGCTATTGCCAAATGACAGCAACAGCGCGGATCTACATTGCCGGGACGACGCTCGGTGATCAGCCAGTCTATGAGACTCGCCTGATCACAGATCAGAGTAAGGGGTCGGTCCCAACCCCTTACCACATGATCAGCTGTCAGCCAATGACAGCTGATCATGTGATGTAAACAGAGTCGGTAATCAACTATTTTTCCTCCTCGCGCTAACAGCGTGAGGAGACAAAAAAAACCCGATCACCGGCGGCCGTGAGAGGGACATCAGTCCCGATCACGGCGATCATCTGCCCCCATAGCAATAGGCAGCAGTGCCGCCTACCAATGCCCACCAGCGTCACCCATCAGTGCCATCCATCAGTGCCATCCATCAGTGCCTACAGTGCCACCCATCAGTGCCCACAGTGCCACCCATCAGTGCCACCCATCAGCGCCCACAGTGCCACCCATCAGTGCCACCCATCAGCGCCCACAGTGCCACCCATCAGCACCCACATCAGTGCAACAACAGTGCTGCACATTAGTGCCACCTATCAGTGCCCATCAGTGTCACCTACCAGTGCCCATAAGTGCCCATCAGTGCTGCCCATCACTACCCATCAGTGCCACCCATCAGTGCCCCTCATCAGTGCCGCCCATCAGTGCCCCCATCAGTGGTACCTATCAGTGCCCATCAGTGCCACCTATCCGTGCCACCCATCTGTGCCACCCATCAGTGCCCATCAGTGGCCATCAGTGCCGCCTTATCTGTGCCCATCAGTACCGCCTTATCTGTCCCCATCAGTGCTGCCTTAACTGTGCCTATCAGTGCCGCCTTAACTGTGCCTATCAGTGCTGCCTTAACTGTGCCTATCCGGGCCCATCAGTGCAGCCCATCAGTGCCCACCAGAGCCACCTCATCAGCGCATATCAATGAGGGAGAAAAATTACCTGTTTGCAAAATTTTATAACAAACTATGAAACATGATTTTTTTTTTTTCAAAATTTTCCATCTTTTTTTGTTTGTTTAGCAAAAAATATCCCAGCTGTGATTAAATACCACCAAAAGAAAGCTCTATTTGTGGGAAAAAAATTAGAAAAATGTCATTTGGGTACAGTGTTGTATGATCGCGCAATTGTCATTCAAAGTGCGACAGTGCTGAAAGCTGAAAATTGGTCTGGGCAGGAGGGGGGTTTAAGTGCCCAGTAAGCAAGTGGTTAAAGCTACCCCTAGACACAAAATGACAGTCAGCTGCTTAGGAACTCCTCTGAGGAACTACACTGCAGACTTGGCTGAACCAGAATTTCAGGCTTGTTAGCCTTTCTACAGTCTCTCTTACCTGAGGATAATTGGATGTTAAGAACACATTATTGACCATCCTCCTAAATCTGGTCATACATGGCTTCAATTTTGGTTGATTTCTGTAAATCAGCCAAAAGTTGAGCTTTTGGTAGCCCAGTTTACACCAACAAACTTGAGAAACCTCAATTGAGAAATGGAAGGAGTTGGGGGGAGAAAAAAAAGTCTAACAAGCAGTGAATGCAGCCATGCAGCCATCTTTTGCAGTCACTGTTCTACTATTCTGACAACTGCGGGTACCAGCTTTCTGAATACAATAGCTGGCACCCGGAGATTCATCCATCCATGCTGTTTAGCATGAATGGGAGAATCTATGGATTTGTTTAATTAAGTCCAGTGTGTATTTATGAGTACCGCTATTTTTAGGACTATGGCCATGCTTTAAACAGGAACTCTATATTGAATAAGGCTGCTAACAATAATAGTAGCAGCTAGATTTTATCCAGTTAAAGCGGAGTTCCACACAAAAATGGAACTTCCGCTTTTCGGAACCCTCCCCCCCTCCGGTGTCACATTTGGCACCTTTCAGGGGGGAGGGGGGTGCAGATACCTGTCTAAGACAGGTATTTGCACCCACTTCCGGCATAGACTCCCATGGGAGTCTATGCCTCTTCCTGTCCCTCTGCGCTATCTGCTGGGAACACACATCTCCCAGGAGAGAGCGGGAACCACTAGGGACGCGCAGCGTGACTCGCGCATGCGCAGTTGGGAACCGGGAAGTGAAGCCGCAACGCTTCACTTCCTGATTCCCTCACCTAGGATGGCGGCGGCAGCTGCCGAGAACCGAGCGGCTTCTCGGCGTCGCCTGCCGACATCGCTGGACCCTGGGACAGGTAAGTGGCCATGTATTAAAAGTCAGCAGCTGCAGTATTTGTAGCTGCTGGCTTTTAATATTTTTTTTTTTTTGGTGGTGTGGGTGAACCCCCGCTTTAACAACCGTCCTATTGTAGCTTTACCGCTACAGGTCGGCCGCTCTTTGCAGAATCACGTGAAAACATGTGATTCTGCACTTCTAGGCAGAAGTCCAATGAATGACCGCCGACACCAGCTGATCAGCGAGAAGAAACACTGGATGGAGCTCTGTATATGTAAACATTGCATAGCTCCGTCCTGTCAGTGGGGATGTGCTGGACTGTGTTTCCCTTGCGATGCAGGGTATAAAATCCAGCACATCCCTTGGTAAACGCACCACACTGTACACACCAGTAGCGGCCGGTCTATAGGGGCGCAGGGACAACGCCCCCTAGTTTGTATGCAGAACGCTGGACTAATGGCTTCCTATGAGGTCTGTCTGATTAGACCCTGAAGCTCTAATAGGAATGAAAAAAGTTGTGTTCGGGGTGCAGAGCACCGCTCATGAACCCTCCCACTTGTGATACTAGCAAATCAATATTCGCTATCAGTTTCCAGCTTCTCCTCACAGCCAATTAGGACAGGAGGCAGATCTAAAGAAGACCGAGTTAGCCAGGAGGAGAAGCTGGGGAAACCGCGGCATTGTGGCCACTAGAGGGGTGAGTGTGGACCTGGGGGGGGGGGTTTGCTGCCCCCCCCCAAATGTTTAGCATTATCCACCACTGGTACACACATAAACACTGTGATGTTTAAGCCCTTCCCAGCCAGTGTGATTAGTACAGTGACAGTGCATATTTTTAGCACTGATCACTGTATTAGTGTCACTGGTTCTCACAAAGTGTCAGATTGTCCACCGCAATATCGCAGTCCCACTATGAGTCGCTGATTGCCACCATTACTAGTATAAAAAAAAAAAAATCCAATATATATCCCATAGTTTGTAGACACTATAACTTACCAATGATTTTCACATTCCAGCAACAAGGCAGGACATAGGAGGTTGCTAACTGGGATTTTTTTTTTTGAATAAAGAAATTAAAAACAATATAATGCACTCCCTTCTTTGTCTACATTACTGCTTGACCTTGCTTGCTGTTGTCAATGTATCTGTAATGGATGAATACTCTTTGCTCCAGTTGCATCATGGCTGCTGTAGGTTAACTGAACCCTGTCACATCTGCCCCCTTTCCCAGCCGCAGATGTTTATATTTAGATCCTCATAAGAGGCGATGCAGGGAAATCCCTAGCAAGATGACAGGAAGCATAAGAGCATTGGTTGCCAGGCAACTGCTACTAAAGAAGTGATCAATTATAAAACATCATAGATACAGACTGTCTGGTGCCAACAAGGGAAATAGATACTGCACAACAATAAGCAATTTATCTAGGTAGCAGGGATGAGAGCATACTTACTGTTCTGTTCAATATTACTCTTCATATGACATTAACTTGGGTGGACTTCATGAAATGTGTGACTGTAGATGTTAAAAATTGCTGCCTATATTTTATATATATTAGAATCTATTTTAACACCTAAGAACACCAATAGTACCAAAGTTACTGAATTTAAAGGTAAAAGGGATTGTTTTGTGTTTGATCATTTTTAGTTTAACCACTTCAGCCCCGGAAGGATTTACCCCCTTCCTGACCAGAGCACTTTTTGCGATTCGGCACTGCGTCACTTTAACTGACAATTGCGCGGTCGTGCGACGTGGCACCCAAACAAAATTGACGTCCTTTTTTCCCCACAAATAGCATTTTCTTTTGGTGGTATTTGATCACCTCTGTGGTTTTTATTTGTTGCGCGATAAACAAAAAAAGAGCGTCAATTTTGAAAAAAAAAACCGCATTTTTACTTTTTGCTATAATAAATATCCCCCAAAAATATATAAAAAAAATATTTTTTTCCTCAGTTTAGGCTGATATGTATTCTTCTACATATTTTTGGTAAAAAAAATCGCAATAAGTGTATATTGATTGGTTTGTACAAAAGTTATAGCGTCTATAAAATAGGGGATAGTTTTATGGCATTTTTATTATTAATTTTTTTTATTAGTAATGGTGGTGATTTGCGATTTTTATCGTGACTGCGACATTATGGTGGACACATTGGACACATTTGACACTATTTTGGGACCATTTTCATTTATACAGCGATCAATGCTATAAAAATGCACTGATTACTGTGTAAATGACAGTGGCAGGGAAGGGGTTGAACACTAGGGGGCGATCAAGGGGTTAAGTGTGTTCTAGGGAGTGATTCTAACTGTGGGGGGGTGGGCTACTACTTACATGACAGCGATCACTGCTCCTGATGGCAGGGAGTAGTGATCTCTGTCATATCACTAGGCAGAAATGGGAAATGCCTTGTTTACAAAGGCATCTTCCCGTTCTTCAGCTCCGTGACACGATCGCGGGCACCCGCTGGACATCGAGTCCGCGGGACCCGCGGTCACGGAGCACGCGGCGGGCACACACGCACCCACAATGCCGCATCTTAAAAGGGACGTACCTGTATGCCCTTTTGCCCATCCGTGACATTCTGTGTGTGGTGGTCGGGAAGGGGTTAAAGTATATGTAACACCAAACACTAAATTCTCATATAACTATTAGCATGTTCATGTACGTTCAAAAGTTGTTTTCTAACCTTTTAAATCTGCAGATTTTATTAAATGAATACCTGGTGACCTGACCATGCAGTTTCTTGTGTAAGCACTTCCTATAATGGGGTGACAACTAGGAATGAGCTTCATGTTCGGGTCGAACATGAATCGACTCGAACTTCACGTGTTTGCCCGTTTGCCGAATATCGAACATTATGGGGCATTCGCGGGAAATTTGAGCGCCCGCGGAACGCCCCATAATGCACTGCGAGATCGCAGTGCATTGCTGTATGATGATTGGCCAAAGCATGCACCTGACCTGCATTCTTTGGCCAATCCCAGCGCCCTCTGCTAAGAGTGCCATAATTGGCCAAAGGCAGGGTGCCTTTGGCCAATCATGGCTCAGGAGGACTAAGTCCACACCCCACACTATATAAGGCTGCCTACACAGCGGCCCTGTGTAGTGTTTTTGGCGTGGACGGAGACATAGCTTGATTTAGAGCAGGTTATTCAGTTAGTGGCAGTGTATTTGATATACCGTATTTATCGGCATATAACACGCACTTTTTTCCCCTGAAAATCAGGGGAAAATCGTGGGTGCGTGTTATAGGCCGATCCCCCCCCCCCAATTGTGTGTGATCGGAGCGATCGCGGCAATTTGCCGCGATCGCCGCCGACATACACAGCCGTGTGGAAATTCAAATACGGCGCCGAGACTGCAGGGACTCGGCGGAGCGGAGCTACACATAGCCGAGAGTCCTCGGGTTTTCTCAGCGCCGCTTACAGTCCTGCCCATAGGGCGGAACTGGGCGGGACTGTAAGCGGCGCCGAGGAAACCCGAGGACTCTCGGCTATGTGTATCAGCGCTCCGCCGAGTCCCTGCAGTCTCGGCGCCATATTTAAATTTACACAGGGCTGTGTATGACGGCAGGGATCGCGGCGATCCCACAAAGCTGCACGGGGGGGCAAGGCTGCACGGGGGGGGGGGCAAGGCTGCACTGGGGCAAGGCTGCATGGGGGCAAAGCTGCACTGGGGACAAGGCTGCACTGGGGACAAGGCTGCACTGGGGACAAGGCTGCACTGGGGCAAGGCTGCATGGGGGCAAAGCTGCACTGGGGCAAGGCTGCACTGGAGAAAAGCTGCACTGACATGGCTGCACTGACATTGATGCACTGACAAGGCTGCACTGACAAGGCTGCACTGACAAGGCTGCACTGGGGCAAAGCTGCACTGACAAGGCTGCAATGGACACTGGGGCAAAGCTGCACTGACACTGACAAGGCTGCAGATGGACACCAATAACGCTGCATTGATGGGCATTTTAATGTAAGTTTTTCTTCCTTAAACTTTACGCCTAAAAGTTTTTTTCCTTAAAATTCCCTCCTTAACTTGGGTGCGTGTTATACGCCGGCGCGTGTTATACACCGATAAATACGGTATATACATATATATATATATATATATATATATATATATATATATATATATATATATATACATATATATATATATATACACACAGTATCTCACAAAAGTGAGTACATCCCTCACATTTTTGTAAATATTTTATTATATCTTTTCATGTGACACCACTGAAGAAATTACACTTTGCTACAATGTAAAGTAGTGAGTGTACAGCTTGTATAACAGTGTAAATTTTCTGTCTCCTCATAATATGTCAAACACACAGCCATTAATGTCTAAACTACTGGCAACAAAAGTGAGTACACTCCTAAGTGAAAATGCCCAAACTGGGCCCAAAGTGTCAATATTTTGTGAAGTCACCATTATTTTCCAGCACTGCCTTGACCCTCTTGGGCATGGAGTTCACCAGAGCTTCACAGGTTGCCACTGGAGTCGTCTTCTACTCCTCCATGACCACATCACAGAGCTGGTGGATGTTAGAGACCTTGCGCTCCTTCACCTTCCATTTGAGGATGCCCCACAGATGCTCAATCGGGTTTAGGTCTGGAGACATCCTTGGCCAGTCCATCACCTTTACCCTCAACTTCTTTAGCAAGGCAGTGGTCGTCTTGGAGGTTTGTTTGGGGTCGGTATCATGTTGGAATACTGCCCTGCGGCCCAGTCTCTGAAGGGATGCTCATGCTCATGCTCTGCTTCAGTATGTTACAGTACATTTTGACATTCATGGTTCCCTCAATGAACTGTAGCTCCCCAGTGTCGGCAGCACTCATGCAGCCCCAGACCATGACACTCCCACCACCATGCTTGACTGTATGCAAGACACACTTGTCTTTGTACTCCTCACCTGATTGCCACCACACACGCTTGACACCATCTGAACCAAATAAGTTTATCTTGGTCTCATCAGACCACAGGACATGGTTCCAGTAATCCATGTCCTTAGTCTGCTTGTATTGAGCAAATTGTTTGTGGGCTTCCTTGTGCATCATCTTTAGAAGAGGCTTCCTTCTAGGACGACAGCCATGCAGGCCATTTTAATGCAGTGTGCATCGTATGGTCTGAGCACTGACAGGCTGACCCCCCCACCCCTTCAACCTCTGCAGCAACGCTGGCAGCACTCATATATCTATTTCCCAAAGACAACCTCTGGATATGACACTGAGCACCTGCGCTCAACTTCTTTGGTTGACCATAACGAGACCTTTTCTGAGTGGACCATGTCCTGTTAAACCACTGTATGGTCCTGGCCACCATGCTGCAGCTCAGTTTCAGGGTCTTGGCAATCTTCCTTATAGCCTAGGCCATCTTTATGTGGAGCAACAATTTTTTTTTTTCAGATGCCCAGAGAGTTCTTTGCCATGAGGTGCCATGGTGAACTTCCAGTGACCAGTATGAGAGAGTGAGCGTGATAACACCAAATTTAACATACCTGCTCCCCATTCACACCTGAGACCTTGTAACACTAATGAGTCACTTGACACCAGGGAGGAAAAATGGCTAATTGGGCTCAATTTGAACATTTTCACTTAGGGGTGTACCCACTTTTGTTGCCAGCGGTTTAGATATTAATGGCTGTGCGTTGAGTTATTTTGAGGGGACAGAAAATTTACACTGTTATACAAGCTGTACACTCACTACTTTACATTGTAGCAAAGTGTAATTTCTATAGTAAAATATTTACAAAAATGTGAGGGGTGTACTCATTTTTGTGAGATACTGTATATATATATACTCTGCATTCAGTCAGTGTAGCCTAGATATCTACAGTCTACAGTGCATTCCGTGGGGTACTATTTCTAATCTAATTCAGGCAGTGCATTTGATATATATATACAGTCAGTCTAGTATGTATAGATATACTCTGCATCCAGTCTGCATCTACATTCTACAGTGCATTCCGTGGGGTACTATTTCTAATCTACTTCAGGCAGTGTATTTGATATATATATATATATATATATATACAGTCAGTCGAATATATATATATATATATATATATATATATATATATATATATATATATACAGTGGAAATGTGGAAACAAATCCAGACAATCACATTGTCTAATTTTTGAAAGAATTTATTTGCAAATTATGGTGGAAAATAAGTATTTGGTCACCTACAAACAAGCAAGATTTCTGGCTCTCACAGACCTGTATCTTCTTCTTTAAGAGGCTCCTCTGTCCTCCACTCATTACCTATATTAATGGCATCTGTTTGAACTTGTTATCAGTATAAAAGACACCTGTCCACAACCTCAAACAGTCACACTCCAAACTCCACTATAGTGAAGACCAAAGAGCTGTTGAAGGACACCAGAAACATATTTGTAGACCTGCACCAGGCTGGGAAGACTGAATCTGCAATAGGCAAGCAGCTTGGTGTGAAGAAATCAACTGTGGGAGCAATAATTAGAAAATGGAAGACATACGAGACCACTGATAATCTCCCTTGATCTGGGGCTCCACGCAAGATCTCACCCCGTGGGGTCAAAATGATCACAAGAACAGTGAGCGAAAAAATCCTAGAACCACACGGGGGGACTTAGTGAATGACCTGCAGAGAGCTGGGACCAAAGTAACAAAGGCTACCATCAGTAACACACTACGCCGCCAGGGACTCAGATCCTGCAGTGCCAGACGTGTCCCCCTGCTTAAGCCAGTACATGTCCGGGCCCATCTGAGGTTTGCTAGAGAGCATTTGGATGATCCAGAAGAGGATTGGGAGAATGTCATATGGTCAGATGAAACCAAAGTAGAACGGTTTGGTAGAAACACAACTCATCGTGTTTGGAGGAGAGAGAATGCTGAGTTGCAACCAAAGAACATCATACCTACTGTGAAGCATGCGGGTGGCAACATCATGCTTTGGGGCTGTTTCTCTACAAAGGGAACAAGACGACTGATCCATGTACATGAAAGAATGAATGGGGCCATGTATCGTGAGATTTTGAGTGCAAACCTCCTCCCATCAGCAAGGGCATTGAAGATGAAAGGTGGCTGGGTCTTTAAGCATGACAATGATCCCAAACACACCGCCCAAGCAACGAAGGAGTGGCTTCGTAAGAAGCATTTCAAGGTCCTGGAGTGGCCTAGCCAGTCTCCAGATCTCAATCCCATAGAAAACCTTTGGAGAGAGTTGAAAGTCCGTGTTGCCCAGCGACAGCTCCAAAACATCACTGCTCTAGAGGAGATCTGCATGCAGGTATGGGCCAACATACCAGCAACAGTGTGTGACAACCTTGTGAAGACTTACAGAAAACGTTTGACCTCTGTCATGGAAAACAAAGGATATATAACAAAGTATTGAGATGAACTTTTGATATTGACCAAATACTTATTTTCCACCATAATTTGCAAATAAATTCTTTCAAAAATCAGACAATGTGATTGTCTGGATTTGTTTCCACATTTTGTCTCTCATAGTTGAGGTATAACTATGATGACAATTACAGGCCTCTCTCATCTTTTTAAGTGGGAGAACTTGCACAATTGGTGGCTGACTAAATACTTTTTTGCCCCACTGTATATACAGTATCTCACAAAAGTTAGTACACCCCTTCACATGTGACAACACTGAAGAAATGTCACTTTGCTTCAATGTAAAGTAGTGAGTGTACAGCTTGTATATTAGTATAAATTTGCTGTCCCCTTAAAATAACTCAACAAACAACCATTAATGTCTAAACCGCTGGCAACAAAAGTGAGTACACCCCTAAGTGAAAATGTCCAAATTGGGCCCAAAGTGTCAATATTTTGTGTGGCCACCATTATTTTCCAGCACTGCCTTAACCCTCTTGGGCATGGAGTTCACCAGAGCTTCACAGGTTGGAGTCCTCTTCCACTCATCCATGATGACATCATGGAGCTGGTGGATGTTAGAGACCTTGCGCTCCTCCACCTTCAATTTGAGGATGCCCCAGAGATGCTCAATAGGGTTTAGGTCTGGAGACATGCTTGGCCAGTCCATCACCTTTACCCTCAGCTCCTTTAGCAAGGCAGTGGTCATCTTGGAGGTATGTTTTTGGTCATTGTCATGTTGGAATACTGCCCTGCGGCTCAGGTGTATGGTCTGAGCACCGACAGGGTGACCCCCTCACTCCTTCAACCTCTGCAGCAATGCTGGCAGCACTCATACATCTATTTCCCAAAGACAACATCTGGATATGACGCTGAACATGTGCACTCAACTTCTTTGGTTGATCATGGCAAGGCCTGTTCTGAGTGGAACCTGTCCTGTTAAACCACTATATGGTCTTGGCCACCATGCTGCAGCTCAGTATCGGGGTCTTGGCGATCTTCTTCTAGCCTAGGCCAACAATTCATTTTTTCAGATCCTCAGAGAGTTCTTTTCCATGAGGTGCCATGTTGAACTTCCAGTGATCAGTATGAAAGAGTGAGAGTGATAACACCAAATTTAACACACCTGATCCCCATTCACACCTGAGACCTTGTAACACTAGCGAGTCACATGACTAATTGGGCCCAATTTGGACATTTTCACTTAGGGGTGTACTCACTTTTGTTGCCAGCGGTTTAGACATGAATGACTGTGTGTTGAGTCTTTTTGAGGGGACAACAAATTGACACTGTTATACAAGTTGTACACTCACTACTTTACATTGTAGCAAAGTGTCATTTCTTCAGTGTTGTCACATGAAAAGATATATTAAAATATTTACAAAAATGTGAGGGGTGTACCCACTTTGTGAGATACTGTATATATACTCTGCATCCATTCAGTGTAGCCTAGAGATCTACAGTCTACAGTGCATTCCGTGGGGTACTATTTCTAATCTAATTCAGGCAGTGTCTTTGATATATATATATATATATATATATATATATACTCTTCATCCAATCAGTGTAGCCCAGAGATCTACATTCTATAGTGCATTCCATGGTGTACTATTTCTAATCTACTTCAGGCAGTGTATTTTATATATATATTACAGGCCTCGCTCATCTTTTTACAGGCCTCCCTCATCTATAATTACAGGCCTCTCTCATCTTTTTAAGTGGGAGAACTTGCACAATTGGTGGCTGACTAAATACTTTTTTGCCCCACTGTACATGACCCTGTTAAACAGGGACAGAAAAATTGGACCTTAGGCAGTGGTGGTGGTGCCCTAAACCAAAACTATGATTGGAAGCTAGCATCATCAAGATTGGAGAGGAATAGGATAGTCAGCATAGGCAGTCTTCAAGGGATCCCAAATCAAAAGCTAATTCAATCAGTTACATCAGCATCAGGTGCTTGATAGCTGCTGATCCAAGACAGATTCATTTTTATGAATGTGAGCCTATCAACAGAGTCTGTGGACAGGCGCACTCTTTGATCCATTACAAACCCTTCAGCAGCACTGAGTGTGCGTTTAGAAAGCATGCTGGATGCAGGACAGGTCAGTAGCTCGATTGCATATTGAGCAAGTTCTGGCCAGTGGACCATCCTCAAGACCCAGTAACCCAGTGGATGCTCTGTTGGAAAGGTCTCCAAATCTGCTCTTGCCCCTAGATATTCCTGCATCATGTAATGCAGACGCTGGTAATGGTTGCTTGAACTGATCAGACCTTGGTGCTGAGGACTGAAAAATTGTCTAAAGGCATTGGTCAGCTGGCCACCTTCTCCACCGCTCTTCGACTGACTGAACGAAGCCTCAGCAACACGTTGTCCAGCACCAGGAATTTGTAACCTCCCAGGGTCTGGAAATGCATTGCATAAACCTTTCTTCAAGGCCTCCTGAAGATGTTTCATCCTCTGCTCCCTCTGCAAAGGCAGGATGAGTTCTACAACCTTACCCTTGTAACATGGATCAAGAAGGGTTGTGTCAGGGCTGGGCTCAGCCCTTCCTTCTCTGAGCTGGCCGCTCAGATGTCGGCTAATTTCCATCTCCCATCTCTCTCCACAGTTACCCAGCTGCTGTTAATTCTGCTCGTCAGTCCTGCCTACTTAAAGTCGTCCAGCTCACTTGATCTCTGCCTTCGCCTTTGTCAACATCACAGAGACTTTCTCCTGCGTTCTTGTTGAAGACTTACTCAGCTGACATTCCTCCTGGCTCCTGATCCTGCTTGCTGTACTACTACGTTTATCTCTGGCTCTCTGACATTTGCTTGGCTAACTACCCAATCTGGTTACTGAACTCTGGCTTGTTTTGACAACGCTTACTCTGTTTACATTATTATTATTATTATTATTAAACAAGTGTGATTTAACTTTACTTTTGTCCCGGCCTGATTCATGGTTCCTGATAGGTTGCCATCCAGTAATGATCCCTCTCTTTGATACCACAAATCTTAGGGTCCTTACTCATGCATGGCCTCCTTGATTCTGCAAAGCCTGCAAAAGTTTGCAGAGGCATTCGATTCTGAGTCCTCTGGGTCACTAAGGATCACATGATCCGTAACAACCTGCTCCCAGCCACGTACAACTCCTTGGGTTTCTGGGAACTGAAAACCATCCCTTGAAGACTGCTGCTGAGTGTTATCTCCCACATCCATGCTGACACAATCCTCCTCCTCCTCTTCTTCCTTTGTGTTTGGTGGGCCCGCAGGAATAATATATGGATAAAGGGGGCCTTGAGAGGTAAGGAAGTCTTCCTCTTCCTCCCGCTGTTCTGCCACAAGTGCCCTGTCCATTATTCCATGAAGCGTCTGTTCCAACAGGAAAACAAGAGGGACAGTATCACTGATGCATGCATTGTCGGTGCTCACCATTCTCATGGCCTCCTCAGATGGTGACAGGACAGGGCATGCATCCTTCATCAGTAGCCACTGGCATGGCGAAAAAGAAGCCAAGCTCCCCTGACCCTGTTCTGGTGCCATACTCACACAGGTACTCATTGATGACCCTCTGCTGCATGTTCAGCCGCTGCAGCATTGCCAACGTTGAGTTCCACCTGGTGGATATGTCACAAATGAGGCGGTTGGTGGGCAGGTTGAATTCCCTTTGAATGTCAGCCAGCCAAGCACTAGAATTGTATGATCGGCGGAAATGACAACAGACTTTTCTTGCCTGCCTCAGGAGATCGTGTAAGCCTGGGTACCTGCTCAGGAACTGCTGCACCACCAAATTCAGGATGTGTGCCAAACATGGAACATGGGTCAAGTGTCCCTGTCGGAGGGCAGAGAGAAGCTTGGTGCCATTGTCGCATACAAACATTCCTGGCTGAAGCTGGCGTGGCGTCAACCACCTCTGAGCCTGCCCCTGCAGAGCTGACAGAATCTCTGCTCCAGTGTGGCTCCTGTCCCCTAAGAAGTAGTTTAACCTTAAACTACATAGAGGGTTCTTTACTGTAAGAGCGGCAAGGATGTGGAATTCCCTTCCACGGGCGGTGGTCTCAACAGGGGGTATCGATAGTTTCAAGAAACTATTATATAAGCACCTGAACAACCGCAACATACAGGAATATACAATATAATACTGACATATAATCACACACATAGGTTGGATTTGATGGACTTGTGTCTTTTTTCAACCTCACCTACTATGTAACTATGTAACTCATGCACCACATGGCATCTTTTTGCCTGAGTGCTTGCATAGCCCCTTGAATGCTTATGGAGCACTGCTTGTTCAGAGCACGAATCTGCAGAAGAGGCCATAGAGGAAGAAGAAGAGGAGGGGGTGGAGGAGAGAGCTGTGACAGAATCACCACTAGCATTTTGGAGGCGTGGTGGCGGAACAAGCTCCAATAATACTGAACCCTCTCCTGCATCCTTCCCAGCTGCCAGCAGAGTTACCCAGTGCGCCGTGAAGGAAAGGCCCATGCCTGCTAGACCATGAGTCGCGGTAATATACACCTTACTGCTGACCGCCCTGTGCAACAAGACAAAAACATTTCCTTCCAATGCCGGTAGAGAGCCAGAATGGCCTTCTGTGAAAAGAAATGGCGTTTTGGAACTTGACACTGAGGTACAGCACATTCCACCAATTCAAGAAAGGAGGCAGAGTCTACCAGCTGAAAAGGCAGCAGTTGCAGTGCTAGCAATTTTGCCAAGCTAGCATTCAGAAGCTGAGCATGTGGATGGCTGGGACTGAATTTCTTTTTAAGGTTTAGCAACTTGGGTAGGGAAATTTGCCTGCTAAAATCACATGGTGGTGTACTGCTAGCAGATTGGCTGCAAGCACTTGGGACACCTATTGCTATACCTTCATTCCTCTCAGTGCAGGTTTTTGAGAGGACTGGATGTATAGTAAGGTTGGAGATCCCAGATGAGGAGTAAGGAGAAGTCCGCTTTTTTCTTTGATGTGGGTCTTTCAAGTGCTGTTGCCAATGAACTTGTTTCCTTATGAGTTTATGTGAAATGTCCATTAATAGCTGTAAAATATTGTAATTATGAATATATTTAATTTAACTTGTATCTATGTAGGGCGGAACATGTTATCTTCACAGAAATATTTGGTAGACCAGACAAGTCAGTGCCTAGGCTTGTGTATACAAACAATGGGATCCAAACCTCATTGTTTTACACATACTCACTTCAAAGGATTCCATGCTGGGATATGCAATGAAGGGAGGCCAACCCGTAATCAATACTTAACTTCCTGGGAAAATTCAAGTTAATCTCCTGCTCAGAATATTCACAAGGATTTGCATGAAAGGGGGCTGACTTATGCAAAGTATAGCGATTGCAGATGTAGCCATTCCTTAACCAGGAATGGGGAAGATCACCAATCAGAGCCACGCTATGCCAACCAATGAGGCATCAGCCTGTAATGAAATACACAGACTAGATGGGAGGGAAACACACACTTTTATGGGAGAGCAGCCATCAGAATAGAACCTTGGTGCAAAGTGTAATTATGGGAAAGGTCTGCATTTTACTTGTAACTAAATATGTTTGTAGATTAATGTTTTAAGGAATATACTCTGTATTCCTTCATGTAAGTCTCTTATTTTAACCTAAAATTTTCATCCTTGGTGTGTAGACTATAGATAGACTTTCAACTAGTACTCACCAATAAATGTTGTTATTGTGTTAAAGCTTTCACTCATGGTCAAAGAACTCTCATTTAACCCTTATCATATCTGAGAGATATTAAATCTCAAATATAGTATACAGAAAAAAAACTGCATGGGAAGTCGTCATATGTCTGGTCAAGCATGTGGTGCCCAAGTGGCTGCTGTTCTGGCCATGCTTGATCCGCATCAGACATAGGTTGCAAACAGCAAGGGTGCGATCTGCTGCACACGTGTCAAAAAAGGCCCACACCAAGGAACCTTTCAAAATCAGCGAGGAGTCAGCAGCGCCCTGCACCTGCGGAGTTCTGCAGTGTGATGCAGTAGGGTGGCTGCCCTTAAGCTGCCCCCTAGAGGACATCCTGCCTCATTGTGCCTCCTCCTCCTCTATTCTATCAGGCACCCAAGTAGAGTCAGTTACCTCATCATCCCCTTCCTCGCCATCACTGGAGCAAGCTTAGCACTATGCTGCAGCTGAAGAAACATGACTGCCAGTTTCTTGTCCTTCTTGGGCACCCCCTCTCTCTAGGCTCACGTTAGTTCCTTCCTCAACCTGGGAATCAACATCGGAGCCTTCAAATCGCTGTGCATCCTCCATCAGCATGTACCCGACACTGTGGTCAAAAAGTTCAGGGGACTCCTCCATGCATGATGGTGGGGCTACAGAAGGAGTGACTGTGGACAAGGAGCTGGTGGAATAGGCCGCTTTGGCAGCTGCACAGGAAGGCAAACTACTCTGAGCCTGGGTGACAGAGGATGAGGAGGATGAGGACGGCTTTGTTATCCACTCCACCAACTCTTCTGCATGTTCTGGCTCAATAACACAGCCAGCAGCAGAGAAATAGGACAAGCGTTCCCCACGGCCACCTACAGAGGATGCACCATGTCCACGACCAGCACTGTTAACTGTAGACACAGAGCCTGCTTGTCCTCTTTTATTGGCCTGTGAGCGTCTGCCTCTCCTTGGTGGCCTTCCGGGCATGATGTATATTTTGTTTTGCAACACCACACTGCACTGTATTGTGTACTGTGTACACCACCAGAAAAGTAGTATTAACTGTACTATGGCTGCACTGTATTTTAGTTAAAATTTTTGATCCAGTATTTCACAGCAGTATCCAGTATTTCACAGCAGGGCCTGTTCCTGTGCCCAACAAGAGTGAGGGCATACAGTGTGTTTTGGCACCACCACCACCACCCAAGGCCCATTTTTTCTGCCCCTGTTTAACAAGAGTAATATTTCACAGCAGGGCCTGTTTATGTGCCCAACAAGAGTATCTGTGAGGAGTTACAGTGTTGTGGCATCACCACCACCAAAGGCCCAATTTTTCTGCCCCTGTTCAACAGGGGCATGTAATTACAATTCTTAATCTAATATTTCACTGCAGGGCCCGTTCCTGTGCCCGCTAAGAGTAACTGTGAGGGGTTACAGTGTTGTGGCACCACCACCCAAGGCCAAATTTTTCTGCCCCTGTTTAACACGGGCATGTAATTACAATTTTTGAAATAATATTTAACAGCAGGGCCTGTTCCTGCGCCCAACAAGAGTAACTGTGAGGGGTTACAGTGTTCTGGCACAACCAACATCTAAGGCCCAATTTTCTGCAGAGTATATAGGGCAGGCCGTATTGTATATATACTGTACTTCTGTTCAGAGTATATAGTGCCTGGGGGCCCCCAGGCATACTATAGACACCCCCCAGGCATGATATTTAAAGGAATATTTTTTTTTTTTTCTTTAACTTTAAGCATTCTTAAAATCACTGCACCCTCTCTTCATTCTTTTACATTCCTGCAGAGGTGAAAGGGGTGGGGGGTCCGCCTGTCAGTGCTCAGACCATACGCCGCACACTGCATCAAAGTGGTCTGCATGGCTGTCGTCCCAGAAGGAAGCCTCTTCTAAAGATGATGCACAAGAAAGCACACAAAAAGCAATACCTGGAAGTAACCCCGGGAGTGATGTCGGCGGCCGGTGCTGTGTACGGGCACCGCAGCGAGGGCTTCAATCTCAAGTAAGTATTGCATAATGAGCTAGTATGCTCATTATGCCTATGTCTTGCAGGTGTTAGTTTTTTTCACATTGGGTTTACAACCACTTTAAGATTGTGTGGAGTTTGCCTCAGGTACTTTGTAGAGTGATTTCATAAAGCTTCTGTGGCGTAATGAACTACATGTATATAGAGGGTTGAATATGCATCTAGGCTGTGATATGTAACAGAGTATTGTTATTATTATTATTGACTTTATCAAACTCAAAGCAGTGAATGAGTTAACAGCGCTCTAGCAGGTTTTGAATTCATGAGCATGATGCCTAAAGCTTTTTATATAGTGACCAATGGCACGGGGACAGAAATCGAAGGAAAATCCAAAATGTTTAATTGTCCCCAGAACAATAACACAGGGGAAATTGTTAAATTGGAGCCACATGTTGTTTTAGTCTGTTGTCTGAATGAAAGAAATCTTACAGATCCTTCCATTCATGCTTAATGGTCCAGGTGGACAAATCTCCCCTACTGGCTATTGTATTCTCAACAACCAACTTTTGTTCAGCTGGGTGGTGCCAACAGGGGCACCCACAGCTCAAATTTCAGCTGATACAGCATGAACTCAGTGAGAATTGGCCAAAATGTAAGCCTTGTATGACAACCTTAAGGAATCATTTACCTCACTTTGGAAATATATCATCTCACTTTCTGTTGTATCTGCTGTATGGGAAATCTCCCCAATAGGACACAAGTGGCAAAAATAGCTTGAGATTAGCTAGGTAGAGTTAACCCTTCCTTACTTTAAACAGAAAAAAGTTTTGTCTTTAGAAAAACTTTAACAGTTTAAATGCTGGGTATTGGGTTCAGCTGCGCTGGAAACTAGGGATGAGCTCAAGGTTCAGTCTAAATACAAGTTTGGACTGAACTCTGGCTGTTTAGGTGTTCGTCTGTCCCACAGGAACCAAACATTGTGCATTGTACCAGTATTTCTAATGTACAGTATACAGTGGGGCAAAAAAGTATTTAGTCAGCCACCAATTGTGCAAGTTCTCCCACTTAAAAAGATGAGTGAGGCCTGTAATCGTCATCATAGGTAAGGGGCCATGTATCTGAGATTTTGAGTGCAAACCTCCTCCCATCAGCAAGGGCATTGAAGATGAAACGTGGCTGGGTCTTTCAGCATGACAATGATCCCAAACAAACCGCCCGGGCAAGAAAGGAGTCCTGGAGTGGCCTAGCCAGTCTCCAGATCTCAACCCCATAGAAAACCTTTGGAGGGTGTTAAAAGTCCATGTTGTCCAGCGACAGCCCCAAAACATCACTGTTCTAAAGGAGATCTGCATAGAGGAATGGGCCAACATACCAGCAACAGTGTGTGTCAACCTTGTGAAGACTTACAGAAAACGTTTGACCTCTGTCATTGCCAACAAAGGATATATAATAAAGTATTGAGATAAACTTTTGATATTGACCAAATACATATTTTCCACCATAATTTGCAAATAAATTCTTTCAAAAATCAGACAATGTGATTGTCTGGATTTGTTTCCACATTTTGTCTCTCACAGTTGAGGTATACCTATGATGACAATTACAGGCCTCTCTCATCTTTTTAAGTGGGAGAACATGCACAATTGGTGGCTGACTAAATACTTTTTTCCCCACTGTATATGACAGTTTCCTACCTGAAAATAGTTACTAAGAAAGCAACTTGTAACATCACTTGGCCCCATTCAATTACTGCTCAGGAATCCCCAGCTATAAAAACAAAGGGGAAGAGATAGCATGGCATCACTGACCAAATATGGCCATATTTGGACAATGAAATGACCAAATATGGCAGTGGCCATATTTGACCAATAAAGTCACTTGAGAGATCTCCTTCTATGTGTACTTTTAGTGATTGGGCCTCAAGGGATGTCACTCAGAGTGGGTCAGCGCCAACATTGAATGGCTGGATTTTTTCTTTCAGGCGTTTTGCCAGTGGGGTCCCTCTTATCAGGCATCTCTCATGTTAAGGGCATGGGGCCTGGTATGGTTCAGGAAGGAGGGGGGGGGGACATGCTCATCCTCCCTTCTTTACTGGCCTACAAGGCAGCATGCTTGGATAAGGGCCTGGTAAAGATTTTTTTACATGGGGTCATTTAGCAATAAGGGTCTGGCATGTATTTTTATGAACCCCATTAACATTTGATACACAGACCCCCTTCCCCCCACCAGCCCCCTTGCCCCAACCATGCCATTTTTCACAATTCTTTGCCTATTAGTTGAGAAAATGACAGTTACTGTTTTTTAATATTTGGCTCCAATTTACTTCATTTAGGTCTGGATTCGGCACCTGAACTTTAGTCATGTTCTACGAACCCTCCACTGCACAGATAGCCTCTGCAATGTATGTCCCTAGTGCAGGTTGCCAACATCTACTTTTGACTATGAAGCAGTTAAATCTGACATTTCCTCAGTAATCATGAACTGAGTAGAGAATGACAAGAAAGAGTACATTCCACACATTCCATGTCAGTGCCAGAGGGTTCCTAATGTCTTCCTCCACTGGGATGCTGACAATTCCTGGAGATCAAAGTGTACCCTCACACCTATGTAATTAGTGTCTTGCTTTGTATTTCACTTAGTTTGTTACAGGACCTTTATGCCTAGAGAGCATGCCTTTATTTAAAAAAAAACTATTAAAGCAAATCTGTCATATATAAAAATAGATCACAGAACCAAGTACAAATCACATTTACCTTCTAAATTCATGCTGTCATTGCCAAATAATCAGCAATATTGTATACTTCTAAACCCACAAACAAAAATGTAATATTTTTCAGCATATCAGTCCTTAGATGTGGTGGCAGCATTTTTCTTTTTTTCCTCCTTTATTTTCACCTGGTAATCCAAGCCAGTAACATACTTCCTATGTTAGTGTGGCAACAATTATTTAAAGTACTGTATCTACAGATAAGCAATGTTGTCATCGTAGGGAGGGAATGTATAATATTTTTGGATTGCAGGTGATAATATTGGTCAATTTTATAATTTTGCACTGTCACTTTATTGTTTGCACATTTGCATATTTACACTATCATTCAGCACTGCGCTTTACCCCTTATAAAAAAAAGTGTTAACTTTACTATTGTCTTATTTTTTCTTTTTTTTTGTTGCATAAAGATTTTATTGAAAAGAAAAAAGGAAAGTCAAATACAATCATGACATATACAGCATAGCTCGGTGATCCTGTATAGGTAAAGCACATCTGCATATATAATTACACACAAAGAGCTATAGTGAAATAAGATAACTGTATTTCCAAACTATGAGTAATGAATCTGATGTACCGTAACTATGTTGCTTAGGAGTGTACATTCTCAAAGGGCGATACAGGAAAGGAGAAGGGAATGTCAATGGAGCAAAAGATTATGTGGGGGGAAGCAAGCAAAGGCGCAAAGGAGGAAGGGGAGAGAAGAAGGAAGGGAAAAAAAACAGGGGGGGGAGAAAATAGGGGGGAGTGCAAATTAGGAGAGGGGGTGTGGTTACCCTTAAATGTATTGTCTTATTTTTTAATTTAAAAAAAGTGTATTTTTTTCCCAAAAAATTGCGCTTGTAAGACCGCTGCACAAATACGTTGTGAAATAAAGTATTGTAACAACCGCCATTTTATTCTCTAAGGTGTCTGAAAAAAAAGATATAATGTTTGGGGATTCTAAGTAATTTTCTAGCAAAAAAAAATATTTTAATTTGTAAAAACCAAGAGGGTTATTTACGAAAGGCAAATCCACTTTGCACTGAAAGTGCACTTGGAAGTGCAGTCGCTCTAAATCTAAGGGGTAGATCTGAAATGAGTGGAAGCTCTGCTGATTTTATCATCCAATCATGTGCAAGCTAAAATGCTGTTTTTTATTTTCCTTGCATGTCCCCCTCGGATCTACAGCGACTGCACTTCCAAGTGCACTTGCAGTGCAAAGTGGATTTTCCTTTAGTAAATAACCCCCCAAGTCTGAAAAATAGGCTCAGTCCTTAAGTAGTTAATGATTATGGAATGTCCAATTCTGTTTAATAAATATTATTTTTACTACAATTTATGTATTACTTTTGGTAAAATGCCTTATACAAAGTCCCATGACCACTGTTTTTTTTTTTTTTCTGTTTACAATAGGGATGGAGGCTCTTTTCTGTGGTTGTGTCCGGGCGGTCACATTTCTCTTTTCCTATGGACTTATGTAAGCATGTCATATCCACTGCATAATTTGTGGATCAGTCTAAATTTAAAGGGGTTGTGAAGGTTCACGTTTTTTCACCTTTAAAAAACACAGGTGAAAAAACACCTGGCAATGACCCCGCCCCCCCCATTTACTTACCTAAGCCCTTTCACCTGCTGTGCACGTCCCCCGGCATCCTCTTCTCCATAGAGTCTGGCCGTTAATTGAAAAGATAGGATAGATTGATAGCAGCGTAGCCATTTGCTTAAGCTGCTGTCAATCACATCCAATGACGCGGCCGCCGGGGGGTGGGACAGAGTCACACACTCTGTGTCTATGGACGCAGCGTGTATGACAGAGAGCGTGCCCGCAAGCTAACCCCCTTGGGATAGAGCTTCCCAGAGGGGGGTTAGCTATTGCGGGGAGGAGCCGAGACAGCCGCCGAGGGACCCCAGAGCAGGAGGATCGGGGCCACTCTGTGCAAAACGAACTGCGCAGTAGAGATAAGTATAACATGTTTGTTATTTAAAAAAAAAAAAAAAAACTAACCCATACAACCCCTTTAAGACTTAACATTCAGAATATTGCATAAAGCAAGTAAAAGTTTAAAGTGTAGCTAAAGTCAAAACAGTTTTTATTTGCTTTGGATAGTACAGAACGGTAATGCCGCGTACACACGAGTGGAATGTCCAATAGAAAAAGTCAGACGGAAGCTTTTCATCGTATATTCCGATCATGTGTGTACCTCATCAGACTTTTTTTTTTCAAAAATTCTGACGGACCTAGAAATAGAACATGTTCTAAATATTTCCGGCGGAACCAAATCCTATCGGGAAAACCGCTCGTCTGTATGCTGTTCCGACGGACCAAAAACAACGCATGCTCTGAAGCAAGTACGAGAAGGAAACTATTGGCTACTGGCTATTGAAATTCCTTTTTCTAGTACCGTCATACGTGTTGTACATCACCACATTCTTGACGGTCGGACTTTGGTGTGATCGTGTGCACGCAAGACAGTTTAAGCGGAATTCCTTCGGAAATTATTCCGATGAGAAAACCGGTCGTGTGTACGCGGCATAAGAAGTCACGTCAGGTTTTTTTTCCTCACTCATTGAAAGTCTTCCACTCACCTACTGTTCTGATGTAGCTGGAACACTTTGGATTTTCCAAAATTTTCTGATGCAATTTTCTGATGCAATGACAGCAGTCACCAGGAAAAAAAAAGAAAAAAAAGGAAATAATGAATGTCCCCAGTGGGAACACAGACAGTAAGAAAAACTTGTCAGAGGTACTAACAATTTACTACTGTGAAATTAAAAAAATATGGCTTTAGATACTTTAAACGTTAGGGTTGGGTTAGGGTCAAAGTGTTAGTGCCAGGTTAACAGTAAGGCAGGTATTTAAATAAAAAAATCGCAGAGTTTTTTGTTCTGTGAAACAACATTTACATTCATTCTGTGCAAATGAGGTCAAAATCAAATGTTATTGGGCTAATTTCTCTCCAGGTTGAATGTTATTAATTCCTTATTAATAGAGTGATTTGAAAAAATACTGCAATATGGCCACTACTAATACTAATAAGTATTTATTTCCTATGCTCATTAGCTCCATCTAGTGATCACATTGAGCTATTTTCCTGATTCACTCTATTCTGTATAAATGACGCATTTAATTTTGCCTTCATATAAATTTAATGAATGTACATGCAGTTGCACTGAATGAATAGCTCTGCAGATCTTTGTATAAATATGTCCCTTAGTGATTAGTTTGAAATTATAGACATTTTTGGGAGCTGCATTATTTTGAGAGCCACAAAACCCATGCCTAGAACAACTGCAATGAAAATTACATCAGCATTGCAAAAATGGATGACGGGCATTCAAGAAAACTTCTTGTCTGATCTGATACTATTCTGTAGAGAAAAAGAGAAATAATGTCAGCCTAGCAAAAACCCTTCATAGCAAAATAGTCCCATGCTTAGTAGCTGAGTATAATACGGAGCTACACAGTAAGCTGCAGCGGCTAAAATGGAGGGCACAGTATCTTCATTCAATGCACTCAGGCTACATGAATTTTCCACCGGAGAGAGGGATTGGTGACTCATCCCTTTGTTTTAGCAACAGCCGCAGCACAAAGAACAGATAAAATATGCAGCAAGACAGGCAGGATAAAGACGCATGAATCACACTGAATTCTACAAACAAAAGAGGGCCTGCTTTTATCGGAAGAAATGTTCTGGAAATCCATGCGTGAATATGTGAAATGGAACGACTGCGGTTTGCTACGAAAATATTCTTCCAATAATCTGAAAGAAGTCTTTTATTATTGGTACCACTGGTATCTGCAGCATTTCCGGATGACGTTTTTATATCAATACTCTAGAATGATTCTTATTGCACAATTGTAATGTTCCGTTAACATTTGGAAAATTCTTGCTTTGGTTAGAAAACGATTGTTGTTATTATTAATATTATTATAATTTTTATTACATGCCCATTGCAGAACCAGGAAGGTTGAGGATGTAACAAACAATGCTAAAGAAATGTCTTAGTACCCTGTTTGCCCAAAAATAGGACCTAGCGTGATTGTCAGTGATGGCTGCAATATAAGCCCTACCCCCCAAATAAGCCCTACCCGGTTTCCCCCGAAAATAAGCCCTACCCTGAAAATAAGACCTACAAGGACTTTAACTAGGGCTTATTTGAGGGGTAGGGCTTATATTGCAGCCATCACCGACAATCAAGCAAGGTCTTATTTTCGGGGAAACAGGGTAGGCAGTATATGCAGTAGAGAAGTATGGAGGGAATGATAGTGGGCAGTCTGTGCAGGAGAGGAGTGCAGGGGGTGTGACAGAGAGAAGTATATCCACTTCCCGCCCACCGGCCGTCATATGACGTCCTTGAATTTGAACAGAGATATCTGAATGATGCCTGCAGCTGCAGGCACCAATCAGTTATCATCTTTTAGTGCCGGCGATTCCCCACACCATAAGAATGTTCATATCGGCTGATCGTTCTTACGGTCGGGCGAGAGGGGACGTCCCCCCTCCCTCCGCCCTTTAGTACGTCTTCCAATTCACCGCTGCCATCGGTGAGTCGGAGAAGGGATCCGCCGGCCCCCAGATAAGGACCATAGAAATTTCCGGTGGACCAGATGGTCTCTGTGATCGTTCAGATGCCGGGCGCGATGTTATGACGTCACGCCCGGCCTTTGCATTTAAACAAGTGGCACCTCTAGCACCCAGCCTAGAGGTGAGATCTGGAGACTTATCTCACTGTAAAGAGGACCTGTCATGCTTATTCCTATTACAAGGGATGTTTACATTCCTTGTAATAGGAATAAAAGTGATCAAAATAGCAAAATGTAAGTAAAATTAACAATACAATTTTTTTATTTATTTTTTTTAAAGCGCACCTGTGCCCATGTGCTCGCACGCAGAAGCGAACGCATATGTAAGTCCCGCCCACATATGAAAACAATGTGTAAACCACACATGTGAGATATCGCCGCAAATGTTAGAGTGAGTGCAATAATTCTATCCCAGACCTCCTCTGTAACTCAAAACATGTAAACAGTAAAAAAATTTAAAGCGTCGCCTATGGGGATTTTTAAGTACCGAAGTTTGGCACCATTCCAAGAGCGTGTTCAATTTTGAAGCATAACATGTTAGGTATCTATTTACTCACCGTAACATCATCTTTCACATTATGCAAAAAAATTGGGCTAACTTTACTGTTTTGTTTTTTATTTTAAGCATCAAACTGTTTTTTTTCCCCAAAAACTCGTTTGAAAAATTGCTGCGCAAATACCGTGCGAGACAAAAAGTTGCATCGACCGCCGTTGTATTCTCTAGGGTCTCTGTTAAAAAAACACATATAATATGTGGGGGTTCTAGCAAAAAAAATGATGATTTTTACATGTAGGAAAGAAATGTCAGAATTGGCCTGGGTGGCAAATGGATATACAGGAGAGGAGTGCAAGGGGTGTGACAGAGGGAGGTATATACAGGAGAGGAGTGCATGGGGTGTGACAGAGGGAAGTATATACAGGAGAGGAGTGCAAGAAATGTGACAGATGGAGGTATATACAGGAGAGGATTGCAAGGGGTGGGTGCAGGTCAGGTGTACAACTCCATGTAAGTTGCTGGCCAGAGAGCATTCTCTCGCTTGTCCAGTCCAAGACCAAGCAAGACATGCAAGCAGGTGAGTGCTTTACCTCCCTGCTGTGTTCTTCAAAAGTGTTTCTGCCATTGGTGATCTTTTGCCAGTGGCAGGACTCAGATGTAGCCTATTGACCTAAAATTGAGGTACTTTCCTTAAATGAATAAAGGACAGCAGAGTTAAATGGCACTACAGTAGTGTGTGAATGCAAACAATCATGTTTTTAATACAGAATGAATTAAATTAAATAAAAGACCAACAGTAATAATCCTAATAAAATAATCACTTAGTCATTAAGGAATTACTAAATACATAGTATGATTAACTTTTGTGCCCCAAGCAGGTCTGTCTTTTACTTGCATGGATAGGTGCTGCGTGCATCCCTGTGCCGGCATTCCATTTTAGTCTTTAGTAGCCGCTGTCTCCCTATATGACATGCGGGAGCAGGTCCCAGAACTCACCTTGTGTGCATGGCAAAGCTTGAACATTCACAGCAGGCGGGGACCGGGCCGGTGGTGCATAAAGAGGGCTTTACCCCCCTGGGCCAGTACTCTGCTCTGTGGGCGCACGGGCGCCGCTCCCTATCCATGTGCCCGGCCCCTTTCAGGACGCCGGACGCATGGATTCCTATGGCGGGGTGGTATTTTTTGAAGCACATGATTAGAGCCAGAGGCTCTAATAGGCTTCAAAATAGGGTGGGCTCGGGGTGCAGAGAGTGTGCCCTGATCCCACCCAAATGTGTGACGATAGCGAATAAATTTTCGCTATTTTCACACTAACCTTCCTCCCCGCCAATCAGGAGGCAGGGTGTCAGACCTGTTTCCTGATTGGCCAAAGTGCCAGGCCACCCTATTGGATGCCTGGTGCTTAGGAAGAGGAGCGGAGGAGAGACACGTGCTGGAGAAGAGCTGCTGCCTGGTAAGTGTCAGGGCTTTCGGCCAGAGCCATGTGCGGTGGGGGATTGGGGGGTAACATGCACTGCCAGAGCCGCGCCGGGGGGGTTTGGATGCACTGCCAGAGCCGCAAGCCTGGCGAGTGGGGGGGGGGCAGTGGGCACAGTGGCTGCATATGATGGGCACAAGTGGCTGCATATACTGGGCACAAGTGGCTGCATTTTATGGGCATTGGGCACAAGTGGCTACATTTGATGGGCACAAGTGGCTGCATATAATGGGCACAGTACCTGCATATGATGGGCACAAGTGGCTGCATCTGATGGGCACAAGTGGCTGCATTTGATGGGTACAAGTGGCTGCATATGATGGGCACAAGTGGCTGCATATGATGGGCACAAGTGGCTGCATTTGATGAGCACAAGTGGCTGCATATGATGGGCACAGTGGCTGCGTTTGATGGGCATAATGGCTGCAATTGATGGGCACAGTGGCTGCATTTGATGGGCACAATGGCTGCATTTGATGGGCACAATGAGGCTGCAATTCATGGGGGGGTTCAGTATTTTTCAGTTTGTTTGCACCCCCCAAAAAATTTTAAGCACCAGCCGCCACTGGCCAGTACCTATGCAATAACTGAGCTCTCGGCCTAAGGTTCTTAGCAGTTGACCAGTAAAATGAGATGGGAGGGGGTTTAATATCACTTTAAGCTTATTCATCCAATGAATGATATTTCCTTGGTGAGAAAAGGGGATCTGTCTATACAGGTCAATAACAATTGATTTTATGTTTCGCTATACTTTGTCATTTTTTTGTCATTAAATTTTATTTGTGGTTGCTGCAGTTCTGAAAAGTGGAAAGCTGTACTGATGATCTGCTTTGGAAATAAATCTGAAATGTAGAAGAAATGTCAAAAAAGAGACTGAATGGTAAATTATCTGTAAAATAAATAAAAAGAATGCATGAAAAGGCATGTGTTGTATTCTGTATACAAAAAAAAAAAAGAAAGATTTCTCATTATTTTCAAAATGAAGAATGAAACATTGCCTAGAGCTCTTTTATAAGTAGTCAAATCACCTAAACTTGATATTACCTGATTTCCAAAGAAAAACACAGAGAGATGCTTATTTCCACAGTGTGCATAGCTCTCAAAGCGTAATGTTTTCTATTCAGATATTACAATTTCACATAATTACATGTCTAAAGTCATTTCCGGTATTACAAAAACAACACGTTTGTCACATTTACTACAAGAGAGGTATAAAACCCTCTTTTCATGAGATTCAGAAATGTTCTTTCACAATGTAATATATTAAAATATGTGAAATCCCATATGGATGAAGAGATCTGTGCTTGTTATCCATCTGTTCATAAAAATGAACATATTGAGGAATTTAGCATTGATAAAAATATATATATTTAAAGATACAACAAATAAAATAAAATGTTGATGGTGACCTTTCCTCTAGTAGCTAGAAAACATTTTCTCATTGTTATTGATCACTACAGTATGCTAGGCTGTAAAACAAAATAATGTGGATGCAGGATTTTAAACTCTCCACCAACCAATCAAATTACAGCTATCATTTCTTCAGGTACTGTTTGAAAAATGAAAAATTAAAGGCAGAAGGTTTTTTGTCTTAATGCATTCTATGCATTAGGAGAAAACACTCCTAAGTGTGCAGCAGCCCCCCTCAGCCTTCCTGATACTTACCTGAACCCCATCACGATCCAGCAATGTACACAAGAGTCTCGGCTGTCCAGGACTCTCCCTCCTCATTGGCTGAGACAGCAGCAGGTGCCATTTGCTCCCGCTGCTGTCAAAGTCAGTGAGCCAACCAGGAAAAGGAGGGGCGGAGCCAAGCCACGGCTCCGTGCCTGAATGGACACATGGAGCAGCGACTTGGGTGCTCCCATAGCAAGCTGATTGCTGTGGGGGCACTCGGCAGACAGGAGGGGCCAGGAGCGCCAACGAGGGACCCGAGAAGAGGGGGATCCGGGCTGCTTTGTGCAAAATCATTGTACAGAGAAGGTAAGTATAACATGTTTTTATTTTTAACCAAAGAATACAAGACTGAGGCCCATCTAAACTCCCATACTGACCTTCAGAAGAGATCATGCAACCAGATTCCTAAGCTTTCAAACAGCAATGGATGTGGCCCAGAGCAGAATTTTCCCCAGATACATAAGTCCACCTTTCTATAACTTTTAATTAATGCAAACTGTACCAGTAAAAATGTTAACAGTTTAGTATAAGTCCACTTTATCAACCAGTCAGTTGGATAGAGTGGAGAAGGGTAAAAACTATCTTGGTTTTTACTGCCGTCGGTAACATGCTTGGGGAATTTTCATCTCACTTCCTGTTTCCTCGACTCAAAGAGGAAGTACATAAGATACAATTACCTAAGCTGGCACCAGAAATCCTAATCAGGCCCTTCAGGTACTTTGCACATACAGTAGCTTTGTAGAGCTTCAGTATACAAATTTCAACAATTCCTAGCAGTGTTTACAGCTGATTGTCTCTGACACCTTCATAATTGCTGATCACTGTGATGGGCCATTTTACTGTAAGTAGTAAAGTGCCAGGCTGGTATCATTTAAACCCTTTAAATGAATGATAAGTTTGCTTTAAACATACAATCCAATGAAAGCACCAAACAAATGTCCAAGAGTCCAAGGGCTGTAATTATAAAATGAATTCATAGCAGCTATGAATACATTTTATCATTAAAAACCTTAGACTCTTTGATATTTGTTTGACACTCTTATTGGGTTGTACATATGGGGATTATGAACTTTGCATCTTTTCCCTGTTCCTCGGGGGCATCTCAATTTTGTGAAGTGCCGCCAAATTTGAGTCAGTGTGCCCAGTCACAATTTTAGTGACCCTTAGAAAATCTGAATCAGCGCCCTGTTCGTACGTCTGTGAGGTTTACTTTAAAGGCAGATTAGGACATACAGCAAATGGGATAATTTGTTAAAAGTTGAACAAACTAGTATGCTTTCATTCTGTTTTAATTATAGAGATTCATTAATCCTAAACTATGGCAGAGGATGTGCACTCAAAACTAATGCAAATGAGAGGCAAAGTCCAAAGTTCTCTAAAGCATTGCATCTGCAAGCGTACTGTTAAGTCAGCATGTTAGCAGATATTTTTCTTTTTTCTTTTTTTTTTTCAATAAGTTTTTATTAGAAGAAATATTCATTGTACAACAGGGCAGTATGGACTACCAGACAAGAAAGTGTGTGCAAAAATGACTATAGAATACAGACATAACACAAACATTATTGGGTCAGGTAGTATAAAGTACAAACCTCGATCCGAACAACATTCAATAACCCGTGACTTTAAAGCAAGCCCAAGGCCTATATTCTTAATAACAAAATATGAGGTAGAGTATACCGCAGTGAAATAAAAAAAATTAAGAAAAAGAAAGCGGAAACTAGAAAGAGTAGAGAAAAGGAAAGAAAAAATGGGGGGGGTAAGAGAAAGGTGGGTGAGGGAGTGGGTGTCCCGCCTCAAGCAGAAACCAACGTATCATATAAATTACAGTGTATAGTTTTACACAGAATATGTAAAGGCAAACCAGCAAGACCACATTTTATTGGAAATATCAGCTTTATTTCTAAGAGAGTAGGTAAGATCTTCCATATGATAAATATGATCTACGGTTTGCAACTATTGATGTAAGGTTGGTATGGTAGGTTGCTTCCAGAATCTAGGTATGAGTGCTTTTGCAGCATTTAGAAGGTGTGGGGTTATGGACTTTTTATAACAGCCCACTGATTCACCTGTACAATTTAATAAGACAACCCAAGCATTGTTGATGACCTCTGAACCTTGTATCACTTTTATCCAATGTAAGATAGTGGTTCAAAATGGAGGGATGAGTGGACATTGCCACCGGATATGAACATGTGAAGCAGAGGCGTCACCAGGGGGTGGCTATTGGGGCTACAGCCCTGAGCCTGGGGCCAATAGCCCCGAGTCTCTTGTCCCGGTCCAGAATGCAGGGGACAGGGGAGGACTGAGCCGTGGTAGAGCTGGCTCCGGCTCCAGCTCCACCCCCGCCTGACTCTACTTTTGTCACTGGTTGCTATAGCCGCCTAGTGGCTAGCAACCAGAGACGTCACTGCCCACACTGCCCAGCAGTCAAAGCGGAGGAGGATTGCACTTCCTCCTCCTCCGCGATAGTGCTCATGGGGCCTGCGACTTCAGTGTCCCTCCGGTGACGGCGTCAGTGCAGAGCAGCAGGGATGGGGATACCTGGGCAGCCGGGAAGAGCCCAGGAGGGAGAGAGAGAAAACACCGCCACCCTGAGCAGCATCCCCAGTGTCTCCCAGAGCCTGCACTCCACCTATCAGCGCGCTGTGACTGGAACAGGAAGAATGCGGGATCGATCAGCGCTCGGGCGGGTGGCTCTCCTCCTCTACTCTGGCTGCCTCACACACCAGCACCACGGCTGAGCTGCTGCTGCAGGACCTGGACACATGAAGTCTGAAGTCTGTTTCCTTCTGGTCAGGTAGGTCAGTCAGTGTGTGTATGTCAGGTACCAGGTCAGTGTATGTAGGTCAGTGTGGGTCAGGTAGGTCAGTGTGGGTCAGGTAGGTCAGTGTATGTCAGGTAGATCAGTGTATGTAGGTCAGTGTATGTCAGGTAGGTCAGTGTATGTAGGTCAGTGTATGTCAGGTAGGTTAGTGTGGGTCAGTCAGGTAGGTCAATGTATGTAGGTCAGGTAGGTCAGTGTATGTCGGTCAGGTAGGTCAGTGTGTGTCGGGTAGGTCAGTGTATGACGGTCAGGTAGGTCAGTGTGTGTTGGGTAGGTCAGTGTATGACGGTCAGGTAGGTCAGTGTGTGTCGGGTAGGTCAGTGTATGACGGTCAGGTAGGTCAGTGTATGTAGTTCAGGTAGGTCAGTGTATGTTAGGTAGGTCAGTGTGGGTCAGTCAGGTAGGTCAGTGTATGTAGGTCAGGTAGGTCAGTGTGTGTCGGGTAGGCCAGTGTATGTAGGTCAGTGTATGTCAGGTAGGTCAGTGTGTGTCAGTCAGATAGGTCAGTGTATGTAGGTCAGGTAGGTCAGTGTATGACGGTTAGGTAGGTCAGTGTGTGTCAGTCAGGTAGGTCAGTGTATGTATGTCAGTGTGTGTCGGGTAGGTCAGTGTGTGTCGGGTAGGTCAGTGTATGACGGTCAGGTAGGTCAGTGTGTCGGGTAGGTCAGTGTGTGTAGGTCAGTGTATGTTAGGTAGGTCAGTGTGGGTCAGTCAGGTAGGTCAGTGTATGTAGGTCAGGTAGGTCAGTGTGTGTCGGGTAGGTCAGTGTATGTAGGTCAGTGTATGTCAGGTAGGTCAGTGTGTGTCAGTCAGGTAGGTCAGTGTATGTAGGTCAGGTAGGTCAGTGTATGACGGTTAGGTAGGTCAGTGTGTGTCAGTCAGGTAGGTCAGTGTATGTATGTCAGTGTGTGTCGGGTAGGTCAGTGTGTGTCGGGTAGGTCAGTGTATGACGGTCAGGTAGGTCAGTGTGTGTCGGGTAGGTCAGTGTGTGTAGGTCAGTGTATGTCAGGTAGGTCAGTGTGTGTCAGTCAGGTAGACCAGTGTATGTAGGTCAGGTAGGTCAGTGTATGACGGTTAGGTAGGTCAGTGTGTGTCGGGTAGGTCAGTGTGTGTAGGTCAGTGTGGGTCAGGTAGGTCAGTGTATGTAGGTCAGTGTGGGTCAGGTAGGTCAGTGTAGGTCAGGTAGGTCAGTGTGTGTCAGGTAGGTCAGTGTATGTCGGGTAGGTCAGTGTATGTCCGGTAGGTCAGTGTATGTCAGGTAGGTCAGTGTATGACGGTCAGGTAGGTCAGTGGGTGTCGGGTAGGTCAGTGTATGACGGTCAGGTAGGTCAGTGTATGTCGGGTAGGTCAGTGTATGTAGGTCAGTGTGTGTCAGGTAGGTCAGTGTATGTCGGGTAGGTCAGTGTATGTGGGTAGCTCAGTGTATGACAGTCAGGTATGTCAGTGTGTGTCGGGTAGGTCAGTGTGTGTCGGGTAGGTCAGTGTATGACGGTCAGGTAGGTCAGTGTGTGTCGGGTAGGTCAATGTATGACGGTCAGGTAGGTCAGTGTGTGTCAGGTAGGTCAGTGTATGTAGATCAGTGTGTGTCAGGTAGGTCAGTGTATGTATGTCAGGTAGGTCAGTGTGTGTGTCAGGTAGGTCAGTGTGTGTGTCAGGTAGGTCAGTGTGTGTATGTCAGGTAGGTCAGTGTATGTCAGGTAGGAAGGTCAGTTTAGTGGTCAGCATGTGAGCTTACCCCCCGCCACACAACCACACAACCCCTCCGCCCAACCAAAAAAACCCAGCGTCACTAGAGGCCCCCCCCGTGCCGGCCTTGGACTTCGGGCTGAAGCCCCTGGTCTTTTTGCCACCTAGCAACGCCCCTGATGTGAAGCCTGCTTACCACAACCCCTCCAACATCCATCAGGGGTGTCCAGAAAAACTTTGTGGAGAGCCAACGGGGTATAGTGCCATCTGATTAACAATTTATAACTCATCTCTGCGATTTTGGAAGATATGAAAGAGGTGTGAGTGAGTTGGAGAACAACATACCGTTGAGTCCTATAAAGGATATTGTAAATCACTTTCCCATTTAGATAAGCAGGTAGGCCATGACTTTGGCATTAAGAATAATAAGGCTTGATAAAATAAAGAGATGGATTTTTGCAGAGGTTGCTCGCTGGCCAGGATACTTTCCACTGGGGTAAGAGCTGACAGAGATGTTAATGGTTTCGGTAAAGATTTAACAAACATAGAGAGTTAATGATATTTCCACTGGTCCATGAAAGAAGCTATAGCTGAAGGTAATAAAGAAGATAGTGGAAGTATGCCACTGGTGGAGGTGCCATGATGGATAAGAACAGGCATCTGAGGAATCCAGGTCCGGAACTGTGGATCCCTGGAGGAAAGTAGGAGTGGCCTGTTAAATGCATTAAGGGAGAGTTGCACAACCAGCCATGAGATTTGCAAAGTGAGTCCCATATGGTGATGGTAGACCATTTAAGGGGAGAGGTATCCGTAGAGAGCGAGCGGAATTTCTTAGGAATCCAAATTTGGGGAAATAAATCCACTCCAGCAATGTCATGTTCCGGATCAACCCATAACTTGGTCTCCTTGAAGGATATCCTATTTAAAACAATAGCATTGATATAACTTGGCAGGTATTTTTCTTATTAAAAAGCCACTGCAAGCATCATCTGTTTACACCATATCTTGTGAATTGAGTAACAATCCCTTGCAATTGATAAACCCCCCTTTTAAGTCTATTTTGAATATTCTCCTTCCCATAATCATTTTACTGTGAATTTCTGGTGTTTCACAAATGTTCCCTATGCCTCATTGCAAGAGTTTAAATCTGACATAGAACCACACATGCTATGCTTCAGTAGCTCAAGTGCAGAGTGCTCAGTGGCACTTAGGAGGAAACTCTTGCCTTTCTAGACGATGGAGAGAGATGTCAGAGATATGTAACCAGATGGTTTACTGACCACACAGGAAAGCCTTCAATTAAAAAAACATGTCAGAGGTTTATAAAAAAAAATGGCAGACTTCCTACTGATAATGAGAACTTTATTCCGCAAATGAGGACCCATGGGGAAAACTATCAGAGAAACCAAGGGCAAAAAACCCAATTATGAAAATTGTAGTATTTTCAGTATATTTATAATGCACAGTCATGAGCTCCAAAAAGTAAAGATTTGCTATGTTATAAGGAACATTTATAAATATTAGCAAAACAGTGGAGCGAAAAGACTCTCATAGTGTAATTTTTTAAAAATATAATGGAATAAATGAACACACAAGTGGAATTGCACTCACGAGAACAGCAGTAAAAATTCACCTTAGCTGTATCATAAAAATGGTAAGTCCAGCGATCTCAGAGACAGAGTGAGTCAGCTCCTCTGACTGTGACAGGTGCCGCTTGTCAGTAGCTGTGTACTCTGCTAATCCCAGCCGCTGCTCTCAAGCTGACAGGAACCGGACTTGTAACCCACTGAACTCCTCAACACTACTACCAATCAGAACATGTTTCAGGGAGGACCTACCCTTCCTCAGCCCAATTGCTATAGCAGTTAGCAGTAGTGGAACTACCACTGACCAGCAGGATAGGTACACAGGCAGTCACCCTGGTGAATGATGCAGGCTCACCTGAGGTGCGGAGTCTAAGTACTAACCAGTGTTCACCAGAGCTCCTGATGGTGGAGATGGATTTTGCTGCATGTACCAGGTCGCGGTCTTCAAGATCGCCCCACCAGGAGGTGAGCAAGCCAGGGTTCAGTAGCTGATAAGCAGGTAGGGATCAAACAGAAGCATATTCAGTAAACAAGCCAAAAGGTCGATGAACAAGCTAAGGGAACATAACGAGTGGTAGCAAAATATGGACGACAGCAGGGAAGACAGGAGAGAGATACTGGCTGGAGAGATCACAATAATCTGGCAAACAGTAAGTGCACAGACATTGCTTAAATCAGGAAGTTCATGGGAGGAGCAAAGAGTTCAGGGTTCAAGACAATCAAGGCAGGATCATTTAAGGCATAACTCCACTTTTGTTGAGGAAAAAACATTCTCCTCTGAATGATCTATGTACATTGCAAGGATTATAACAAACTTTGTTGCAGATTCCTACCTTTTCTTATTCTGAAGAAATCACTGTTTGTTCCTCTGTGCCTCTGTTCTGAGTGGGTCTAATGGGAGTGGTTTCATAATTATCAGTCAGCTGTGCAGCTGGAGAGCTCTATTGAGGAAAGCTTCTGGGCCTGCATCCCTTTAGACGTGTTCCTACTAGTAGTATCTCACCAAAAATGACATTTTTGTTGCGGGGATGCCTGAAATCTGACTTGTATCTTAGGCAGACTTCTGGGAAAATTGGTGAGCTAATCACACAAGCAGGAAATGATGTTTCTGGGGAGAGGTCAGTACACACTCTGTGTACAGAACAACTCCAGGTAGCCATATTCCATTGCATTTTTTAGAAAATAAGAGTGGCTGCAGATTGAAAAGGAAACATAAGGGGGGCAGGAGGCGGAGCCTAGCAGAGCAGACATGCATTGTTAGAGCTCCACACCGCTGAGGAGAGAAGAGAAGGACAAAGCGGAGCCTGCAGGCTCAAAAGGTATCCATTTGAACCTTTTTGCCCCAGGGAACAAACTGTGAAAGTTTGGGCAGGAAATATGGTACTGGGAGGAAACCGTGGCAGAAATAAAAATCACCTCACAAAGAGCTCACAGGCACTCACTGCAGCTGAAGCAGCTCCAGTCACCTCACAAGATACAGCATCAGGGCGCTCTCACAGACAGAAAATGTCACAGCAAGACTCTCCATTTGAGTCAGATACAGAACAAATCCTCTCACAAACTTCTCCACAAGCCTCCTCAGTATCCCCAGTAATACTATTACAATTTGAAAAGATGCTTCATAAGGCTTTAAAACAAACCTCAGACCAAATAACAAAAAGCCTAACCAAAGAAATAAGAGAGCTGGGAAACCGCACCGCAGCCTTAGAAATTAAAATGGATGAAATTGAAATTACAACCCAAGAAAATATAACAGAATTGGAACAATTAAAAAATGAGAATTTAATACTTCAAACTAAGCTCGAAGATTACGAAAATAGAGCCAGACGTTCAAACTTGCGCATAAGGGGAATACCTGAAACTGTGACAGACCTGCAATCTACTATTACTGCTCTATTACAAGAACTAAAGGCAGATATCCCTATTGAACGTTTAGAACTGGACAGAGTACACAGAGCCCTCACAGCCAAAAAGAAAGATGGACCCCCACGTGATATAATCACAAAATTTCATTATTACAGAACGAAAGAACAAATACTAATTGCTGCAAGAGAAAAAAAGGAACTTAATTTTCAAGGACACAATTATCAAATTTTTGCTGACCTATCCCAACTTACTATTACTAAAAGACGATCCATGAAACCCCAACTAATGGAACTGCAACGCCACAACATTATGTATCAATGGGGCTTCCCCTTTTCAGTCAGATTTAACTACCAAGGTACAATTTACAGAAGCAGATCAGCAGATGAACTACAACAGACCCTTTTAAAATTAAATCTGACAGAACCCACAAGCAGCAACACTCCCACACGCAGAAGAATGGCGTCATCTTCACCTTCAGGCAGCACCCAGAAAATTTCAGAACAAAATGGGAATCATCATTCTCACAAAAGAGGCCGTTATGCCACATTATCCATGGACCAAGAAGATTCAATGGACTGACATCCTAATTCCTGATATCTCTTCATTTATTATACTAAGAGATGGTTCTCTATAAAAAACCTGTATTTATAACTGAATGTAACTGCATTCTGATAGTCACACACTGTGTGGGATCATGTTACATTCCAGTTATATTTCTTATTACTTCTGATTCATATAGCCTTAGAATATATAAGTGAAATAAGGAAATTCTTGTTCAGTTATATATTATCAGGTAATAACAATAGATTTATTACTTTTTAGGACAAATATGTTCAATAATCCAGAAGTAATGGAAGCTTTTTCTTTCTTTTCTTAAAACAAATATATTATTACCTAACTAGTTCCCAGAATTATGTTTTTGTTTATTCTAATCTGAAGCAATACAACCTCAATTTTATGAGTTAACATATCTAAACAGTTACATATGAATAAAATATGTAATTGTTTACTCTAAAAGGGTTAAAATCCCAAAATAATTCAAACTATCTTCATCAGTACCAAAGTTATTAACAGTACCTTTCTAACTGCATTATTTAGCCTAGGGCAAGACTAACCATATACAACCACCCTGGAATAAATAATTTCAACAAAAACTATATTCTGCACTCCAATTAATGAAACATCATTTTGATGTCTTTTGACATAGCACTTCTCTCCTGTAAGCGGAAGATCCGTGTACCCCCATTAGCCCTCCTCATTCTCCCAACCATATTATGTGGGAGTGTGACGAAGGCACTTATTCCCCTGAGAGAGATATTTATTCTCTTTCACGGGTAAATTGTGATTACTTGCAAAAAATAATTTATACAATGTATCATCTAATCTCATATGTTTTTTGTTTACTCTTTACTCCAGAATTCACTGGTTTCTTTTCTATCTATTCATCTCTTCAGTCCACACAGGTTGATCTGCGCAGTCAGCTCCGCATAACAAAAAGTAAGTCAAAACTATTTGATCTATTGCCATGGCACCACTGAATATACTTTCCCTGAATGTTCAGGGAATAAATGTCCCTCAAAAAAGGACCAAAGCCTTCCGTACTTTCCATAACAAGAAGGCTCACATAGTATGCCTCCAAGAAACACACTTCACCAAAGATTCTACTCCAAAATATATTTCTCCTTTTTATCAACAAATTTACACGGCTTCTGCCTGTACCAAGCAAAGGGGAACTCTAATTGCATTTCACCGATCCACACCATTCACCTTATCATCAGAAATTAAAGACCCAGAAGGTAGATACCTGATACTCATGGGTTATATAATGGATACAGCAATCACGGTGATTTCCTACTACGCTCCTAACAAACAACCTACACCATTCCTCTCACATATATTACAAGTGATTAATACACACAAAATAGGAACAGTGATAATGTGTGGGGATTCGAACCAGGTCCTCCTCCCATTTTTAGATAAATCACCTTTTACACCATCCAAAATAACCTCTAGATTATCTTTTTCTCAACTTCTTTCCAAATACAATCTGGTAGATTCATGGAGAGAAAGTAACCCAATGAAAAAGAAATTCACTTATTTCTCGCACCCTCATCAAACCTTCACCAGAATAGATCATATTTTTCTAACAATAGGAATGATACCAGAAATTATTGCATCAGATATAATTCCGATTCCGTGGTCTGACCATAATGCAGTATACACTACTATAGCTTCAGCCATACCAAAAGCGCATGACCCAACGTGGTACTTACCGGACATAATGCTCAAACACCCACTACATCAGATGGCCATTGAACAAGCTTTAAAGGAATACATATCAATTATTAATACAACAGACATCTCCCCAATAACACTGTGGGAAGCTCATAAGCCTGTCTTGCGTGGTACAATACAAAGACAAATGGCACTATTTAAACGGGAACGCAAAAATCTAGCAAAAAAACTAGAACTCAATTTTAATGCAGCCTACATATCATTTCAAGATAATCCATCTCAGAGTACAAAATCTCATCTGGAAAAATCTAGATTGGAATACGATCTATTTCTCACTGAGTCAGTTGATAAATCCCTCAAACGCTCCAAACACAATTTCTACATGAATACAAACAAACCAGGTACATATTTGGCTCGGGCATTAAATTCAACTAACAAATCTTTCAAACCAATACGTTTGAAATTATCAAAAAATGTTTACACTTGTAATCCAGTTAAAATAGTCCATAAATTTCACTCACATCTCGCAACTTTATACAAGACAAACAATGAATTTAATCCTACAGAAGCTGAATCCTTCTTCTCAAAAATAACCTTACCTGAGTTATCTCAGAATCAAAAAAGCAGTTTGGATGAGCCTTTAACTATAGATGAAGTTGCTAACGCCATAAAAGACCTAAAACTTAACAAAAGACCAGGCCCAGACGGCTACTCGGCTTTATACTATAAAACATTCTCAGAAATACTCTCTCCCATTCTCACTGAAACTTTTAACAAACTTCTAGATGGACATTCTTTTCGGCAAGAAACACTAATGGCAATTGTTATGTATGTTAGTATGATCCCAAAACCCCTTTCTGATGATACTTCCTGTGTGAATTATCGGCCTATCTCTCTGTTAAACCTCGATATTAAATTATTAGCAAAAATAATAGCAAAACGCCTCAATAGCATTATAGGAAAATTAATACATAGAGATCAAGTAGGCTTCATGCCAAATAGACAGGCAGGCGATAATATACGCAGGGCAGTGTTATTGGCACATATTGCTAAAAAACAGAAAGTCCCTTTATGTTTTCTATCTCTCGATATTAAGAGGGCATTTGACACAGTATCCTGGCAATATATGCAATATTCATTACAAAAATGGGGTTTTGGACCCCACTTTTTAACATGGATCAAAGCATTATATAATAAACCCAAAGCCTATATAAAATATGCTGGATACAAATCTGAAGCCTTTAATATCGAAAGAGGTACTCGACAGGGTTGCCCATTATCTCCCTTATTATTTGCCCTTATACTCGAACCCATGGCCCAATACATCAGAACAAACCAAACTATAACTGGCATTGAAGTAGGAGGTATTACACACAAATTATGTATATTTGCAGATGATATATTACTTTTTCTATCATCACCACAGGTCTCTGGTCCTAACTTAATACCAGCTCTTGATGGATTTGCAGCCCTATCCGGCCTTATGATTAATCCTAAGAAATGCCTAGTGCTTAATATTTCACTCACAAACATGGAATTGATCCCGGCTAGGGCTGCACTCCCATTCACATGGGCAGAAAAATCAATCCCATATCTTGGAATTCATTTAACAGCATCTCATTCTGACTTATTCTCAACCAATTATCCTCCTGTATTAAGACAGATCACAAATCTAATAAAACAATGGTCGCAACTTCCTTTATCCTGGATAGGGAAGATTAATGCAATCAAAATGACTATTCTACCCAAATTGCTTTATCTATTCAGAGTCCTCCCTATTCCAATTCCTTCCTATTTTTTGAGAATAGTACAAAAAAGAGCAACTTCGTTTATATGGGGCTCTTCTAAACCACGTATACCTATACACACACTACATCTTCCCAAAAATAAAGGAGGCCTGGGATACCCCAATTTTACTAACTACTACAGAGCAGCACATTTGGCCAGTCTGTCCAAATACCATGCAAAACAGGAAATCCCATTATGGGTATTTATAGAGGCTTCAGAAAATGACCCTCTATTGATATCAAATTTATTATGGCTTGATCCTAAAAACCGCTTTAAAATTCATAATCCCATAACTAAACACTTCTTATCTCTCTGGGATAAACTAAAAACCAAATATCAGTTACAATCTCCACACAATCCTCTCCTTTCTTTTATCAGAAATCCGGCCTTTTATCCGGCATGGATCTACCCAAATTCTTTTAAAGCTTGGACAACATCAGGCATTCAGACACTAAATGACTTCATAGCATCTAAATCATTCCTTTCATTCCCATCGCTTAGAGAAAAATATGATCTACCAAACTCTGAGATATTTAGATATCTCCAAATCAAAAATTTCTATACACCATTCCTAAAGGGGGATACACCATTATCCCAATTATCCATTTTTGAATCAATCTGTACAAAAGATCCATTTGCTAAAGGTACAAGTTCATCACTTTATAATCAATTATATGGAGTAGCAAATCTTAATAGACCCTCTTACGTTCAGAGGTGGGAGGAGGACCTGGGACGAACTTTAGAAGACACGGACTGGTCTAACATATGGCTCACATCTAAGTCATCTTCACCCAACATCTTAGCACTGGAGACAAATTATAAAGTCCTAACTCGCTGGTACCTTGTACCCGCTAGAGTGGCAAAATATTCACCTAATACCTCAGCTCTTTGTTTTCGAGGATGCCCAGAAATAGGCACATATTTACACATATGGTGGACGTGCCCAGTAATCCAAACCTTCTGGAAGGAAGTCTTCGTGATTGCATCTAAAATATTTAAAAAAATAATACAACCAGATCCATATTTAACTTTACTTAATCTAAAACCGGAATGGTTAACACTCTCTCAATTCAAACTTATGATCCAACTAATAACGGCTGCAAAACAAACAGTGGCCAAGGCATGGAAATCTCCTACATTGGTACTAGCAGAAACAATTCACAGAATGAATAATACAATGTCCCATGCTAAGATGGTAGCCATCGATCAAAATCAAATTCCAAAATTTGAAAAACTTTGGCATCCTTGGATAAAACAACAGTTCCTGTCAAACTTCAATGACTCTGTCCTGTTGCCATGGTAACAGATTAAATGACTTACAGAGACACCCATTCTATGGTTTCAAAGAGAACTAAAAAGAATAATAAACAGACGAGCGGGACAACCTTGTGGACCATACCTCTACCTTTCTACCCTTTTTCTTCCTTCTCTTTCCTTTTCTCCACCTTACGATTAAAGCTCATTATCAGAATTTATTTGACCTATATACACTCTACTTGTAAACAATATGTATAGTAGGTATAAATCATTTAAATACCTACAAAAGTAACTAAGGAAATGATATATATCTTTAATTTAGGTTTACGTGAACCCAATGTTTAATATTTGAAATTTCATGATATTCACCTATATAAACCCTACTGTAAAACAATGAGCTTACTTTATAGATCCTTGTAAACTTACTTTATGTATCTTTATAACATTGTATACTCAATAAACTTCTTTTGACAAGGAAAAGGAAACATAAGTTTTAATAACAATTAATTACATATGACTTGTGTCGCAATTGTATACGCTATATTATTTTTTCTTTATTTGCTATTTTTTTTCCCCACAAAGGGGAGTTATCCTTTAAGGAAATGTCCCAGGAACTGTCAAGCATTTCATGTACCTCAGCAAGATGAGCAGCAGCACAGTGGTGTAGTGACTAGCACCTTCACCTAGCAGCAAAAAGGGTCGCTGGTTCGAATCCCAACCACAAACACCATCTGTCTGGAGTTTGCATGTCCCTGTCCCTGCGTGGGTTTCCTCCCATACTCTAAAGACATGCTGTTAGGTTAATCAGATCCTGTCTAAAAAAAAATTGGCCCTAGTATATGTATGAATGTGTGTTAGGGACCTTAGGTGGTAAGTTCCTTGAGGGTAGGGACAGATGTGAATGTACAATGTATAGGTAAAGTGCTGTGTAAATTGAGAGCGCTATATAAGTACCTGAAATAAATAAATAAGATGAGACACAGCAGAGGTTCAGGGCTCAAATCCAGAGTACACACTCTCATTATGATTAAGAGTTTAGGAGAAAGTAAGTGCTACACATCTGCAGTGTGCAGATGTGTAGCACTTAATCCCAGCACTCTTACCTATAAGTAGGCTACAGTATTCAACAACATGGGTAGTATTAGTAGCTGGAGGCACTATGGGAAACATCATCCCTAGAAACTGAGGTGGTGGTGACTATGGCAGCGGTGAACAGAAAACAAGAAGTAAGCATCAATAGAGATGTTGTCACCAATATATGACTGTGGTTGTAATAAAAGTGCTGAATAAGGGCCAAAATGGTTTCTGTGAAAAATTGAAAATAGTATGTACATTTCTATGTATTTATTATATTACTATATTGTTATGTTATTTGCTACATGCTATTTACTGTCCAGCATGCATCCATGTGCACCAATAAATATTAAATAGTATCTGCCAATTGATTCACCTGGTTTTGGTGTTGTGTTTTATATAGGGCCTTTATAACATGGTCCCACCATTCCCCTTTCCCCTCTTTTCCCCTTTTTTTTTCAATAATGGCTGTGTTTTGAGTTATTTTGAGGGGACAGCAAATTTACACTGTTATACAAGCTGTACACTCACTACTTTACATTGAAGCAAAGTGTCATTTTTCAGTGTTGTCACATGAAAAGATATAGTACAATATTTACAAAAATGTGAGGGGCGTACTCACTTTTGTGAGATATTGTATATAGGAATAAAGACAGATGTGGAAATAACTATAAGAAACCCTGAAGCAGTACCTTGAAATATATTCCTTTTTGTCTTGAAAAAGAGCAGTGCGTTTCCTGACAGCTGTATATCTGCAGAGGCACAGCCGCCACTGACTGCTAGTATCATGAGATCAGGAGTGAGATTTGGTGATTTCATAATTATGCTGTTCATTGTTCACCTTGCTGTACAGGAAGGTGTACCTAAGGTCATGCAGTAGATGCATCTCCTTGCTTCTGCTTAATCCATTATAAAGATATGAATTTCCTCCACCTCTCTTGCTGTTTGGTAAGTTTTGAATAGAGTGGAGAAGGGATGAAACGTTTGTCGACTTTTTATTGCTGTCCATGACCCTTACACAGGAGATTTTCTTTACCTTCCTGTCTACTTGGATACATCCGAATTTCCAAAAAATACAAATTTGTCCGAATCTCAATTTGGAACAAAACAAACCGCACATGTCTAGTTTCCTGTATTCTTTGGATTACCTGTTACTGTTCCAGGTTGCCTTTGGACTTCTCTGCTGCCTGATCCCTGGTTTTGACCCCAGCTTACTCTAAGGACTCTGCTTCTCTTGCTTTACTGTGCATGACCCTGGCTTGCTCTTGACTACCCTTCTGCTTGCTTCACTAGATCCCTGTGAATGACCTTAGATCTGTTGTTGACCACGCATCTGCTACTCCCTGGCTTGCCTTCCTGTGTATGACTTTGGCTCCCATCCTGACTACGCTTCTTCAGTCCAGTCCTGCCAGCCTGATCCTGCTTCTTGCTTGGGTGCCACCTTGCCTGTGATTACTGTCCTGGTTCCACTACATCTTCAGGGGCTACGAAGGTCCTGCCATCTGTCCTGAGAGATCAGCTGACAGCTATCCAGTTCTGCTGTACTGCAAACAGATTCCAGCAGATCTACCTAAATGGCACCCATGCTTCTTTGAGCCTTGCACTCCCTTTTCCCACCTTCAGGGGTGCTTGACACTTAGCCACAAGAAAAGCGCTCTCATTAAATCGGCCTCAGACCAGATACATGACACAATCTCTATTGTATTACCTGTTTCAGTGTTAAAATAAGCACAGA